>JAJHZJ010000174.1:3676096-4276096 GCA_023548195.1 Bettongia penicillata ogilbyi
GCCGACAGCTGGCTTCTACTGCTCCTCCTCCACCCCCCTTGGCTCCAGAAGCCATCTGTCTCAGTAGGCCACTGGGCACTGGCCCAGATGCCCTGTGGCTTTGCTCAAGCCTACCCACTAGAGTCTCTGCACCAGAATGTGTCTTGCCATTTCCTCACAAAGGTGGAAGTAGGGATATCTTAGAGATTGGAAAGGTTCCCAAGAATCTCTGAATACGAATATTTCCAAGGAGTTATTATTCATGGCAGCAAAGAGGAAAGGAGGAAAACATCCTTGAAAAGAAAAAAATGATAGCTAGGTTTCTTACAGTGATAATATGTTCAAGAAGTTTTGTTTTGTTTTTAAAGAAAAATGGAAAAGTTCCTTGAATTATTCTTTGAATTCAAAATAAAAACTGACCTGAAGGATCAGAAGTTCACTAAAACAAGAGAACTGAAATATTGCTATCATGAAAATAAATATATTTACACAAAGTATTATTCCTTAAATATAGGTAATGTTTTGCAGATAGTGTTTGTTGTATTATGATGGTCTCCATAAATTCTGCATTGCCTACAAATTATGACCTGCAAAGGTCGTTGAAAATAGGCACGGTAAAATTAAAGATTATTTTGAAAATAGTAATATTGTAGCATTATAAAATTATAATCTGGAGGACTGGTTCCTATCTTCTCTGATAGATGTGGAGGGAATTTTCTTTTAGGGAGTTTCAACATCGGGAGAATCATAGGTTCAGTTCCTTAACCACCATGGAAGAAATGCAGTACCATTTCCTTCCTTCCTTCCCTCCTTCCTTCCTTCCTTCCTTCCTTCCTTCCTCCCTTCCTTCCTTCCTTCCTTCCTTCCTTCCCTCCCTCTAGCCACCTAGGCTAGAAGTTTAGCCCTGGAGCTTTGACCTGCTCCATTTCCTATTTGAGACAATTGATACTTCTTTAGGCCACCAGGTACCCCACTTATTTTATTAATGCTCAGCTTAGTGTGAATACCTAATTGGCATAGCCCATTTACCTCAGCACTCCAAAGGGTAACCATCAGACAGTTTCAGCCTCCCCAGTAGTGGGACTTACCACCATCATTTTCAATGTTTACTTTTAACATATAAGTTTCCTGGCATCCAGATTGGAATTCTATGAGGCAGAAAGTATTTAGCTTTGCATTCAAAAGAAGCTGTTATCCACTATTTTTGTACTGCATATTCAATATGAAATCCAAATCAGCATAAAATCATAGCCAGCAGAATAACAAATTTAGTTAACTTGGGGGAAAAGGATCCAGATCTGTGATTTCATGGGAATCAGAACTCCAGATGAGAAATCCCTATAGTAATGCAAAGGAGCAACTGTTGTGAAATTTATAGCCATGAAGAGTTGCCTGGGCTAGTAAGAAGTTAAGTGACTAGCTCAGGGGCACCAGGAATCATTTGGTGCCACCTGGACTAGATCCCAGTTCATTCTGACTGAAGCAAATGCTCTCTCTGACATGCTGTACTGCCTCTCACTCAACTAAAAGCTAAATGAAACATTATAGCAAAATCTCAAGGATATGGGAAGTATAAACCATATATTTCTTTTTACCCACTGAAACATTCTCATCTTTGAAGTAATACGTGACACATTAATACTGGTATGCAGAAGCTCCGCTAATAATAAACAGATCATAGAGTGCTATGTGTCCATCACAGTCCTATTCCACTGCATTCAAAGACCCGGAAGCATGTACCTAATTACTCTTTCTTTGCCTCATAGATACTATTACTTGGCATTCAGAGCACATCAGTCACCACTTGCTAACAAAGAAAGTTGCATTGCTATCTTGGAAAAGTCCAAACTAGACCACTGGGTATTGGGGAAAACAAAGGTAATTTTTATCTTTGCTTTTCAGGATATCAATCACCATTCTGTCATAAGTGTTTGCCTCCTTCTCTGAAGGTTCTGTTAAACAAATGACCTGAATGACTAAGTCGTGAGCCCTGCCTGTGGCTTAGTAAGCAGCATCTTAATTCAGAGATGATTTTTGGTACTTTGGGTTAAGCATGGCAGGATCTCAAAGGTGAGAGGATGATGCTTCCTGCCTGTTGCACATCCTCAAGGGCAAGGACTGTTTTCTTTCTTTTGTGTCTTTATATCTCCAGTGCCTTGAATGTAATCAGTACCTAATATTTATTAAATGTAGGAATTTAACTGAATTGAACATGGAGTTATAAAGCATTTGGATATTTTTTTAAATGTATTTTCCAGTTTTTCTTATGCTCCTGCCTATGTCCTACCTTTATTAGACATGCCATTAATGTCAATGACAATGATCAAACTATTTTTTAAAAAATATGAATGTGGAAGGTAAGAACATGTAGCTATATTATGGAATAATAGGTATTATACATGCATTAACTAAGTTCCCCTATTGTATTTCATCCCTCAGTAATTATTTCATTTGGTGTTACTATCTCTTTCCTATGGAATGCCATCTTTAAATTGCTGACCACAAATTGTCCCAAGGATCCAGTTTGAACATAAACATTGACATATTCTTGTTATGCAGGGTTCTGAAGATCTCATTTGTGAATGACACAGGTCCCTTCCTTCTCCCTTCTTTTTTTCTGCTAGCCTCTAAGCTGCTTCTTTCTGTTTGGTAGCACTTCCAGCAGAGGGTGTGCAGGGTCAGAGAGATGAGAAAAAATCTCAAAGTTGGTCATAGCTCAAGTAAAAGCTGTACCAGGAGAGAAAATCAGTCATTGGCTGAACAGAGGCTCAGGGGTTATCTTTTGATTTCCCTTGCCCATATTATACTTGCTTCCTGTTATTGCACATATTCAACGATAAACTGCCGTTTACAAATGGAGTGTATTAAAATACTCTAAATAAGTCACCTGTGTAATAAGAATAATGAAAAGAAGGGAGTTACTTACTATTACCCAACGTGGCAACACCTACATTTCGAAGGTTAAATTAATGACAGCTTGCTTTGGCTTTTTTCTCCCACAGATGATTATTTGTTTGAGTTCTGTTTGTCCTGATTACAGGGCAGCAAAGGCTTCCTGGTGATGAAGCTACTCATATTTCTATTTGGAGTCTTGTGTGGTAGTGTCACGTTTTCTTTTCATGCCTATGTGGATACAATACGGTGCTTAGCAGAGTGCCTGGCACATAGTTCCTTTTTAAAAAGAAATTTTTCTAATTAAAACATTTTTTCATAAAACTTCTTAATCAATGCTTGTTGACTTGACTAATACTGAAATTGTTGTTTGTTTCAGGTTTTTCTCAAGTATTACCACGTAGAGCAGTTAAATTTGCTACTTCGAGAAGTTATGGGCAGGGTGGCGGTCATACAGGCTTATGCCAAGGGGTGGCTTGGAGCTAGGAGATATAAGCGAGTTAAAGAGAACAGAGAAAAATGTGCTGTCACCATCCAGTCAGGTAAATGTGCTCATTTGCTCTCTCCTATACTGGGTTTGCATTTCAAATTGTGAAGTTGTCTGCTAATCACCCAAAGCTTGACTGCAAGCTTGAGGCCACATGTGGCCCACAGGCTACACTTGAGGTCCTAGAGGGCCATATGTGGTCTCAAGGTGGAAGGTTCCCTATCCTTGGCTTGGTCTAACAGCTGTCTGTGCAACTAGAGTAATAACCCTCAGTGTCATTTTTTTTCTCCCTAACTAAAATAGACACATCTCATCACCAAATTATCCACTGTATAACGGGTTATGTCCTGGCTTCAATGCTTTTACCTTTGTGGACAGTATAAACCATGGAAGAAATATATTAGACATGCAGATCTTTCAGTCCATTGCCACTCATCTCCTTTTGAATGTAGAATGAAAGCCTCCTGTGTGTGGGGGAGGGGGGGGGGAGAGAGAGAGAGAGAGAGAGAGAGGAAATATTTATTGTTTACCTTGTACAAAGTGCTAGAAATACAAATACAAGCAAAAAAAAAAAAAGACTGTCCTTGACTTCAAGGAATATCATCCAAAAACAAAAAAGGAACTGAAATGGGGAGGGAACGGGAAGAACGTAGCTGACATATCTGCTATAAAGGGGACCAGGTCCTCCAGGGTGGAGAGATGTCTGAGATGTCATAGGCTGGGCTGATGGCCAATGTGGTTGTTGTTTTTTAATGGAGATATCCCCAGCATCTAGCATGGTGTCTGACAAATTAATTAAAACATTCTTATTGCATGGAATGGAGTATTTTTCATTAATGATACAGACAGCATTTGAGTGAATGTGTTTTATTGTTACTATTATGGATAATTTTCCTCATTCCTTGGGGAAAGTGCTGGACCTAGGACATGTATTTCTATTCATATTATGCCCCCATGCACCTTATTTACAATACTCAGGATTCCATTATTTAGCAACCTAGAACCAATAATTGGGACAGTTATAAAGACGAGTGCTTAAGCTGAGAGGAAGCTGTTCCCCACTTTCATTTTAGGCAGTTTTAATTCTACTCCCTGATGTCTGGAAAATGCAAACTACCCTTCGCAAGTCCCTCCCTTTTCCTGTTTCTCCCTGATCTCTCCTCATTCTTTCTCTCTTTTTTCTCCAACTTCCTTCTCTCCCATTATTTTCTTCCATATGTTTCTCTTTCCCTTAGCTTTCCCTTTTGTCCCTCTTTTCCCAAATTCAAAGGGACAAAAGAGGGTTACTCCAGTATCCCAATACCAAACCTCCACCAATCCCAAGCTTTAAAGATGCCTTGATTGTATGATAAGAGATCTTGGTAACTCTAATCTCATCCCCAAGTGATGAGATAAATTCCTAGAACTCTCCAAGTGACTGGAGTTGTTTACTTCCTCAACCCAGTTTCTTGGAAGGAGAAGCTTCAGGAAGGAATCCTATCCTAGAAATGACAACATCAGAACTAGGGTGTTACAGTTGCTCATGAACCAGTGTTTATTCAATATGGATAAAAGACAATGGGGAGTGCTCAATTTTTAGCATATCCCCTGAAAATGGAAGGTTACAGAGTTTAGCATGGCCTGTCCATGAGGATGGCATATAGTATTATAAAACATTCCATATTTTTAATCACAAGGCAGAATTCTAGGAACAAGGGACTCATCGGACCTAATGACAATGTAAAAGGGAAGAGCGTCGATATAAAGGGGGGGAGAGGAAAAGTATAAGAGGAAAAGAGAGTGGAGGGAGGTAGAAGATTTTAAAAAACCAGCCAATCTCAACAGTATAGCACTTTCTTAAATTAATGTCATTCCCAGCACATGGTTTTGTATTTTTAGCCTGGAGAGGATATGATGCTCGCAGGAAGTTTAAGAAAATAAGCAACAGAAGAAGTGAGGCTGCTGTTCACATTCAAGCAGGTAATTAAAACATCATTTGCATGGTTCTAGTCCCTATCTTGAAATCTGAGGCAAAATTCAATATTGGTGCTTTGGCCAGAGGGTCACAGGATTTAGAGCTGGAATGGGTCCATAGAGACCATCTAATGCATTGCTGCTGCATGCCCCCCCCACTCTCTCCCCTAGCAGCTCCTTCTGCCTATCACAAAGGCAGAATGATTACGGGATTTCTCTTAACAAAATGAATCCCTGAAAGCCCAGCTCTCATATTTAAAGCTCTCTGGCTCATTTCACTACTGTGTTCTAACTCCTCTGGGCTCTCGGAGGGTTAAGTATGACATGCCTTTGGTGGCACAGCTTGGCTGGGGCTGCCTGGGAAGAGCCAATCCTGACTGCTGGGCTCATCTATTCCTTCCCTGGCTCCCTTGTCATTTTGATCTTCTACAAAACATCAATGCCTACTGCTGCTGTTAAGGTTGTTCATGCCAGATTGGTCTCGTTCCCTGGACCAAGACTCTAAGCACTTCTCTTCATCTAAACCTGACTATGCTTAATGGAGGATCTTGAAGAATTATTCCCTAGAGTGCTACTGGTGTCTCCTGGAGAGCAGGAAATTAGAAACTGAATGGAACGTAAGTGACCAGTCCAGTGAACGCAGCAGCAGCAGTAAGGGATATTATTTTAGCTAATACCAACCTGAAACAAAATTGAAAAGCAACCATAAATATGATATCTCTACCTAGAATCCAAGCAGGGTAAAATTCAGGATCCCAGGGAAGTTCTGCCTTTGACCCAGGAAGTCTGCCACCATAGGACCATTGCTTCAATGAGACCCTTCTCTGTTCTATTTGACTTCTTGATATCTCCATTCACAACCAAAATATTTGGAAGTGGGGGGGATTATTTAAAAGTAAATTTAATTTTTAAACAGACCCTCTTCCCCTACTCTTCCTCTTCTTCTCTTCTCCACCTCCTACCCCAAAGAACTCTGGGCCTTACCACTTCAAAGGATTAGGAAGAAGAATGTAATTCTACTTCCAGAATAAGAAAGGGGGGTTGGAGTTTATACAGCCCCAATCTCCTGACACACACATACACAGACTGTCTCCTTGTTAGAAAGAGATACTGTACTGATTTCTGGTTGGCCAAGAGCCCAACATGTGTTTTTAAAATATAAACTTAAAGCTTAGATGTTGAAAATCCACTACAAAGCTCACTTGTCAGTATATAGAAATCATAAGCCATATTCTACTAAGTTCTGAAAACTCAATTGTATGTTTTAACTTTGCGGGTTTATCCAGTTATGTCTGTACTGTTGTACAAAGGTCCATAGCAAGTAGTTTACTGTGATATCACATTTTACTCTACAGTTCATAGCTCTCTGGAGTAGATGCCATAGGAGTACACATTTGGTGAAAATAAAGTAAGAAAGCCTAAATGTCTTTAGTGCTCCAATCCTCTTCTCTCAAGGAGCATCCTCAGGTAAACCTGAGTGAATCTATGTTATATATCCTGTGGGTTAGCCATGCATGTGGGAGGAAAAATCTTAGAAGTTGGGCAGAGCCCTCCTATCATCACCAGCAGAACTCATGGCCAACCATCTGGACAAGCTAAGAGGACGGGTTGAAAACAATAAGATGAAATTTAGTGGGAATAAATGCAAAGTATATCATTTGAGCGAAAAAAAACCCAACTGTACAAATGCAAGATGTTTTGGCTAGGCAACAGTTCATGTAAAAAAAAAGATTTTAGGGAAGTGAAAGTTTACTATGAGTCAATAGTAGGAAATGGTAGCCAAGAAATCTGAGACTACATTTTGCGCTAACAAAAGCATCATACCCAGAAAGAAAGATTCCTTCTTCATTTTACCACCATACTTATAGTATTATGTTCAATTGTGAAAATTATATTTTAAGAAAGACCATGAAAAATTAGAGCATGTATTTTGTCTGATAAAATGTCCTTGAAAGTAGGGACTGTTTTGCTTTTATCCCTGATCCCCGTAGGGCAGTACCAATCACATGGTAGGCACTTAATAAATATTTATAGATTAACTGATTGATATCTAGAGGAGTGTGACCAGGATGACAAAGATACTTGGAACTATGTCATAGCAAGGTAAGATTGAAGGAATTGGGAAGATTTAGCCAAGAGAAGAGGAGAGGAGAGGAGAGGAGAGGAGAGGAGAGGAGAGGAGAGGAGAGGAGAGGAGAGGAGAGGAGAGGAGAGGAGAGGAGAGGAGAGGATCCTATGATATCTGTCTTCCATTGTCAAGAGGGCTGTCACATAGAAGGATTTTGATGCAAGAAGGAAACTTAGAAACTGAAGTCTAGAGAAATTAGGTGACTTGCCCAAGGTATACAGGTAATAAATGACAGTCAGGATTCCAGTGAGAACCTTTTGATCTGCTCCCATTTCACTTGCCCTCAGAAGGAAGAGCAAAAGCCCAGAGGGAAGCTATAGAGAAGCAGATTTCAACTCTGGGTAAGGAGAGCTTGCCTAATAACTAGGAATATGACAAAGGGGAATGAGTCATCTATATAGGTAATGTGTTCCACATCAATGGAGATAGTCAAACAAAGTCTGATTGACCAATTATTAGGAATGTCATGGTGGTGGGTAGGGAAGATTCTGTTTAGTTATGAGTTAGACTAGATGACCTCTGAGATGCCTTCTACTTCTAGCAGTCTATCATTCTAAGTCTTTTAAGGAATTTTGGTATTCAGAAATAGTGACAGACTTTAACCTTTGATACCTGATTATGTCTTGCCACTGGACTCTGATGACTGGAGGAGAGAGTGAGATTGATGACTTTCCACAGCTCTGACTCACTTAAATCCAATTCATTCGTAATTAAGACTTCACCATCTGATATCACCGGTCCTCTTCAAGAATGAGGGAGGAACAACAATTCCTGCATGGCCAGTAGACCTTACTAAAAAAGCAATGCAGAGGCAAATGGGATTTCAATTGCCTTCTGAAACACCAAAATTAAGAATTAGCACGCCATTTTGGTGTTGGCTCTTCTTTGGACTTATTAGATGTATGACCTTAGGCAAAACACTTAATTTCTCTGAGCTTCAGTCTCCTCATATATGTAATGGAGAGAAATTATGTTTGCATATTTACCACAGGGTGTTGTTATACATGTTAGTTAAAATGTGTAAAAATACCTTCTAGTCATAAAGATGAGTAGCTTTTAGCAATAGCAAAGTTCAGCAGTATTTAGGAGAGGGATGTCTGAAATTCTAAGAAGCATTCAATTTGCTAACTTCTTCCTCCTCCTCATAGGATCTTAGCACTAAAGCTGGAAGGTACCTCAAAGCCATCCAGATGAGGCAGTCAAGTGACTTATCCAAGGTCACACAGGTCAGAAGCATCAGAAACAGGACTTTAAGTCAGGGGCCTATTTTCAGATTATACATATTTTAGTATTTCTCTTAAAGGTCTAACTGTTTTGTTGGCTTTGCAAAGTGTCACCTTCTAACTGTGAATCCCCGATGGTTATTTTGTACCATTACATCTCAGGGTAGCTTAGGTCTCCAGCCAAAATCGGTCCCTTGCTTTTAAAAGCCTCTGGTAAGAGACTAAGGGATGTTATTATAGCACAAAGATATGTTTTCTGAGTTCTTTCTTTAATTTATTATTTTTTAAAACAAACCATTGAATTTGACATTTAGATGCTGTGGGATTCATTTGTTGGATTTCCAATTCTGCCCCCTCCCCCAAATATTTCTTTTTCCATGGTATCACTAAGATATGCTGTATGTTTTTTAAGGAGCAGTTCTTGAAATTTAGGAAGCATTTGGCTTACATGTTTCTACAGAACAGCGCATATTGAAATTTGTTTTCCTTTCATCTCCTTCCCAATAAAAGCAGCAGTAAGGCTTATCCCTTTAGCTTCCTCAGGACTTCCTTTCAGAATTCCCGACCTATTACAGCACATTCACATACCAGAAACAAGATGCCTTTTCATGCTGTCAACCTTCTTCATCTGAAATGTAAATTAATTCTTGCTGGTGTGCCTTGACAGAGATCAAAGTAGGGGTATTAACCTTCCTGGGCCTTCTCCTCATCAGAATCAGTTCCAAGGACTGGGAGGTTGGTGCTAAGAGGTCTATGTTCCCTGTTATCTGTGGCCCTCCTCCAGGCAGGCCTCTGTCTACAAGTCCACATTTCAAAGGCTCTGATGCCTTTTGTAAATGACCTTATCATTACTTTAAACTGTGTGGAAAAAAATTATTTGCCTGAATAATTCTTGAGGGATTATCCTGCTCATTTTAATGGAGGGCCACTTCATTCAGATTCCTGGATATCATTTAAGTGGTTCTGACAGCAAGGGATCCTACAGTGATAGAAAGGGGGAAACGTACCTCCTGATTGGAAACCCCTGACTTGCTTAAAGTGTTCATTTCTTGCCTGTCAGTCTTTGAGGTAGGCCACATTTGCATTTTTAAAATAAACAGATGCCTTTCAAATACATGAGCTGGTGGTCTGGAGATCTCTGTGGGCCCAAACAGCTCACCATCCATTGATCAAATGTTGGAAGAAAAAACAAACTGAAAAAAATACCCAGTATACATGAGGATACATTTCCTATGTGTATAGTGTTACACCAACAATGAAAGGCTTTTATGAGAGAAAGGAAGGGGGGAGGACTTTGTGAAAGTGTAACATTTTATGAGTTTCAAACTTAAAAAAAAAAGTTTGAATGTCACTTTGGCCAGAAGCCTCTTTTTTTGTTGTATAGCTATTTCTTAGTACTGTGCTACTTTTCTATGGATCTACTGCTGGAAAAGGAGCAAACCAACCTGTCTAAACACTAAATAATTTAAAAAATATCCCTGAGCAAAAGAAATCAAAATGTACATGTGACATTTTTAGCGTTAAAATGTTAGGCATTGAGGATAAAAGCTGTTAGTTATCCATGGTTCCATTACTTATGGAGCTTTTATTAAAAACCAACAAATTGCAGAACACTGATAATAGGTTAACTATTAAACTGAAAATGCCTATTTTGCTTTCTGAATAATAATAAAGCAAGCAGACCAAGGGAGACAGAGAGAGTCTGCTCTTCTGGGTATTTTTTTTTCAATTTTACGTATGCACTGGCATTAAACTATCCCCATAATACAACATCTTTTTGAAAAATTAGAGCAGCCGAACTGGTGGGCCTCCCTGATGGGAGGGGAAAGGCTATCTCATAGATAATATCATTAACCCCCAGGGTTATGAAGGAAATTTCAAATAACCTTACCCTAGGTTTGTTTCCTCAAGCCTGTCCCATTCCCATTCCAGCCTGCCTTCGCTGCCCCCCAATCATCTCGTTCTCTCTCTCTCTCTCTCTCTCTCTCTCTCTCTCTCTCTCTCAAACACACACACACACACACACACACACACACACACGGAAAGTATAACAGGAAGAGGCAATTGGTTTACAGCACATTCTCATCTAATTGCTTTAGTACTGTGGAAATGTGTTGTTTTCCCTTTCCCCCCTGTCCTCTGATCTTTCCTTTCCCTCTCGCTGACTAAAAACCAGATGTTATCAGAATATAACCCAGGGCATTTTCAATGATGGTTGATTTCCCTTCTGGCCAGCTGGAGTTGAGGTGCTCTAGGGGACCAAAGAAGGTAGGCTCTGCATTAGACAGAGAGAAGTCTGTTTTTTTTAACATGGGAGCAAGTCTATGTTACGGGGCCAAATCAGTGGCCCCTTCAAACCACCGGTTTAATCTATTGCATATGATTCTTCATTTGCTTCTCACATTTCAGCCAAACTAACCTACTTGTTTCTCTTCCATCTTCAACCTCACTCCCCCAGAATCCTTGGCTTCCTTCAAAGCTCAGTTCTGGGGCTCCCCCTTCATGGAAGTCTATCCTGCTCTCCCCATTACTAATGTCCTTCCCTAGGAATTACTTTATATAGGTTTTTATTTTGCATTTGATTTTCTGTATTTGTGTTGTTTCTTCCCCATCATCTTAATCTCTACCAAGAGATTATAAATTCCTTGAAGGGCAGGGACCATTTCGTTATTTTATCTTTCATTTATTTAATCCTTATTTTCTTCCTTTTCCCCAAGTTTTTCTCTCTTTTTAAAAAATTTTCTTCTCTCTTTCTCTTTTTTATCTCATTCTTGAGAAAAACATTTTTTGCCTAGAACACAGCAGGTACTTAATAAATGTGTGAATGATTATGAATTTCAGTCATTTGGAAGAGGTTGTTATAGGTGATCAGGGCTGCTCTAAATGCTGCTCCCAAAGGTAGAAAATTCCAATCCACATTCACAAATGCCTTGTGCTGAATTTGAGGCTATGTTCCTCGTAGACATTTTTTTTCATCCTAGAAGAGTCTGATTTAATCAATAACGTATCTGGGAAGCCAGTCCTGATTCACTACTGATTATAAGAGCACACACTTTTTAATGTTTGATGGAGCCTTGGCCTTTAAACTATCTTCAGTGAAAGATCTCCAAGTCTTTTCTGCTCTTAAAAGAGATTCCCTTTTTCACATTATTTGTAAGTCCACTACAAGCATGTAGTAGTGTTTGAGACTAGATTTCTAGAAACAGCAGTAGGCCTGGAGGGTCAACAACAGCTGTAAGATAGGTATGTTTAAGTAGGTTCCTCAGTTTGTCCATTGGCAAAATGGAGGTAATAAAACCTGACCCACCTCAGGGGGATGATGTGTGGAGAGAGGCAGTGATATGTCTGAAAGTACTTTGGAAGGAGCTACTGTAGAAATCCAAACCCAATATTAATAATAAAAAGCACTTGCCCACATGAAACACACCACAAGCCTCATGCTTCTGGTAGGCTAAGGACTGCTATGTACATTTCCTATCCAGAAAATAAGTGTGTTCCAAAGAATATATGACCACAAGGCTGACAGGACCCAGATTGTCAGTAAGCATTGCCGACTGGAAGAAGAGAGCAAACGGGGTTGGCCTTAACTAATTCACAGTGTGGCTCGGCGCTGACCCTGTAAGCAAAAAACCACAGAGCAAAAAAAAAAAAAAGTCCTTGTTTTCTTCCCTCTCCCCATGTCTTTCTCCCCTTTTAAAACTTTTTCTCCTCTCTTTGTCTTTTTTATCTCATTTTTGAGAAAAATAACAGTACTCATAGGAAAACAGATTTAGAAATGGAAGGTACCTCAGGGACTGTTGAGTTTCAACCTCCTTATTTTACAGATGAGAAAACTGAGGCTTGCCCAGGGTCACACAGCTAGATACAGATCTTCTCAAAGCCAGTAAATACTATATTCATCACATGGGAAGAGGCTTAATTTTCTCTACGAGACACAGCATGGAACATTGGAAAGGACACTGGATTTGAAATATGAAGACCAGTTTTTGAGTGCCTCTTTTGCTAGCTGTATAAATCTGGACAAGTCACATATTCTTTTGTGGGTCTCAATTTCCCCATGCGTAGGATGGGGATAATAGTATGCAAATGACTGTCTAGTAGGGTTGTTGTGATGAAAGTGCTTTGCATACTATATAGAACCACTGGAATGTAGGTTGTGTAGAAACTCAGCACAGGGCTTGGCTCACGATAATCCTGAAATTGCATATTCTTAAACTTGTCAGCAAATGACTTAGGTACAAATAGGACCATTAAAAATATTTGATGATGACAATGAAAATGACATAACTTCAAAGAGATAAGCCTATTCCTTTCCTTCTTAAAAAATTAAGACTGGACAAAGTATAAAGTGCATGCAAGTTAAGCATAAACTTCTAATGTAAGATGTCCAATCTGACCTTCTAAGTGTCAATGAAACTTGGTTTGATAGGACCTATGACCACCAAATAGTTCTGAAAGGGTATACCTTATTCAAAGGAGACAGGTTATAAGTTATAAGGAGGAAATGTGTGCTGGAGGGGAGAGAAGGAAGAGAAGGGATAGTAAGTACTGTATACTGAGGAAAACATACTCATGAGGAAATTGAAAAAACAGTAGAAATGTAGTAGACTGAATTTGGATAAAAGTCAGTAGAGGTGCCCATCAATCGGGGAGTAACTGAGCAAACCGTGGCATTATATGTAATAGAATACTATTTGTTTCTAAGAGATGGATTCGAAGAAATCTGAGGTCATATAAGAACTAATGCAAATTGAAATCAGTAGAACCAGAAGAACCATTCTCATGAGGACCACAATAATGTAAAGGAAAACAGCTTGGAAAGACCTCAAAACTAATCAATGTATTGAATACTCATGACTTGAGAAGAATGATGAATTATGTCTTCCTCCTAATTAGTGTAGAGATAATAGAGATGAAAAATGAAACATATATTCTCAGACATGGACAATGTACTGATTTGTTTTGTTGAAGTATGCAAATATATTTACACATGTATAAATATACACACATGTGCATATATGTGTATGTATACAATACATACACATGCATGTGTATATGTACACATACATACACAGTTGTTGAGTTGCTTCAGTTTTATCTGACTCTTTGTGAGCCCATTTGGGATTTTCTTGGCAAAGATACTGGAGTGGCTTTCCATTTCCTTCTTCAGCTCATTTCACAGATGAGACACTGAGGCAAACAAGGTTAAGTGATTTGCCCAGGGTCACACAACTAGTAAGTGTCTAGTGCTGGATTTGAATTCAGGAAGATGAGTCTTGCTGACTCCAGACCCAGCACTCCACCCACTGTGCCAACTAACTCAGTACGTGTTGGCGGGGGGAGCGGTATACACGTATCTATCTAGTGAGAGAGATGTTACAAAGAAGGTCCTTTTTGGTAGGGTTTAGTTAGTAGATACAGATACAAAGAAGAAGGAAAAGGATGTCAATAAAACATTAAAAAAACAAAAAAGTACCAGAAGGGAACACAAGGGAACACAAAAAAGGAACAATTTTGTTCCTGCCATTTAAAATTTAATAGATATTTTTTTTAAAAAATCCAACTTTATATAACAATAGTTCATGGTTTCATGTAAAATCTTGGTTTTTTGTTTGGTTGGTTTTTTTTGCACTTCAGAGATATTATGGGTTTGGTTCCAGACTGCTGTAATAAAATGAATATCACAATAATGTAATTGACACAAATTTTTTGGTTTTCCAAAAACATATGAAAGTCATGTTTGAACTATGCTCTAGTTTATTGTGTGCATACCTTAATTAAAAACTTTGTTGCTTAAAAAAAAAAGCTACTCATCATCTGAGCCCACAGTGAGTGATAATCTTTTTACTGGTGAATGGTCTTTCCTCGGTGCTGGTGGCTGCTGATTGATCAAGAATGCCGGTTGCTGAAGTTGGGTAATTACTCAAAATAAGACACAATGAAGCTTGCCTCATGAATTGACTTCCTTTCTCTTGAACACTTAAAAAGCACCGTAGGGTTGTTAATTGGCCTAATTTCAATATTGTTGAGAGAGAGAGAGAGAGAGAGAGAGAGAGAGAGAGAGAGAGAGAGAGAGAGAGAGAGAGAGAGAGAGAGAGACTGGAAATAGAAAGTTTGTGGAACACTTATCAATTAAGTTCATCATCTTACAAGGTCACAGTTTGTGGTGCTCCAAAGAAATTATAATAGTAACATCAAAGATTACTGATCACAATTCACCATAATACATAGGATATTAATGCGCAAAATTTGAAATATTGCGAGAATTACCAAAATGTGACACAGAGAAACAATGTGAGCACTTGCTGTTGGAAAAAATGGTACCAATAGACTTGTCTGATGCAGAGTGCCACAGACCTTCCATTTGTTAAAAAAAAAAAAAAAAAGCAATATCTGCAAAGTGCAATAAATGAAGTGAAAAAAATGAGGAATGCTGGATGAAATGTTCATGTTTGTTGATATTTACATTTATAATAAAATGATTTTTAAAAAAGAATGACTAAAGAGAAAATAGAAAGCAAAAACAATATTCTCATCAGTATATACTAGAGACTTCTAGACTAAAAAAGAAATAGATCAGGAAACTTCACAAGTCTGGCAAGGAGGCATAACATAGTGTCTTCACTACAGGAAATTTTAATTATTTGGACATCTGTTAGCACTCTCTCTCTCTCTCTCTCTCTCTCTCTCTCTCTCTCTCTCTCTCTCTCTTTCTCTCTCTCTCTCTCTCCTTCCCTCTTCCCTCCTTCCTCCTCCCCTTTCTGTCTCTCTCCCTCTCTCTGTTGGCAAGATGACATCTTCAGTATCATATGTAGATCTAGGCACCATGCTGCAATATACTGACAAATTAGATCGCATCTAGAACAAAGTGAAAAAGAGATAATGAGAAAACTAAAAGACCATGCCATGTAAAGATAAATTAAAAGAAAATAGGGGTTCTTAGCCTGGAGAAGAGAAGATTTAGATAGCATATGATGGATGTCTTCAAATATTTGAAGGGCTGTAATGTGGCTTGGTCCCAAAGGGGTAAACAAGGCAATGGATATAATTGCAGAGGAGTAGATTTCAGGTAGATAGATGTAAGAGAAAAACTTCTGAGCATTTAGGGCTGCCTGCAAATGGAAGGAACATCTTGGCAAGTCATGGTTTTCCTTAATTAGAGATATTCAAAAAAGGGCAGGATGAACAATTTTCTGGTATATTGTAGACTGGATGTCTGTACAGGTACAAGTTCAACTAGACCTCTAAAGATTCGTATAACTTGGTGATTCTTTGAAACATCAGTGTAATGAAATATTCCAGATAAACATCGTGTTTAACACATTGTGACTAACAAGTGAAGGAGTAACATCTGAGTGACATCCACTTGGCTGTGAGTTCAAATCCCAACAGCAGAAGCCATCACGGGATCAGGATTTGATCTTCTGGGCTGTGAAGTTTGAGTCATAAATTATATCATCTGGGGGAGGGAGTGACAGCTGGTACCCATTCTATTCCACGAAGTTGTGACTTGAAAAGCGCAAGCAACAGGAGCCTGCTCATTCTGTAATCTTTGAGCCAAGTGCTTAGTGTCAAAACGAGCACTAGTCAGTGATTCAGATTGGTGTGATGAAGCTACCACCTTCAGATATCTCCCCATTTGACTCTTTTCCAAGCTTGTTTGCAAGTGGGAACTTCCTATTAAAAGAGAAAAGTTCTAGGTCAAGAAGAAGGTGACGTTGTTATGAATCAGAGAGGGTAGTTAATAACATTTTTCATGAGAAAGCAGACTCTTAACCAACACATATATACTTATATGTATATATATAATATGTTATATATTATAACACACATACATATATGTGTATGTATGTGTCAAGATTCTAGTGGTACAGTTGTTCTCTCACCCATCAATTCTCATGAAGCTACATTTACTTCTGTTCATAATCAGTTGTCTAAAAGACAGACTGGTATAGGGAACGAGTCTAGGAGTTTGGGGGGTTCAAATCCTTCCTCTGACACATATTAAGTACCTGTCATTTAATCTCTCAGGTGCTCCAGGCAACTATACATTGCAGTGGGGGTGAATGATCTTCATTGGCCCGAGAGTTTCCTCTTGTGATTCCCTATCGTGATGAAATTATCAGTAGTATTCTCCACCTTCCCCCTCAGAGTCAATCAGTTAAGAACATTTACTGAATTTTCATATTGTATTGAGAGTAGGTCAACAAGCATTTGTCCAGTGTTTACCATCACCAGACATTGTGTTAAGTACTAAGGATTCAAGGTGAAAACAGTCCCTGTCCTCAAAGCGCTTACATTCTAATGAGGGAGATAATATGCAAACAGCTACAAGATATATACAGGAAAAAGTGGAAAGTAATCTCAGAAGGAAAGCAATAACAGTGATGGGGACTGGAAAAAAACCCCTGCAGAAGGTAGGATTTGATCTAGGCCAAAAAGGAATCAAGGAAAGGGAGAACAGTCCCGGTGTGGACAACAGCCAGTACAAAGGCAATTCCAAAAAAACAGCAAGTAAGCTGATATAGTTGGATTTTCACATGTGTGAGAAGTAGTAAAATGTTAGAATACTGAAAAGGTATGAAGGAGCCAACTTGTGAAGGGCATTAAATACCCAACAGAAAATTTTATATTTGATAAAGAGCCACTAGAATCTATTGAGCAGAAGTTTATTGGCTTGGTCAGGGCTATGCTTTAGGAAAATTACTTTGAAGGCTTAGCGGAGCCCTTGAATGGGGAGATTCTTGAGGCAGGAAGACCAGTGAGAAGATGAACACAATAGTCCAGTCAAGGGGCAATGAATACTGCATATACAGCTTTGTGTTAAGTACTTTAAGGTCACATGCAAAATAGAAAGCATAAGGGACCAAGCTGTTCTAGTCCTGGTTGCCAAAGAAATTCTGAGTCTAATGGAGTTCTAGGTTCATCTCTCCCTCCAGCTATGCCATGAAGACAAGGATACCAGCTTTGAAGAAAATCCAAGCAAGAGTAGTCCTGCAACCTGGCCCCAGCCTATTTTTCCATTTAATTTTTCCCCTCTCCTTACTTATCTGATCTGCACAAGTACTCTTCCCCCAAAAGATGATTGTAGGTTAGGAACCTGCTACCTCAGACATGAGGCTAGAGTAGTTAAAATATGAATGCATGGTCTTCAGAAGGCATTCCTCCTCTTCCTCTACTCTGTGATCCAGCCAATCTAGTCTTCTCCCTGTTCCTCACACATGACCTACTACTATCTCCTGCTTATGTACCTTTGCACTGGTTTTTGTTCATGTCTGGAATGCTTTTCTCCTCATCTCCACATTAGTGCCTCTTTTCTTTTAAGACATAACTCAGGCACCATCTTCTGTATGAAACCTTTCCTGACCCCCACAACTGTTGATACCTACCATTTCAAATTAGTATTTAATTACTTTGAATATATAGTTACTATCATTATGTTGTAAATATTTACATATATGTAGTTGTTTTCCCATTACAATGTAAGCTTCTTGTGAATAGGAATTGTTTCATTCTTTGAACTTGTATCCCCAGTGTTTAGCATGGTGCTGTGCACATGGTAGATGCTCATCAAATACTTTTTTCATTATTTGATTGATTCATGTGTGGAGAATTTGACTTCAGTAAAGGCTGTGAATTTGGCACCAGGGATCAAACTAAAAATGTCTAAAAAACTAATCAAGAAAGCCTGACTTGGGACTTAAACGAGTTGACTTGAATTAATGGCCATGAAAATAACTTCAGAGATTGACATTTGGATAAAGGAAAAGGGGCCACATATCAGAATCCTTTTTTTAAAACATATAATATTTTTAGCAGTACCCAAAAGGTACTTGTTCACTGTACTGAGCAATAGTTGGTATCTTTTTTGTTCTGATATGATGGCTGTCGACAAGCTGTCACTAGAGCCAGAAAGTTAGTGGGTTTCTTGTGTAATCAGTCAACAGTGGTTATGGAGTGGAAGGCTGCTGCTTTTACACCTCATCTGGATGCACTTGCTCTGGCAGATACAGTTTATGGCTTTTGCCAACCCCATTGTCAAGGGAAGAAAGATTACCCTTCCTAGATCATCATCCTTGGATAATGAATGAATCCATGAAAACAGTGGCATTTATTGGGAACAATGTCTGTGTCTGTCTACAGGTGGGTCACTGAAAATTAGCAGGCTGTCTGGTAGAAGAAACTGATCTGTGGAATCCCCAAAGACCCAAGTATATTTTAGAAGTCACCCTTTTTGTAGGGTGGGTTAAACAGGGATTCTCTGAACTGAGTCCTTCTAACCTGTACTTTCATCAAGCAGGTTGGGAGAACTCCGGAGTCAGTGTCTGTGATCAACTTCCCATTGTATATTTAAAAAGGGTAAGGAACAAGAAAGAGAGCAAAGCTTCAATGAGTTTTTAAAAGAATATATTTTATTTTGCTTCCTTCTCTCTCTTTTCCTTTCTTTAATTACCTTTCCCAATTCCAAGTCAGGTCTACTTCATTCCTTTCTCCATTGTACTCTCCCACCATCACCCCCCCCAAAAGATCCTTTCATCGTAATACCTTACAAATATATAGTCCTTTAAGTTTTTAAGGACTTTTATATGCATTCTTTCATCCAATCAGCACAAATTCTCTTCTCCAAAAACATGATGATAGGTTTAATAATAATAGTATATAAATAATACTGCAAAGTGCTTTACAAATATTATCACATTTTATCACCACACCAATTCTGAGAGTTGGGTACTCTAGTTATCCCCATTTGACAGATGAGAAAACTGAGGTAAATATAGGTCAAATGACTTGCCCAGGGTCACATGGCTAATAAGTCTAAAGTCAGATTTGAACTCAGTTTTTCCAAACTCAGGTGGCTAGGTGGCTGTATCGGATGTTCAGGGAGAACTAGCAACTACAGTATGAAGGTTTTCCTATCCCTTGTCATGGCTGCTCATCCCCTTTAGTGTCCACATTTACCCAATTCCCACCTGTGGTTCCAAGAAGCTGAAGCATGCATGGTGGCCACACCCTAGTAAAACCGTCTCAGTAGATGGCTAAACTGGATCAAAGGTAACCAAAAGTTTCAAATCTCTTGGTTAGTTAGGGGGAATGTCTACCCCAAGCATGTGAAGACTTCCCTGTATTGAATGAGTGGATGAGAACAATTTGTTCCAATGGCAATGAAGGTGCTGTGGGGCACTTAGAGTTTGGTGAGACATCAAAGACACCAAGGTCATACCTTGCATCCCAGGCCATCTCCATTTATCTTGATTTTTGTCTTGTCTCTGGACTTTGATAACTCTGGAAGAGAAAGTGAGGCTGAGGACTTTATGCAACTCTGCCATATTTAAATACAGTTCACACATAAGTCATGTCATTGGCTTTTGCTACAAATTTTAAGTTGTATCTTTGGTTTTATTTATAGCAAAACATGTCAACCCAGAATTATAGGAACATAGAATTTACAGCTTTAAAGAATCTTTGAAGTCATCTTATCCAATCCCCTCATTTTACAAATGAGGAAACTGAGGCTCAGGGAGGTTGTAATTTACCCAAGATAACACAAGTAAGTGACAATCAGGATTCAAACCCAAATTTTCTAACTCCAAATCCAGTGATATTCCTATAATAACTAATATTAATGTCTTTCTTCATTTGCATATCAACCCCTTAGCCCACTGAAAGAATCTTCCTATATGTTTCCTTGGACAGAGTATATATACTTCTGTTCTAGGAGTATATGTTAGGAAAAACACAGGACAGCAACCAAAATGGTGAAGGTGGCATCAAGTCAGGATTGGTTGAAGGATGTGGGAATATGTAGTCTAAAGAAGAGAAGGTTTGAGGGCAGAGAGGGTGATAACTGTCTTTGAATATTTGTAGAGCTGTCATGGGGAAGAAGGATTAGACTTTTTTGTGTTTGGAAGCAGAAAGCCAAGCTTAGGTTTAATATAAGGAAAATACTTTCCCACAGCTACAGCTTTCCAAGAGCTGAGAGGCCCTGGAAGATAATGGCTTCCCCCTCAAAAGAAGTTTTCAAAGAAAGACTGGATGGTCATAGATTGAGTATATTATAAAGAGAACTGTTGCCAAGAAGGAATTTTAAAGCCCTTCCAACCTGGCATCTTCTTGCCCTTTTAGTCATCTGATACTTTACTCCTTAGCATCCTTTCCTTCTTGCTGTTCCTTATTTATGACATTCTATCTTCTGACTCTGCCCCTGTGCCTGGAATCCCCACCCTGCTCTCCTCCAACTCCTGGTTTCTATGGCTTCATTCAATTCACATCCCATCTTCTTCAAGACTTCCCCAGTCCCTTCCTCTCCCCCAGTACCTTTCCTCTGACATTAACCTTCCATTTACACTATATATGTCTTATTTGCATGTAGTCATTTGTATGCTGTCTCTCCCCATCAGATTGTGAGCTTCCTGAGGGCATGGACTGTTTTGTGTCAAAACATTCAGTAGTGAATGCCCCAGGTTTCCTTGGTCCAAAACCAACTCTCTATCCACTATATCAATCTATCTCTTAATTCCTAATTTGCATGCTGACATGATTCCCCAGATGCTAATGCCTTTCCTCTCAAACAAAAGTAACAGCTCTGTGTATATTTGTATTTATTCAATTCTATATTTGTGCTACATGTATTTGTTGTTTTTAGTAGTATTTTATTTTTCCCTAGTTATATGTCAAGAAAATTTTTAGCATTCATTCATTTTTACAAGATTTTGGGTTCCAAATTTTTCTCACTCCCTCCCCCGCTCTTCTCTTTGATGTAGTTTATGTATGTACTACCATGTAAAAAGTATTTTCATATTTGTCATAGTTATAAAAGAAGAAACAAATTTTAAAAAACATAAGACAGAGTCACGTAGGTAAAAAAAAAATATATGTTTTGATCTGCATTCAGAGTCCATCAGTACTTTATCTTAATATGAATAGCCCATAGTCAGAATTATTCTGCTAAACCTGGAACATCATGTCTACCTTGAACTAAAGTATCCATTTATCAGTCTTGCTAAAAGGGAATGTGTATATGAATGACTTGGAGTCAAGAAAACTTAGGTCAAACCTGTCCCTGACACTTACTAGCTAGCTGTGTGACATAGGACAAGGCACTTAACCTATCTGAACTTTGGTTGCCTTATCTGTAAAATGAGATGGCTGGCTTCGAAGATCTCTTCCAGCTCTAAGTTTATGAGCCTGATTGATTCTACTAGCAGCGAAACTCTGCAAGGCACTCAGCCAATCAATAAACATTTATTAAGCACCTACTTTGAGCCAGTCAGGGTGCTAAGCACTGTGGATACCAGAAGAGGAAAAAGACAGTCCCTAACCCTAGAGATTACATTCTAATAGGCCTACTATCCCAATGTCTTGTTTGGAATCTGTTCGGCTTAACCTGTAATCAGAATCAGCATGTTATAATGAGAGGAAGCACTCACTGGTCTTGGAATCAGATCTGGATTTGAATTCTGCTTCTGCCTCTTATTAATTGTGTGACCAAGGGCAACTTACTTCAAGGAAAATTATATTTGCACTACCTGTTTCACATACTTTCTGTGAAGAAAATGCTTCTCTAAAAAAAAAAAAATGTAAGCTATTAATATAGGCAGCTAGGTGGCACATCGGATAGAGCACAGGCCCTGGAGTCAAGAGGACCTGAGTTTAAATCTGGCTCAGACACTTAGTAGATGTGTGATCCTGGGCAAGTCACATAACCCTGTTTACCTCAGTTTCCTCATATGTCAGATAAGCTGGAGAAGAAAATGGCAACAGTATCTCTGCCAAGAAAATCCCCAGTGGGGTCACAACGTCAGGTATGACTGAAAACAACTGAATAATAAAGCTATTAATATTGCTATCATTGGTAAATGCAAATCTAGGGGATTAAAGAGAGAGATGCAGAAGAGCATTATGGGAATGAGAGGTTGGTGGGTTGAATGATTAAAAAATGTTAGTTTTTAAAGGATGACTGAGGGGAGGTAGGGAATAGTCACTGATGTAGGTGGTTTTTTTTTTTTTCCTATAGCAGACTCCTTTAGTTTTAATTTGAAATAGATCATAATTTTTTATTCTCTCCTCAAATGAATGAAAATCTAATAAGAGTTACCTTCTGAATTTTACCCCGATATTCTTGAATCTTTATAAAGACTATGTCCCTTCCACAAGCACCTGTACTTGGTCACCATTTAACCCCGTTTAGTCCAGGAGCACCCAGCAATAGAGACCTTGCCTTTGATGAAGACCGTTTTTGCTATGCTTGGTGTATAATCCCAGCTCATTATTTGAGGAGTAGAGGAAAGGGGTAAGGTGGAGCAGTTATATTATTTAAGTAAATACTCATTTGATTTGATTTTTTTGTTATTTACGACTCTAATTTCTCCTTATAGCTTAATTTCTATAGACTAGTTAATAGTCCTTTAAACCAGGCATTCACTTGAAATTTATTAAGGGAGTCACCTAAGTTATCTTTTAGCCAAGCACTGCTATATTCCCTCATAATTCAGTCCCTTTGGTCCATTTGTTCAGCTCTGAGTTTCTCAGACCAGCATGCAAGGGCTAGGACATTTATCCAGGGATTAACTAAAATTATTTTGGCCACATTTGGAATTGCTTGAAATTCAACAATGATTTTATATTCCAGTCTGAAGTTATATCTTTAGTTTATTCATTTGTTTTTGACTTTTTAACCTTGGCCCAAACACTTCTCTTCACTTTTAAGACAACGCCATGAGACACTGGGGAAAGAGTAGATTTCTTAAAGCCATGTTAAAAAGATTCCATGTAGTTCTATTAGGTTTCTTAAACTTCAAATAATTCCCCCAAATCAATATTTTGATGACTGAAGTGTAAATGAATCAGAAACATGAAATAAGTTTTCTTCACAATTACACAGAGCTTTGAAAAAATAGAATGACTATGGACCTGATTTTTAAAAAATAAGGAAGAGAGTAGCTGCAGGTATTGGACGGTACCCAAATAGAGAGGATCGCAACCCTCTCTTTTAATTACCAAGTATGACACCTTTGTATCTGGGGCCCCGAGTCATAATTTTTCGAGCATCTTCCTGGAGCATTAAAAGTCTTCATCTTTTTAACAAGTCTGTTTAATAAACTGTTGTTGCTTCTTTAAATAGTGGAAATCCCTTAAAAAGTACTAGGAAAAATTTTCCATCCAAACTTTATATGAAAAATGTCATTCATTATGCCTTAATTGGGAGATGTACATTTCAGTAACTCATGGTGCTATCAACTAAAGCCAATAGAATTAAGAATCCAAAAGGAGTAATTAGTATAAGTTCTCTCCCCCACTCTCCCTTTTTTCCTTAAAGTTGAAGAAGCTGATGCCCAGAAGGGGAAATAAATTGCCCAGTGTCGCACAAGTAGTGGGTGATGATAATACTCAGGAATCCAACTCTGAGCACCACACATCTTCCTTTATATCTGTTGCCACTCCAGTGAACAATGAAAATTCTGTAGATTACCATTAATAGGAGTGGGAATAATGGTAGTGGTGGGTGGTTTCCTGGCCCTGGTGGGGGTAGGGTGGAGAAGGAAAGAATAGTAGTGAGGCAAAGAGATCATTTTTGATTTGGGGATGGATTGCTTGGTGGAAAGGGCACTGACTCTTGAGTCAGATGACCTGGGTCTGACTTAAGACCTTTATCACCTGTGTGACCAAGGGTAAGTCTTTTGAACTCTAAGGCTATGGACTCCTCATCTGTAAACTGAGATAGTTGAACTAAATTGCCACGGAAGTCCATTCCAGTTCTAGGGCCTTGATTGTATCGTCCTTCGTTGCAGTACTGATCAATATAAACAAGGTGTTTTGCTAGGGTAAAAGAACCTCTTGGACCTTTATGATAAAGCAGTTTGATTGTCAAGACAATAATTTAAATATATATATTTATATTATATTCTTATTTATTTTCTTAAATATTTCCCAATTACATTAAAAAAAATTTAGCACCCACTTTAAAAATTTTTGAGATCCAAATTCTCTCCCTCCCTCCAGTTTCTACCCCACACCTTGACAAGACAAATAATATATCAATTACACATGTGAAGTCATGCAAAATATTTCCATATTAGCCATGCTACAAAAGAAAAAACCACCAAAAAAAATCACATGAAAAATAAAGTGAAAAAGTATGCCTAAATCTTTACTCAGAGTTCAAGACAATCATTTTTTAAGGATCACTTTATCTCTTTTGAACTCAGTTTTCTGGTTTTAAAGATGAAATAAATTCAACTAGAAAAATTTCTAACATCTTTTCTCTTTTTAATATTCCATTATTCTAACTTAGAGATGTAGAGACTAAAAGTGTCTGTTTGGAGAATTCTAAAGTACTCAGGTTAGTTGTGAAAGAGGAAAAGGATAGAAAAAATATCATGATCTCCCCTACCTTTGAATGTTTTATGACTGGCATTGATAAGGAAAGAATCCTCAGAATGAAAATTTAATAAAGCTAATAGATTTATGTTTTGTTGCTGTCATTCAGTCATTTCTAACTCCTCCCAACCCCTTTTGGTATTTTCTTCGCAAAGATATTTACGTGGTTTGCCATTTCCTTCTCCTGCCCATTTTTAAATTTTCTTTTCCACATTTATTAATTTATTTGTTTTCAGTTTTCAGTAATCACTTTTGTAATTTCCAAATTTTTCCTCCTCCTTCCCCCTTCCCTCCCCAAGAAGGCATGCAATCTCATGTGGGTTCTGCACATGAATTCCTATTAAAGGTATCTTCATATTAGTCATGTTGCATAGAAGAATTAAAATGAATGGAAGAAACCATGAGAAAAACAAAACATAAGGAACTCAGGCAAACAGGGTCTTGCCCAGGGTCACACAGCTAACCAGTGTCTGAGGCTGGATTTGAACCCCAAGTTCAAAAGGAGTCTGCCTGACTTGAGAAGCAGCCCTCTATCCATTGTGCTATATGCCTGCCTGTGACATATCTTAGAACCCATCTAATCCAATCCCAATATTTTAAATGAGGAAGCCAAGTCCCAGAGATATTAAACAACTTGCCCCAAGGTCACACAGGTAATAAATAGTGAGAGAAAGATTCAGACCCCATCTTTCTAATTTCAAACTAAGCAATTTTTGCACTCTATCACAGTGCCTTTGGATTTCTTTAGGATTGGACTCTAATAGTGCCTCTCTTATACAGAAAAAGAAAGCATATATCTTTGTAGCATGACCTGAGGAGCCCTGCAAAACTCATCTAACAACGAATGTCTCTTACCTGCTACATTGCTTGAAATTTCCATTATTAAGGTCCTTTGGATCAAGCTATTATGTCTCCAAAAGGATCCTGTTCTAATTTTACTATGTTGTAGGAATAACATGATGGGTATATTGGTTGTGCCTACCTGAAACTCATACAGTCCTGTACACTATGGTCCGGTGTCTTGGCTACAAATTTGTGTTTAGAAACTTAATTTTATAAATTCACTTAGGGGGATCAGGCTCTGGGGAACTGAGTTACACCTCAAAATCACCAGACTTATAAACCAGAATACCAAAATATTAAATTATAATATAACATATACCTGACCCAAGAACCAGGACTGGTCATCTTCACAAGGTAATCTTTTTCTGGTGAATAAATCCACTCAGGAAGCCATATTACAGACTAGGGAAGAAAACTGAATATTTTAAACGTATTTCTATTAAATTAGGTTAACCTGGTGAATTTCCCTTTTCTGCTCTAGAGACGTTTATCTGAAGAATCAGGATAGAAGATTTATCTAGGAGAGCCCCTTTCCCCTATTGTTATGTTTCTGACAGTCCAACTCCCTGGTTATTCCTATATTCCACACAAGTCACCACCCTTTTCTTTACCACATCACTCTCCATTTCTACCAGCTTTCATGTTAATGAGCTTTCAAATGGTTTTTGCGGGTTTCGGGTTGCTTTATATTGACCACTTCCTGATAACATAGAGTAAGGCTCCTCAGTCTCATCAGGAACCTTAAGTGTCCCTCAGAATGCTGTCCTGGTCGCTCTCCTCCCTCTACACTGCTTCACTGGGTGATCTCATCAGCTCCCATGGATTCAAGTATCATCTCTATGCTGTTGATTTTCAGATTTACTTATCCAGCCCTAACCTCTGGTAATGACCTCTGGTATCTCATTTCCAGCTGCCTTTCAGAAATCTCAGACTGGATGTCCAGTACACATCTTAAATTCAACATATCCAAAATAGAGTTTCTTATCTTTCCCCTTAAACCTCCCTCCTACCATCCCTATTTCTGTAGAGGGCAACATCACCCTCCCAATCCCTCAGGCTCACAACCTAGGAGTCATCCTGGACCATCACTCTCTTACTCCTCATATCCAATCTGTTACCAAGGCCTTTGGATTTCACATTTATAACATCTCTGGAATACACCACATTCCCTCTTCTGACACCACCACCATTCTGGTGCAGGTCCACATCGCTTCACGCCTATGTTATTGTAATAGCCTACTGGTGGCTCTCCCTATCTCAACTCTTTACTCCAATCCATCCTCTATTCAGTCTAACAAGTGATTTTTCTAAAGCGTACGTCTGATCATGTCCTCCCCTTCCCCTCTAGTGGCTCTCTGTTGCCTCTAGGATAAGATAAAAATGCTCTGTTTGGCATTCAAGGACCTTTAAAGCCTAGCCCCATCCCACCTTCTCAGTCTTACTCCTCATTCCCCAATACTCTTGGATACAGTGACACTGGCCTCCTGACTGTTCCTCAAACAAAACTCTCCATTTCTCATGACCAGGCATTTTCTCTGATTGTCTCTCATGCCTGGAATGCTCCCCTTCTCCAACCTAAACCTAACTACTCACTTCTTTCCCTTCCTTTGAACTTTCCAACTAAAATCCCATTTCTTCCTGAAATCCTTCCCCATACCCTCTTAATTGTAGTGCCTTCCTTCTATTAATTATTTACTATTTATCCTGTATATAGCTTGCTTTTTATCTATTTATTTGCATGTTGCCTCCCCCATTCAATTGTAAGCTCATTGAGGGTATATAGACTGTCTTTTGCCCCTTTGTATCCCCAACCATGAGCACAGTGCCTGACACATAGTAGGTGCCTAATCAATGTTTAGTGATTGATTGGTTGATTCTTTTTTTTTCTTGCAAATCTATTCATTTTAAATATATAATAAAATTATCACATAAATTATTTTTTTCCTTTTTCCCCTCCCCTTGCCCTGAAGATGGCTACCATTAGACACAAACACATAGATATACATATGCGTATGTGTATAAATATGTTGTATATGTATATAAATCTTGTCATTCTATATATACATGCTTCTATTTATTAGTTCTTTCTTTAGATACAGATAGAGTCTTCCTTCTTTGTGGTTCATTTGGATCTGTCGGTTTTTATATCTTACTGTCCCTTTCCCTAACATACTCTGTGATCCAATGACGCTGGCTTCTATGTTGTTTCTCAAACAAGACACTCCATTTTCTTACTGAGCATTTTTCCTGGCTGACCTCCATACCTGCAATGCTCTCCCTCCTCTTCTCTTGTCTCCTTTGTTTCCTTGATTTTATTCAAGTCCCAGCTAAAATCCCACCTTCTGGAGGAAGCCTTTTTCAACCCTCTTTAAGTGTCTTCCTTCCAATAAATGTTTTCTAATTTATCCTATATATTGCTTGTTTGTACATAGTTATTTGCATGTTTTTTCCCTCATTAGACTGTGAGCTCCTTGAGAGCAGGAGTTGTCTTTTACCTTCCTTTATGTCCCCAGCACTCAGTACAGTACTTGGTACATAGCTATTCAGTTGTTTCAGTCCCGTCCAACTCTTTCTGATTCCATTTTGGGGTTTTCTTGCCAGGAATACTGGAGTAGTTTGCCATTTTCTTCTCCAATTCATTTTTACAGATGAAGAAATTGAGGCAAACAGGTTTACATGACTGGCATAGTAGGTATTTAATAAATATATATTGACTGACGACTTCAGACCCATGATCCTCTGTCTATTATCTGATATAATTTTATCACAAATCACTTTTTTTTCAATAAACCACTTGTGACCTAGCACAGAATTCAGTCTTGAGAGAGTGAGATTTGGGACTGATAAATTTGGTGGGATCTCACAGGGAGAGATCCAGGGAAGCCATGGAAAAGCATGAAGATCCTGAGAATCTAGTGTTGGGAAATAGAGGACTGATGGTGGGGAAGAGGAAAGAGGTTGGGAAAGGGCATTAAAACTTCACATCTCAGGGTCTTTAAATGTCTGTTTGTTTGCTCTCAGTTTTTAGGGCTTATCTTCTCCGCAAAAGCAATAAGGCATCCCAAATCCTCCATGGCTATGCAGAAGGTAGAGAACCCACAAGCACTGGCTTTGCTGTGACTGGAAACTCTAATGGAAGCTGGTGAGTCTTCGTTCTGGAGCGTGACAATCATCCAATCAACACTGAGCAGAAATATTAATTCTTGCCTTAAAAAAAAGTTGTTCTTTATAGTCTAAGTAATGTGTACTTGTAATCTCAGGGGGAGGCTAAGTCTGGTGGAATGCTTAAGCTTAGGAATTCTGAGGTATGGTAGGGTTAACTCGAGTGAATACACTAAATCTAGGCATCAGGGAAAGAAAGAGAGGGAGAAAGGGAGGGGAAAAAAGAGAGAAGGAAGAAGAAAGTGAAGGAAAGGGAAGGAAAGGAGGGAGGGAGAAAGGAAGGAAGGAAAGAAGAAAAGCAGGAAGGAAAAGGAAGGGAGGGAGGGAGGAAGAAAGAAAGGAAAAAAGGTGGATGGAAGGGAGGGAGGGAGGAAGGAAAGAAAGATGGAAGAAGGAAGCAAGGCAAGGAAGGAATGAAGAAAGGAAAGAAACATTTATTAAATGCCTACTACATTCCTGACATTGTGCTAAGTGCTTTAAAACACTATCTCATTTGACCTTCACAGCAACCCTACGAAGTAAATTCTATTATTATTTCCATTTTACAATTGATATTCAGAGGTTAAGTGACTTGCCTAGGGTCACGCAGCAAATAAGTACCTGAGGCCAAATTTGAACTCAGGAAAATGGGTCTTCCTGACTCCAGGTCTGGCACTTCAACAGCTGTGTCACCTAGTTGCCCAGTATATTATCCATAATATTCTAGAATCATTTACTACTTAAGGTACCTTAAAGAAATTTTTACCATAAGCTTTTTGGATCACTTTCAAGAACCCGAAGGGATTCACAAACCACTAAGTTGGAACACCTGCTTAGATGGAGTTAGATGGACCTAACTACACATCAATCATTATCTCAGTAATTTAACCAATTTTAAAGTAGTATTTATTGAGCACCTACTAGACTAGAGGATTTCTGAGCTCACTTCTGGCTCTAAATCTACAACACTATGATCTACTTTTAGATGGAATGATAACTTCATCCTAAGGTTACCATTTTTTCTCTTTAATCATCCAGTTCTTTGTTGGCCAGAATCATCTACGAGAAAATAAATTGGGCTCTCAGGTATTTTTTAAAATAGAAAAGTATGTAAAAATTATTGTGAAAGTTCAGATGTATTTTATGTAACTGAGAAAATGGTATAGACATTAGTGGATCCAAAATCTCATTGACTTGGATACTCTCTCCATGGCTGCAGATCATACCCTGTCCTCTACTCCTGTGTTGTTAGGATTGTCTTTTTCCTCCTTATTAAGCATTTGTAGAGCATTTACCCACCTAATGTGCTGGAAGATGCCCTTTGACCTTTTAAAAATATTTTGTGGATAGGAGTGCAGAACTCAGCCTATCCATCTGTTATCCACCTATTTCACTATATGATTGGCCTGCTTTTTTTAATTTTCATGTACATATGCCATTTTTTCATGTTCAGCTCAGACTCCTTAAGCCTCACTGTGTTTCTTGCCATTTCCTTTCCAATTATCTGCAGTTTTTATTTTTTTGCTATCATGGTGTTTCATGATTTATAACCATAATGCATTACCAGGATATTACTGCTTAAAATATGAGCCTTGCATCAGGGAGCAACTTGGAATTATTGAAAATAATAGGTAGCTTCCAGAAAATGCAACCCAGCCTGATCTTTTTCACTCTGGTCCCAGTACATTGACCATTTGTAGAAAATATCCAAGATTAACTCAATGGACATCCATCTAACTGCACCTCACACTCTTGGCTATATACATTCTTTCTTTTTTAGTTTTTTTTTCCTTTATTTTATTCTGAACTTGAATATAAGATGAGCACTTCCATTAAACGCAGAATAGAAACAGAAGGTTGTACATGAAACTGAGAACCTCTATGATGTAAGCTTGTCTTTCTTTTTAAGTATATATGAAACAGAATGTATTGTTTTTAAAGCTCTTCTGCTTACCTGTGATTCCTTTTGGTTGTCGTCTGTTCTCTTCCATACATTTCAAAAACATGTTTCAATGACTCTTCTCTCTCTCTCTTTCTCTCTCTTTGTGTCTCTTTCTGTCTCTCTCTCCCCTTGTGCAACATTATTCCTCATTTCTTTCTCCTTTTTTACTTCTCTCCACCCCCACCCCCACCCCCATGGAGGAAAAAAACCTTTGTGACAAATATGCGGAGTAAATTCCCTCACTGACTTTGTCCAAAAATTTATCTCATTCTATAAGTTGAGTTCATTGTCTCTTTATCATGATGTGAATAGTATGCTTCATTATCTTCTCTCTGAAATCATAACTGGTCATTTCATTGATCAGATCTCTTAAATTTTTCTATTTTGTTTATCTTTGAATTTGGGGTTTTCTTGGCAAAGATACTGAAGTGGTTTTCTATTTCCTTCTCCTGCTCATTTTTACAGATGAGGAAACTGAGGTAAATAAGGTTAAATGACTTGCCTAGGGTTATACAGCTAGGGAAGTGTCTGAGGTCAGATTTAAACCCAGGTGTTCCTGACTCTAGGCCCAGTGTTCTATCCATTACACCACAACACTTAATAGATATCTGTTGATTGAATAATTAAAATCATTTGCTGTGCTAGAACAAAACACAACCTTAAAGGTTATCCTCCAGTAAAGTATCTTTTCTTAGTAAAGCTTCTACAAGATTCCTTGATGGGATTCCAATGAAGTAACATTGTTTTACCATACTATGAGAACCTACATCAAATATGGCATAAAACACCCAAACCATCAATGAACATTTATTAAGCACCTCCTATGGGTCAGACACTATGCTAAGTGCTAGGAAAGCAAATTCAATAAATGAAACTATATAAATGAAATAAATGAAACAATAAATGAAAAAATTGTTTAAATATAGAACTTATAACAGGAGAGGAAACAAGCAGCATATATGTAGATACATATGTGTGTCTGTATATGTCCCTGTCTCCTCTGTTAGTATATAGACTGTCTTTGAGTAGGGATTGTGTGTATATAATGTGTATATGTATACATGTGTATATATGTATATAACAAATAACCAACAATGAAGGATCTTAAGCTCTATCACTTGTCTGTGCAAATATGCTCTATTATAGAAAATAGTCTCTCAAAGTTTCCCTGTTTTTCTTCTCCTGCTTTCATCAGGAACATATAGACCATCCTCATAAATATTTATAGTAAGGGCCAACTAGGTGGCTCAGGGACTAGAGCATCAGCCCTGGAGTCAGAGGACCTGAATTCAAATCTAGCCTCAGACACTTGATATTTATCAGTCATGTGACCCTAGACAAATCACTTAACAGCAATTTCCTCGCTAATATTTATATCTATCTGTATGTATCTATCCAGAGAGAGAGAGAAGAAAATTACTATTTTGGCGAGTGACTGCTGATGTCTTTTCTTTATATAATGACTATGACAATTCCCATTGTTTGAAATCTTCCCTTTTTCAAGATGTCTTGAAAAATCTCTAAGTGACTTTAAAGTTATGCTGCATCCCTCTGCTTTTTCTGAGGTAATTTATTTGGTTCCATTTCAACTTCTTCCAATAGCCTATTGGATACTGTTGTAACAGAACCCCAGTGTTTTAGTATCACTCTCATTAATTATGAGGATAGATTTCCATAGAAATACTGGTCTATCTTATAACATGTATATTTGCTGTCCTTCTAATTCCATCTATAAAGATTCTTGGGTTGACCAGAAACAGTTAGGTACCATATTGAGTCTCCTACAGGTTTGTATTCTTGTCCACTACTTTTTCAATTTTTCTGAGTTAATAATGTTGCTCTTACTCTTTAGTACTTATTGTGAGTTTTTTTTAAAGAATTTATAATCTAAACTGTGTTGCCCCCTGGCTACCATGTCTATCTACTTGGCAGGTTGGTTGGAATAGCAAAGAACTGGTATCAAGTCAGTATATGATCCATGAGAGAGTTAAAAAAAATTATCAGTACCAGGAAGAAAAGGAATAGAACATTAAAAAATTCTGGAAAAAAATATACAAGATGGATAATCCTTGACAGATACAAGATGGTAGATTTCAAATGCAGGTCTGGGAACAGCTTAGGATCAGAGTTTATATCACAAGACTGAGAGGAGAGTTAGTAAGCATCTCTAACTTCCTAGTGCTGGTACTAGCTTGTCCAATGAAACAGACAAGGGATGTGGCCATAACATCAGCATGGTTTTAACTGGAAGTCAGAGGGGTGGACAGTGGGACTCATAGAAAAAGACCTAATGGCATATCAAAAAAAGGGAACATGTCACAAGATATGAATTTTGTTTAGTCTTATTGTGGTTTTGGTAAAAACGATGTGTTGCATTTTAGACTGGCTGATTTTTTTAATAAAACCTATAATTTAATGAGTACAGGCAACATGACTAATATGGAAATATGTTTTACATGATTACGTATGTATAAACTATATCAAATTGCTAACTGTCTCAGGGAAGGGAGGGAGAGAATTTGGAACTCATTTTTTAAAAACAAATGAATGTTAAAATAGTTTTTACATATAATGGGGAAAAAATAAAATATTATTCAAAAAAACTTCATCAGCTTAGCAAGTTCCTAGTAAGAAAACCTTCTGTCCATGAAGACTGACACCTGTTCTGTAGCTTATAGTCTTGGGGAGTTGTTTGAGCTCTGAGAAATTAGGTGACTGGCTTAAGGTCACATAGCCAGCATGGATCAGAGACAAATCTTCCTGATACCAAGACCAGCACTTCACCATACTGTTTCCCAACTTGCGTTACATATTGTACTGTAAATTTAAGTGATAGGAAAATATGGACATGATCCTTTAACAGACTGAGTCTACTTGGAATGTTGCCTTCACTTCTGAAGCTGTCCAAATAATACATGTCCCTTAGACCAGGGTATTAAAAAGACATAGTAGGCATAGTAAGGATCAATATGCTGAACAGACAAGATCAGTTGATTTTTATTTAGAGGGAGCACACTGTTCAATTAGTTCAGTTTATAGGACATTAGCTTAGAGAAACAATTTGGTGTACTCAAATACCCCTAACTTTGAGGTGCTGCCATATTCTAAAACAGTATTGATATAGTTGCGGTTAGAGACTGAAACTGACTAGAACAGCTTATGAGAACTCAGCTCAGAATTACTCAGAGAAAATAAATTACTTTACTGACATCTGTAAATGGTGCTCTTTTAAGAGCTATTTTACTATTGGTTTGTCATTTATGTACCCTGTGAGAGATTTCTATTTAAATTAGACAGGTTAAATTTATTTTATCATTGTTTCTCCACAAAAGATTTCAGATTGAATGGTAGACACTCGTTGTCCTGAGTGGTGCTATCTTTGAATCTTTATACATTCCTAAACTTGCCAGGCCCATTCAGTCATCTCTGACACCTAGCTGGCAGCAGCTCACAGATGGTGACAGCAGAAGCAGAGGGTTGAGTCCTAGGTGGACTCATTAAAATCTAGCTAAGATTGTACCCCAAGCTTCAAGTAGAATAAATAAGAGACAGCAAGGATGCCATAGACCATTTAGCATTTTAAAACCTGGCCTGTCACTTGAGATGAACGTCTTTAAACCTGAGCTAATATGACTGAGGTGCTTCAAATTCTTTTTTTTTAAATTAATTTATTTATTTAACTTTTTACATTCATTTTCACAAAATTTTGGGTTCCAAATTTTCTCCCCTTTTATCCCCTCCCCCCACCCCAATACCCCAAGCAATCTAATTTTCCCTATCTCCAATCTGCCCTCTCTTCTGTCATCCCTCCCTTCCTTGTCTCCATTTTCTCTTTTCTCCTGTAGGGCCAGATGACTTTCTATTCTTCATTAACTGTATGTCTTCTTTCCTAGTAGCAACAGCAATACTAAACAGTTGTTCCTAAAACTTTGAGTTCCAAATTCTCCCCATCCCTCCCTCCCCACCCATTCCCTTTGGGATGGCAGGCAATTCAATATAGGCCATATCTGTGTAGTTTTGCAAATGACTTCCCTGATAGTCGTGGTGCGTAAGACTAACTGAATTACCCTCCATCCTAACCTGCCCCTCATTGTTTCTCTTCTGTCTTTTGATCCTGTCCCTCCCCAGGTGTTGACTTCAAATTGCTCCCTCCTCCCTTTGCCCTCCCTTCCATCATCCCCTCCCCCCTGCTTATCTCCTTCTCCTCCACTTTCCTATTCTGTAAAATAGGTTTTCATACCAAAATGAGTGTGCATTTTATTCCTTCCTTTAGTCAAATGTGATGAGGGTAAACTAATTGCTTTTTTTTTGTTTTTTTTCCTCAGCTCTCCTCTTTTTCCCTCCACTAAAAAGTCTCCTACTTGCCTCTTAAATGACATATAATTACCCCATTTCATTTCACCCTCCTTCCTCCCACTACATTTCTCTCTCACCATTGACCTTAATTTCTTTTAAGGTATGGTCCCATCCTATTCAATTCACTCTGTGCTCTCTGTCTCTGTATGTGTGTGCATGTGTGTATGTGTGTGTGCATGCATGCATGTACATGTATGTGTATGGACCCACCAACTACCCAGATAAAGTTTTAAGAGTTACAAATCTTGTCTTTCCATGTAGGAATGTAAACAGTTCACTTCTAGTAAGTCCCTTAAGACTTCTCTTTGCTGTTTACTTTTTCATGCTTCTTCTCATCCTTGTGTTTGAAAGTCAAATTTTCTTTTCAGCTCTGGTCTTTTCATTAAGAATGATTGAAAGTCCTCTGTTTCATTGAAAGACCATATTTTCCCTTGCAGTATTATACTCAGTTTAGCTGGGTAGGTGATTCTTGGTTTGAGTCCTAGTTCCTTTGACTTCTGGAATATCCTATTCCACGCCCTTCGATCCCTTAATGTAGAAGCTGCTAGATCTTGAGTTATCCTGATTGTATTTCCACAGTACTGGAATTGTTTCTTTCTAGCTGCTTGCAAGATTTTTTCCTTGAGCTGGGAGTTCTGGAATTTGGCCACAATGTTCCTAGGAGTTTCTCTTTTTGGATCTCTTTCAGGTGGTGATTGATGGATTCTTTCAATACTTATTTTGCCCTCTGGTTCTAGAATGTCAGGGCAGTTTTCCTTGATAATTTCATGGAAGATGATGTCTAGGCTCTTTTTTTGATCATGACTTTCAGGTAGTCCCATAATTTTTAAATTGTCTCTCCTGGATCTATTTTCCAGGTCAGTTGTTTTTCCCATGAGATATTTCACATTCTCTTCCATTTTTTCATTCTTTTAGTTTTGTTTGGTGATTTCTTGGTTTCTCGTAAAGTCATTAGACTCCATCTGTTCCATTCTAATTTTGAGAGAACTATTATCTTCAGTGAGCTTTTGAACCTCTTTTTCCATTTGGCTCATTCTGCTTTTGAAAGCATTCTTCTCCTCATTGGCTTTTTGAACCTCTTTTTCCAATTGAGTTAGCCTATTTCTCAAGGTGTTGTTTTCTTCAGCATTTTTTTGGGTCTCCTTTAGCAAGGTATTGACCTGTTTTTCATGCTTTTCTTATATCTCTCTCATTTCTCTTCCCAGTTTTTCCTCCACCTGTCTAACTTGCTTTTCAAAATCCTTTTTGAGCTCTTCCAAGGCCTGAGCCCACCCGACATCCCCCTGGGATGTCTGGGGTACTGAGGCCCTGCCCTCCACGTCTTTCCCTGATGGCAAGAATATGTCCTCCTCCTCGTCAGATCCGAAAGTCGGGATCATTTGCATCTGTTCGAAAAAACTCTCTATAGTCTTATTTTTCTTCCCTTTCCTAGGCATTTTCCCAGCCAGTTACTTGACTTCTGAGATTCCTGTCCACCCCCGCCTAGATCCACCCAGCTAGTGCTTGGGGTCTGAGATTCAAATGGGCCTTCCATGCCGTGCGGCTGCTAATCAATGTGAGCTTTAGTTCTGGTGCTGGGGTGGGGGCAGGGCTGCCTCCCAGGCTCAGCTCCCTCAAGGGCTTTATGCAGAGACCTTCAGTAATGGAGCGGGTGGGGCGGGGCCGCCTCCCAGGCTCAGCTCCCTCAAGGGCTTTATGCAGAGACCTTCAGTAATGGAGCGGGTGGGGCGGGGCCGCCTCCCAGGCTCAGCTCCCTCAAGGGCTTTATGCAGAGACCTTCAGAAATGGAGCGGGTGGGGCAGGGCCATCTCCCAGGCTCAGCTCCCTCAGGGGGTTTATGCAGAGACTTTCAGTAATGAAGATCCTGCCTGCTGCTGGGGGAGTCCCGGGCCACCGCCGCAGCTGCTGCCTCTGCTGCCACCCCCACCTCTGCCTCCGCCGTCGCCCCCGCCTCTGCCACCGCCACTTCCTCCCAAGGGGGCCCAAGTCACAAAGACACCCCGCTCCCCTCTTGGTGAGCCCAAGTGTGTCTCTCACTGACCTGTAGCTTCTGTGGGCGGAAGGACCTTCCCGGCCGGCGGAGCTTCCGTCCCTGAAGCCTGCTTGGATCTGCTTCTCTGGGGCCGCGGCCAGGGCAGCGCTCGGGTGGGGTCCGCTTTCTGGGGCACGACGGACCCTGGGGACAGCTCTCCAGGGCTCTCTGGAACAGAAATCTCTTCCACTCTGTTTCTGCACACCTTGCAGTGATCCAGAACTTATGGGGATCTCTTTTTACATTAATTCTATGGGCTGTGGGTTCAGAGCTCGTAAACGTACGTGTTTCTACTCCGCCATCTTGACTCCGCCCCCGGTGCTTCAAATTCTAAAATATCCATCTCTTACTATTCAGAATCCCCCACCATGTACCCTGCACTGTTGTAAAGTTTGGTTCCACCCCCTTCCTTCTTTCAACAGACATATTACAGCATCTCAAACTCAAAATGTCCAAAATGAACCAATCTTTTCAGTAAAGTCCTCCCTTCTTCCTTCTTCCCCTAATTCTGTCCAGGCCATCCCATTCTTATGTTCGCCCAGGTTCACAATACAGAAATTATCCTTTACTCTTCATTCTCATATATCCACTGGAGGCACCTAGGTAGCACAGTGGATACACCCCTGGACCTGGAGTCAGGAAGACCCGAGTGCAAATCCAGCCTCAGACATTTGCTAGCTGTCTGACCCAGTGCAAATCACTATGTATCCATTTCCTCTTCTATACAATGGAGATGATAATAAGACCTACTTCGTAGTGTGGTTGTGAAGATCAACGAGATGATATTTGCAAAAAGTGTGTAGCACAGAGATTGACCCATAGTGGTTCTTACTAAAATGCTTGTTTCCTTCCTTCCTTGTCATATCTAATCAATTGTGAAATCTTGTCATTTCTGCTTCTACTGTGTTTCTTTTATCTGGCGTGTTTTCTCCACTCATACATATTACAACTAACCTAGTGCAGCCCTGCTCCCTTCCATAGACATACCGGATGCCCCTATTTGGTAATTGCTGTTCAGTCATTTTTTTTTCAGTTGTGTCTGACTCTTCATGACCCATTTAGGATTTTCTTGGCAAAGATACTGGAGTGGTTTGCCATTTCCTTCTCCAGCTCATTTTACAGGTAAGGAAACTGAGGCAAAGAAGGTTAAGTGACTTACCCAGAGTCACACAGCTAATAAGTGTCTGAGGCCAGACTTGAACTCAGGAAGATGAGTCTTCCTGACTCCAGGCCCAGCACTCTGTTCACTGTGGTGCCACCAAGGCTGCTTTGTCTAGTCGTTAGTGCCCCTCTCTAAATTATTTTACATCCATTTTGTGAATGAAATATCTCCCCTTTCTTTTATCTATGTAGATGTCACATCCATCTGGTAGAGTGTAAGTTCCTTGAGAACAGTGACTATTTGATTTTTGACTGGGTATCTCTAGGGTTTAGTACCATCCTTGTAGATGCTGCTGTTGTCATTTCTTCTTCATTTTGGAAGAGGACCAGTGGCATCCTGGGGTTGTGTCTTGGCTTTTGAGTCAACTGGATTTAAGTGAAGCAGAGTTGCACAAAGTCATCAGCCTCACTCTCTCTTCCGGAGTCCTTGGAGTCCAGTGGCAGGACAGAAGTCAAGAGGGTTGTTGATGGCCACAGGAGTCAGAGTGTAACTCTAGATCAAAGTGTTCCCTTGTAAACACCCTGAGAGTAGAGACTGTCTTTTGCCTTTCTTTGTGCCTCTAGTACATAGCACAGTTTTGGATGCTTTGTGAAAATTCGAAAATGTTTGTTGACTGACTGGCTTAAAACATAACTGCTGCTTAATAAATGCATTTTGAATTGAATTGAATTGAAATAGAGTTGCTAGAAGGAGTTGCTATATCCCCAGTTGTGTGTGCTTACCATACAAACATAAAAGCAAACAGTGCCTCCCCTCGAGATGCTTATATTCTAAGAGGAGACCACTCCCATGGGGGAGTGGGGAGGAGGATGCTTTGTGCTGAGTTAAATTTACGGAGAGGGATGGACATAAAAGACAGGTAGACACATCCCATCCAGAAACAAAAGTGGGTTTGACTGAGGTTTGTGGTTCCACAAGTAGCAAGGGGAAGGAGGGGCAGCGTGTGCTTTTTGACTTCCACCTTGAAGAAGCTGCAGAATAGGTGACTGTACAAAAAGGAAAGATGTGAAGCATAGTGGGTGTTTTTACTGAAATTATCACCACTCAGGAGAGGGGATCCCCAGGGTGGAGATGCGTCAAGGGAAAGTCTGTGGGGTTGGGTGGTTGTTGAAGGCATTGTGGAGTCGAAGGCTTTCCTTACAAATGATGTAAGGAAAGAAGTGGTTCTTTCTTCTGTGATGTTTTCTTCACCTGTTGGCATTCTCCCCCATGTTAATCCTGATAAATACAATAATAAATCACGATTTCCTTAATTCATTTTGTCTTCCATATGGCAACCTCATGGGTGACTTTTATCGGAGATTGCTTAGCATAACTAAGACAGCTAGTTGTCACAGTGGATAGAGTACCAGCCCTGGAGTCAGGAAGATCTGAGTTCAAATCTAGTTATGTGACCATCACTTCCCCTCTATTTGATTTAATCCAGTAGATAAGGAAATGGCAAACCACTGCAGTATCTGTGCCAAGAAAACCCAAGCGGAGTCATGGAAAGTCAGATATGACTGAAACAACTAAACAAGAATAACAATATCTATATTACCTCAAGTTCCCATTCTAGGAAGAACAGACAAGGTAGAAAACAAAGGGTATGAAGGCAAAATTTGTTTGGCTCATTAAGGATATTGGTTTCTTACTCTCAGTGAGAACTGCCACGTACCTTTAAAATGTGCCATTCGTACAAATGTTTGTGAAGATATGTGGCAATCTGTAGTCTTTAGTCCACAAGAGAATCTGGCCCAAACTCTGCCCTGCTGTCTGGGAGGCGGTTTCACTGCCTCATCGCCCCTGAGATCAACCCAGTTGGCTCCTAGCCGCCAGAGCTGCAAGAGCGACACAGAACAGAATCATGTTTCCACCTCAAAAGTTGCCAGCTTTTTTTTTTAACTGACTGAATCACATATATTTCCATCTCTGGGAATTTGAGTTCAAATATAAGCAACCAACAATAAAACTGCCCTCTCTTGGAATGCGTTATGAGCTACTGAGTAAAAACATCCATAATCATCAATCTCCTCCCTCCTTTTAAAACTCTTTTCTCCATGACAGTAAGAGCTAGTTTGCTTTGTGTCTGCCCCATTTGGGGCTTTCTTGGCAAAGATGCTGGAGTGGTTTGCCATTTCCTTCTCCAGTTCATTTTACAGATGAGGAAACTGAGACAAACAGGGCTAAGTGATTTGCTTAGGGTCACACAGCTACTAAGTATCTGAGGCCGGAGTTGAATCTATGAAGATGTCTTTCTGATTCCAAGCCCCAAGTGGTCTATCCACTGCACTACCTAATGGCACCTAGGAAAGTTTGAGGGAGCATTGATATAGATGCTGAAATCCTCTATTCTAAGGACGATAACTCTGGAAAAAATGAGGAAGGTGAAATACATTCCAACTCTAAGTCTGTATGATTCTATAAGGTGCTTACCATGTGTGATATACCATGTTAGATGTCAGTTCTACCAAGATAAAACATGGCGTAATACTGAAAACATGAGCATTAATAGTATTTTAAATGAAAAAATATCAATAATCAGAGCAAATTAATTAGAAAGGAAGCATATTTAAAATTACCTTAAGGATATTTGATAAATTTCCTTTTAGCTTGAACTTTCTCATCTATAGGCTTTTGCTAAACCAATTTCTCTACCTCACATACCTTCCTCCTTTCACTCTATGCAGCTAGGTGGTGCAGTGGATAGAGCACCAGTGCAGGAATCAGGAGGACCTGAGTTCAAATCTCACCCCCAGACACTTGACACTCACTAGCTGTGTGACCTTGGGCAAGTCACTTAACCCCATTGCCTCATCCTGGGTCATCTCCAGTCATCCTGATGAATATCTGGTCACTGGATTCAGATGGCTCTGGAGGAGAAGTGAGGCTGGTGACCTGCACAGCCCTCCCTCACTCAAAACAAAGTCAAGTTCAAGTCATGTCATCATTTCTCTGATGGCATGGTCTTCTTCGGCAACGAAGGATGAACACACACTATGCTTCAGTACCAGACCAAATCCTATCTTCTCCATTAAGGCTTCCTTGGTAATCCTGCCCTGCCCTGGCTTCCCACAGCATTTCATTTATGGCACTTCTCTTGGGATATTTACCACATACTACCTTCTTTTGGGAGGCTGCATGCTACAATGGAAAGAATGTTGGGTTTGGAATTGGAGACATGAGTTCACATCCCCTCTCTTCCATTTGTTATGTATACAACCATGGACAATACCCTTAACCGTTCTTGGTCACAGTTTTATTTGCAAAATGAGACAATTGGATTAGATGACTTCTACTGTCCTTTTTAGTTGTCTTTGATCCTGTCTTTCCCTTAGTCTTTTGTTGAACTAAATTCGATGAGAACAGGGCATTTTTTGTGTGTCTCTTCAATGCTTAGCATAGAGCTGTGCACATAGTAGATATTCAATACATATCTGCTGAATAAAATAATTCATTTATATAAAATGATGAATTTTTATTTGTGTTGGTTTCAGGGGAAAATCTGATTCTCTTGAAACATTTATTTTTACTCTTCTAACATGCTTCCAACCAGTCTTTATGTTGGCTTGGCCTCCTGATTTCTTCTGCAAAAGTATAATATTGGCTTTTGCTTAAGAAGCCAGAGACATTAGCTAAATAAAGAAACAGAGTTTCTATTTGCACTGAATGCTGAATTTCTGGAACAGTTCTATCTTTATAATGTGACAATGAGTACCAAGTGTGGGACGATGCTTAAATGTGCATTTTCTTTAGGAAGCTGCTATCCCAGTGTACAGATGTTAACTATTACTAATCCATTAGCAGACCACTTGCTATTGCCAACACACTTTTTAGAGGGTAGCTCATTAGATCTAGTTCACAGATTAAGAGATGGAAGTGACTTTCAGGGTTATCTAGCACAGTGCCTTCATCTTACAAAAGAGTAAATGGAGATCCAGAATGGATAAAGGACTTGCCCAAAGCAACACAAATATTAAGTGGAAGTGTCATGAACTGCTCCAAATCTAATGTAATCTTTGGACTATAATGATGTGGCAATCATAAATGGAAAAGGCAGGTGAACATTTCTCTTGTGTTATAGGGTTTGGGTTCTTTGTCCTCTATTTCAATTCAATTTAGTAAGCTTTTACTAAGCACCTACTATGTGCCAGGCATCTACTATGTGCTAAGCACTGGGGATACAACAAGGGGAAAAAGACAGTCATGTCCTCAAGGAGTTTACAGCCTAATGAGAGAGGCATTGTGCAAACAAATATGTACAAAGCTAGCTATATACAGGATATATAGGAAAATACTTGACAGAAGGAAGGTGCTGGAATTAAGAGGGGTTGGGGAAGGCTTCCTGTAGGAGGTGAAAAACTGAGACATATCAGAAAGATCCATTAGCTTAGGTGTCATTACAAGTGGGTGAGATATGACATGATCAGACCTATTCTTTGGAAAAATCACTTTGGCAGTTCTGCTGTATGGAGGATGAACTGGAATGGGGAGAGACTTGAAGGAGGAAGACTGTCAGAAAGCTACTTTAATAATCCAAGCATGGGGTGATGAAAGCCTAAACAAAGATGGTGCCCACAGAGATAAGGGAATACATTCTGGATATGGAATGAAAGAAATTGCAGTATTTGGCAACTGAATGTGTGACAATTGAGAAATAAAAGTCAAGGATGATATCAAGATTACAAACCCAAGTAACTCGATGGATGGTAGTAACTTCAACAATAATAGGCAAGTTTGGAAATGGCATGGTTGGAGGCAAAAGATAAATTCTTTTTTGTTCATGTTGAACTTCAAATGCCTACGGGACATCTAGTTCAAAACGGGCAGTTTGTGATGCCAGACTCAAGCTCAGGAGAGAGACTAGTGCTGAATAAATACATTTGGGAATCATCAATATAGACATGATAACTGAAGTCAAGAGAACTGATTAAGTCTTCATATAAAAGACAACCCAGGAAAGAACCCTTAGTAGTATCCATAGTTATGGTACATAAAGTTGATGAAGATCCTGCAAATGGGACTGAGAAGGGGTGGTCAGATATGTAGGAGGAGAACCAAGAGTAACAAAAACCCAGAGAGAAAAGGTATCCAAGAGGAGAAGGTGGTCAACAATGTCAAATTCTGCAGAGATATCAGGAATGGGGAGTATTGAGAAGATGCTGTTATATTTGGTAATTAAGACATCACTGGTAACTTTGGAGAGAGTTGTTTCAGTCATACGGGTTAGAAAAGAGTGAGAGGAGATGAAACAGAAGCATTGATTAAGAGTAGTTTTTTCAAGGAGTTTAGTTAAGATGTCAGTTGACAAGCATTTATTAGGTCTAGGGAAGAGAAGGAAAGGTAAAGGAAGAAAGCTGGTCACCATGATGGGACCTAGTGAAGACTTTTCAAGGATAGGGGAGTCAAAGGTATGTTTGTAGGCATAAGGAAAGGAATCAGTAAGTAGGGAGAAATGGAAGGTTAAAGAGATAGTGAGGATGATAGTTGGGCAATATGCTTGAGATGAGAGAAGAGGGTGAGATCAAGAGGACATGTAGAAGGGTTGGCCCTGATAAGAAGGGCAACTTCATCATCAGAGAATTCAGTGGAGGACCAGAGAAAAGGATAGGAATTAGTTAGGGAGAAGGATTGCCTTGCTGAAGTGAGGGTCAAGTCCAATTAGCTAGCATAAATTTGTAGTATATTCAGTCAGCCTGGTCCTGTTTCTTCTAGTTCTCTTCAGCATTACATGAGTAAAAGCAGATGAGTCAAAGGTGGAGGTAATAAAGGACTGGGATTTGGCAAAATGGGATTGTCAATAGGATCCTAAGTGAATAAGGGATTCAAAAGTTGAAGATAGGGTAGTCTTGAATTGGTTCACCAAAGGGTCAAGATTGGGAAAGGAAAAGAGTGCAGTCAGGTCAGGAGTGATAACCTGGGATAGCACTGAGAGATGGTGGGTTTGGAGGTCACTGTGAGGATGAAGAGTAGGTTTAAAAGGATTAAGACATAGGGAAGGATGGAAAAATAAAAGGTTAGAGCAGATAGAGAAAATTCAGCATTCTTGAACATGGAAGTGGAACATTTATGAGTTATGGTCATTGCAAACAAGGATTTGACATCCCTGTATATAGCTAAAGTGGAATGGAAGAGTAGGTCATAAGAGTGGAATAGTTAGAGGAACTGAGAAGATGGAATATGTGAAGATACTTCAAAATGTATGTTGAAGTCTCTTAAAATGAGGACAAGAGTTACGGGGAGAGAAGGACTATGAGCCCAGCACTGAACTCATTAACACAGAAAATGTCATGGGAGTTGGTAGGTAACAACCCCGGAATCTAGATTGGAAGATAAATTTGAACTGAAGAATCTCAAAGAAGGAGAAGCTGCCAAGTGATAGTAGTAAAGGGAGAATTTGGAAGTAACACTAGGGAACAAAGAACATTCTGACTCTCCCACCATGACCAACAATTTGGAGTATGAATCAAAGTACAATAAGTACTGGAATGAGTTGCCAGGGACTCATTGTCATCAGGAGGGAGCCAGGTCTCAATGAGCACAGAAGATGGAAGGAGCAAGAGAGGAAGTGGTGTAAGATGAGAACAAGATTGTTAATTATGGAGCAGGTATTCCAGAGAGTACCTTGGAAGGGATTGGCACATCTGAAGTGGGACCCTGTGGGGAGATAGGATTGAGGAGGATGGGAATAGGAGAGCAGACAGTTGAGGATGGGAGAAGGGTTATCCTTTGATAACTAGAGGTTCTATAACATGGGATATAGAACATAGGAGGAGGGAGCATGTTAACCATTGAGGAATGAGTCCAGGTAGAATAAGTGAGATCAATTAATGAAGGCAGTGAAAAAAAGGTTTAAGATTGATCTTCTAGGCCTCATCAAAGCCTTCAACTGCCAAACCTACTATATTGCTGTGTCCCAGGAAATGTGTGAAAATTCGTTTTGTAGTAGATATAAGTACTTGTCCTAAGACCTGGCTAGTTGCACCCACCTGTCCATCAGGAAATCAGTCAGTAGGCTTTATTAAATACCTACTCTGCTCCAACCAGAGAGTAAGGAAATTGATTGTCTGCCCAGAACAGAGCTTGTCTGTATTATGCTTTTGGACCAGTCCAGAAACCTAGAGAAAAACTGTGAGATAGTTTGTACGAAAATGGAAATCTGTTAAGAAGGAAGGAGATGGATTGTCAGCACCTGTAAGTATTCTGGGGACTGTGATGTTACTATTTCATATACTACTATGTATCTTTACTAATACTACTGAATAATATACTACTGTATACCAAGTGTGGTATTACTGAAGAAAGCAGTTTGTTGAAATGTTTTTGCAAATCTTTTTCATCTGTCTTCCTGTTTGTTGTCCTTCTTGGCTATTTATTCTTGAATGTCCTTGAGATAACTTTGTTTACTTAGATGTCCTGCCAAATATTTTGCCTACCACTGAGTCTATTTTTATGAAATGACACTACTCACAATTGGCCATCACCATTCTTCACAATATTTTATGGTTGAATTTATATTCTAAATTACTGTTGACTTTTGCAGCCATATTTCCCCTTTGGGCAAATCAGATGTGTACTCGCTAGGGTGTTTTCTGAGCACCTTTGGTTTCTCATGGAAATTCATTTAGATTGCTTAGACTTCTGGATGAAATTATTATAGTCAGGGTCGATGTAATTTCCATTGCCCATTTCTCATGTTTCATTTTCAATACATTTAAATAATTCTATTGTCAGGATTCAATCATTTTAATTGCATAGCATATCTTTTTACCTTTTTCTCATTATTATTTTTTTTAAATTCTTAGTTATGACAAGTCCATGATATGATGGTGCAGTTAACTCAACAGTAACTTTCACATGAATAAAATCTTTTCCAGTTTGGCAGACTTATTCCCCACTTGTCAGAGATAGTGGGTCTTCCCAATAGGCTGTATTCTCTAATGCATCTTAAGGAATATAGATAGATTTATAGACAGATAGATAGATAGAGATATATACACACATATATATGTACATATATATATGATTCCCCAATTAGAATGCGATTTCCTTGGGATTGGTCTTCTTTTTCTGTTTGTATACCTAGCACTTAGCACACTGCTTAGCACATAGTAAACACTTAATAAAAGCTTATTTGTTCATTCATTTGTTACTGTATAAACTGAAGTTATTTTCATCTTTTTGCAAATCCTTGTCATTAACACTGCAATATGCTTGATGAAGTAATGATTCTTATAGCCTTTGGGTACATGGTAGAATCTATTGGGCAAACTCCTTTCTTTGCCCAGCTCTCCAAATAGAAAAAAGAAAATAAAAGCCTGACACACTTTAAAGTTTAACCTGCATTATTAACATTTTCTCCTTCACATTCTTAAGTCTAGAAAATCAACAAATCAAGTCCTAATTTGTGGTATTGCCAATTTCTGAGGTGAAAATGCTCACCCTGAAAATTTAACAATTGGCTCTTCAGCTGTATGAGCTGATTCCTATACAGCCCTACCTTGTCATCCACCCTTCCATTTTGATGCAGTTTCCTTATGGTTTATAGCAAGAATGTCAAGATTGACATAATTCAACTCCTCAGGCAATATGTCCACTCATTGGCCACTGAATGAGTATCTCATGTTTAAAGTGCCAACAGTGAAATTAAGTTTGTTGACAGGCTAAAAACTATCCCTTCCCCAAAAGATTTTTTTTCACCAAACTTTCTGTACAAGCAAACTTAAGAGGAATTCCATATGTCTAAATAAAGTCTGCTATGTCCCAACTTAGAATTTCCCCGTATTTTGAACACAAGATCAGCGTTTCCCTTTAGAGAAATCATCTGTCTCTGTATTATCTATCCAACTTTAGCAAATTGAAGAAGAGAAAACTTGCTTAAGTCGAAATGTTGAAGGAAAAAAAAAACCTGTTTGTCTGGAAATGAATTTTAAATAAGAGCATTTCCTTACGGACAGTTTAAAGTCTCTACTTCCAGGAGAAGCCTGGATTATATTCTTAAATGCATAGTGAGAGGAGGTTAATTCTATGTCATTTCTTATTGCAGTTACAGGCTTTGTCATGGGAAATCATTAACTTTGTTCCATTGTCTTTTCTTAGTTATGAGAATGAAGTATTTGCATATTAATGCCTGAGATGTTTTATGAATCTCAATGGCACTTTGCTGCTATCTGTGCTGGTTAAATTTGCCTTGGTATCCACACTATCCAATAGCAATAAAAGAAAAAAAACCAAGAGGCCATAGTCTTCTAAAGTACTTTAGAAGGAGATGAAGCCTCGTTCCCCATAGAGGCATAGTGGATAAAGTGCTGGATTTAAATCAGAAAGACCTGGGCTCAAATCCAGTTTCAGATGCTTGCTAGGCATGGCCCTAACTAAGCAAATTACTTAAGCTCTCCCAGTCTCAAATTCCTTGTCTGTAAAATGAAAATAATCATGCTTATATTCCTAGCTGTGTGACCCTAGGTAAGTCACTTAAGGGCTTCAGTTTTCTCATCTGCAAGATGGGGATAACAATAGCACCTGCCCCTCAGGGTGGCTGTGGAAGTCAAATAAGAAAATATTTGTAATATAAATGTTAGTTATTATCCTCATAACCATCATTACTTAACTCACAGGCTTGTGAGGATCAAATGACCTCATGTTTGTCAAGTCAGCTAGCACTGAATAAGTCCCTACTATGTGCCAGAAAGTGTGCTAAGCGTTGGAGACAGAGAAAGACAAAATTAGCGTGTAAAGTGCTCAGCAAACTTCAAAGCACTGCATATGCCAGTAATTATAGGCACGACAAATTCTATCAGTCTGTCATCAAGTATTTCTATTAAACGCCTTGCCCTCTGGAATCACATGATCAATCAGGAAAATAACATATTCATAAACAAGATGAACATGGAGTAATTTTCCCCCCTGGAACAAGGGTTCTAGCAGTTTAGATAGTCAAAAACCAATGAATTTTCATTTTTGAAGTGCCCTTCCACTTCCACCTTGTATTTATTTCACATATGTTCTACCTCTCCACTCCAGAAGAATATAAGTTCTTTGAGGACAGGGATCAGTTTTGGTTTTGTATTCCTAGTCCCTAGCTCAGTGCCTGGCACATAGTAGGTGTCTAATAAGTGTGTGTCGACTGAATGCGGTAACGCATGAATGACGGTTGTATAGAGACCTAGACTGTTGAGCTTCAGGGAAAACAAAATCCTAGCAACTGCTGTGATTGGGAAATAAGATAATAAACAGTTCCTGATACCAAGATTTTAATGGTCTAAGATCAACATACCCTGGAGACGAAAGGCGGGAAAGGACCGTCCTCCATTCTGGCTCATATCCTCCCGAGAGAACTGTGTGTATCCACAAGAACAGCCAGCCCTTTTGGCTCTTTCCCAGGGCTCAGAATGGTGCTATCATTTTTGTTTGCTTTGCAAATATCTTAATGGGAAATGGTTCAACACCACCCTATGGGTTAATCTTCAGGGTTCTGCCTGACAGCTGTTAGCTTTAGGAGCCACATGGTCATCTTCCGTCGGGATGGAGCTGATGGTGATCGCTGCGGATCTTCTTTAGTTACTGAATTTACAGTCTGATGAGGGGTCCCCTACTGGCTTATATTTTCATTTTCTTCTGCTTGAGAGGCTCCATCGCTTCCTCATTTGCTTTCTCTCCCTTTCCCTTTCTGCCCAGATCAAGCCACTTGTTTGAATTCATCTCACTGAACAATAGTCATGTTTTACAGCGCCCACGCAAGCACTTACAGGTTGTTTGTTAAAAGAAAGAAATCAAATGAGCCTGGTGCCTTTTCTGGGTGTTTATTTGCTTTGAATTATATTACAGGAAGAAGAGGCTGGAATGTTTGGGGGGGAGGGCAGAGAGAATCTGGTCTCTTTCAGCCTCATAAGCTTGACTTCACCTGAGGATTTCAGTATATATATTTGGTAAACAAGTCAAGTCAGCACAATACTTTAAGTGCCCTCTTCCTTTCAGCTGGTTTGCTCTGATACTAAAGCTGTTTTTCAGTTCCTACTCTTCTCTGAATGGAATTAAGTCTTTGTTTTCTCTAATCTCTAGATTGTGTTGGCTGCTGGGACACTAATAATCACCTTCCCAATTTCTTTTTGACTTTCTTAATAAGGTTGGAAAGTACCTGCTAAACAGGCTAGATAAAATTCCCGTGAGGACGTGAGGTAGGGAGGGGGAGAGGTGAGAAAAGGAATCTGTGAGGGTGTTCCCCATTGCTAAAAAAAAAAATGCAGAAAGTAAATCTTACAACTACAGGTCAGAGATAAATGTCCATTTACTTCTGGTACAACCCAATTCTATTTATAAGAGCCCTGTCTTCTCCTGCCTCTTTTCCTGTGGTCCAAGTTTTCTGGAGCGTTGATCCTCAGTGTCACACTGTCTCCCTACAGGAAGGCACTTTTAAGTCTGCCCTTCTTAACCTTTTAATACACACTCACACTACCTGTTTGCTTCAAGATCTTCTGTAAAATGAGCTGGAGAAGGAAATGGCAAAGCACTCCAGTATCTTTACCAAGAAAACCCCAAATGGGGTCATGATGAGTTGGGCATGACTGAAAAATGACTGAGTATACACACACACACTCACACTCACACACACACACAAACAAACATATCATGCCTGACTCCTGCTCCCCATTCCTGTTTTCATTCAATGATGAATTTTAGGTGAACTCCATTTAAGTAGCTTTTAGCCTTCCTGAAAAAGGAAGTGAAAGTGGACCTTGTTGCTCTAGATGTTAGAAGTCAAAAGCAATGTTAAATCCAGCCTTTGAGGTATGTAAAAGCTATGCTGATCACCCACTGAGCTCCTCCCCTACTTCTCTCTTTAAGCTACCTATCACAAAGTAATATTAGGACAATACTTTAGTCTAAAGTCCTGGTACCTCATGCATAAGAAACCTTTCTTAGTGTTTCTTTAATATCATCATCATCATAACTAGCTTTTATATAGCACTTTAAGGTTTACAAAATATTTATACATATTAAGTCATTTGACCCTCACAGCAATCCTGGGAGGTAGATGTTATTATTTCCATTTTACAGATAGGGAAATTGAGGCATGGAGCAATTAAGTGACTTGCCCAGGGTCCCACAGCTAGTCCATGTCTGAAGTGGAATTCACTCAGGTCATCATGATTCCAAGTTCCCCCATTCTGTTCTTTATACCACCTAGCTGCTGCTGATAAAACTCCCTAAACTGAATCCTCTTTGGCCCTTTACCAAAGACCTATCCACTCTCTTTGAGGAAACTAGGGGAAAGATCTGGAAGGAGCTCTGTCCTTGAAAATAAGAGTGCTACGCTGCTTGACAAGGGGACAAGGCCCCTTCATGGATCCACTTAAGACCAGTATCCTCTTTCCCGTTCTGCTTCAATCAGATTAGGGTAATGATTAGACTCAAAGAAGGGAGAAATCTTTAATTAGTTTAATTATTTCAGGGATCCTTAACCTGGGGTCCCTGTGGATAGATTTCAGGAGAGTCCATGAGCTTAGATAGAAAACATTATATATTTATTTCAAAAATTTTATTTCCTTTGTAATCTTTCATGTTTTAGTTTGTGCATTTAAAGACATCATTTTGCAAAGGGGTCAATTGACTTCACCAGACTATGGAAGGTTAAGAACTGGAGTTCATGGAAGTGTCTCTTAAATTTACCTTGGACCAGATGGAAAGAAGAATCTCTAGAAGTGAGCGAAGATGGATGGAATAATAAAATCTCTAGGGCAGATGTTCTCAAACTTTTTGGTCTCAGAATCCCTTTACATGCTTAAAAATGATTGCAGATCCCAAAAAGCTTTTGTTTATGTGGGCTATATTTATCAATATTCACTGCATTAGAAATTAAAACTGATAATTTTTAAATGTACCTACTCATTTAAAATAACAATGATAAACCTGTTATTTATATAAACAACATATTTTTATTTTTAAAAACACCTGCATTGTCCAAAACAAAAGAATTTAGTGAGAAGGGTAGAATTGTTTTACATAGTTTTGCAAATCTCTTTAATGTCTGGCTTTAATAGAAGACAGCTGGATTCTCATGTCTGCTTCTTCATTCAACCTCTCTTGATGTTGTTTTGGTTGAAATATATAAAGAAAATATGACCTCACACTAATGTGTAGCTGGAAAAGGAAGGAGTATTTTAATAGACAAATAACATCTTAGTATTATTTTGAAAATAGTTTTGATCTTGAAGACCTCCTGAAAGAACCCCCAGGGATCTCAGACCAGACTTTAAGAACCAAAAAGCTTTAGGGTCTGCAGCCATTTTAAGTTACTATTGTTCTGAGACTGTTACCTGAACAGGGTTCTGAACCCTTGCTCAATATTGACTATAGATTATTGGTTTTTTTGAGGATAGTTTAAATTAGAAATCCAAATGGGCTTATGTTAGGGAAATTTTCAAAGACATGAGGTCTGTGCATCTTTTGACCTCTCTAAGTGGAAAGTGTTTAGAAATAGTTTGATCTAAATAATAAAAACTGTTCCTGGAGGGCTTATGGCTAAACTGCAGAGAACAAAATTTTCTTCCATGCAATCTGAAGTTGCCTCCTGAGTCTGTCAAAGTGAAAGAGAAAACAATATAAAGGAAGTTGCTCAGAGTCATTGGAATCCTTAGACTTTAACAGGTCCAAAGGGTCTGTGCTCTGGTCTTTAATAGAAATGAATTATTAAAAATAATACTTATAATCACCTTATATTTTCACATTAACCACTTTCATACTTATGATCTCATAGGAATCTCACCAGAACCCTATTAGACAAACATTAATTTTCTCTCCATCATGGAATGATGAAATGGTATATCTAAGATCATCCAATCTGTTATGTGTTTTTGAGTAAATTGAATCAGTGGTGAAAGAGTTGTTGCTTATTATTCCCCTTATGAAACATCCTCTGTTTGCTATAGATCCAACATGGAATCCCTGTTCTGTAGAGATGACAACCTATAGCACATTGGAAAGTTTCAGTTATCCAAAGAATATTTTGAAGCCTATTGAGAGCTGTCAAGGCAGGGCACTACATGCTTAGCAAAATTTATCTTAAAGAAATCCAGGCTCTTAGTAGCCTCTACCACCAGATTAGATGCTAATGTAAAAAGATATAGCCTTTAAATTTTCCCCCCTTCTGTTATTTTGAACTTGGCATATGTCAGTGAACATGAACACCTTCATATACAAAGAACAACCAAAAAAAGAGGCTTCTGAATGAAACCATGAATCTCTTCTATGGGAATTCTTGGGAATTTTTTAAGTATATTTCAAATTTAACATGGTAGTCAAGGGAATAGTCTTAATGTTTGTCCAATTCATTTATTGACCCAAATTCAGTCTTATGTCAATGTTATATATTTATTTCTGGGTGGCACTATTTAGGAATGACATTGACAAGGTGGTGCATTGATAGAGCACTGGGCTCTATCAGGAAGACTAATTCTCATGAGTTCAAATCTGGACTTAGATATTTCCTAGCTTTGTGACCCTGGACAAGTCACTTAACCCTGCTTGCCTTAGTTTCCTTATCTGCCAAATAAGCTGAAGAAGGAAAAGATCTTTGCCAAGAAAATGCCAAATGGGAGCATGAAGAGTTGGACATGCTTGAAACAACCCAATAGCAACCTGACACCCTGTAGAGCATCTGATGGAGGACAGCTGGGGTGGTGAAGGACTTTGTGATGACTAGTTAAAGGAATGAGACATTATAAAGAAGCTAATTTGGATTTAATGTAAGGAAAAGCTTTCTAACCACTAGAGCTCTCTAAAAGTGAAATCTATTGCCTAAGGAAGTAGGGGGTCCCACTCAATGGAGGTTTTCAGGTAACAATCACATGACTAGTTGTCATTAGTTGTATATTATTGTGTTGTATTTATATTGTATACAATTATCATTGTATATTATTAGTTGTATATTATTGAAGGAATTCTTGTTCATATACTGGTTCAGTGAAATTCAGGAAGCTTTTATCAAGTCCCCAGCAAGTGCCTGACACTGTGCTAGGCTCTAGGAATGCAAAGCCCAAAATGAAAATAGCCTCTACCCTGAAGGAGTTTTGTAAAAAAAAAAAAAAAAAAAAAACCAAAAAAAAAACTAGGAAAGACAAAATATACTAGGAAAAGAAAATAGAAAATATCTCCAATCAAGCAAGTCCTCAACAAATGTTTACTATGTGCAAGGAATTGTGCTAACCACTGAAAGTACAAAGACAAAGATGAAAGTCACTGGCCTGTTGAATCACAATTAAGTAATTTTGGAGGTGGATAATCAATAACATTTGGTGGAAGCAAGAAAAGTCTTGAGTAGGAGGTGGTATCTAAACCAAGTCTTGAACATGGGTAGAGATTCCAAGAAGTAGATGTGAGAAGGAAGAGACTTCTAGGCAAGAGGATCAGCCTACGTAAAGACACGGAGGTAGGAGGCAGAATGTCACTGATGAGAGTGAGCAACATGAGTTCAGTCTAGAAAAATAAATTGGAATCAGATTACAAAGAATTTTAAATGTCAAACAGAGAAATTTGCATTTTGTCTTGGAAGCCATAGGGAACCACCTGAACTTCATGACCAGAGGAGTGACATGGCTGGATAAGTGCTATTAAGAAGATCAATTTAGCAACTGGGAAAATGATGGATGGGATAGTGCAGACATTGGAGATTGGAAACAGGGAGATCAATGCAGAGGCTGACCTGAACTAGCTGTACTAAACATCCCCCAAAATCCCTTCCAGCTCTGAGGTTCTGTGATTCTATGTACATTTGAAATGTCTAGCTTTTTAAAACAACAAAGAGCATGCAGACTAAGTTACGGTGGTTGTAATTTGCAGGACACAAATGAGAAAAACAAATTTCCCCTCCCCCATGAGTCAAGGATTCTTTATGGAAGCAAGGTTTTCTATTACTATCTGAATCTTCAGCAGTAATTGTCACCTTCAGCGATAAAGTCTGAATTAAAGAGAATTAAAAAAAAATACAAAATAGAAATGAGACTTTTTAAAAATAGCTGGAAAATTAAGAATGCATGGACTTTTGAGGGAGGGGGTGATCGTGAGTCGAACAAATACTGTCAAATAGTGACTCCAGTGGGATTTGTGGGAGCCAGTGTGTGTATGAATATATCTGTGTAGACACAGATATATACATATGTGTAAAATGCTAACTTAGAGCAACTGCTTTATGAAATATTTATTATCTGTTTCTAGCCCTGTTTATAATTACATCCTTGAGAGATGTCTTCTAGATCTTAAAGGAGTTGTACTATCTTTGGGCAAACTCATAAATAGCTATATACATATTTGAATATAACTTGCTTTCAACTCAAATGGTTTGAGGCTCCAATTGGAGGAGTACCCATCCAAACTGGCCATTAGACAAAGCAACATTCTGTGGACAGTTAGGTCCATGGAAACTATGATATAGACGGTTAGTTTGTCAAAATCCCTTTGAGGCAAGATTTTATGACCTAAAGGTGGGGTTTGGTTATCATTTGTTGCAAAGGGATTGGGGCAGTATTTTTTAATGCACGCCCAGAATTTGAGAAGGATCAACTCTACATAATTTGTATATACTTATCTCTGTCAGTTCAGTCATTTTTTCAGTTGTGTCTGACTCTTTGTGATCCCATTTCAGGTTTTCTTGGCAAAGATGCTGGAGATGTTTGCCGTTTCCTTCTCCACCTGATTCTATTGATGAGGAACTGAGGCAAACAGGGTTAAGTGACTTGTTCAGGGTCACACAGCTAGCAAGTCTCTGAGACCTGGTTTGAAATGAGGTCTTCCTGACTCCAGGCCTGGTACTCTATCCAGTGTGCCACCTACCTGCCCACTTCTCTGTGTACCCATTGTATTCCCCAGGATAATGTAAGCTCCTTGAGGTCAGGGATTGTTCAGTTTTTCTGTCTCCCTAGCACATTCCCTTATATATAATAGATGCTGGTTAAAATGCTCTGTGTCAGAGGTTATCAGATATTTTGTTTAAATTGAACCAGGGAAAAATTAGTAATTGCCCAAACCGATGGTGTCCAAACTTTCCCCTTTCTATTCTCCTGTTACAATTTTTCTTCATGCTAATGATTTAAAAAAACAGCAACTATTTTCTCCTCTCTCATTTATATCAACTCAGAAAATCCTAAGACAAATTTTAGAGCTTCACCACCTCTTTGTGGTCATTTATTTTGGGGAAGAAGTGAACACCTTCATATTTGTGTACAGGGACTAGCTATTGATAAATCTGCTTCAGGAATCTGCTTTGGAATTTTTGCTCAATTCAGGAAAGAATTTTAACAACTTGGAATGGAAACTCTGATTAGCAGAACAATGAGAAAAGTCATAGCATCGCAAATAAAAACAGAGAAAACAGAATTAGGGTCCCCTCTGATCAGTCTCCTTTACTCTGCCATTGAAGTAAAATTAAAATTGTCTTTAAAAAGCAGTTCATGGAAAAATTGAACTGGCTTGATCAACATACGACAATAATAGTAGAAATTAAGAATGGATTATCACAACTGACCATTTGTGTAGCATTGAAGTTGATAAGAATGTATAATCTTTTCTCATTTGACCCTCATGATAACCTTATGGGGTGGGTACTATAGATATTTGTGTGTGTGTGTGTGCGTGCATGCACACATGTATATACATGTAGACTTGTGATTTCATTGTTGTAAGGAGTACCCTTGTAAGGAACTTCCCTCTACTAACTATAGGTATAATAATCTATATTACTACATATTATATATAGATTATTATACCTCTTGAACTTTCAGTGCAATAGTCCTCATTTTACAGATGAGAAAACTGAGGCCCAGAGAGGAGAAATGACTTGCCTAAAGACTCACAGGAACTAAATATTAGAGCCAAAATTCAAACTCAGACCTTCTGACTCCAGGTCTAGTATTCTATCCATTATATCACTCAGGTTATTTTGTTGAATGAAAAGCAAAAAGTCATCAAACATAAGAGTTATAAAGACCTGTGGGAGTATCAAGTCTATTCCACCAATGAGGAAAGTGAGATCTAGAAAGGTTAAATCATTTGTTCATGAACATATAAAATACAAAATGTATGGTACTAGGAAAAAAAATGTAGGGAAAGTAGATGACCCAGTGGATAGAATGCTAGACCTAGAGTCAGAAAGAACTGAGTTTAAATCTGTTCTCAACACTTACTAGCAAGTCACTTAAACCTATTTGCCTCAGTTTCTTCATCTGTCAAATGAGCTGGAGAGAGAAATGGGAAACCATTCCAGTCAGTATCTTCTCCCAGAAAACCCTGAATGAGTTGACAAAGTGTCGGACAAGACTGAAATGACAAAACTTAAAAAAGGGGGGAGAAAAGGGAAACTAAAACTCAGTACCACTGATTCTGATTCTAATACCTTTTCTATAACACAAATCACTTTGTAGAGCCTCATTATGACTAGACTTGAGCATAGATCAGAAAAAAGTAAGAAAACTTAACTAGGAAGCTTCTTATCTCAGCCCTTCTGAGAAGCCTTTACCTAACAATGTCACATATACTGATCAGTCCCCCAAACTCCTGCTCTTCATAAAGGTAAAGACCTTAATTATTGTAGAACTGGTATTTTGTCTCCCCCAAAGAATGTAGACAACTTGAGAAGAGGCATGTGTCTTATACTGTCTCCTCTATCTGACAAGGTGTTAGGCACAGCATAGTGGGTGCTCAAAAAATAACTTTTGATTGTTCAAATAGTTGGCATAGTGATAAACAGTAGAAAATATCAATATCATCAAGCAAAAGTTATTTACTCAGGAAGATTAGCTGTATAATGTCTCATATAAATTATGCATCAGCTTGTACTCTTCTGATGCATTTAGGCTCAACTTGTTTTCCTCAAAACATTTTCCATTACTATTCCCCAATCCCTATCTTCAAAGACATTCAAAAGATAATGTGTGAGAAAAATATAAAATACCCACCTTATGCAAATATGGATATGATTTACATACTAATGATGCTGAGAAATTTTAGAACTATTTCATACCACATTCATGCCGTCACATCAGATAGTCCAAATGTACAGATTCTATGTAAAAATATAAATGAGAATGTAAGAATTAGGTTAGACTTTAAGATCCATGAGGACGGGGATTGCAATGAATGAATGAATGATTAAAAAAAAGAATGAATATTGGGTTAGACCAGTAATTATTAAGCCAGCATATTGGATCAGTTCAAAGCAGATTTCTGCAACACCAAAAAATATTGTGTGGAAAGATATGGTTATCATCTTTGCTGGATGTCAAAAATTGGTGGTCTCCCCACCAATTTGCCTTAATAGCCTATTATGGCTCTGTCATCCATTAAATTAAGTCAACCTTTGGGAGATTATTTGTTTATTACCCCTTGCGAAAACAGCAGCCCTCAAAGTAAGCAGCCCATCTTTTTCTTCTAAATTCACCTTCGTCAGAGACCAAGCCCAGCACTCCGTCCACTTACCACCTAGTTACCCCTAAATTAGCTACACCTCCAAATAGAAAGAAGGGATCCACAAGTGACAGACTTTAAGTGAGGTCAGCAACAAACAACATGAGAGAAACTCGAATCGGTCCTACCTTGTAAATTGTACATGAGTCCTTTTCTCCTCTCAAGCAGTTACCGTTGCTTTATAGAATTGTAGGTTTAGAACTAGAAGAGACCGCCAAGGTCCAACTTCCTCATTTTGCAAGTGAGGAAACTGAGGCCCCAAAAAGAATTGCCCAAGGCCACACAGCTAGTGTGTATAGAAGCTGGAATCTGAACCTCAGGCTTCTGATTCCAGAGCCAGTGCTTTTCCAGCTGTATTTGTTGAGTTTGCTGCTTCATGCATAAACCATTATTTTAGAAATTCTAAGTACAAAAGAAAAGATTATCCGCATGAGATCATATATATTAAGCACTTGTTATGTGCAAGGCATCATGAGGAGCATCCTAAATTCCAAAATAGATATTGACATAGATTCTGGTCTCAGGGAATTATCATCTAATAGGATAATGACATGGATGTACCCAGGTAACTAGGATAGATGTTGATTGCAGAAGGAGAGATCCAGGCAGAGTGCTACGAGAAGTTTGAGGGAAGGGAGCTGACTTTCAGTTTGGTGACATGCAGGTGATCAAGACAAGCCTTTATGCAAGATGTAGCACTGGAACTGGGCCTTGCAGAAAAGAAAGTAGTGGGGTAAAGTTGAAAAGAACGGTTAGATGGCTCAATGGATAGAGCACCAGGCCTGGAATCGGGAAGACCTGAGTTTAAATGTGGCCTCAGACACTTCCTAGTTGTGTGACCCTGGGCAAGTCACTTAATCCTGTTTGCCTCAGTTTCTTCATCTGTAAAATGAACTGGAGAGGGAAATAGTAAAACATTCCAGGATCTTTGCCAAGAAAATGCCAAATGGGGTCATCGCTGAACAACAAAGCTGAAAAAGAGTTTAGTTTGAAAGTCAGGACCTGGGTTAAAAATCTCTGCATCACTACTTGTACCTATGTGACCGTAGGCAAATCCTCTAACATTTTTTTAATGCCCTCCCTCATATTTCCTCTAAAAATTAAAGTGTTGGATTTTTAAGGTCCAATGAATGACTTTTAAGATCTTACCCAACTCTAAATCTTTTATGGTATTATTCTTATTTATTAGCAAATACAGACAAGAGAACAAGATAAGACTGGGGAGTGAGGTAGAGAGCAGTTCAGTTGAACTGGAATATGGACTATATTTAAGAGGCTCTTGATTGGAATAAGATGAAACTTTCCCTGGGTGAAAACTCTCCCATCAGATTGTAAGCTTCTTGAAGGCCAAAACTGCCTGTTTTCTCTCAGCACTTTGTATTCCCAGTGCTAAATAGTAACTGTTTCTCTTTTACCCAGGAACCCTGAGGATCTTTCACTCCCAGTGGGATTTTTTTCTTCTTTTTTTTAAAGGGGCCATCCCTTGAATAACTACTTAAAGAGGCCTATTCATTGAATGGGTGTATCTCCCTCAAAGTGAAAATCTGATAAGACCTTAGCCTAAAAGGTCCAGGGTCCCACATTGCTTCCTGGGCCATCTCCAGTCATCCTGGACCCACATGGCTCTGGAGAAGAAAGTAAGGCTGGCGACCTTGCACAGCCCTCCCTCGCTCAAATCAAAGTCAACTACAAGTCATGTCATCATCTTGATGTCACGGTCCTCTTCGAGAAAAAAGGACGAACACAACAACAACAGCTTGGGATACATGAAGTGCTCAATAAATGCTTCATGCATACATACACATACATAACCCCATCAATTTACATGTGTATTTGATGACTCCTAACCAGAATAAGGAGCTTATACCTAATTCGTGGTGAGTCATCCAAGGTTTTCCAGTAAAAGAATGATATGAATGCCCTCCATTTGGGTCCTTAATTTTTTTTTAATTTACCAAAATTTATTTTCTCTCTGTCTACCTGCTCATCCCCCTCCCAACTGAAAAAAGAAAGGAAAACAAAGCCTCATACAAAATGTATATAGTCAAGTAAAGCAAATTCCCACATTAACCATTTCCAAAAAATATATCTCTCTCTCTGGACTCTGAATCTGTTACTTCTCTGTCAGGAGGCAGGGAATATCTTTCTTCATGACTCCTCTGAAATCATAATTGGTTCTTAACTCTTTGGAAGTTGCTTGTTTTTAGCATATTTTGTTATTGATAAATTATTCCTCTACTTCTCTTCATTTTACTGTTCCTTGGTTCATATAGGTTTCTCTGAAACCTTCCCTTTCATCATTTCTTGCAGGAAAATAGTATTCCTTCACTTTTATATGCTATGTTTTGTTCAGCCATTCCTCAATTGATGAGTACCCCTTCAGTTTTCAGTTCTTTGTCTTTATTAAATATTTTTACACATGTGGGTCATTTTCCTCTTTCTCTGATTTTTTTTGGTGAGGAGGGTATTTAGAGACCTAGTCATGGTATTGCTAGGCCAAAGGGCCTAATAGTTTAATAATTTTGGAGGCATAGTTCCAAATTGATTCCTAGTATGGCTAAACCAATTCATAAGTCCACCAAAAATGCATTAATAGATCTATTTTCCCTCAGATCCCTTATCATTTATCATTTTCCTTCTTTGTCAGCTTTGATAGGTATGAGGTGATACCTCCGAGTTATTTGCATATGCATAGGGTTGTAATGTGGAAGATGATAGAAGAATTATAATAGAAACAGAAAGACCAGTTAAAAAACTATTATACTAGTCCAGAAAAAAGTGATGATAGCCTGGACTGCATTGATTACAATGGGAATGGAGAGGGGAGCACAGATGCAAGAAATACTATGAAAGTTTTTCTTAATGAATGGCTAGGGAATATCTGAGAGAAGAGAGTGATCACAAAGGGCCAACAAGAATGGGTTGTGTGAGGCAAGCCTCATTTCCTATTTTAACTGAGTTACTATACAGGTTGATCAGCAGAATGCTATAGATACTGTTTACCTATATTTTAGCAAAGCTTTTGACAAAGATTAGGGTGTTTTGTCACTGTATCCTCAGTACTTATCATTGTGTTTTACATAGTAAGACATTTATGAATGCTTGTTGAGGTGACTAGATGTTATCTTTGTAGGAAAGATGGAGAAACGATAATCATTACAGTAGAAGTGTTCATATGCTTAGAAAGGTTAAGATACGGTTGAATGACTTGGCCCAAAGAATGGTCTTCAGTGGTTTGATGTCAACTTGGAAAGAGATGTCTAGAGGAGCAGCCCAGAGATCTCTATTTGACCCTATTCTATTTTAACATTTTTATCAGTGACTTCATTAAAGGAATAGATGTGATACTTATCCAATTTGCCCATAACACAGAGTTAGAAAAAATAGTTAAAAGTTAGTTAAAAGAAAAAAAATCACCAGGCCAAATCTAATAAGATAAAATTTAGTGGGGTTAAATTTAAAGTCTTATACTTGAGTTCCAAAATTCAAGTTCACAAGTACAAGATGGAAGAGTTGTGGTTAACACTTCATCTAAAAATTGTTCTTGGAGTTTTATAGTTGACTTTAAGCTCAATATAAATTAAGTGTAATATGGTAGCAGAATATGCTGAAGTGATCTTAGGTTACTTTAAAAGTATTAGGTTTAGATCTAGAACAAGAAAGGACCTCACAAATTATCTTGTGCAACCTTCTCATTTTCCAGATGAGGAAACAGGCTTGGAGAAGTTAAGTGACTTGTCTGAGTGGCCAAGGTGGAATTCACACCCAAGTCCTCTGACATCAAAGCCAGTGCCCCTTCCACTGTATCCCAAGGTCTCCCCAAGCAACAAAGACAAGGGAGGTGACATTCTGTTGTGCTCTAGACTCGTCAGATCATATCTAGTGTTTTTTACTGAGTTTATGGTTTCACATTTTAGGAAGTATTAATAAGTTGGGTAGTACATAGTGGGGGATAACACAGTGAGGATAGTGATATGTCTTAAGTTCATTCTTTATGAAGATCGATGAAAAGAACATTTAGCTCAGAGAAGTCAAGACTTGGGAGAATAGGACAGCTGTCTTTAAGAACTCGAAGGGCAACCACACAGAAGGACACTAATTGTTCTGTTTGAGTTTCAGGGGGAAGAACTGGGAGCAATAAGTAAAAAGTTGCAAAGAAGCAAATTTAGGCTCGATAGAAAAAGGAAAAACTTCCTAACAGAATTGTCCAAGAGTGAAATAAGCTTCTTCTCCTAGAGCAGATTTCCCCTTCACCATGCATGTAGCTTTCAAAGAAAGACAGAGTGACCAAGTGTCCAGTATCTGGTGCAAGTGTCGATTGGACTAGAAGTTCTTTGAAATTCCTTCCAACCCTTCCAATCCAATCATAGAGAGTCTATGATTCTGTGAAGATATAATCAACAGGATGTGGCCACTGATTGGTTTGGGATGGGACAGAGCAAAAGACAGAAAAGAGGGAAAGATGACTCCAAGACCTGAGAAGACTGATAACTAAACAGAGAAGACAGAAATAAAAAAAATTGAGGGAGAGGAGAGGGGGTGGGGGAAAGATGAATTCATTTTTGCACTACTGTGTTTGAGATGCCTTTATTAAACCCGGATGGAGATACCCCCAGCAGGCAGTTTTTGTTATCCTATGTTATGGACATACTTGTTTTATTCCATAAATTGAAAATAAAAGAAATTACATATAAAAGAAATTTATAACTGGAGCTTAAGGGATAACTTAGAGTTTTGATGGTGGTTTTAGAGCCAAAAGACCAAGATTCATATCCCACTCCTGCTACTTATTATCTGTGTGACTATGGTTAAGTCACTTCACCTCTCTTCGACTCAGTTTCCTCATGTGTAAAATGAGAGGGTTGGATAGGATGGCTCCTAAGATCTCTTCAAGCTCAGTGATCCTGTGAAAGTTGGGAGTCATCTGCACAATAGTGATTTTAAAAGGAGAGCTTACTACCCTGGCCTTCTGGTTTTTAAATAAAGCCCTGTGAATCACTTTCTTGGAGCCTGATTACCCCCTAGGTGAATTGACAAAGCTGATTCCTTTCAAAGCTAAGAACCAGCTTGACTCCATGGTAAAGCCGATAAACTTTGCCTGTCTTCAGTATAGTCCCTCTCACCCCTGGAGACAAAAAGGAGAAAGCTCCTAAGACGTTCTCAACCTCTTCTTCTCCTCAGGATCCCTCTCTTCCCCATAACAAAATAACAGTGGGGTAGATATTTCAATAGAAAGAATAAGGTATGTGTGTGTGTGTGTGTGTGTGTGGTGTAGTTTCGTTGAATTTCCGAGCATGTGATGAGTGAAGTATTCTCAACAATTGAGTGAGCCAAAAGTTATCATTTCTGAAAAGACACCATTCTCTAAAACAAACAAGAGACTATTAAATGACTAAGGCTTGTGGGTAACTTGATTTGAAGTTTAGCTGTAGATTCCTCATTTTATCATTTAGCACAAGCCTTTAATATAACCCAGTGATGCAGTCACAGACACACAACTGCCCATGTGTATCCACAGGCATTCATGGTAACTGGAAATTCTGGGACTTCTGGGAACATGAGAGTAGCTGAAGGGAACCTTATTTTCAGACTTAAGGCTCAATGATGCTGTTGTATTCTTATTCAAAGAAACCAATGATTATCTTTCCCTTACAACTTCCCCTCATTTCTCCCTACCATGAAACAGACATCAGTATGCCTGGTGAAGTCACTGGCAGGGAATTAAGATTCACTTCAACTTTGGAAGAGAGTTGACTTGTGTGATCACTGTTTAAGGCAAAACAAAATTTGGCAGGATGGATTATTCCTAAGGGTTTGAGTGTGGAGGAGAGGAAACTGAAGTGACATTTCCCAGTGGGAGAGCATAAGGGTTGTCATCTGTCCATTCGGTCCCTATGAGCCCATGTCAGTTAGAGGAATTTTCAAATGTTCAAACTGAGTAGGGTAAAGGTGGGGAGGCAGGGTCGGGAAAGGAAGGTAAGAGTATAGTTCCTGGACAAAACTAGCTTCTCTGGTTTGCTTCTAAATCCTTTCAGGACTCCTGGAGGGGCCAGAATCAACCTGTCTTTCCGATGGCCCTTTGTATCCGTAGGGCTATCTTGGGACTAGAGCAGACCTCCCTACTGTCAGGCCTCTCATTCCTGTAATTAGTCTTGAACTTTAAGGGCTATAGAGAAAGGTCCTGCTGCCCCCACAGTCCAGGATTCACAAGAAGGCTATATCTTCTAGACCACAATTTGAAGGTTGAGCCAGATATACTGCAACATTCTGGTATTCCTTGAAAGGCACTGATACATCATCAAACACAAGTGTATTGCTTATATGCTTCCACAATCAGATGGACCCCCAGGGTACTATCAAGTCAGGACAACAAGCATATATTAAGCACCTACTCTGTGCTAGGCACTATGATAAGTGCTAGGGATACAAAGAAAGGCAATGAACTGATTCCTATTCTGAAGGAGCTCATAGTCTAATGGAAGAGACAAAAAAGCCCCACTAAATAAGTAAACAAGAGACAACATGCTGACAGCTATACACAGGATAAAGTGAACAGAGGAAAGGCACTGGCATTAAGGAGGATCAGGAAAAATTTTTACAGAAAGTGAGATATTAGGTGGGACTTGAAGGAAGTCAGGAGATGGAGATGAGGAGAGAGAGATCAGGCATGGGGAGAGCCAGTCAAAATGCTTAGAAATCAGGAGATGGAGCATCTTGTGTGGGGAACCACAAGAAGTCCAGTGTCCCTGGATCACAAAGCTGGGCAGAAGACTAGAAAAGCATAGACTAGACCATCTCCAATACTCAAAATAATCAACTTCAAGATTTACACATACAAAGAGGTTTTCAGACATTAATACATTCGATCTTCACAACAACCCTATAAAATTGTAATATATCATTAGATGTAGATGAGGAGACCAAGCCTCAGAAAGTGTAAAGGGTTAAAACAGCAAGTGAGTGACAAGCCCCAAATTCAAGTCTTCTGACTCCAAGTCCAGCATTATTTAGATGATACTCAATGCATTTTTGTGTATTTCAATTTAAACAAAGATCATAGACGACTGAGCCATAGAATCTTAGAAGTGGAAGAGACCTCAGAGAGCATCTAGTCCAATCTTGTCATTGGATAGATGAGAAAATGAGGAAAATCTAAAGGGATGAAATGGTCTACAATGGATCTTCTAGGGTTTTTGTGAGGGTTGAATGAGATAATATTTATAAAGCACTTTGTACATCTCAAATTGCTATAGCAATGGTAAATAATATTATTATAAATTGTCTTACAGACCTCTCATTTGATCCTCACAATGACCCTATGAAGTATGTGCTAAATGTGTTATTTTTCCCATTTTAAAGCATTCATCCAACAAACATTTTAAAGTCCCTACTCAGTGCCAGACACTGTTAGATCCTGAGAATAGGAAGAAAAAAATGAAAGTGTCCCTATTCTCAAATTCCAACTAACTTATGTAGGTGTAGGATAGTAAGTGGATCCCTTTATCTCTGTACCTCAGTTTCCTCATTTACAAAATGATGTGATTAAATTATGGGCAGCTCAGTGGTACAGTGAGTAGAGCTCCAGGCCCGGAGTCAAGAAGATGTGTTCAAATTAGGATTCAGACACGATCTGTGTGATCCTGAACAAGTCCCTTAACCCTACTTGCCTTAGTTTTCTCATCTGTAAAATGAGCTGGAGAAGGAAATAGCAAACCACTCCGTTATCTTTGCCAAGAAAACCCCAAATGGGGTTGTGAAGAGTTGGGTACTACTAAAATGACCGAACAACAGGAAGATAGTTAGACTAACTGGACTTTAAAGTTGCTTCCAGCTCTCTCAGTTCCGTGTGGAGTGATCTCACCAGGCAGACGTGCTCACTGGCTTTGTTCTCATCTTATGGTTGTAAACACTGCAGTTGGTTTTTTTTTTCTGTTATTGGAATCCCAAAGCTGGCTGTAACTGTATTGTAATATTTAAGAACCGTTATTCGGATATGCCTAATTGAAACTGATCATATCCTTTTGATCAGGGGATAGGGGTGGGGAGAGAAGGGAAAGGACAAAGCAACATGTGAACTTAATAAAACTGTGTTCTCTGATGAATTTTTGGTGAGGGAGGGAAAAGAATCAATTTCAAGCTTCTTTCATTAAAAGAAAAAAATTTAAATGTTATTTTTAGGCAACAGCTTGCCCAGAGTTCTCCCGAGGAGTGTGATGGTCTCCACCAGCAAATAAACGAGGTAACTGCAAGTTTGGCTACCCCACGTCAGGGCAGGCTCATTTCAGAGACTGGTCTGAAAGATGCCTCAGTCCAGCCATCCCCACATGAAACTGTTAGTGAGGTTTTGAAGTCTTTGAGACAAAAAAGCCAGCTTGCTAAAGAACTCTAGTTCAGTAGAAAGACAGGGAGGTACAGTGAACAGAAGAATCAAAAGGCTGGAAATTTGCTGCTGAGAATAAATGCGAGCTGCTCCCCGAGGTGATTTGTCTGCGCACTTCACTTTCTACAGATGTTAGAGCCTCTTTCTGAGTGAGGACCCGAGGTTCTCTGGTAGCACTTTGATATCCTGCTCGAATTCAATATGTGAAATGGGGGAGTCGCTCTGTGACTTGGAGCACAGAGCCAGCTTTGAAGTCTGATCCAATTTTGGCTGCTCAGTATTTGATGTTGAAAGGATGAAATGAAGAAAATGTACAGTTTTTGCCAGTAACTCTGCTGAGCATATGTAAGATTAAAAAAACAAAATCCTTTGGATGATGTACTTAGAAATGTTAAGTAGATTAATACCTTCCTATAGGTCAGTGGGGCTCTCCCCCTTTTCCTTGCTTATAGATACAAATGGAGTGTATGAGAAAATAAGCATGTAGCTGTTTTTTAAAGATTATGGTCTAGAATGAACTTGGGATAGTGTGAGGGTATACAAGTTCAGGGGAAGAAAAAGAGAGAAGGAGAGAGAAAGAAGAAAGAGGAAGGAAGGGAGGGAGGAAGGAAGAGAAGGAGGGAGGAAAAGAAAGGATGGAGAAAGGGAGGAAAGAAGGAAGGAAGAAGAAAGAGTGTTAACAAGACACAGGTGACTGATTTCAGTCGCCAATAGCCCCCAGTATGACCCCACTTCATTCCAATAAGGGTTGGGACATTTAATAAAGTGAAGCACATTGGCTTTGCTTCTTCCATTACCACCCAAGGTTAAGGGCTGTCTTAGTTAAATGAAAATAGCCTTCTCAAGGTTTCTTATTCACAGTATACGAATGGTTTCTTTCCCCAACTGGTTCTTTCTGAAGCATGCAGCCTCCAGGAGTGACTCACTACGATCTACGAGGGTTTCTGCTGGTTCTCCAGATCTTCAATTCTCAGATCCTAGGGAGGCCTCACAAGAGCCAGGTAAGAAGTGTCCTGGGAAAAAAGGCTACTGCTCTCAGTATTAATAAGCTATATGTTGCCTGTGCCATTTGTATGTTTGCTTATTTATTGATGAGCCATTTTCAGCAGCCCTCTCCAGAAGGCAGGAAGCAATCCGTGAGGAAAGGAAAAGTCAACTGGAGCTGGTTTGTTGGGAATAGCAGCAAAGGGTTCAGGTGTCAGAAGCAGAACAGCAGGAAAGGAAACTGAATCAAGGGATACAATCCACTTTCTACACTCTATAAAAGGGAACTTTCCTTCTAAGAAAAGAAAACGTATATGGGAAACCCTATTTCTCTCTACCGCTGCAAGCCTTCTGGACAAGAAAGCAGCTTCAAAACTTACTCCATCTTATAAAAGGAAAGACAGACAGATGGCTGGCTTGCAGCATAGTGAATTTATTCAGCCAAACAGAAAAATCTGGAATCTGGGCATTGATATAGGGCAGTTCCTTGAGAGTAGAGGCTGTCCTTTGTATTTCTTTGTATCCTCAGTGCTTGGCAAGGCGACTGGCACATAGTAGGTGCTCAATAAAAGCTTACTGACTGACTCACTGACTACATCTGTGTAGAGAGTGATTCTATCCTTCTTGCTAATATTGACATCTTTTTCCCCCAGTACGATCAATCCTGTCTTTTTTGCCTTCTATAAAACGTTCACTTATTTTTTTCTAAATTCCATTCTACAAAGTGTGATAAAAAGTTAATTTTTATGCTTCTATATAGTATGATTTACAATTGTGTAAAGACACAAACTGATTATGAGGAATATTCATGAGCCAAAAGAAAGTGCAAAAGCGAGTATGTGAGTTTTTAGGCCACTTCAAGAGAAGAAACCTTTTCAACTTGTAAGTTTTGATGGTAACCTCTGATGTGTGATCTCTTTCTCTGACATAGACACCTGGTTCTCAGCCCATACCTGAGTCATTATTGTCATTCTCTTACATCACAGTCTATTTGTCAATGATGAGGGAGAATCTTTGTAGAAATGTAGTCCAGAATGGGAAATTCATTACAAATTTAATATGACCTCCAGTCCATATGGAGCTTGAATTCTTGGAGAGAGACCAGAGAGGGTGTGCCCATCAAAGCAGAACTCTTTTAAATAGATATATGTTAAACAGTAAACCTTTCAAGGAGAAATATTTTCCATGCCCCAAACCAGTGTTTACAGACGGGGTAAGGAGACCCTGGGGAGAAGAGGGGCACAGGAGGAGGGAGCAACGTGGTGATTCTGATTCCTAGACTGATTCAGTGAAATTTTACATTGAATATTGACATTTGTTGCTGTTCAGTCATTTCAGTAGGTCCAACTCTGTGGGACTCCATTTGGGGTTACCTTGGCAAAGATCCTAGAGTGATATGCCATTTTCTTCTCCAGTTCATTTGGCAGATGAGGAAACTGAGGCAAACAGGATGAAATGACTTGCCTAGGGTCACACAGCTAGTAAGTGTCTGAGACCAGATATGAACTCTAGAAGATAAATCTTTCTGACTCCAAGCCCAGTGCTCTATCCACTGCTCCACCTCACTGCCTCTAAACAACAAATGGGAGCTGAGAGAGGAAGGGAAAAACAGGAAGAAAAGGGGGAGAAAATAAGAAGCAAAAGAATGCTTGCTTTTCAGTATATGTAAATGCAATATTGTTTTGTTCAACAGAAGAACTTAACAAGATAAACTAACAGAGAAGGATACCTAGGAAAACAAAAGTCTTATAATAAAATATAATTTTGAGGAGAAAAAATAAAATCCATTATATTTTAAATGAATAACTATAAAAGGAAACCATTTCTGCTATAAAAGGAAACTAAAACTTCTAAACATCTAACTTTTTCACATGGTTGGTTGCTATCAGTTTTAAATGTGAATTTTTGTGCCATAGAAATTGTAACAGAAGCAAGAATTAAATGAAACACTATTTAAGTAAGTACTATTCAAGTGACAGCTCACTTTAAATGCATTTGTGAAAATCCTGAACTGAAAAATAAATCAATTCGTACTCTTCTCCACACCCCTCCCAATAGGTACAGTCTGCTAGTAGACAAAAATTAGCATGATTTGTTTGTCAGAGGTAAACATGAATGTTGATCATCGCACGTATACCTGTCTCTAACCTTCGGAAGTGACAAAGAGAAATCAAAGAAAAAGGCTGGAGAATGTGTATATTTGTGTGTTTTAAATTCTCACCTTCTTACAGCAAATAATATATGCTACAAAATTGCTTTCCAACCAGCATCCCCTTTTGGATCATGCTCTTCCCCACCAATGGCCTATGTTTGTTCTGGACTCAATTCTTCATGGAAGCTGGTGTCTAGTCCTTTTCCAATCTGCTCATAGTCACATGGGGAAAAAAATGTATGTTGGCACTTTCTAATTCAAAAACACCAACATACAACAAATGTGTTCTCACATGTGGTAAAAAAAAAATGACTTCATCAAAGTCTATGTGCTTTATTAAATGAGGGAGGGAAAGAAATAGTAATTAAGATGCTTAATTCATGAATGTGTCAGGAGATCTATCAGTGAAAGGACTCTGCTAGGTGATCTCCATGATCCTGGCTTTAATATTTATAACTCTATAAAATACCAGTGCCTTATAAGTGTGAACATTGAGATCTGATTCATTTTGCGTATCCTAATAGGACAGGATTGTACGCAGCATGTAAAGCGTATTCAGAAAGTACAGGATTCTGCTTCCTTATCTAAAGCATTTAACTTACGTGTCCCAATAGAAAAGTCTAGAGTTCTATTTTTGCCATGGTAAAGCATACTTTTTACCTGGTAGATTTGGGAAATGAGCTGTTCAATATAAGTGACATTTCCCAGAAACCTAAAAATCTCTTTAAATTGCACGGCTTTTCCAGTTTTACTTATTTAGAAACTCTCCTAGGTATCTTCTTAAACAATGAGATCTGAATATGTTAAGCATTTTCTTGGTAACTTGGGATCATGATGAGCATCAGGTGTTATAAAAGGGACAATAGACTTCCAGAGGCTATGAATGAATGAATGAAAATAAATGATTAAGTGCTATAAAGATATATTTATAGTATCTTTTCTATATTCCATAGAGAACAATGGGCAGTTAGGTGGCACAGTGGATAGAGTCAGGCCTGGAGTCAGACAGACTCATCTTCCTGATTCAAACAGCTGTATGACCCTGGGCAAGTCACTTAATCCTGTTTGCCTAAGTTTCCTCATTTGTAAAATGATCTGGAGAAAGAAATGTCAAACCACTCCATCATCTCTGCCAAGAAAACTCCAAATTCAGTCATGTAGAATCAGACACAACTGAAATGACCCAAAAATAACATGGAGAATAATACTATACTGTATAGAATGAAGACCCATTCTTAACTTTAAAAATTTTCACAGACTCCAAACATGATATACTGTTTGGATCTGTTGACTGAAAAAACACATGCCGACAAAAAGCCCCTATGAAATCAATCAAGCTTTTAAGTGAATTTATACTTTATCAAAACAACATCTAAAAAGCAGTGTGGATTAGTGGAGAGAGGGCTAGTCTTGGGATCAATATGACTTAAGTTTGCATTGCCTCTGACACATGCCAGCTATGTCGCCATGGGTAAGTTACTTAACTTCTCAGTACCTCAGACAACTCTCTGAGACTATAAGTATATATTCTGATCTGCATTGGTGGAAAAAGTTTTTGCATCATGAGTCACCTACACAGATGAAATCATAGGTCTGATCTCTACCCACCTTCACCCCTGATAGAGGGAGAGGGACAGAGAATGAGAAAAAGAAAATGGAAGGAAGGGAGGAAGAGAAGGAGGGAGGGAAGGAAGGAAAAGAAAGAGATCAATACATAATTTTTAAAAATAGTAATTACAGATATTGAGACATTCAGTCGGCAAAAAAGTTTGCTTATGTTATACTAAGTCACATTCACTATTTTATCAGAGGTTATTAAAGATCAGTCCTTGATATATACATGAATTTCTGGACCCTTGGCAATTACTCCACATCCCTTGCAAGGGTCTGCAGACCATAGGAACTACTGCTGTCCTGTTAGAAAGAAGGCAACATAGTTCAGCAGAAAATATGCTGGATTTTAATTCATATCATGGTTCTGCTACTTACTACATAGATGATCTTGATCAGTCATTTAATTTCTCTAGACCTCAGTTTCCCCATTTGTAAAATGAGGGAATTGGACTCAACTTCTAAGATCCTTTCTAGCTCCATACCTCTGATCCTATAATAACTTTTAGAGAGACTTAATTCTTCCTGACCATCCAGTACAAACTTAACAGAACTGTGGGCAAGGGCTCTTGAGATGGTGATTAATTACAATGTATGTTATGCCTTCTTACATTAATCAGCAAACCTCAGGTACTTAGAGTTCATGACTGTTTTTAATGTTCACGTATTATCCTCCTGTGCTTTTCATGGTGCACGTTACTAGTTCTCCTTATCTTGGCTGGAATTCAACAACCAGAAAGAAAATGCCAGGGTGGATTTTTCTCCTTGGCCCTCACAATGCTGGAATTTGAGCTCAATCTGGACAAGAACTATTACAAAAATAGAAAGCTACAATAGGCAAAACAAGCCATTAGGTCAATGCAACAGAACCCCCCCCAACACTGGCAAAGGCCACATGGAAAGGATTGGAGTACTTTGCCAAACTGCAACCGCCCTTATCATAACGAGCTCAGATGTCATCCATTTGGAGATAAATGTTTACACAATGGAGTCTCAAACAAAGTCCAAATAATCTCTCTGGGAATCACATGGAAACCAGACTGCACTCTTGAAAGCTTGACTACTGCTCCTTTGAGGTCCCTCCCAAAATTCATTACCAAATGTCACATACAATACTGTGCAGCCACTCAGTCTTAATTTCAGGGCCATCTTTGGGATTCTGAATCCTTGCTATTTTAGCTCCCTACTTGTTGATACTGTCCTCTACGTTTTGTCCTATCCCATCAAATTTGTCATAAGCACATCAATTGTATTTATTCATTATAATCATAAATGTCATATTAAAGAAAACACGGGCAATGTATCTGATCACTTAAAGAAACTTTTTGGATGAGAAGACATTTCCCCATTACCAAAGTAAACGTTATGTTTGTTTACTTCTGAGAGTCAGTGTGAACAGATCAGCTACATGAATACATGCATATGTGTGTATATGTGCACAAGAATGGGGAGGTTTGTCCAATAGTGATTTCCAGTGCTGACTTTATGATTATTAGAGAATCTTCAGCTGTCTCAGCTATTATTATTAACTTCTCCCAAGCATCTTGAGATTAAAATTAATTTTAATTCCCTTTACTTAAAAAATAGATATTTACCACAGAGTAAGAAGGAATTTTAAAGTAGAGGACATCTGAACTGCCAAAGGTTTGGGAGTTATTGCTTTAGGAGAATGTTATTTTCATTTTCCTTCAATAAGTAGAAATCATTATCCTAATCTAGTTTAGCTTAGCTATTATATAGCAATATTAGCAAAGTAAGAAATGAGTGTAGTATATTAGATGAAGAACTGGTTTCAGAGTCAGGAAGACTTGGATTCTAGTCCTTCCCCTGAGATATGCTAAATAGCTTCTAGGTGCTCTCTAAGTAAAGATCTTAGCTTAAAATGGCCAGGGTCTCCCATTGCATCCTGTTCATATCTTATTGTTTTGATGAGTATCTGGCCACTGGCCCCAGATGTATCTGAAAGAGAATGTGAGCCTGGTGACCTTGAACAGCCCACATTCACTCAAATCAAAGTCAACGGCAAGTCATGTCATCATCTTTATGATGTCATGGTTGTAAGGTACAGAACAAGGATGCTCTGGGGGTTCCTCCCACTATTGAAATTACAGATCTAGTCCCTCTCTCCTCTTTACTCAAAATCAGTGGAACCCCTAAAAATCTGTATGTGGAATCAGGTCTTTGGGGTGTCCTGGGGGGAGAAGTGCCATTATTGCCTTGTGGTTATGAAGAATAGGATTTACATTTCAATGGGCATTCGTTAAATGCATGATATATACAAAGCACTGTATGAAACAGTCCCTGTCCTCAATGGGTGTATATTATACTGCAGGCATACAACATATACATACAAAAAAAATAGTGCAAGATAATTTGAAGAGGAAGAGAACATTCATGACTAGGGGAGAACTGTAATAATTGATAACCATTTCTTTCTTTCTCTTCTCTTCCATGTTGACACACATGGCCTCAGTCAAACTGTTAAAGACCTTGGGTTAAAAAGGCCAAAGTGCCCCACTGCATCCTGGGCCATCTCCAGTTGTCCTGATCTATATCTGGCCACTAGACCCAGATGGCTCCAGAGAGGAAAGTGAGACTGGTGGCTTTGCACAGCCTGCAAGTCATGGCATCACCTCTCTGACGTCATGGTCCTCTTCCAGGATGAAGTACAAACACAACAATACTGACACATCTAAGATTAGAGAGAGACTCCTGATGGGGCAAGTTAGAAGCACTAAAACCACTGGAGAATAGCTTAGAAAATTTCAGTACCTCATAATCCAAGATGAATTAATTTTGTTTTCATTTATAATTACCTTACCTGAATTTGTATGTTCTTTTTCCCCTTTTAAATAAATCTTAGAAAATGCACATATATGTGGAGGTGTGTACATTTGGTATTTTCCTTTGGTAGAATGTCAACTCCTTGAGAGCAGAGGCCATTTTTGTTTATTTTTGGAGATGGGAAAATGTCTTCTCATCTAAAAATATTATCTAACTAGAAGGTAATTGTGTATGTTTGTTTTCCTAATTACATACTGTTATGTTGAAACCCATGCCTGGTAGCCTCAAGACCTTGCACAATTTCCATTGTTTTAGGGAACTCCCAGTGAGGATATTCCCTCTACCAAAGCAGATCAATACCTGCTCTGCAATTTACAGACTTAGAGAATTTCCTGGGGACATGGAGAGATTAAATGACTTAAGGTCATACAACTGATATGTATCAGAGGCAGGATTTGAACCCAGGTCTGTACCCACTATGCTATGCTGCCTTGCATATAGTAAGCCCTCCATAAATGTTTGTTGGATTTAAATGTAGCAGTAGAGCTTGGTGGAAAGAACGCTGAATTTGGGATCCTGGGTTTAAACCATAGTCCTGCCACTAATTAGTTGTAATTTAACCTCTTTGAAGCTCAGTTTCCTTAATTATAAGAAAGGGGGGGGAGTAGAGAGAGTGTTGAAGTAGATGTTCTCTAAACTATGGTCCTCCAAAGTGAATAGGAATGAGGTATCAAATGTTGGTAGTGGGAGCAGAAGATGGAAGTGATAAGTAATCAGGGTACAAATATGATAGTAGCTAAACCCCGAGGGTCCAGACTGGCTTAGAGCCCAAAGAAAGTCTATCCGGCCTGGTGCCCTGAGCTAGGGACTTAGTGATTAATGAAGATAGCCATGAGTAAAAGTGGAAGCCTTGGGGCCAAAGGCAAATAACCGTTTCTAAAAAAGAGCTAGAATTCCCAGAAAGTTACTCAAGCCTCACTGAGGCCTGCAGCCCCAATCTTTTCTGTTTTCTAATTTTATACTTATTTGCTTTATATGGAACTTCTCATACCTATAGTCAGTCCTAGGACATTTGTCTTCTAGTTTGACTTGAAGAATTTTTTAAAAATGAAATACAGTTTTATTTCCAAACAACCACACACCTTCTCTCAATTTCACTTCCCTTCCCTACCTTACCCCCATTGAGAAAGGAAAAGAAACAAAATACCTGTCACAAACATGTCCCGCCAAGAAAAACAGATTCCTACATTAGCCTTATCTAATGTGTCTCATTCTGCACTCTGAGTCCATCACCTCTCCACCCCTAGATGGAGAGTCCTCTAGGATCATGGTGCTGTTCAGAGTCCCTAAGTCTTTCAGAGGTGTTTGTCTTTACAGTGTTACTGCCATTATACAAATTATTCTCCTGGTTCTGCCAGGATTACTTTGCATCAGTTCATAAAAGTCTTCCCATGTTTCTCTAAAATAATCCCTTGAAGGACTTTTCTTAAATCAGATGAGATCCACTATACATTCTAGATTACCCCTATCCTGCAGAACACATTTTTAAAAAATATGGCAGAAAATATATTTAAACTGTTATGGTTCATCACAACTTAGGTCAATGTCTAAAATTGCATGTTTCAAAAAGATTGAAGAGTATCTTTCAATTCTGTCCTCATCATCTCATTTCCACACACACCAGCCTGATTCAGACCTTCATCATATGGGGGAGTTGCACTAGCCTCCTGAGGCATCTTAGGACTCTAATGTTCTAAGATTCTTTCTTGCCAAAACAACTACAAAAGTTTTTTGGTTTTGTTTTGTTTTTTTTTTTACTGCTTGTTTCCCTTTCAGTCTATCCTTACTGCAGTTTGTTCCACAGATGACTTCCACATTACTTTTCAAGACTGAAAAATCTGAAAAATGTTATTTAATGTTGCTGTGTTGCAGTTGTTTTACTAACATCTGACTCTCTGTGATGCCATTTGGGGTTTTCTTGGCAAAGATACTGTAGTAGTTTTCCATTTTATTTTCCAGCTTATTTGACAGATGAGGAAACTGAGGCCAACAGGGTTAAGTGATTTGCCCAGAGTCACCTAAGTAAGTGTCTGAAGCTGGGTTCAAATGCAGGTCTTCCTGACTCTAGGCCCAGCACTGTATTCATTATGTCACCTGAAAATGTCACACATACCACTTCAAAAATCTGCTGTGGTTTCTACTTTACCCTGGTTTAAGGTCCTTCCACAATCTTACTTCTATGTATCTTTCCATCTTATTTCACTGTTCTTCCCTTCACATCCTCTGTATAACCAGGCTGGAGTCACTTGACCCCATTTCATGCTTTCCTTCCTCCTTGACTTTGCTTATATTGTTACCTATTTCTAAATTACCTGCTTTCATCCCAGCTTGAATGCCATGGAAATGATCACTCCCTCCTCAGAACTCATGGTACATTGTGCCTCTTTTATGTGCCGATCATGTTCTGCTTTGTATCATATTTATTTTTGTCTCTCCCTTTAGGTCACTCATTGCAGAAGGAATTGACAAGTATTATTTATCTCTGTATCTCCTCTAGTGCCCCTCACAGCGTTCTGCACATAGATGATTCATAGATGTTGAATGGATGAATGATTAACTGTGCATATGACATCTTTTTAATCCTTTCAGCTCAGGACGATTCACTATTACCATCAATGATCTTTGAGAGGATAGTTACTGCAGGAGTAGGTGATACAAGATTGTAGTATGGCAAATACTGTACTGATTTTCAAAAGGAAAGGCAAGTATGGAATCTTTAAACCATAGCCCAGTGAGCTTGACTCTGAAGGGTGACATATTTCTCTTAAAGGAATTGTTAATGAGCATCTAGAAAAGGAAGAAGTGATAGTGGAGCTGGAATGGATCTTAAAGGCCATCCTAGTTCAGTCCTTTTGTTTTATAGGTGAAGATTGATGACTTGTGCAACTTCTTAGCTAATCTCTCTGTGACAAGGTCCCTAGACCACTAGATTAGGGGAATGCTGTAGATATAATTTACCTAGATTTTTTGTAGCATTTGATAGAGCCTCTTATCCATTCTTACAGCAAAGATCAAGAGCTATGACCTAGGGGTAGCATAGCTAAGTGGATTTGGAACTGATTTAGCGGCTGGACTCAAAAAAGAGTTGTAAATGGCTTATTGGCAATGAAGAATAAAATCTTTAGTGGAGTGACCCAGGGATCTTTATTTGGTCCTATGTCTAATACCTTTCTCCATGACTTGGATATAGACATAAACAGCAAGTGAGAATAAGGTTGTCTAATTTGTAGATGGAAAAATGGGGTAGAGGTAGTTAACACTGTGGATTACAGAATCATGGATTCAGAAAAAAATTAATAGGCTAGAACACTGGGCTGAATATAATATAATTAAATTAAAAGGGATATAAATGTAATATCTTTTCATTGGGTTCAAAAAGTCAGCTTTATAAGTACCAGATGAGAGCAATGTCTAGATGGCAATTCATTTGATTAAGATGTAGGGATTTCAGTGAACTACAGGCTCATTGTAAGTCAAAAGTGTAATATGGCAACCAAAACAAAAAAATATATATATTAAGCTACTTAAAGAAAGACAAAATATCCAGGACCACTGAGGTGATGACACTGCCATACTCTGCCCTGATCAGACCACATCTGGAGTATCCTATTTGGTTCTTGGTGCTACATTTTAAGAATGGTATTGGCAAACTAATTCATATCCAGAGGATGACAATCAGGGTGAAGCAACTGAGTGTGTTTAGCTGAGAGAATATACTTGGAGGTGAACTTTACATAATAGCTGCTCTTAGATATTTGAAGATCTGTCACCTAGAAGAGGAATTAGATTTAGGATCATAGATTTAGAACTGAAAGAAAATTTGAAAGTTACCTAGTTTAACACCCCTCCCCCTTATTTTTACAAATAATGAAATGGGTCCAGAAGGATAAATTACTTGCCCAAGGTCACCACATATAGTAAAACCCAGGTCCTGTGACTTCAAATCCAGCATTCTTTCTACTTTTTTTTCTACTTAGCTCTGCAGAGAGGAACTAGGAATAACAGATGAATGTTTCAGTGAGGATGTATTTAGAAACTTCCTATCAAGTAACACTGACTATAAGTAGATCATGGTCATTGAGCAGAGGCAAGGGAACCATTTGTATTCAGTCCTTTAGAGGAGATTCTTGCTACCTGGGTTTTTTTTTTTTTTGCACCCCTTTGTATAACCCAGGAGTTAAGAATAGTTTTTTTTTAAATTAAATGCAACAAAAATCTTATTTTAAAATATTAAAAAAAACATACTTAGGCACCAAACAGTATGAAAACAGGAGGAGGTCTACAATTTGCCCACTCAGCAAAATGATGATCTCTGAGGTCATTTCCACTTCTTAGATTCAGTGATTAGGTGCTACCCCTATTACCCTTGAATACGGAGAGCTGGAGAATAGTAAGATATCTAGGTTGTGTACTTTGTCTCTGCAGGCCATCCTTTTGCTATGAATATGGAGCAGTAATTTCCTGGCTTCTCACACCTCTTTCAAAATAGTAGTAGAAGTGATAAGAAATGTGTATTTGGAGTTAGAATGTTGTTGCTCAGTCATTTTCAGTCATGCCCAGCTCTTCTTGACCCCCTTGGGGGTTTTCTTGGTAAAAATACTGGAGAAGTTTGCCATTTCCTTCTCCAACTCATTTTACAGATGAGGAAACTGAGGCAGAGTTAAGTGATTTATCCAAGGTCATAGAGCTAGTAAGTGTCTGAGGTCAGTTTTGAACTCAGGGAAAATGAGTCTTCCTGACTCCAGGTCCTCTGTCCACTGTGCCACCATGACTTGTTTTCAGATCCCACCTCACTGGCTACCCGTGTGACTTTGGACACATCAGTTCTCCTGGGTTAATTTTCTGATCTGTTAAATAAGGGGGTTGGACTGAAGGAATTTCAAAGTGTCTTCTAGCATTAAATCTTCAGATTTCCCTAGTGGTGAGAGGTGGGTGTAGTAGGCATGTGACAAGCCACAATGCCTGAGACCATAATCCTTCTGGAACTGGGTTAAAGGATGGAATTTTTGTGGACCATTATCTTGCATGCAAATTATCTAAACTCATTTAATCTCTTTGCAAACTTCGTTAGTTTTTCTAAATCATCTCTAGACAGATTGTTACTCCAAACATTTCTGAGAGGGGAAAAAAAACAACCCCACTAAAGCTTTATTTTGCTTTCCTAAATGCTATTAGGTCAAAATGTAATTTTTCTGTATGCCAAGTTCCAATTTGGCGGTCTCCCAGGACATCAGGAATACAGCTGTCAATTAAAGGAAGGTCAAGTTCTGAAGAAGAATTTCAAAGTTTGGCTTCAAGAATTTGATACTCATGGCATAAATGTTTATTGTGCCTAGAGAATTGTATTTTCTAACTAGCTGTATTAGGTATGTCCCGTATTATGCAAGCAGTTCATTCCGTTTAACAGTAGCCTGCCAGGTTTCATGTTGGGCTTCAAGAAGTTGACTAACTTTCAATAGATGTGATTTTCTCCTTTCTCTCCATGAAAAATAGAAAGTAGCTAGGTGATCACTTACTCAGACTAAAACTGCATCTGATATTGTTTGTGTGCTGCAGAAAGATGGGGCTTATATGACTTGTCATTTGCATGATTTTTTATGTCTCTCAAGAAGGAAAAATTTTTTCTTTGGATTTTAGTTTTTATTTAGTTTTAATTAGTTTTTATCTTTTTTTATTCCTTTTTCCTCTACCTTCCGATTCACTGTCCTTAAATATTCTTTATTTTTTAGTATATAATAGGTGTTTAATAAATTCTTGCTGAACTGCCAATGGAAAATGATTCACAGAGATTTCCTGACCCTGACTCCAAGCTTTTCTAGACTCTGTTACTGTTAAACATCTACGTAAGCATTCTCTTCCTTCCTCCTTTTTCCCCCTCCTTATCTTGCTTCTTTTTTCTTCCTCCTCAGTGTTTGTTAAGCACTATTTGTTAGGCCTTGTGCTAAATACTGAGGATATAAAGGCAAAATAAAACTGTCTCTGCCTTGAAGAATCTTGTGTTCTTCTAGGGATGATGGCATGTTCATAAACAACAAAATTTGTACAAAATAAAACAAAGGTAAATTGGGAGGAATGGTGCTAAGAGCTGGTAGGAATAAGGAAAAGTTTCCTGTGGAAGGTGTCATACAGAGTTGTAAAGGAAAAATGGAATTCTGTGAGGCATCCGTGAGACACGGGTATATTCTAGGCATGGCAGACAGCCAGTACAAAGATGTGGAGGTGGGAGATAGAGTGTCATGCCCGAAGAAGAGTAAGTAGACCAGTTTTACTGGAGCTCAGAGAGTTGGGGAGTGGGGAGGAAGTGTTGTATAATAAGGTTGCAAACGTAAATCGGGCGTCTGATTGTGAAAGACTTTAAAAGCTAAACAGAGGAGCTTGATCTCACAGGTAATAGGAAGCCACTAGAATTTATTGAGCAGGAGAAGGACGTAGTCAGACCTGCACTTTGGCAGCTATGTGGAGGATAAATGTAAGAAGGGAGAAAACTGAGACAGGGAGACCAGTTACAAGGCCAGGCCAGAAGTGAGGAGGACCTAAACTAGTTTGGCGAGTATCTAAGTAGAGGAATAAGCTTGGTTGTGAAAGTTGCGATGGAGGTCAGAATGACAAGTTCTGGCAGCTGATGAGACACGTGGGGTGAGATGTGAGGGGGAAAGGATAAGAACAGGCTGTAAACATAGAGAGCCAGAAGGACGGGAAAGACTTTGTCAGAAGTAGGAAAGTTTAGAAGAGGGAAGAGTTTAGGGCAAGGGGGTAAACTGCGGCTTCGAGGTTGCATGTGGCCCTCTAGGTCCTCAAGTGCAGCCCTTTGACTGCAAACTTCATAGAATGATTTGTTCTATGTTTGTGATTGTGTTCTGTGAAGTTTCAATTCAGTCAAGGGTCCACACTTGAGGACCTAGAGGGCCACAGCTTTCCCACCCCTAGTTTAGGGAAAAGTTAATGTGTTCTGTTCTGGCCATGTTATGTTTGAAATATCTACAAGACATTCAATTAAAAATATCCAATAGGCATTTGAAAGTGCAGGACTGAAGTTCAAGACAAAGATGGGGGGCAAATTGTTGCTGCCTGTCCTCTGTTCTCAAAGAGGACCAGTGACATCCAGGAGGGTGATGTCTTGACTTGCAGGTGAGGCAGGGCTAGGGGTGAATACATATAGACACATAAACATATATCATCCATTTAGAGGTGGTAATTAAACCCATGGGAGCTAATGAGCTCAGCAAGTGAGAGAATGTAAAGAGAAAATAAGTAAGGGGCAAGGACAGAGGCTTGGGGGACATTGATGATTGGGAGACTGTAGGAGGAGAACCAAGAGAAAGTACTTTCAAGAAAAATCCACAGAGGAGAGATTATCTATGAGGAGAGAGGGTAGCTGACAACACAAAATTTTACAGAGAAGTTGAGAAGGATGAGTTTTGGGGAAAGGACCATCAGATTTGGAATTTAAGAGATCATTGATAACTTTGAAGAGAACAGTTTTAGTTGAATGAGAAGGTTGGAAGCCAAATTGCCTCTTCCTTCTCATCCTTTTCCTCCTTGATAATACTACTTCCTTTAACCCTGCCCCCTCCCCCACTACTTTCTATCTCTTTCTCAGCGAATGATAATCAAATTAACATTACCTTGGCTGTTGTGAAGGAGATACCAATCTGCTACTTTCCTCTAATTCTACTCAGCATCTTTGTGCTTCTGAGTTGTAGATTTAATATTATAAGATTATACATAGATCTAGAAGTAGATGGAAGCTCAGAAACCATCCAGTCCAACCAGACTCATTTTACAGATGAAGAAACTCAACTTCCAGGAGGTTTGGTGACTTTGTCAAGGTCATGCAGGTGTCAGAAGTGAGTTTTGAAGCACTGTACCCCTCTGCCTCTTTAAAAAAGAAAGTCAGTACCCTCTTGGATACAACTGAGGAAAAAAAAACCCGCTCTGAGATACTTTCCTTTTCCCACTCTTTCCTACTTTTCCAGTGGGCATCCCATGAGGACCCTTGTTCTACTATTATCAAACTGCTTTTTATTTTAGGCCTGTGCCCTATCCCTCCCCAGAAATTACTTTGGACATATTTTGTATTTACATATATGTAAATAATATATGTATACACAGTATGTCCCCTCCCAATAGAATATAAACTCTGTGGATGCAGGGGTTGTTTAATTTTGTTTTTGTATCCATACCCCCAGTAGATTGCCCGACACATAGTGGGTGCTTAATGGGTACTTACTGAATTGAACTGAGTGGGAATAAGATTCCTAATGATTTTTCATAAAGCTGGAGTAGCTTTACTTGTGATATTTGGTCAGTGAAATTATCCTCCAAAATTGGAACTCATGAACATGTTCCTCATGTGAAGAATAACATTCCTAAATGCTACTAACTCCAGGTTGTTTCCTGTGTTTTCTATTATTCATTTTCTATTTTATTCTTTTTCACTTTTTATTACTAATTTTTAAAGCATTGTGAATTTGTCTAAGAATTTGGACAATTGCACTTTGTTCTCAGTACCGTACACAGTGAAAGGACCTCCTGCTCAAGGGTTTATCATCTTGTACTATAACTATTATGTAAGATGATAATGTGACCTATTTGTTGGTATATCCCACGTTCAGCAATTTACATAATGGAAGCTAGTTATGTTTCATTGATTCTCCTAAATGAGATCGTTTAATATGTAGAGTTCTTGTTTTCTTATACTTAAATTTCCTTTTCCATCCTCAACCAAAAATGCATTCAGTAGTTGCTTGATAATGAGCTGTTAGAAAATCATTCTGTGCTAGTATTGAGGCAGTTTAGTCTGACCACAGATGTAAAAACACAAGGTTTTGCCAAAGGGATCCTTCTCTTTAAAAAAAATCATAAACTTAATAACATTTAAATACACAAATTAAATGTAACTGCATATAAATGGATTAACTCCAAACTACATTATTTTAAAGGAAAGACAAATGTGTGTAAACTTTAATGCAATGTAGCAATAGCATTAAAAGCAGAAATTAATAACGTCCCTTTTTCATTAAAATTCTGTGAAGTATTTTCGCTAAGCAGACTATTTGAAAGAATAAATTCAAACAAGCTAAGCAACAAATACAAAAGATCTACAATGTATTTAAAAGATGAGTTTATACACTATTCTAATTTCAAAGGCAAAGTTTTTATTCAGAGAAGCACTAGATATGTATAAAGCTTGCCCACTCCTTCCACTATATTCACTGACATGAGAATATGTTTTCCATTTCCATCCTAGCCAGCCAGGCATCTCACCATCTACCTGATTCTGCTGACCTTTTCCTCCCCACTTGCATCAATACTCTTCACCCTGGAGAGCTGACACCTGAACTTCCCTACCCAAGGGTCTTCTTGAATGAATGCTCTAGCTCCTAGGGAAGTGAAAGAACTTGTTTTTAGAGATCCATCACAAGACCCAACCAGTTGATTCATGATTGAGTGTGTATAAAACAGCTTACAGCCCACTATATATCTACTGATTAGTCTTGGATCCCAGACCATACTTTAAGTTCGCAACCAATCCAACCATTCAGCCAACTATCCAAGTCAGCTCACCATCTGCCTGCACATGTACCTGCCTCCCTGCTCCATCTTCCACCTTCCCCAAGCAAAACTCCCTTCCTTCGTCACCTCTTCCCTGTCCATACTGTCTTTTTCTATCAGAATGTAAGGTCCTTGAGGGCAGAACTGTTGCTATGGTGATCTTTAGCATAGTTTTTGGCACATAGTAAGGGCTTAATAAGTAAATGTTTTTTTCATTTATTCCTTTATTCCAAAAATAGGCATACTGCCTAATTTAAATGTTAAGCTCTATATTTGTGCATAAATCAAATAAGTATAGCTAACTCTTGGGTTTCTCTAAGCTATTGCTGATTTGTCCTCATGAAGACAAAATATTTCATGCTAACTCATTATTCTGAGATTTAGTGCTATGCAGTAAGTATGCTAGAGACCGTTTCCTCCTCCTCCTTTCTCTGCTCTTCAGGGCTCTAGGATATATACATTTATTAGAGAGAACAAAGATTAAATTTCTCAGAATGTTGTGGGCCAAAGGCACAGGGGATAAGGCACAGATCCTGGGCACTGAATGGCGAACAGTGTTCCTACTGAAAACTGGAAAGCTACATTTGCCCAGCAAAGAAAGAGCAATGGCCGTGGTGGAGGTACTGGCTGTTGAGCAAATCCTGTGGCTTTCAAAATGAAGATGAGTTACAGTAACCTTGTTACAGTAACACTTGTCCAAGTGGGCCAGTAGATACAAGACTGAGTATGAGGAAAAGAAGCAGAGTAAGGCTCCAAGGATGAGCCAGAGGCCAGTGAGGATTAGGGCCAGGAGGGGATATCCACGTTGTCTTTACCAAAGAAACTCCAACACTATCCATATTGTAGGAACTTCTCGACTGATGTCGTGAGTTTTAGGCTGAAGTGTCCTTATCTGTTTGTTTAAATAAATATGCTTATATTTTAACTGCTTATTGGTTGCTAGCACATAATCTGATTTTAATATTCTAAATAGAATTTAGAGTGACTATGAGGGACATTTTGGGTAGAACATAAGACCTAGATCATTTCTGAATATTAGTTATTATTAATAAATCTTCAAGAATGAACACAATCTTCCCTCCATCGACCAATGGGTAGAGGTTTGTTACTAGATGAGGTTAGTAGTCAGAATTCCAAAGGAGCTACCCTTAATTTCTAAAAATCAAACTTCATACTATCCATTTTTTAAAATCCTTTACCAGAGTATATAACTCTCTTATTGTCCTACCCAAGAATCCCCTTCTCTCCCACAGGAAGACTATAGGAACTCTCTCCAAAAGAATGTTGAGTTTAGATTCTGGAAATCTAAGCAAAAATTTGAAATAGTTTTAGAAATATTCTTGCCAGTACGGGCCTATAAGGTAGATATTACAGGGGCTGTGAACTAGTTAGTCAAATCTTAACAAAAGTTTGGGTGATGTTAGACCACTGCCAGTGAACCAGGCCAACTGGAACATTTGGCAAGGCTTGGAGCAAAAATCGATCAATCACTAAGTGCAATTAACTAAAGCCAGCCTCCATTAGCATGCCTTCCAGTGAGGTGATGGAGAAAGGGCACAGGGGATTCATTCATTTATTCCACAAACATTTATCAAACACCAACTATAAAACATGATGCTAACAACTTGGCAGAAAAGCTGTTTCAATAAGACCCAGTCCCAACTCTTATAGAACTTCTAGTACAATAATGAATGAAGTAGTCAGTCACCATTAATAATGGTAGAGGGAGTTTACTCTTTAGCATTTCAGAACACAGATCATAAAATCCTGGCAGGGACTTTTCCTGGTTGTTGTGGTGGTGGTTCCGCTAGACCTGGCATAGTGCCTTACATGGAGTAAATGTGTTTACTAAATTGAGTTGACTTGAACTAAAAATTCCATGAAACTTTTGTTGATTTCTGACTACAGTATGTTGAATTTCATTGTAGAATTTCATCTTTTTTTCCTTTGGAGAAAAACAGCAGAAACAACAAAAATCTTAATTACCCTAATTACTCTGTGGTCTTTCAATTAAAAGTAATTGGCATCTGAATTGACCTGCAGATGGACCAGTAATAACACATTTTTAGCTGGATTCAACCAAGCCTGACTTAGGCTTTTGGGACCTATTTGCTCCTCTTTTCTCTCAATGATGTTGATAGCTATGATTTTTATACATGGCCCTATTCCATGAATCAGAAGTTGGCAGCTGGCATCTTGCTTGGGTCATAAGAACACTCTCCTCTTCTTACCTGAGAAGTTTTCAGAGTCAACCGAACTTAAAACTGAGAGCTGGTCTCTCAAGATGTACAATTGTTAATTCTTGCTGACTCGGCATCAGTTCTTGGTAGTTGTTTCCTTGTTCCTTCCTCCCTTCCCTCTCATGTTCCAAAGAGAAGAAACCAACAGTGATGTATTTGGCTTGACCTTAAGACTTCATTTTCCATAATGGTTGGACTGTGACATCACCAAGTGAAGATTCTTTGTGGTAGGGATGCAGTGCTAAGGTCATATTCCTACATGGCCTTACATGAAAATAATGAGAAAATTGATTTTCTTCAGTTAACTTTCTGCCCAATACTCACTCTCTCTCTCTCTCTCTCTCTCTCTCTCTCTCTCTCTCTCTCTCTCTCTCTCTCTCTCTCCCTCTCTCCCTTTTTCTCCCTCTCTCTCTCTCTCTCTGTCTCTCTCACACACACACGCATACACACACATGCACACACACATGCACATGCATGCACACAAGCAGATTTACACATACCCTTTCTTGTAATCAATAAGCACAGTCAAGCAAAACCAATTCATACATTTGGAGGCATAGTGATTAAAGCACTGAACCATGGAAACAAAAAGACAAATTCAAATCTAGCCTCAGACACTAGCTATGTGAGCCTGGGCAAGTCATTTAACCTCTGCTTGCCTCAGTTTTCTCATCTGTAAAACTGGGATACTAATAGTACCTGCCACTCAGGACTGTTGTGAAGATAAGATGAGATAATATTTGTAAAACTCCTTGCAAACCTTAAGGTACTATATAAATGTTAACTATTATTATTATTATTTCTATTACATATTCAGCATGTCTGAAAAAATATGTGTCATTTGGCACCTGAAGTCTATAGTGACTCAAGAGGTAGAAAGAATGTTTCATAATCATTTTTGATGTCAGTCAATACATTAATCAATGTTTTTATATCTTTCAAAGTTGTTTTCCTTCGCAATATTATAGTCATTGTATAAATTGTTTTCTTGGTTCTACTTACGTCACTCTGAATCAGTTCATACAAATCCTTCCAGATTTCTCTGAATCTGTTTCTTTCATCATTTCTCACAACACAGTATTATTAGTATACCATAACTTATTCAGCTCTTCTTTAATTTATGGGCACCTCCCAAGGTTTTAGTTCTTTACTACCTCAAGAAATGTTGCTATAAATATTTTTGTACCTATAAGTCAATTTTCGTTTTCATTGATCTCCTTGAGGCACAAGCCTTTTAGGTAGGGGTATCACTATATCAGAGGGTGAACTAGTTTAGTGACTTTGGAGACATGTTTACAAATAGTACTGACAACTCCATTGACAATGCGTTAATGCGCTTATTATCCCACACCCTTTCCACAATTTTCATTTTCCTTTTCTCTTACCATTTTTGCCAATCTGATGCATGTAAGGTAGTTATTATATTATCATGATTTGCATCAATCTTATTGTTAATTACTGGGCATTTTTTCATGTGACCAATGATAGCTTGCCTTTTTTTCTTTTGTGAACTTCCTAGTCATATCCTTTGATAGTTTATCTATTAGAGGATAGTTCTTATAAATTTATAATTGAATCTGTTCCCTATATATCTTGGATATCAGACCTTTATTGAAGAGACTTGCTAAAAAGATTTTTCTCCCACTTTACTATTTCCCATCTAACTTTAACATCATTGATCTTTCTGGTGCAGAAACTTTCTAGCTTTATATAATCAATATATATTTTATATCATATGATCGACCCAATCCCATGTTTTGCCAACATCTCTTCTCCTTACTTACTTCTCCTTACTATGCAACTATTGATAGTTGAAAAATACCCTTCCTTCCTTTTTCCTCTAGTTTTAAGATGTGACCTTTTATCTTGATCATATATTTATTTGTAGTTTATTATATGTGGAATGAGATGATGCTCTAAACCTAATTTCTGCCAGAGAGTCTACCTATTTTCCCAGAAGTTTTTTGTTGAGAAGCAAGGCCTTCTTCCTGGAGTAGGGTGTCCATATTGAACAATCTGCTACCTTGTTCATTTCTTTCTGGGTCTTGTGTACCTAATCTGTCCCAGTAATCATTGTTCCCATTTTTAAACCAGTACCAAATCATTTTGATGATTACTGCTATATAGTATAGTGTGAGATCTGGTGCTGTTAGATCCAGCTTCCTTTCTCCTCTTCTTTTTTGTTGTTCCTCTTAAGGTTATTGACTTTTTTTCCTCCAGATGAATTTAGTTATTTTTCTCTGGCTCCACAAAGTAACCACTTGGCAGGTTGACTGCTATGGCATGAGTGGTACCTTTTTTATTAAACTAAAATTTGCTTCCTTGATTTGCAACCATATAGCATCACAAGGGGCAGCTATTGGATAAAGATCTGGACCCAGAGTCAGGAAGACCTGAGTTCAAATTTAGCCTCCAGCACTTACTACCTGTGGGACCCTGGGCAAGTCATTTAACCCTGTTTACCTTGGTTTCCTCATCTGTCAAATGAGCTGGAGAAGGGAATGGCAAACCACTCCAGTATCTTTGCCGAAGAACCCAAATGGGATCCCAAAGAGTCAGACATGCTTGAAACAATTGAACGCTAATGAGCATCATAAGAATATCAGAGTTGAAAAGTTGGATTTTTGTGTCAGGTAACAGCTTATGGTCATTGAAATTATTGTACAATCTTCCAGGTGCAGTTGAATCTCTTGTCTCTATTTAATTCTGGGTCCTCCTTATTGTCCCTCTACAGTGTCTAAGATATTCTTAAATAATGCAATAACTTGCCCTAGTCTAGACAATAGGTATTCTTCATCCATTTTAAATGTTTATGTGTGTGTATGTATATTTGTACATCTATTCGCTCTAATAGTCTTTTCAGATGTTTCATTATGATTTATAGGTAGCCCAGAGTCCTCCATAACTGTGTTAGTAAATAGCTCTAACAGATTCTAGTAGCTATAAAGGCTATAAGAATGGATTGATGGACTGAATATCTATGGTCTGAGAACCAGAGTAATTATGGCTGAAGAGACCTATTATACATATGAAGAAAATGAATTACTGATTAGTTAATTGATTTGTCCAATGTCACATAAATAGTAAACCTCAAATGCTGGTTTTAAACCCAGTGCTCTTTCTGCTGTACCACATTTTAAATATAAGTAACGAGACAAGCAGTAACAAGTAAGTAAGATATGAACCTACATTAGAGATAAAAATGTCCTTGTAAACTGTATACAAATCTTCATTTGCCATCTGTTTGCCATTCATGAGTCTGGGCCCTCCAAAGGCACTAAATCTACCTCTCAGTATTTCTCCCTCTACCCAATCCCCACATCTTCTCTTTAAAGTTCAACATCTAAGCAAAAGAAGATGCTGAGCCAATCAACCTCTTCTATAGGTAGGTCAGGTGAAGTCAGAAAGAAGTTTCCAGGTCACATAGGGAATGTGTGCTAAGCCTAGGCTCTTATGTTTGGGACTCCTGATTCACCATGGCCAAACTTTGTCAATTACTATTCTACTTCCACTTCTTCTTTATAATATAAGCTCCTAAAACATGTGTGTTATGTCACTGTAGTAACTAGCCAAGTGCCACATAAATTGTGACTATAAATAGACTGGTTTTTCCTTTGTGTTTAAAATAGTTATCTTATTGCTTGATAGTCATGCCTTTTACATAGGTAGCTGCTAAAAAGAAGGAATTGATTGATGAGTAAAGAGTGTACCTTATGTTCCTGGACAAACCTACTAACAGGAGAATTTATTGGTTGTGTGTGTGTGTGTGTGTTTGTCCTTTGTTGCTGAGGAAGACCATGCCATCAGAGAAATAATGATATGACTTGTTTTGAGTGAGGGAGGGTTGTGCAGGTCACCAGCCTCACTTCTTCTCCAGAACCATCTGAATCCAGGATGACTGGAGATGACGCAGGATGAGGCAATTGGGGTTAAGTGACTTGCCCAAGGTCACACAACTAGTGAGTGTCAAGTGTCTGAGATGAGATTTGAACTCAGGTCCTCCTGACTCCTGCACTGGTGCTCTATCCACTGTACCACCTAGCTGCCCCAGGAGAATTTATATCACTGACAATAAAGGAAAATTAAGGGAGCTTCCACAAAGCCTTCAGATGCTTTCAGATTATGATCTAAAATGAATTACTCCTAGGATTGCTACTTGTGGACAGGTGATCTTAGAGCTAGTGCGTTAGTCTTGAATACCATGATTAGAAACATGAACTTTGTCTCATATAAAATAACTTAATGAGGTGACAAAGTGATATAGTCCAAAAACCTTGGTTCTAGTCTGAGTTCTGTTTTTGCTGTTCAGTTGTTTCCATTGTGTTTGACTCTTCATCATCCCATTTGGGGTTTTCTTGGCAAGGATATTGCAGTGGTTTTCCATTTCATTCTCCAGCTCAGTTGACAGATGAAGAAACTGAGGCAAACAGGGTTAAGTTATTTTCCCAGGGTCACACAACTAGTTAAGTGTCTAAAGCCAGATGAGATTTTTTTGACTCCAGACCAGATGCTCTATCCACTCCATCACCCAGCTGCCCTAGTTCTGCTACTTACGTATGTAACCTTGGGCAAGTCAATTCCCTTCTCTGGACCTCAGTTTCCTCATCTGTAAAATGAGAATGAAATAGATATCTGTAGGATCACCTAAGTATTTCAAGAAGATTAATCTGGAAGTATTCTGGAGACTGGAGTAGCTCCTGTTAACAAAAGGGAGACAATTTTCTGGGAATGTTGTAGGGAGACTTCTTGATTTTGGTAGGAATTGGACTACATGACAACTAAACCTGCTACTCTAAAATTCTAAATTTTAAGATCTTTTCAGTAATGTAAACATGAGGTAATAAGGGCATGAGCTGTGGTGGTGACCATGGGCGGAATAAAATGAATGCATATAAGCCTTTATAAAGAAGGAGGGAAGGGAATAAGAATTTATATAGCATCTACTACTTGCTAGGGCTCTGTACTAAGTACTTCATAAATATTATCTCATTTCATCTTCACAACAACCCTTCAAGGTAGATGGTGTTATTAATTCCATTTTACAGTTGAGGAAACTGAGACAAACAACGGCAAATGATTTCTCCAGTCAAACAGCTCGTAACTCTCTGAGGCTACATTTGAATTCAGGTCTTTCTGACTCCAGGCCCAGCCCTCTATCTATAGAGAAAGAATTGATAGGACCTGGTGAGTTACTGCATATAATAATTGAGGGAAAACAGAGAACTAAAGATCTGGAGTGTGGGTACCTGGGAATAGTGCCAGTGATAAAAATAGGGATGTCAGGAATGACAACATTTTTCCCCTAGGGTGGAAGATGGGAAAGAATGATGAGTTTGCTTTTTGTCGGTCACTCATTCATTCTACGTACATTTATCATGCGCCTACTATGTGCAAAGCAGTTCAAGACATATTGAATTATAGAAGGCTGTACAAGAGGAAAAGTGCAAGAGGAAGCTGAAGGTATAAGATTATTACTCAGAAGTACAACCATGGCAAGAGTTCTAGATCTGAGAATCACATATAACCAAAACTATGAGAGTGAATGACCTTGGCCTAAGGACTAAACTTTGAAGGGTGCTTACAATTCGGAGGTGGAAAAGGGAGAGGAGCAAGCAAAGGAGACTTAGAATGAGTCAGCTTCTTGTACTGCTTGATTGTATGAAATGCTTGACATAAGAAAAATGGAGTGGAATGACAATATTCACATGATCCTTTTATTTTTTCCTTTTTAAAAAATGCATTTTTAATTTATGGAATAAAATAAACATTTCTATAACAGTATAATAAAAAGACAATTGCACAAGAAACTGCAAATCTAATGTGTATAACTTGCTATTCCTTTTAAATACATAATAAAGTTACCATGCCAAATTTCTTTTTTTTTCCTTTTTTCATGGTCCTTTTAGGTATATCTGCTAAAAGAGTTACTAGACTGGTAATTAGGGGACTTCTATAAATTTTTTCAAAGCTGTTAATAAAAAGTCCCTTAAAAAAGATGGGGAAGTCTGGATTCTATGATAGCACAATTAGATGGATTTCAAACTGGTGAAATGACTGGACCAAATTAACATGGAAAAAAGTTTCCAGTGGCATGCCCCAAAAATCTTTGCTTTGGCCCTGTGCTGTTTTAATATTTTTTTTCAACTACTCAAACAAAAGTGTGCTGATCAAGTACAGATTACACAAAACTTGGAGAGATAGCTAATACCCTAGATGATATAATCAGGACACAGAAATCAGCTATAATATTGAGTCATATCCAATAAGATAAAATGTAATTGAGATAACTGCAAAGTATTGCATTTGGGTTCAAAAATTCAATGTCCCAAGCATTAGATGAGTGAGTCATGGCTAGACAGCAGTTCATCTGAGAAAGATATGGAAACTTTGTTGGACTGTAAGCTCAGTACGAGTTCGCAGTATGACACAGCAGCCAAGGATACAAACACGGTGTTACGCTGAATTAAGAGAGACATAATTGCCAAAAATAAGAAATTGATAGTCCTGCTATACTCTGCCTTTCCCAAAACACTTCCAGAGTATACATTGTACTCAGGTCGAGGCTCCTTACTTTAGAGGAAAAGATCATTGACCATCTGAAGTGTGTATGGAGGAAAGCAGTCAGAATGATGGTTTAAACAAAAATGTTTATTAAGTGCTTTGTGCCAGACACTGTAAAAGGCCACAGATTCATGCTATATGTTGATTGGTGGAAGGAAGTAGGGATGTTTACCTTGGAGAAGGGAAGACTTAAGAGGTATATGATAGATATCTTCCGGTATTTGGGGGTTGTTACATGGAAGAAGAAATACACTTCTGTCTAACCTCAGAAGGCGGAACAAGGAGCAGCGGGTGGAAATCTTTATTGCTGTTCGGCTCTGTCTGACTCTTCCTAACCCATGTGGGGTTTTCTTGGCAAAAAACTGGAATGGTTGCCATTTCCTTCTCCAGCTCATTTGACAGATGAGGAAACTGAGGCAGAGAGGGTTAAGTGACTTGTCCAGGATCACACAGCTAATAACTGTCTGAGGTCATATTTTAACTCAGGAAGATGAGTCGTACTGACTCCTGGCATTCTATCCACTGTACTGTCTAAGTCAATTCAGGCTTGAAATACAGAAAAACTGCCTATTAATTGAAAATGTTGAGAAATGAAATGGCCACGGACTCTAGATGTTCCTTCTCATTAAATATTTCCAAGCAAAGCTAGAAGACCACTTGTTAGGTACATTATGGAGAGAATATTTTTCCTATCTCACTCTTTTTTTCAGATATAGATTGGCCTCTGAGGTTCCTTAAGACTCTGAAATTCTGTGATTCTATGTTCTTCCTCCATTATCTACCCTTGCTTCCATATTCTTTACATGTCAAAACAATATACATTTATTAAGCATTTGCTATGTGTTACACTGTACACAGCTCTGGTTATACAAATAAAAACAGAAAGAAAGGCACTGGCTTCTTTTCAGAGCAGCAGAAAAGGAGTAGTCTGGAGAGGAATGAAGAGATGGTTGACCGGGACATCCTACTTAAAATGGAGCATCTGGGAGGAGTCAGTCAATCAGAGGGAGAGCCACAGGTCAGAGGGTACTTCTGATATGAGAAATAATCCAGGGGCGGAATGAACTTCTAGTTTGAAGAGGTTTCTTTGGCATGGTACAAAAAGTTCTGTTGGAAAATGAGAATGTGCAGCCTAAAGCGGAAAGAAGGACTTGTCTTTTTAAAATCTAAAGTGATTAGTGACTCACCTGTTTGTCCACCTCTGACTCTTTAGACAATGTCCCATTTTCCTTCTCACCAGAAATATCTATCCTTTCTAGTCTAACTTGCCTTGCAGAATTTTTGGTCCATTGGATCCTACCAATCCCGTTTCTGAATCCTTTGGTATCTGTTCTCCTAGAACTTTGTATATGTAAGACAATACCTAACTTTTGTCTCTGCTATCGCAAATTCTAAGATGAAGTGGTCCCTTCGCCCCAGGGTGCCCACCAGTTCCATCCCAGCAGCCAGTTTCTCTTTGTTGGTGAGAATCAGATTCAAAATAGAATTCCCGCCTTTGGTTCCTCCAGCATTTGAAAGATGAAATTGCCATTAAGGTAAGTCAAGTATTAGCTGCTCTCCTTTTGGAAGGAAGAGGATTCACATAGTTCTTTGAATCATTGAAATTCCCAGTAATTACTATGCCTTTGCACCTTCATGCCATGCTTGTGATTTACTAATGAACATGTCATATCTCCTTCTGCTCCTATTGACCATCGCACAAATGCTCTCCACGTATTTCCCTTCTTTATTTCCTGAATTTTCTTAATACACATTGTTGTTCTGCCCCTAGATCACCCTTTTACCTAATTTCTTTTCAATAAGTTACATCCTTCATGAAGTTCCAGACTCAGCGATATCTATGAAGTAAAACTTGCCTCCTTGCACTAGATTCTCTAATTTATGTTGCTTGCTGCCTCATCTTTGTACATTTGAATCTAGAATCTAAGGCCATGGGTTTTATTCATGGCTTCTTTCTGGGCAGCTTGGTAATACAGTAGATAGAGCACTGGACATAGAGACAAGATTCAAATGTGGTTACAGACATTAGCTGTGTGACCCTGGGTAAGTCATTTAACTTCTGTCTACCTCAGTTTCCTCAATTGTAAATTGGGGGTAATGATAGCACCAGTCTCCCAGGGTTATTGTGAGAGTCAAATGTGATAATAGTTGTAAAGTACTTAACAGTGTCTGGTACATAATAAATGCTTGTCTTCCTTCTTTCTTTTCTTCTTTCCTTACTTTCTTATTCTTTCCTCCCTTTATTCCTTCTTTCCTTCCTTTTGTCCTTTCTTTCTTTCCTTCTTTCCTTTTTTCTTTCCTTCTTTCCTCCCAACTTCTATTCTTCCTTCATCAAAACAACTAAATCTTCCAGAATTCCTGGAGCAAGATCAATTGCTCATGTCCACTTGGAATATTGATTTTCTTATCATTAACAACAGTACACTAAGATGCAGTTGGAATTTAAGGATAAGCAGAATATCAAGACCAGATTTTGCTGAAGGAAGATAACATCTATATGTAGAGCTGGATGGGACCTCAGAAGTCATTTAGTCCAACCACTGAGTTTTAAGAATGAGGAAAGTGAGGACCAGGGAGGTTAAATGACTTGCCCCAGGTCAAGTGCTCTGCATCAGAGATGGGCTTTAAACCCAGTTCCTTTGACTTTGGATCCAGGCTTTTTTCCACTGTATCATGTTGAAGGACTTACATATTTATTTAAATAAATGTATTTATTTAGGGTTTTTTTCTTTATTCCACCACCAAGTAGATATATGCAAGTCATTTAACATCAATACTTATTAAGTAAAAAAAACTCACTTACCTCTTACCTCTCAATTTCCCAGAGGGTGGTATGGCAAGGATTAACGCAGTATTATTTGGGAAATAAGTTGGTCTCATTGGATGAAAAGTATGACAAGTACATGGTGTGTTCTGACTAATAACAGAAAAATTAAAAACAACACATGGAATATAGCATCATTTTTGTTATTTTGATTATCAAAGTTCTTGGAAATTTTAATATGGGAAGTTTATAGGGTTATAATAGACCTCACAATGGAGTCTTTAATTAAATACACATTAATTGAAAGGGTGAAACTAGGCTTATGCCCCCAAATTTTTTCAGGATGTGCTAACTCTAGCCACTAAGTATTTTATCCATTTTATGGAGCAAGTTTGAATTTTGAAAAATCAATGAGCAAATTCTAATTTCCTTTGCAACATTTTTGACTGATGAAATCATGGCAATGCCATGTGCTCTCAGCTTATTAAAATGCTGGAATAACTGTGTCGTTAACAGATAGTGCTGGTAAGTAAAAGAAAAGCCCCCCTCCTTTTTTTCTTTTCTTTTTTTTTCTTTGAAGCTGGAGCTAGTTGTGAATAGGTTCAGTATTTAAAGATGTGCAAATGGGCTCCGCATTTAGAAGAGAACTTAGTGTAAGGCAAGAGTAAATCTCCACGTATAATTCCAAAGTTCAAATGTTTTTGATTAGCATCCTGCTGTCTTATTGGTACCTCCTGGAAGGCAGTAAGATTAGAGAGTGCGTGAGTTCCTTATATCTCAGCATGATTGAGTCCAGGTCCAGAGTGCAGGGCAGGAACCAAGATGAAGAGGAGAGCAGCAATTCATGATCCTGCCCTATGGCCTCAGTCCTTCATTCCTGTTCATATGATCGTTTTTCAAGGATTTCATCTTTGATATGTGGTCATGTTTTAAAATGAGACACTTAGCAAAACGGCAAGTAGCTGATAATCTGTGCGATCCTTCTAGAGCAATCTAAAATTGAAACAAAACTTGGTGTTAAGCCAGTTTCTAGTTTGCACTGATAATAGTGAGGGATATTCATTCCTCCACATTCTCAGTAACAGAGGATGTTCCTTTATCTTTCCAGGTTATATTTGCTGGGCATAAAATTAAATTGATGAAAGGGAAAGAGAAAAGAATGTTACTTGGGTATAAGCCTGATAAAAATTGGCATGATGTATAATCATGATGTTAGTTCTCAGAGATCACAGAGTACAACTCTTTTTATTTTTCACAGATGAGGAAACAAGAGACCAAAAGAGATTAAAATGACTTAGTATAGCACTGCAGAAGTATCATCCAATATTGAAGTATAAGAGGACCTGGCTTCAAATTCTGCCTATGGCATTTGTACGTGACCTTGGGGAGGTCATTTGGATTTCCTTCTTTGTAAAAGGAGTTTGTCTGTAAGGTTCCTTCTGGTCTGAAGTCTTCATCATCTATATGACTTTTCCAAGGTCACCCTGGTGAGATTGATGCTAGAACCTAGACTTTCTGAATCTCAGACTTGTGTTATTTTCATTCCACCATGCTTTAGTCAGCTTCTTCTAGTATAAGGGTTGCCCAATACCATATATGGGTGGGGATTTTTTTCATAGAAAAGAATTTAAATGAAATTTTGGTGAATTGTTTTAAAATTCCCAATTGAAAGTTGAAATTTAGATACTAGGCATAAATGGAATAAAATTTGATCTTTTCCCCCCTTAGTTTTGGATGGATTATGTTCATAAAAGTAAGGGATTTTCAGAAGATGAAGGGGGGAGCGTGGACAAGTAGTGGGGAACTTAGGAAAAGACTTGGAGGCTATTTTTTAAATTCTCTTTGCGTCACTCTTCAAGTACGTGGCACCTGAAACTGTGAGCGTTGCTTCTTTGGTAGAACTACATGATGAACTGTTTAAGGAAGTTCACAGAGTATAGTTCCAGTCTGGAGGAGGAAAGAACAAATCAGAACTGCGTGCTCCCTGAGCTCAGCTTCTGATTAGCCTGAGATTTCAGGGTGGGTTTTTCCCCCTGGGTTTTTGGCTGAGTGGTCTGGGAAGCGAGTTGACAGGCTGGATGGCTCTTCTCAAATACCACTGCAGAGCCTTTGGGCAGAAAAGCTAGAAGAGGAAAATGAAATGCAGAGTGACAAACAAAAATGAATGTCCCCGTGAGGAAAAACACACCTTTTTCTGCCTCTTGAGAAAAAAGAAACCTACCAAAGGAAACCTACAACCAGTATATAGTGAAAATTAGCTGGGAAATAGAGTCTGGAGTGGTAATCAAGCCAACTTTTAAAAAGCATGATCAGATTATTTTAAAAGGAATTTGATGATTAGTTGGCAGTTGGCCGTTTTAAAAATAATGCATTAAAAACAAATTAAAATGTTAGTAGGGATCATTTCTAGCATAGTGTCTGGTACGTAAGACGAGCTTAATAAATACTTGCTGATTGATTGAGAATTCATTCTAGGAGGCTTTGGGGTGTAGTGGAGAGAATGCTGGCTTGAGAACAAGAGAGCCTGGGGCTAAATACCAACTTTTCCACTTACTATCTTTGTATGGTTACATAAATCCATTTTACCTCTCTGGGCCTCAGTTTCCTCATCTGTAAAATGGGGGAGTTGTATTAGCTGACATTTAAGGTTCCTTCCAGATCCAAGTCTGTTATAAAAAGGCAGAACCTTTGTAAATATAGTTTCACCTTTATAATATCTCTGAGCTCTGAAGGAAGTGTCATGACTATAGTTTTAAAGATCAATAAATTGAACCACATAGAAGTTATAAGTACTCATTGTGTCTCAGTGAAGTTAACCACCACGTAAGCCTTATGACAGTCAGAGTTTCTCCAGAGTGTCCTAGGGCCTCTCAAAGCAGAGCCCAGAATGAAGCCAAGAGTCCTCCACTTTCTGGTTTGCTTTCTATCTTTACTTGACGACACTCAGAGTCATCATAACACTCCTTAGAATCAGTTCTGCCTACGTATTAGCTCTACAATAGCTAGAATATGGGGAAGTCAAAAAATTCCCAATTTCCCACAGCTGGCAATGGTTAAGTCTGTGTATGATTTTGCTTGGCTCTTCTGGCCCAAGGAAAAAGCTGCTGAGAAACACAAATCTGGAATGTGTGCCCTATAGTTTTTTCTTATCCACCTCTGCTAGAATCACAGTCCTGTGTCCCTAAGGTCCCTTCCCTTAGGAGACCATCATACTCTTCCAACCTGGCTACATAAGAGAAGGTGTGGTTCCATGCGGTCAGTCCTCAGTTTCTAGGGCCCTTTGTAAGTCAAACATGACTGCTCTTCTGCAAGAGGAGGAAAACCAGGAGTAGAAACCTTGAAAAATTAATGTACCATTAGAATACAAGCAAGTACTTGGAGAGAGGAGATTTAGATATTTGGCCTACACCGTGTAATTATTGAAGCAGGATCTTGGCCATCATGTGAGTGCTGACACTATCAACCAGCACTGCTAAGAAAGATTTTGCAGAATTTTTCATAGCTGTCTAGGGACAGGAACAGAAACTAATGTTCTACCATGAAGGAAGTCAATGGCATATATATCTTGTGAGACACATTGGTATCACAGCTGGTCAGAGACATTAAGCTTTGGGATTACTAAGAGAGCTAAATTTGGAAATCATTTTTTGTTCACTCAGTCTGATTATAGCTTATTAGGCATCAAGATCTATCAGTCATAAGATCGTGACATTACAGAGAATACCAGGGGCAGTAGTGGATAGAGCACCAGTGCAGGAGTCAGGAGGACCTGAGTTCAAATCTCACCCCCAGACACTTGATACTCACTAGCTGTGTGACCTTGGGCAAGTCACTTAACCCCAACTGCCTCATCCTGGGTCATCTCCAGTCATCCTGATGAATAGCTGGTCACTGGAGGAGAAGTGAGGCTGGTGACCTGCACAGCCCTACCTCACCCAAAACAAAGTCAAGTGCAAGTCATGTCATCATTTCTCTGATGGCATGGTCTTCTTCGACAACGAAGGATCAACACACACACAGAGAATACCAAGGCTAAGCTATTGCACTTGATCTTTTTCCACAACGAGAATGGAAGGTCAACATGACAGATATTTCTTTTCTCCTGAAGTTAGTTTTAACTTTAGGTGAGTTTTATTGTTCTTGTTTAATTGTTTCAGTCGTATCCAATTCTCTGTGACCCCATTCTGGGGTTTTCTTGTCAAAGGTGCTAGAGTGGTTTGCCATTTCTTTCTCCAGTTCCTTTTACAGATGATGAACTGAGGCAAACAAGGGCGACTTGTCCAGGGTCACATAGCTAGTAAGTGTCTGAGGCCAGATTTGAACTCAGAAAGCTGAGCCTTCCTGATTCCAAGCCCAGAGCTCACTTCACTGCACAACCTGGCTATCCTTTCTAGGTGAGCTCTTAACGCCTTATTCTTTAGAAAAATTAACACCACATCATGACCTTTGTTTTCACATTTGTCCAGAAGGATACATTTAGCAGGGTAAGAGAATGTATGCTGTGTGAGGGCAGGGAATTTTTTTTTCTTTTTCTTTTCAAGTATGTCATCTGGGATATTGTAGGTGCTTAATAAATACTTATTGAATGTTAGTAAACTTATTCATATAAAGATTTATGTAGACTTATATAAAAGTTTATCTGGAGCCAGATGGATAAGCAGGAATACTTTCTTAGCCATTCCTTTTTGGACAGAATGTTCTACTTGAATCCATGAAAATGCAGTTGAATTTTCAATTGTGCCCCAACCATGAGACTCATTTCCTCTTGTAGACCTTGTGAAACAAAAAAGAGAGATTGTAAAAACTCCGTTTGGTTATTTTCTCAAGCATCAAGCTTTGAATTGATATTCAGGAAGAAGGCAAGTCCTGACATTTTTTTTTTTTTTTTTTACCACTCGATTCCCTGAATCCTGGAGTGGAGGCTGAATGTTTGTTTCGCCAATTTCCTCTGCCAGAACTGACCTTTCTCTAAACAAAGATCCCATTCTAGGGGGAGGTGGATTATTTGAACATATGGATGTTAAGACATTCACATCATTGATGGATGCTTCATCTGCCACAACCAATTTTGTTAATTTGGGAAGGAATTGCAGACTCTGGCCTGATTCTGGGGGAAGATCCAAGATGAATGCAGTAACTTGCCAGAAAACTATTGTTTCAAATATTGTGAAATAAGATTTAGATCCTATGTGTGTAAATTCTTGGCTGAAGAAAAGACATTTTCCAGTCCAGAGAAAAGACCAACGTCTCTCAGCTGTTATGATAGAAGCATTATATTCAATTCATATCAATTCAGGAAACATTTAAGTATGTTTTAGGTGCCAGGTGCTGGACTATATACTGAGAATCCAAAGACAGAAACAAAGACCCTGCCCTCAAGGAGTTTGTTTTCCTTTGGGAATAGAAATGGAGACAGATACAGATATGGATTTAGATATGGATTTTAATATGGATGTAGGTTTGTGTTTGTATATAATATGTATAAAATATTAAAAGGAAAGAAAGCTTAGATAAAAGTCACGTAATTGATAAATCGTTGTTGGTTTTCTTTTGTGGCTTTTAATTTAGCCCTCGCTAACTAAAGGTTAGTCTTTCATTTCTAAATATAAAACTTGCACACCTTTGATTTTGGATACTTTTGAACTAGAAATCAGAACTGAGAATTCAGAAGTCAAAAAGCCTAGACGAGCTAAAATGATCATTGCTAGTATTCTCTAATGGTTAATGGAATGGGAATGGCATTAATGGCAATTGTGGTTTTTTTCTTTTTTTTACATACATAATATAATAAAATGAATTATTGTTCTACAGTGTTTTGGGGTGTTTGGTTTGAGAAATGACTGCCTTGATAACTTAGGGAGTAGATTCACACATCCATCTTGAGTTGAAATTTAGACAAAAACTTCTAGCATTGAGAGTTTTGGGATAAGTAATGACCATTTTTGTTCAGTTTAACCAATGCTGGATTATAAATTCCTTAAGTACTGGGGTTATTTCACCGTTTTCTTGGTGTTAGTGTATTTAGCACCTGGAACATTAAAAAGTACTTAATAAATCCTTGTTGATTGATTATTCAGACAAACATTTAACCTGTTTCTGTTATTTTTATTCCTGGGAATATAAAGATGAAAAAAGTGGTGCAGCCCCCATTTTGGTTAAGAAAATGAGAGAAATAAATACACTTAGATATAATAAAATAATAAAAAATAATAAAAACATATGAATAAGTGTGCACTCTGGACCGGAGCCCATGCCCTGAGGGACTTAACCTATTTAGCTCTAAAATTCCCACCATGAATCCTGAGCTGTCCTGATTGGTAAACACCTCATAGGGCTACTTAAATTCAGCTGTCCTATGTTTCACTTTGTCCCGTCTTCTTGCTTTTGCCCTCTCTCCCTTTTCTAGATCTTGAAAGGGTATGTCATTCCTTAATTCCTTAAAATTCCACTCACTATTCCTATATCTTTTCAAATCAAAACATCCTGCCTTGACCTAGTACTAATCTTCAAATGTAGGAGTGTCTCACTTTTTGTCTTTGAGTCTCTAATGCTTTTCCAGTAATAAATACTTAATATTTCTTAAATACTTAATATTTCTTTATTCATTCATTCATTCATGAGAGGCTGAACATAGCCTGAAAAATTCTAAGGGGCGAGGTTTCATGGAAGAAATCAGCATCTGATTTTTAAAGAAGGAAAGGATTTTAACAGGCAAAAAATGTGGGGACAGTAGGTAAAATGTGTACAAATTCACCAAGGCAAGAAAGGACAAAATTAAATTGGGGAACAGAGAATAATCCAGATGGGTTAGAATATAGAGTACCTGAAGGGGAGCAATGGCAAACAAGGCCAGGAAAACAAGATGTAGATTGGAGCCAGATTGTGGAGAGTCCTGATTGCTTTCTCACTGGTCCTCTTTGAAAATGAAGGACCAACAAGCACAAGGAGTTTATATTTTATCTTATGGGTAATGTGAAGCCCTCAAAGGTTTTTCAATAGGAGTGATGTGATCAGAGCAATACATTATCAAGAATATCTTCTCAGTATTATGAAAAATGAATTAGAAACATCAATGGGAAATGGGAAATGGGAGAGCTAATTTGGTGGCTATTATTGTAGTCTTGGGTCAGAGTAGATGACATAAAAATAGCATTTATACATTTGTAGAGATAGACATTGTTTCATTTGAATCTCAAAACAATCCTATCAATTAGGCAGCACAGGAATTTGGATCCCCTTTATAGTTGAGGACCTGAAACTCAGGTTAAATTGTTTGCCCAGAGTCAAATGGATATGTGTGTATATGAATACATGTATGTGTATATATGTATGAAATGTATATATAAATAAAATATAAACACATTTTTGTGTTTGTATGAGTATGTATATGTGTGTATATATAATATATTATACACATATATGTGTGTATTTGTGTGTGTATCAAAAGAATTTTGAATTCAGATATTTCTGACAAGCACAGCACACTAATCTACAATGCCACTCTCCTTTAAGAGGATTCTAACACTATGATCCTAGGTTAATGGGAGCCTGATGGTACCATCAGTAGCTATAGGGAAATTAAGGGGAAGGGATATGTTTGAGGATTAAGATGATGTTTTCATGTTGAGTTTGAGGTGTTCACTCAGGGTCACATTTTCATTATGTTTTCTTAATCATTCCTGCAAAAACATATAAAGTTGGCTTTAGGGATGTATTATTGAACTATACTATGGACCTCACAACAGCTGGTATAGTTAACCTAATTGCTTTGAAATGTTTCCCTTAAGATAGAGATATTTCCTCATTAATTTCCCATTGCTTTTAGAGTATTTTACAGCATGTCAGAGCTGGAAGGGACCTTAGAGATCATTTTAGTCTAACTCCCTCATTTTATAGATGAGGACTGTGAAATGACCCAGGAGTGTGAAATGACTTGTCCAAGGTCATGTAACTTGTAGAAAAATGTTTTGTAATATTGGGATTTTCAAAAATTCATCATGTAGACTTCTAAATATACGGTTACTATAGAGATGGATAATATCCAAGGCCCATTCTACCTGTATGCAACAGGCAAGTGATTGAAGAGTGCTACCATTATACTTCTCCCCTTGGTTTGTCATGGCACCATTATAGTTTCCTCAGGAGTATTCTATAAACATGATACACATATTACCCTATGGAGAAGAACACTAAATTTATAACACCTAGTTCTAGTCTTAGTTATATCTGTAACTGGCTATGTGACCTTGGGCAAATTATTTCGTCTCAGGGACTTAGATTTCTCTTCTTTTTTTGAGGTAAGACTAGGTGATCCTTTAAAATCTTTCCAAATTCTAAAATTACATGACTGAGTTACCTGAAATAACATACTAAGATGCTTAGTTCTTTAGATTATTACCTAGCTCACAACCAACAGAGAGCAGGCCATAAAGAAATGGCACACAGGTTAGGCACAATTGACAAAGGTGGTAAGGGGCTAGAAAATTCCACAGCATCGGACAGTACCAAGAAGAATACCAATGGTAGACCTCAGGAATTTGAGCCAGAAGGAAGGCACTGGTACCCTGGAATGATATGAGAATATGTGAGGGAATAGAGAAAGTTGTTGGGAAGAGATATGATGGCTCAGAGGATGTGAGGAGGTGCTAAAAACAAAATTCATCTTAGTCTGAATGCATCTCTGTCTAGCCAGCTCTCTAATTCAGAGTTGGATTAGTCAGTTACAGATTGAGGTCCCCTCCCTCCCTGTTTCAGAGTTTTCTAACTCTTTTCATTCTCTACCAGAAGGCCAAAAGAGAGCAGGGAGAGAAGCAAAACTTAGGTTCGTAACTTATTTTGTTCACTGCTGACCCCTGTCACTATGCCATGATGAATAGCAAAGATCTTATTGCGGAAAATTTGTAAGCAATGAGAAGAGTCACTACTGAATCTGTCTTGCTCCAAAATTCAAGTGAATTCTAGGGAGATGCACTATTTCTAAAATAATCTCTACAAATGTTAAATTCTACATTTTGCAAATGTAGACAGCATAATTAATGGTATAAGTAGAAAGTATAACACATGCTATGAATTTGGTCCAATTTTCATTTTCCAACCCCTGGCTGTTGTGTGAGTCAATCTTTATCAGGATTTTCTTCTGATTAATTTATATATATATATATATATATATATATATATATATATATATATATCATGATCCTTCATCACGTATTTATATTATTTTGTGCTAGTTAATATCCTCTAGTTGTTTTCTATACTCTCTCCCCATCCCTAGGGTCAAGTATTTGACTACACATACAGTCTCCTTAACTAGATTACAAGGTCCTTGAGGGCAAGGATCCTGCCTTCTATTGGGCTTGTATCAAGCACTTGGAATTAAACCTTTTAAGAGTTCCATGCAATCTGAACAAATGAACTTTGATTTTCTGTGTGGTAGCCTTTGTGAAGACTGGGTCATTGTTTAAAAGAAACACATTTAGTAGTATCATTTTCTTGGAGAAAATCGTATAAAACTATCGAAAAAATAACAAAGTCAGCAATAAAACTGAGTTACTTTAAAGAATGTAGGATGTATATGGGTCAAAGTACCAAAGGCATTTACTGGGGTTGCCTGTACAGGCTGTGCCAAAAGACTTAACGCTGTTTTAAGCTTTTAAATTTTAATAGCTTAAAACCGCACTAAGACATTTGGCACAGTGTGCATCTCAAGGTAAACCTTTAGATAAATAAAAGATCTTATTCTTCCAAACATAATGAGGACAAACCTTTGTGCAGTTTACAAAGGGTACTAATCAGTCAGTTAAAACTCTGGGCAGTTATGCTTATATTCTGGAGTAATATAAGAAGGGGATTTTTTTTTAAAAGGGGCAATTGTCATTCTAAGTATGAAAAAAATCATGGAAACTGTGCAGGGGTTGTTGATAGCATTCAACAGAATTCTTAGAATTCTGTCTGATATAAAAGGTTGATGAAAATAGAAATAAGTTGCTGAAAATAAAAAAAAAAAATAAGTCCCAAGTGTAAAAACATTAGCCCAAGAACAGTATTGGAAGACAATTACAAGTTAACGATTGCAAAGATATTACTTAGGAGGAAAAGATGCAAGACTAAACAATACATGCAAACTCTCCTGGCTGCAACTTAGTTCCACTAGTCATATTTACTTAGTTGCCCTTCTTCTATAAAGTCAATATTGGGCTAATAATTAACCAGTTTATAGTGAACTTAAAGATTCTAATATATAGTCACTAATCTGTATTGTATCTGAATAGTACAAACCTATGTAGTGAAAGTGTCTATCAATATCTAAGAAAAGCTTAGGTTTTTTTTTTTCATCTCTAACAGTCAAATCTTAAATAGGATAATACTGAGTCTTCTTATTTAAGGTTGAGGACTATGTAGGCATAAATGGATTAATTTTACTTGGTCACTATTTAATTTGTTGAGATTGATCAATTTAAGGTACAATTGTGAAGATTTCCACCCAATTTGACAATTTTAGCAATGCAGATATTTTTCTTTTGCCTAAGGCAATAATAGAGAGGGATGCAAACATCCTTTAAAGAGAGTGTCAGCTGATTTACATATTTTAAAAGTATTAAGATCAAAAGTAATGAGAATTTAATCCATATGGCATGTAGGAGATAAATAGGAATATTAATACTATATCAAACACTAATTGCAGAAAACACCGGAGATCAGATTTTGAGAATGAAACAGAAAGATAAAAATGAACTCTTTATGAAGTTAAGCTCTGCTTCTCTTGGGGGAGGAAAGGACAATTAGAGTTGGTGGGTTTTAGCCAAGGATGAAATAGAGGCTTGGAGATGACTATTTATTTCATTTTATTTTACCAAGGAGTATGAAACAGCTCTCTAAATGAGCTTAGATCAGTGGTATATGTCTTTTGGGTCCAAGGATCCTTTTATTTTTTTGTGTCTCCTCTTATTAATTATCCCACAGAAAACTGCAAAGACTGGGGTAAAGCAAAAATCAGAGCATATGAAAACTAAAATTCCTCCATAGATGATGCTAATCAAAATATCTGGCATTTGTGTAGCATTTCAAGGTTTCCAAAGTATTTTCCATGCATTATTTCATTTTATCTTTACTACATCCTTGTAAATTTAACTACTGCAACAACAACTACAGAGAAGGAAATTGAGGTTCAGAGAGGTTAAGTAACTTCACTCTGGTCACACTACTAATGTATTTAGGAGTAGGATTTAAAAACAGGTCTCTCCTGACACATTTTTACAGTTTACCATAAATGGAGAGGATCCCAAGTAATGCAAGGTCTGATGTGGGTGATTGCTGTATTTTGTTTCAGTTATGTCCATCAGTTTGTGACCCCGTGTAGGTTTTCTTGGCAAAGATAATAGAGTGGTTTGCTATTTCCTTCTCCAACTCATTTTACAGATGAGGAAACTGAGGCAAACAGGGTTAAGTGACTTGCCCAGGGTCATTCAGCTAGGAAGTGTCTGAGGCCAGATGATTCCAGGTCTGGCATTCTCCACACCTCTGCAAATGGCCATATTTCAGTGGTTGGCTTTGCTCAGATAAAGAGCATGAATATTCAGGAATTCCCTGTCCAATTTAATCCACGTGAAGACTATGCTATTCACCTATCCTTGCTAGAACATATATTTCAGTGGGGTTTTTTTTCCAGTAGTAGTTATCGTTAAGGGAGTCAACCCCCTCCCCACGCCCCTCCCCTCAAATGGGGTGCATTTATTATAAGATTGACTAGGGTGAGAGTTATGTTTGTTGGTCAAAATGAGATAGTTATTCCTCTACGTGAAGCTAATTGACTTGTGTGGAAATTAGACATGGAATCTTGTCTTCATTGGTAAGACACTAACAAGCTTAGGAATAGCTGGAGTTGAAATTAAATTACAAATCAGAGAAAATGACCAAAAATAAACCTGACTGTTCTCTATCCCAGTTATTTTCCCACCTGACTGGTTTTTTTTACATGAAAATAGGAGGTAACAGAAAGATCAAACATATTTTAATGTTAACAGCTCCAAGACTGTCAAACTTGAACAATTCTGGTTACTAATACAATTGTGTAACTATCCTGAATTAGACCTATACACCAACACTGAGACCTCCCAAAGGACCCCTACAGGGAGAACCTCTGGGCCTCAAACGAGGGAAAAGATGTGAAAAACAGATATCCTCAGATAACTGCCACTGGGGAATTGTTGCAGGACTAATCAGAAGGAGGAGGACAGAACGCACTAGGACTGCTCCAGGTGGCTGTATGACCTCCCCTTCTTAATGCAAGAAAATCTGCAGCTAAGGACATAAATAGGTTTTTCTGAGTTACGCTGTACTTCATCTACCGTTAAAAACAAAACAAAACAAAACAAACCTTTTTTTCTCCTTGGTCCTTATTCATTCCCTACAATCTAAAGTCTAGCCCTTGAGAAGGTTGAGCCCTTCTGAGGGAAGATAGAAGAAAGGGAGATTCTATAGAAAGTTTTAAGGATCTGCAGATTTTAAGACGTTAAGAAAGGCATACCCATTCTGAATTAGCTAGCCAATAAAGAGGTAAGAGTAAAGCATCTAAAAATAAAATACTTTCCAGATAATGATTAGCTTGGGCCTAACCAACATCAGTAAATCTAAATTGTAATGAGTTCTAACATTCTATGAATTTCTAGATGACCACTCATTGAGGCTGTTGAAGGAAGAAATTCATGAGGTAGGTAGGGTAATGCAAAGGAACGTTCCAGGCCCTTTCCAAGTCTCCGGCAGTAGTAATGAATGAAACCAAGGTCTTAAGATTCTGTTCATATTCTGACGACATCAAGCATGTCAAAAATGGAGGTGAAAGCATATTGGACTTGACTTATTCTTATCGTCACATTTCTCTATCGAATCCTTTTCCTAAGTTTTTAAAAATTTTGAGATATTTGACAGTTTTTCCAAAGTTTAGTGGAAAGGAACATACTATAAGAATATACAAAGGATTATTAGAAATACCACTACACTACTAGGTCTATTTTCAAAGATGATCAGGGAAAAAGAAAAATAACCTATATGTTCTAAAATATCCATAGTGATTCTTCTTGTGGTGGCAAAGACCTGGAAATTGTAGGGATTCCCATCAATTGGGGAATGGCTGAACAAGCTATGGCATGTGCTTGTGATGGAATACTGCTATTCTGTAAGAAATGATGAGCTCAGTGATCTTAGAAAAACATAGATAGACTTGGACAAAATAATGAAGACAGAAATGAGCAGAACCTAGAGAACACTGTATACAGTAACAGCAATATTGTTCTAAAAACAACTTTGAGTGACTAAGTCATTTTGACTATTATAAATTCCCAAATTAACTACAAAGGACATAGGAAGGAAGATGCTGTCTGCATCATCCAGAGAAAGACCTGATAAATAGAATTATGTATAGACTAATTTTACCTATATTTGTATATACATATTTGTGTTTAATGGTAGCCATCTCCTAGAGTAGGGGAAGTGGAGAGAGAAGAAAAAAATCTACATGATAATTTTATTACATACTTTAAAGGAATAGCAAGTTGTACATAACAGATTTGCAGTTTCATGTGCAATCTTCTTTTAATTATTCTACTGTTATGGAAATGCTTGTTTTATTTCATAAAGTAAAAATAAAATAAATTTTTAAAAAGAGGTAGCTTGGTGGTACAATGGATAGCACAATGGTCCTACAATCAGAAAGATCTGAGTTCAAAGCTGACCTTGGACACTTACTAGCTAAGAGACCCCAGGAAAAGTCACTTAACCAATAATTGCCTCAGTTTCTTCACTGTAAAATGGACACAACAATAGCACCCATCTTCCAGGTTTGTTGTGAGGATAAAATGAAATATTTGTAAAGTGTTTCACAAACCTTAGAGTGCTAGGTAAATGCTAGCCATCAAGTTCTATGAGAGACCATATCTGTTGTAGGTGTTCAAATACCTGATGCAGGTCATGCACCCTGTGAGTGTTTAATTAATGTGTTGATTGAAATTCCCTTTGATGAAAGCCTGCATATTCCTAAGTATTTATACATCTCCAGTTACAAGATACTAAACTCTGCAGCTCAGAATCTAATTTATGTTCCCTTTATAACTATTTAGATTTTTTGGCAAGTTGCTCCCTTCCCTTTTACCCTGGGTCTTTTCATCCATTTATCTTTGATTTGTCTCTCCCTAGTACAAGCATTTTTTACAGCTTTAGTTCCAGGGGACTACAGGTCTGGACAACCCTGTTGTATAGGTGGTTCAGCTTCTTCAGCCCTTTTTCCAGATTTGTGAATTATCTGCTTGAGAATCAGTGACTCCGTCTCCTTATTCCTGAGGATGTTTCAGGCCAAAGGGCTACAAAGATGTGATTTCCTCAAAGAAGATTGTGAGTTCTCCCCTGTCCATAATATTTTGGCTTTTGAATGATGTGTAATATCAATGTGTACTTTTAAAAAGACTATCTTAAATTTGAGAGGATTGATTTTCCTGCAAGAGAATTTAAACAGGAAAGCATTTCATCAGCTCCTCTCCCCAAGTCCTGAAGTACTTCTGAAATGTGAAGCAAAGAAGTCTCTCACTGCCCTGGAGCTCTTTCACAACATCAAAAGCTTTAATGAAAATGTTTTCCTCAAACCTCAAGCATTTCCAAATATTAAATGTGAAGAGGAAAGCTTTCTCTCTGGCCTGGAAGTATTCTAAAGCTGCAGGGTTTTTTTTGGGGGGGGAGCTGTTTTTCCTCCCTTATTATTCTGAAATAGATTTAATCTTATTCCCCAATCCCCTAAACAGGGTATATAAACAAACATACCTGTGTGGGGCTGGCTGGTCTCCAGGGTTATTCTCAGTGGCTCATTTGGAAGAAAGAGGAGGAGCACACGCCCACCACAAAGAAAGAGCAAGCTGTTAGCCTAGGCTGGCAAATGCAGTGATGGAAAGAGACTGGGAAGAATGAGGGGTAAAAGCTTAATGCCAGGGCAAGAAGGTGAACTGTTCTATAGAATGGTTATGGTGGTGGTTATGATGGAAAGGAAAGGGGAAAAGCAGGTTTCATTCACAGCAGACCCATTTTTACTAGGTCTAAAATTTTATGGGCTAGTTGAGGCTTTCCGCAGGATAGTTATTTTTTTTTTTACTTGAAGCTGCATCCTCTCTTGGGATGCTTTTTGTTTGTTTTTAGATAAGTAATATGATCAAAAGTATTTGTGAATGGAGACAGAAAACTTCAGTGTTGTGTGATTATTTTCCCCTGTTATATATCACTAATGAAGCATTTCAGGCACATACAATAATACCTCTTATTTTTAATTTACCCCTAATCTAATTATCCTTAATTTTTAATTATAATTTTTTTTAATTTACCCCCTCTTATCCTCCTGGCATTAAATATTCAACAAATAGACTTCATTAGGGTTCTGTGACTTTATCAAGATGAGCATTCCCTCCAAGATTGCAGATTGCAACCCATCCAGTTCCTTTTATCCTATGACATTCTTGTCTATCTTTCTGCCATCTTCTTTAGAGTACCTAATGGACTAGAGGCCTTTTGGAGGGTCTTTTTATATTTTGTGACTACCTGTGAAGTACCTGGGTGTCATTCCTCACTTTCTCTATATGACCAGCCCAGTTCTTTCCATATATGTCATGGATGATGTCTTTTTTCAGAAAAACAACTTTTTGTTAATGTATACATTATTGTCAGTAATCTGCTGCAATTTATACCCATTGAAGTGTTTCCATCACCCTTTGAGTCTCAGGACTTTTTATTCCTTTGAGATGAACCTAGACCGCAATTCATAGTCATCTATGACTACTACCAAGAGAGGGGCTTCTGCAGCAGCCAAAAGTTTGGGGTTTTGAAAGTGTTCTATAGTTAGCTGCCCAGATGTGTTTCACCCCCTTTTATTCTTCCTCTTCAGTTCTGGGATCAAATTCTTGTCCATTCTCATGATCAATCCAAGATATATGTGTTGTTGAACTAACTCAATGGGCTAGCCATCCATCTGCATGACATGTTCTGAGAAATAACTCATTCTTAGCCACTTAATTTCTCTTGTGTGGATTGTTGTAGGTTTCACTGAGGAGCTACCGTTATGTTTGGTTGCTTGGTGCAACCAGCTCAGTCATTAAGTGGTTCCCTGTTGCATTTAGGATAAAGTACAAACTTCCCAGCTTGGCATGTAAACCCTTTCACAGTCTAGTTCTAGCCTGCCTTTCAAGATGTTTCACATTACTCTCCTTTGTGAATTTTATATGCCACCCAAATTGCCTTACTGGTGTTCCCAAATTCTGCATTCCATCGGCCATCTCTAGGTCTTTGCCTGAAACTCACTCATTTCTCACCTTTGCCTCTCAGGCTCCCTAGCTACTTCCAGGACTCCGCTTCTATAGAAGCCTTTCCAGAGTTCCCTAGTCATTGATGTTCTGTCTTTCCTCAGATTACCTTGTACTTACCCATGTACCCTAACAGAAGTCTATTCAGGTTTTAAATTGAATTAAGATTTTTAGGACACCTTAGAGAAGCCATTTGAGGGCATGGATTATTTTTGGCTTTACCCTCCCCTTTTCTTGTTTATGAGGCACTTGATAAATGTTTGCTGAATTGAATCTGGAATTTTCTAGAGACGCTCATTACCAATCAGAACTCCTTTTTGTCTGTTTGGACTTTGCACAAGATGGCCTCTGTGACTCCACAAACACTGGTGAACAGAGTTCGATCTGATTTTATGTCTTCTTTGATGTTGATATTCAGCAAATCTTTAAACGTCATCCTCTCTGAAAGTCTCTCTGTCATGGAATCATGCCAGAACTTCACTTCCATGTGAAAAATCTCCACTTTGTTTGAAAAGAGTCTTTCAGGTTTTGAAATTTTGTTCAAATTTATGTGTGTGAAAGTAGAAAGGCCACTTTAATCTCCTCTGGCTCCTCTGTCAGTTGTACACCCATTAAGATATAGTGTGGCATAGAAAATCCTTCATAATAGTCTGTCTCTTCCCCCCTCATATTTTTGGGAAGGATGATTTCAATGTAAACAGACCATTCTCATGAAGATTTTTCAAAAGTCAGAATGTGGCTCAGTAGTTGCTGATGTCTTCTGATGGTCTTTTTTTTTCTTTTGCAATAGTACCATCCATTTGGGTAGAATCTTCCCCCCTTTAAGATATCCTGACAACAATTTCTGGATGCCTTAAGGCTGAGTAATTCCAGGTTCAGATTTCTTTCAAATAAAAACAAGGAAAAATTCAAAGCTAGTTTAGCAGACCATTCTGAATTCATTCTTTTATGCCTTGAGGAGGCAGCATGGAGTAATGGAAAGAACACTAGATGTGAAATCAGGAGACCAAAATTCAAACTTCAGCTTCTTTTTGTCGACCTTTGAGCAAGCCACATGACACGTGAGCTCCCAGAAACGACCAGGCTTAAAGATTTGCTGAACATCAACATGGAACAAAGCATAAAATTGGGGGATATATATTTGCCAAAGTGTTTGCTGCTGTTATGGAGGATGAATATTGTAAACTCCAAGTAGAAGGACCCTGTCTTGATGCCACAAGCTCTTGCTACCTCAGTTTCTTCATCCAACATTTTCTGAATTCCTTTCCTCAAATGGGAGGCAGAAGTGGTTAGTTCATATAGTTGTTACTGTACGGAAAGCCAGAGTGACTACATAGCCAAAATGAAGTCTCCAAGTTGGAGATTTCAAAGCATTTTGATGAATGTATTAGTCTTGGTCTCAGTGCCAATGAATAAACACTAGCCCCATGTTGCAGAATAGGAAAAAAAAGGATTAGCACATTGTCCAAGATTACATATAGGGAATCAGGATTTACATTTAGAATTCCTCTTTCTCTGACTTAAAACTTGATTTTCTCTCTTTGTTCAATTTAATAGGATCATGCATGACAGTCGTAGATAGAGTGCTAGACTTGGAATCAGAAAGACCTGAGTTCAGATCCAGCCTCAGACACTTACCAGCTGTGTGACCCTGGGCAAGTCACTTCACCTCTCTCAGTTTCAGGTTCCTCTTCTGTAAAATGGAGATAATAATAATATCTGCCCCACAGGGTTGTTATGAAGATCAGATGGGATAACATATGTAAAGCGCTTTGCAAACCTTAAAGCACTATGTAAATGCTAGCCCTTGCTGAGATATGAGAAGATCAGGAGTAGGAATGATGGTGAGAGCAAAAAAAGAAAAGGAAAGGAAAGGAAAGAAGGAAAGGAAAGGGAAGGGAAGGAAAGGGAAGGAAAGGAAAGGAAAAGGGAAGGAGAGGAGAGGAGGGGATGGGAGGGGAGGGGAGGGGAGAGGAGAGGAGAGGAGAGGAGAGGAGGGGAGAGGAGGGGGAGAGGAGGGGAGAGGAGGGGAGAGGAGGGGAGAGGAGAGGATGGGAGGGGAGGGGAGGAGGGGAGGGGAGGGGAGGGGAAAGGAGAGGAGGGGAGAGGAGAGGAGGGGAGAGGAGGGGAGGGGAGAGGAGAGGAGAGGAGGGGAGGGGAGAGGAGAGGAGAGGAGAGGAGGGGAGAGGAGAGGAGGGGAGAGGAGGGGAGGGGAGAGGAGAGGAGAGGAGAGGAGGGGAGAGGAGGGGAGAGGAGGGAAGGGGGAGGGGAGGGGAGAGGAGAAGAGGGGAGGGGAGGGGAGAGGAGAAGAGAGGAGAGGAGGGAAGGGGATAGGAGAGGAGGGGAGAGGAGGGGAGAGGAGAGGAGGGGAGAGGAGGGGAGGGGAGAGGAGAGGAGAGGAGAGGAGGGGAGAGGAGGGGAGAGGAGGGGAGGGGAGGGGAGGGGAGAGGAGAAGAGGGGAGGGGAGGGGAGAGGAGGGGAGGGGAGGGGAGAGGAGGGGAGGGGAGGGGAGGAGAGAGGGAGGGGGAGGGGAGGGGAGGGGGAGGGGAGGGGAGAGGAGAGGAGAGGAGAGGAGAGGAGAGGAGAGGAGAGGAGAGGAGAGGAGAGGAGAGAAGAGAAGAGAAAAGAAGAGAAAAGAAAAGAAAAGAAAAGAAAAGAAAAGAAAAGAAAAGAAAACAAAAGAAAAGAAAAGAAAAGAAAAGAAAAGAAAAGGGAAAAAGAAAAGAAAAGAAAAGAAAAGAAAAGAAAAGAAAAGAAAAGAAAAGAAAAGAAAAGAGGAAGGCTTTTCCTTAAGAAGTCTGCTTAAGACAAAGGTGTTGCTGCCGTTCGGTTACTTCAATTGTGTCCGACTCTACCTGACCCGATTTGGGTTTTCTTAGCAAAGATCCTGGAGTGGCTTGCCATTCCTTCTTCAGCTCATTTGACAGATGAAGAAACTGAGGGAAACAGGGTGGAGTGACTTGGCAAGAGTCACACAGCTAGAAAGTGTCGGAGGCCAGATTTGAATTTAGGAAGAGAAATCTTCTTGACTCCAAGCCCAGTACTCTATCTGCTGCATCCCCTAGTCACACAGGACAAGGTGGAATAGACAGTAATTATTTGCAGGCCTGAAGCACAATAACATTTGTTATATGTGGACAGAGTTGACTCTGTAACTTTCTACCCATGAGACCTCATACAAATCTCTCAAACCTCTCTATCCACCCTCATCTTGCTCCTCAGTAAAATGAGGATAATCATTTCAAAACCTACCTTACAAGATTGTTCTAAGGATCATATGACATTTTGTATATAAAAGTGCTTTGTAACTATAAATTGCTACATAAAACTTAGACAGACATGGCTCTTTTTTTTTGTTTGTTGTTTGCATGTTTATGTAACCCATTATCACCCTGGAACTAATTATTCACGTAAAGACAGTAGATTTGTATAAAAGGTCATTTTTTTTTCCCCTGCCTTTCTCTTGATAGCACAACTAGTAAAATGAAATGGATTGGGCATGGTAAGGACAAGGAGACTTAGGATTCTTTAGCTAGAAGATTTTTATGTATCATTTCCTGTCACCAATGAAAACTGGCAATCAGCATATTTTTCTTCATTTCATTTGCTTTTCATGTAACTCCTGCTTTTATAACATGTCCAGAATAATGTGATTTTGTAAGAGCTACACCCCTGGTCCTGGTTCTAAACATCAGTACTTTGATGCTTCTTAAAGCAAGGCTGAGCATAAGCTTCTTGAGGACAAGGGGTTTGTCTATTCCTGCCTTTGTTAATTTCTCATACCACCAGGAAGAGGTACTCTCTCCATACTGTTAATACTCTCAGTCAACTGAAACTTCATGGGCAGAGTTCTAAAACCTATAGTAACCATATTTTCTAAACAAAAAAAAATCAGGACACATGGTCTGGCAAAGAATATTTCTTTCGTAAAGCCTCATTAAAAGTGCACTTTCTTTTCCTGGAACTGATACTGTCCCGGGAAATCTGGGACAAACTGTTCCAGAAAACAATTTGGAATTCTACTAGAAAAGTCATTAGATGGTACATATCTCTTGACCCAGAAATCTCACGACTAGTCATACACCCCAAGGAGGTCACAAGCAGAGAGAAAGGACCCCTAATTACAAAAGATTTATAGCAGTCTTTTTGTGACAAAAAAAAACTGGTAACCAAATGGGAAATTTTCTGTTTGGGAAATGGCAACATATGGTAGTAGATGAATAAAATGGAATATTATTGTACTGATGGGACAGCAAGCAGGTAGAATTCAGGGAAATTTGGAAAGGTTTAAGAGAACTGTGAGTTTACCCAAAGTCTCTGTACTCAGTCCTCTTCTCCTCCAAAATATCAGAATGAAGACAAGGAAGGATAAAAGACTGGAATGGAAGGATGGCATGAAAAGAGCACTGTCCCTGGAACAAGACAGTCTAGGTTCCAATCCGACCCCTGATGCTTACTGTCTTGTGGTCTTAACCTCCTATGTGCCTCAGTTTCTTTACCTATAAAATAAAATTTGGGTGAGAAGGCCTCCAAACTCTTTTCCAGCTCTATATCTAAGGATAAGGTAGCCTACTCTTCTAATTCTTATCTTCTAGGGTTGCATGGCATTCACATCCTTTTCATTTCCTTTTTACTTTCTGGGTCCAGTTAAGGCATAGAGATTACTTATATACCTAAAACTATCAGAAATCACAGTTGGTTCCTGCTATAAGCCATGACTTTCTCCTAACAAAGTGAATGTTACATGAAAGAACCTCATATCCTCAAGAAAAGGGCACTGGATTTGGAAATCAAACACCTGGGTTCAAATTTTGACCCTGCTACTAATCTGTGTGGTTTTAGGAAAGTCAACTCACTGTGGTATAATTGGAAAGAGGACCAGAATTCATTAATGAAATGTTTTTTTTAAATTATTCATTAGAGAACAGAGGGATGTTCAGAAGGGGAGAGACAAGCAAGATAATGTTTATGGGATCAATTGAATTTAAATTTTATTTTAAAAATATGCAGTAGATTCACCATTTAAAATATAATCAACCTCCATTTTCAGGCTTTCTTTGAATGTGGAAGTGTTTATATTTATTGATAATCTTCTAACTGGTCATTTTTTTAGAGGCAGTCAGAAGGAAGTTACTTACCAAGAGTTACACAGCTAAGTGTCTGAGACCATATTTGAACTCAGAACAATAAAACTGCCTAACTTCAGGCCTGGCACTCTATCCACTGCACCACCTACCTACCCTGATGATTTCTTTTTTAGGAGGAAGAGAATATCTGTTCAAATCCTGTCTCCAGCATTTATTATCAATCTCACCTCACTTAACCTCTCCAGGTCGCAGTTAGTTTCCTCCCCTGTAAAATGAGGCAGTTACAGTAGAAAATCTCCAAGGACCCTTCGGATTGTAAATTCATGATACATCTGAGCCTTGGTGCCTTTGTCTGTCAAACAAGGGTGTTAGATTATATGATCTCTAAGTTCCCTTTCTAAAAATCTTATGATCCTGTGACCTATTAGAAACCCATCCCTCTCAGGATAGCAGCTGTAGTTAACAGGATAGTTAACTAAATTAGTAGGATGGTTAACTAGATGAGGAAATGTGATCTAGTTAATATAGTTATATATTAGATATAGATAGATGGAGTGATATAGTTATCTAGTTAACAAAATAAGGCTTCAAATAGATTTGGATTTGGAGGGCTTGAGACAGATTTCTTCTGATAGATATGTCTCTACAGTTTGAAAGTTTTTTGTTCCGTATAGTTTTGAGGTTATGAGTACCCAATATGGAGTCATATTAAAAATATTTAAAATTTTTATGGGTCAGTGCTATATCTGTTTGATTGTGAGCAACAGTTTTATCTATGATGATGCTTCAATTCCAGCTCAGCTTATTGGTTGAATTTTCAAGGCTATTTGGGTATTTGTGTTTGTAATATCGGGATTTATCATCTATTAGTTTATAAAGGAATATAGTAAGCTTCTGAGGGAATTCTGGACACTTGGTTATGTCTGTTGAGATATCCAGTGCTAATTTTTGCAACCTGCGGTATCATGTTGTTCCTAACGTTTCCTTGTAAAATCTGCATGAGTCAATAAGTCAAGTCTCCTTTAGAATGATCTTCTGTTGTTACTGTTTCTCCTTCATTCTTAAAGAGGATCGATGACCTCATAGGGGATTGTGTGACTTGTATGTGAATTGGATTTAAGTAAAGCAGAAAGTCACCAGGCTCCCTCTCTCCTCCAGAGTCATTGAAAAGTCCAGTGGCAGGACAAACTCAAGATGACTGGTGATGGAGCTGAATGCAGTGGATGATTTTGGTCTTTCTAGGCAACCCCTACAAATCAGGCTTGATTTATTGTTTTCCCAATTATCTAAGCTGAAGAAAATGATGAATAAAATGTTAATATGGATTACACTTAAAAGTGGGTCATACACCATTTTTTTTCTGTAGAACCAGTGGTTGAACATTTACCAGCATACTCCTGGTTATATTCTTTGAATTAGCCATCCGAAATTTTTAAAAATGTGTCAAACTCTAGAAAGGCAACCACCTATGTATGCAAAGCCATATCTTTAGATAATTAAAGTTTAACTTTCCCAATTTTTCACATAGTTGAAAGTGTCATATAGTGATCATTAGCCAGCCATCTTCTCTGATTGTTGGATGGCAATGATTTGGCCTTGATTCTAAGAGGCTGCTAGGTAGCCCATGCAATGGAGCTGGATTTCAAATCCAGCCTCAGACATTCACTCGCTATTTGACCTTGGCCAAGGTACTGAACTTCTGTTTGCCTCAGTTTCCTAAAATGGAGATAAGACAACACCTGCCTTTCATTAAGTCAATAAACATTTATTAAGTGCCCACTATGTGTCAAGTACTACGCTAAGTGCTGGGGATACAGAATGATGCAAAAGACAGTCCCTGCTCATAAGGAGCTCACAATCTGCCTTCCGGGGTTGCTGGGAGTTTCAAAAGAGATAATATGTAGAAAACCTTTAGCACGGGGCCTGACACATAATAGGTGTTTAATAAATGCTTATTCCCTCTCCCCTTTTTGTATGACTATCTCAATCTCTCCATTTCTAAAAACAGATCCATGTAATTTAGTCATTTGTTCAGTGATTCTTTGTTAATATATTCTTAAGTTTGTGTGGCTATCCCCCAGAGTGAACCTTTTGGCCAAGGTTATTAAAAAAATAATCACCAGAAGGAAGGGTTCAAGTTTTTGGTTCTAACCTTGAATCCTTGATACTTCAGACTTCTTGAAGTCTTTAATCTATTTATCATGTGGTCTAAGAACATCTATCAGTCCTCTTGCTTTTTTATTTTAGAAAATATTTATCTTTTCATAGCTGCTTTTGGGTGATAGGTCTGACATTTTGTGAATATTTTAGTGTTTTGGTTTGGATTCTTTCTAGATCTGTCATCCATTTTGTTATAAATATGTATATATATTTTCTTAAAATATATATGTATATATGCTTTTTTCTGAAAACTAAGAAAAAGCTAAGCTACTTAGATAGTTATAAAATAAACTGGAAAAATATTGGTCAGAGAAGTTGGATAATCAAATGTTTATGGAAGCACTTTGAAAAGTAGGTCTTGTCAATGAGCCAGTTTCTCTTGGGGTGGAGGTGGGCATCAGAGAGGGGAAGATGGAAATGCCTTGATTCATTTGGAAATCTTTGGAAATAATTGCTGAAAAAAACCCATAGAGTTGCTAGTTATTTGTGTGTTTTGTTTTGTTTTTCAAAAATGAGAAGTATCAGTAACATCCTATTCTGATGTCTCTTTATGGTATGGAGTTGATTTTGGATTTTTGAAGACTAGAGCAGGAAGACATCAGCTCTAACAGGCCATCCCAAGCTACACAATGGTTATGTGAGGACCAACCTAGCTAAGTTCCAAGAGGCCCATCACCCAAAGGCTGGCCACGTATTTGGTGGAGCAGGAATTTTTGTATTTATACCAGTTCAAGAAGGCATGTAGGGGTTGCAGTCTGGGTCATGGAAAGACTGTCCTTATCAGTGAAAGCACAACTTTCTTTGGAAGCAACAATGAAAAATGTGATAAAAAACTAATCTCTGCCACTACTAGTGCTAAAGATATAATGCTATGGCAGGGTAATAATAAAGCAGAAAAACAAAGCAGAGAAAATAAGGAAGATATGACATGATGTGATTGATATATGATATGATGTGATGTATTATACTAAACTATATTGTAAGTCTACTAGGTAGACCAGTGGATAGAGCACCATGTGTAGAGTCAGGAGAAACTGAGTTCAAATCTGGCCTCAGATATGTACTAGTTGTGTGACCCTAGGCAAGTCACTCAATCCTGTTTGCCTCAGTTTCCTCATCTGTAAAATGAGCTGGGGAAGGAAATGGCAAACAATATCTTGGCCAAGAAAACCACAAATGATATCACAAAGAGTAGAATGCTATTTAAAATGACTGAACAGTAACATTCTATATTGTACCATATTATACTATATTATATTATATATGTTATGTCTTATGTTTGATGATTCTCTACATCATTGTTTGATTTGTTCTGTATTCAATAAGTCTGCTACCTAGTTAGGCAAACTTTCTGCATAGTAAGTCTGGCAGATTCCCACAGCACTGAGCCATTGAAATTTCAGAGACATGATTTATTGAGAGTATAGAACTTCCAGGAATTGATGATGTCCTCTTTGATGTCACTAGGGGGTAGGATTTAGAAAGAACTTAAGGGGAGATGTGGAATTCAGTAGGTGAAAATTACTGCTTCTCTTAAAAATACTCCAGAAAAGAATAGAAAATTTGACAAGTGGGAGTGAATGGGAGTGAATAAGAAAAGGGATTTTCTCTTCTTTCAGATGAGGTACACTGCCAAGCATAATGTTATTGTGAAGCATATAATCTCAGGAGCTCACCAGGAAGTCTGTGTTTCCTATTATGATCAATAACTAGTCCTAACTCCCTTCTAGATCTAAGACTTCCTTCCTTCTCTCCCTCTATCCTTCCTTCCTTCTTTCCTTCCGAACAACAAAAGGCATTGAAAAGTGGAAGAGGCATCCTCAGTGAGTAGTGGGTTTACCCTCATCTGAAGATTTTAAGCAAAGGGCTGCATGACCACATATCATACTGTAAAAGAGTTTCTATAACAGGTATGAATTGGGTCAGACGGTCTGTGAGTCCCATCTGGCTGAAATCTTTGATTTTCTGCATGTCTTTTGGTTTGTTTATTTCTACATTTCTGCTTCTTGCTTTCTGTCATTCCATTTTTCTATCTTTTTATCTCTGTTTTCCTACTTCTGTTGCCTGTTTTCCTTTCTCTCTCTCTCTTTGACTGTTTTTCTTTCTAACTTTTTCTTTTAGTTTTTCTATTAATCTTTCTCTTTTTCCTTGTGATTCTTTATCTTCCTCCCTCCCTTCCTACTTTCTTTCTTTTTTCTTCCTCCTTCCCTCCCTTTTCTTCCTTCCTTTCTTCTTTCTTTTGTCCTTTCTTTCTTTTTCTTTTGTTCTTTCTTTCTTTCTTTCTTTCTTTCTTTCTTTCCTTCCTTCCTTCCTTCTTTCTTTCTTTGTTTCCTTCTTCCTTCCTTTCTTCCTTCCTTCCTTCCTTCCTTCCTTCCCTTATTTCTCTCTTTCTTTCATGCCCCTAGAGATTTGTGGCTCCAGGATTCCCCAGGATAGTTAGTTCAGACTAAGCAATGAGAATTACATATTTAAACCTTTTGTTAAGAAAAACAATGGTTATTGTGGCTTGTCTGTCTTGTGGGGAGAGGGTCAGAGAGAGAGCTGGTGGAATGTTTTGGTCCCGTATTGAGCATGCATTCTATCTGAGGCCAGATAGACCCTTCTAAGAATAACAGAAAACTTCAAAGAATAAACAGAAAACAGGCCACACCTTTTCAGACAGGCCTGGAAAACAGAGCTAGCTAGTTACAAAACAGGCATTATAGCCAAACATTTCCCTGAGAGCTTCTGGCAACTCCCTGACTGCTCCAGCCCTCATGAAATTCCCAATTTCTTAACTTTTATAGTATTTCTATTCTGTATCCTTGGTCCCTTCCCCCATGCCTTTTCAGCCATTTCAACAACATGCTTACCACAGCTCTAGACTCTCTGCTTAATCTCTGCTTTACTCTCCCCATTTCTGAGGAACCCCACTACATGCTTTTTCCTTTCATAATCCCCACTAGAGTAAATTACAAAAAGGCACTGCGGTTTAGTTCCCTATAATTTCCTGCCATTGAACTGGAACTTAAGTCTTCACTGCTTTTTGACAGAACCTTTTTTCTCATCAACTCACATCGAAGGCGCCAAGATCATCCTCTGCATCCCAGGGCATTGCCAGTCGTCTTAATTTTTATCTGCCACTGGATTTTACTGACTGTGGAAGAGAGAGTGAGGCTACTAATTCTGTACAACTCTACCTCCCTGTACCCAATTCTTGTGCAAGTCAAGACATCCCCACGATGTCACTGGTCTTCAAAAACAAAAGATGAACAACAAGAGTGGCTGTCTATAAAAAATGCAGTCAGGCAGGTGGAAAACCCACTCAAATTCTCATTTTCACCTGGCACAGTGAATCTAGGTGACGCCTGGCATACCGCAGTATTGGGTTTTGGCCGGTGACTTAATCATTCTTAGCCTCAGTTTTCTCATGTGTAAAATGGGAATCATATCTATGCTGCCTCCCTAAGTTGTTTTGGTGACCAAATGTAACGAAGGCTTAGAAGCCATCATTGGAAAAATGCTATGTAAGTAGAAGTAACGTTATTATAACTGCAGTTATTTAGAGGGAATTGTAAACTGTCCAACAAACGAGGCAGAAGACAGATAGGGAGATTCTCAGTGACATTTAGGGTGAAACCTCAAGGCAGGGAGGCATGGGTCCCTCCCATATGGTTGGTATGGTTCAGTTGTTTTTAGTCGAGTGACTGGAAGGGCCCCAGAGTTCCACTGGGCCACTACCTTATATTAGAAATGAGGAAACTGAAACCGATAGGGCTCATGTGACTTGCCCAAAGTCGTACAGCTAATTATGTGACAAAGCTGGGATCCACACCCAGGTCCTTTGACTCCAGTTCAGTAACAGCTAGCATTTATGTAGTATTTTAAGTTTTGCAAAATGCTTTACAAATCTTATTACATCCACACAACAACCCTGGGAAATAGGAGCTATTATTATCCCCATTTTACAGATGGGGAAACTGAGGCATACAGGTTAAGTGACTAGTCCAGGGTCATACAGGGATTAAATGTCAGAGGCTTTATTTGAACCCCAGGTCTTCTTTGCTCCATGTCCACCATTCTATCCACCATATTGCCTATTTACTATGGTTTGCCTTTGTGCAAACCACAACACATCTGTGTCTCGTACAACATCCACATATGATTTTTGTGTACATTTTCTCACACATCCTCCACCAAGGATCTATCCAATATACTGGAGGCCTTGCTCTTGATCTTTTCACATTTCACAGATACCAGTGAAAGGCTTAAACTGTCTGATATCCTTTCTTCTTATCACATGACTGGCTTACCTCCTTTTGTATCCATTCAATTCCCTGGTGATGGATTGATTGGTTGGTTTTTGTCCTTTGTTCTAAATGAGGACCACAATGGCATCACTCTGTTAGAGTCAATTTACAGTGTGTCTGACTGTGGCTGATCAGACCAATATGAACTCGAAACGTTCTACCACGGGTCAGGTACAAATGGTCCATGGAAATATTTGGAGTGGATTCTCTAAATTTGCCCACCTCATGTTTCTTTTGAGATACTTCAGTTCTACTTTGCTCATAGAGCACAGAACCTTCTCTGATGAGGGTACACCATGCTGGGCAATCCAGTGCCGGTGTCTCCCATGTTTCACAATTGATTCCAGAGAGACCTTGAGAGTGCCCTTGTATTACTTTTTCTGACCACCATGAGAGTGCTTTCCTTGTATGAGTTCTCCATGAAATAGACTTTTAGGCAAGCATATGTTTGGCATTTAAATATGATCAGTGCATTGGAGTTGCATTCTCTGCAGTAGAGTTTGAATGATTGGCAGTTTAGTTCAAGATACTAATACGTTACCTGATGATACACACTTCTTACGTGATAGCCCTCAATAAATATTCTTTGGCAAAGCATGAATGTCTCAATCCTAGGATACTGAATCTGAAGCCCATGTTGAATACAACCCTCTCCTTTCTTCCCCATCAAATGATGAAAAATAATCTTTCCTTAGCCAGAATGATTTAGCTTTTCACGTACAGTTATATCCTTAAAAGACTGGATCACTTAAGCTATCCTATGACATGCATAACTCATGAAGTTACAGCTTCGTTCTTCAAAATTGTCTTGGCAAATATCTTTGTCTTTTATAAGTCACTCTTCCTCGTTCGTTCTCCCAGGCTATGCCTACACAATGCCAGACATCTGGATGAAAAGTGACAAGTTCATCCCTAAATCCAGATGTTCTGTGTATACAGCACAAGACATCTGGTTCATTAAAATCATCTGGGTTTTTCACTGAATTTTTCACTTTTCAGCTTCATGTTCAGGATTGTTTAAAGACAGCTTTTGAACAGTTATCTCTCTGTGCATCTTTCACCCATCTATTGTGAAAATAATATAAAATCAAGCTGAAAGAGGAGCCACTGGCTCAATAGAAACTGGAGATAAAGGTTTTTTTTTAATTAAGAAAAACAGCATCTGTACTCCTATCACAGTTTTCATAAAGTATTTATTTACCAATTACCACTGTGAACTAGTTGATTTAATGATCTCTCATATGATTTATGTATAACTTGTATTAATTGTATCAGTGAAGATGAAGGGAAGGTATAAATTAATGCAGAAAGTGTCTCACTTGTCACTCCTTTAAGGAAATATGTGTAGTTCCTTTCCACTAGCTTTGTCTCCCTCTCCACTTCCACACCTTTAAGTGTTTCTTGGGTTTTAGAAATGTTTACTTAAGCACCCTCCAAATAGTAGGCTGTCTTTCTGCTATTGCCCCCTTCAATTACTAGAGAGGAACTAGGTTTTGATGCTGGCCTTTCACACTTGTTAACACAGTGTTAACAAGACTTTTTATTGATCTGTAACTTGACTCTTGATAATTCCGGTATTTCAAAGGGAGAAACCAATAGGTCTGAGTAAAAAGACAACTTCCAGCATCATGGTCAGAAGAACAGAACCTCTGAGGGAGAGGTTTTCAGATTCTTCTCTTGTGATACCACCCTGCAGGAGGGGGAAAGAATCCAAATAAGTCAAGAGACACCTCAGAACCCTAAGAAGCTTCTCACTGTAAACTACGAGCTTCTTGAACACTAGAACCATTTATTTTCCCTCACTTGCTGTAGGACCTAGTACAGTTTTGTACACATAGGAGACACTCATGTTCCCCAAATGTTTCACTGGTCTAAAAAATGCTTCCTAGCTACATGTCATTATTTCTGGGGATTCCTTGAACCCTCAGCAGCAGCAGCAGCACTTTGAGTAAGGGTTTCCAAAGTTACTTTCTTTGGCCTAGCCATTCCTTAATCTTTACTGGGGAAGAATTTTAATTTCTGTAACTTAAATGCTCAACACATTAGAAAGATTCTAGGAAAAGTGAGTCATACACTGTCCTCTAAAATTTGCTTGATCTTCACAAAACCAGGTGGAAAGAACACTGGGTTTGGAGTCAGGCACTGTTTCTTTTTTGTCTTGGTATCTTCAGCAATCTCGTACTTATAGTAGATCCTTAATAAATATTCATTTTAATTTAATTGAAGTTTGAATCTCAACTCACTTATTACATGAGTAAATTTTATTATATAAGTATATTTTATTTATATATTATTATGTAAATTCCATATAAGTATATATCCTATGTACTATGTTATATACAATACTTATTATATATGTATTGGTAACGTACTTCTCCACCCTGGGCCAATGACTTTCAGCCTCTAGCTAAATCATTTGATCTAGTACTATCAGAAATGTCAGTTACTATACGGATTGCATTCCCACGAGCAGATCCAAGTCCCTTTTGTGCCACAAGTGAGCTGGCCCAGCAGAGTTAGGGATATATTTTGTGATCATGAAACAGAGCAAAACACTAATGAGGATGAAGCCAGTATCCTAGCACTCCTTCGCACCATGCAAGGACAAAGGAGACTGCTGGAAGAAGCCACATAGCTATGCCAGCTGAGTCTATTACAAATTTTCACTATCTAATACCAATTGGGCCCTCCAGACTGGATTGTATGAGGTCCTGCCATATGAAGGTTAGATGAAAGCACTGGGGAGGGTTAGCCTGGAAGAAAAGAAAGGACTTCAGAAGAACATAATTGTCATCGTGTATTTGAAGGGATGTCTTGTAGAGGAAGGATTCAGTTTATTCTGCTTGGTCTCAAGGGGCAGTATTGGGAGTGATGGGTTTAAGTTTCAAAGACATAACTTTAAGGTGGAAGTAAAGAGAGTTTTCTTTTTTGGCGGGGAGAAGACAGTTGGGGTTGAGTGACTTGCCCAGGGTCACACAGTTAGTAAGTGAACTGGTCCAGAAGAACAGGTCCTTCTGGCTCCAGGGCCAGTGCTTTATCCACTGTACCTCCTAGCTACCCCAAGAAGAAATTCTAATGAGAGATATTGACAGATGGGTTAGACTTCTTCAGGAGGCAAGAGCTCCCTTTCACTGGAGATCTTGAAGTAAGTGTTGAACAACCACATGTTGGTTTAGGGGTCTTTTTGTTTTTGGCGTCTTGCTGGTTCTTCCCATGTTGCCCAGACTGGAAGTGCAATTATTTGTTGTTGATTGTTTCAGTAATGTCTAGCTCCATGACGCCATTTGGGGTTTTCCTGATAGCTACTGGCTTGGTTTGCCATTGCCTTCTCCAACTCATTTCACAGATGAGGAAATTGAGGCAAACAAGGTTAAGTGACTTGCCCAGGGTCATATAGCTAGTGAGTGTCTGAAGCCAAATTTGAACTCAGGAAGATGAGTCTTCCTGAATTCAGGCCCAGCACTCTACCCACTGTACTACCTATCTGCCCACTCCTGAACCTGATCCTAATACTGAGTATGCCTGGAAGCTCTGACCTATGATATGGGGTGGTTTACACTTCCCTAGGCAGCCTGGTGCTTCCCTCCATCCTGGGGGCTCATGGATTAATATGATCAGCTAAAGGGTTTTAGCCTAATGCAGGTCAGAACTCCTGAGCTCAAGTAATCCACTAGCCTCAGCCTTCCCCATAGCAAGGATTGCAGGTGCGTCACATCATACCTAGCTTGTTGTTATAGAAAGGATTATGGTTCAGATATGGGTTGGAACAAATCACCTCTAAGGTCATTTGCAATTCTGTCCTCCTGCGAGAGATTCATTCATGTCGTATCTAAAGGAATGATTGTTGTAACCGATGGTTCCACATATGAGTGGTGTGATGGTGGCTGATGAAGCACCTGTGTTTTCTTGGTGTTAATTATTAGGCCAAAATTAGCACAAGCAGCAGAGAATTGATCCATACTTTGTTGCATTTCAGCTTCAGAGACTGCATCGAGCACACAATCATCTACAAACAGAAAGTCGTGCACCAATACTCCCTCCACTTTGGTCTTGGCTTGTAACCTTTTCAAATTGAAGAACTTACCATCAGTATGGTCGTTGACCTTGGTGCTGTGTTCATCCTCATTGAAAGCATTTGTCAACATGGCTGAAAACATCATGCTAAAAAGCATGGGAGCAAGCACACAGCCCTGTTTCACTCCATTGGTGACTGGGAAGGCACGAGAGCTTTGTCCATTATCCAGAACCTGGGCAAACATGCCATTACGAAATTGATGTACAATATTGATGAACTTCTCTGGGCAACCAAATTTTGACATAATTTTCCATAAGCCCTCACGACTAACAGTGTCAAAGGCCTTGGTCAGATCTATAAACGTTGTGTACAGACCTCTGTTCTGCTCCTGGCATTTCTCCTGGAGTGAAACCATCGGTTACAACAAATGGAGAAGTTTTGAATGCTGTAAGTTCACTTCCTTGGTACTCTACTTTCCAGGGATGTACACATTGACAATGAGGTTGATGCATGCATTGCCAGAGCTAGCTCAGTGTTTGGGAGGCTCCTGAAGAAAGGTTTGGGAGAGAAGAGGTATTAGGCTGACTACCAAATTGAAGGTCTACAGAACTGTTGTGTTGACCTCATTGTTACTGGACAGTCTACCAGCACCATGCCAGGAAACTGAACTGCCTCCATTTGAACTGTCTTAGGAAGATTCTGAGGTTCACTTGGCAGGATAAGGTACCAGATACTGAAATCCTTGCTTGAGCCGAACTGCCAGGTATTCAAATGATGCTTCAGAGAGTGCAGCTCCAATGGACTGGCTATGTTGTTCAAATGCAAAATGTATGCTGCCAAAAAGACTATTTTATGGAAAACTTGCATGGGACAGGCAATCACATGGTGGCCAGAAGAGACTATACATGAACACTCTCAAGATCTCTCTCAAGAACTTTGGATTTGGCTGTGCAACATGGGAAACACTGGCAAACGACTGCTCAGCATGATGTGCCCACATAAGAAAAGGCACTGTGCTCTTTGAGCAAAGCAGAATTGAGACAGACCTAAGTAAATGCAGGATGCGTAAATTTGGGATATCCACCCCAAATATTCACGCGGACTGTCTGTGCCCAACCTGTGATAGAGCATTCTGAGCTTGTATTGGTCTGATCAGTCACAGTTGGACACACTGAGATTTCACTTTACCATGGTGATGTCATCTTGGTCCTCTTCGAAGACAAAGGACACCAACCATCCACAGGAATGATAAATAAAATGAAGAGAATATAGTTGTCTAATTCTTTTGGGTATCAGACTCTCCCAAATTAAGATAGACCTCTATATTTGGGTGAGCTCTTATCTGAAGAATAAAGCCATTAGTATTCTGGTCATTGATTTAATTGGGCCATCTCCAGTCATCCTGATCTGTATCTAGCCCCTGGAGCCAAATGGCTCCCAAAGAGAAAGTGAAGCTGGTGACTTTGCGCAGCCTCCCTCACTTAAATCTGATTCACTTGCATGTCATGGCATCTCTTCCCTGATGTCATAGTCCTCTTTGAGAATAAAAGACAAACAACAACTACATTGATCTAGTGTTTTGCATAGGGCAGCTAGGTGGTGCAATGGATAGAGCTCCAGGCCCTGGAATCAGGAAGACCTGAGTTCAAATCTAGCTCTGGACATTTCTTAGTGGTATGACCCTGGGCAAGTCCCTTAACCCCAGTTGCCTCAGTTTCCTCACCTGCAGAATGAGCTGGAAAAAGAAACAGTAAACCACTCCCCATCTTTGCCAAGAAAACCCCAAATGGGGTCATGAAAAGTCAAACACGGCCAAAATGAGTCAACAATCAAATTGTTTCATACTAGATTACTTATCTGATCTATCTTTCATAGAGCTGACAAAATCTTCCTAAAGCTAAGAATGGCTAGTCCATTATCCTGCTCAAGAAGTGTAAGCGTTTTCTTATTGGTTCTAAAATAAAACACAAAATCCATAGCTTGCCATTTTGGTTTGTACACTCTGACTCCAGATTCATTTCCCATTAATCCCCTTCATACACTCTTGACTTTCTGAACTCTAGTTACTGATCCTGTCTCTTTAAATTATCGTGTATAGATTTGATCTATTTACATGATGTTCTTCCCTACTGTATCCCAGTATAATATAAACTCCTTGAGGGCAGGGATTGTCTGTCATCTTCAGCCCTGTGAAGTTGACAGGAATTGTGTTGGGAACGGATTGGATGAAATTGACAAGTTATTTCCATGATTATAGACTGGGCCTTTACCAATGTGATTTGTGTGTTTTACTTGAAGATATTGCACACTGAGACAATGTTTTCACACAGAGATTTTTCTGATTATCTTTTTGGGTGCATCGGTTCACCACATGGTCCCTTAATTTAGAAAATATTTAGCAATTACATGTGGAGTTGATATTTTACATAAAAGCAAAGATGGTCCCTGTTATGTATATTACTGGGGGAAAAATCTTTTTCTTTCCTTCTTTCTTTCTTTCTTTTTTTGGCCACAGAGATACATGGCCCCAGAAACAGCTCATTATTTTTTAGTTTCTATAAAACAAAAAGTTCTTCATTTAAAAACAGAGCTGCTCCTGGATGCTGGGTGAACTTTGGCAGTTTGGGCTTCATTTGTTCCAGTCTTTTTCAAAGGCATTATAAGTTTTGCCTTGCACTTGAAGAATTTATTTTTTTTTGATGGATTTAAAACATAAAACATCCCTCCTGTGCTGATTCCTGCTGTGCTGATTCAGTTCATAGGATCCTACCTATCTTTCCTCTGAAAGCTTTGAAATCTTCTCTCCCCAAATCTAGGGTCATAAGATCCTTGCTTTATTTACAGCTGGAAGGGACCTTGGAGGTCATCTAGTCAAACCCCCTTATTTTACAGAGAGAAACTAGAAGCCCAGAAACTAAAAGTCTAGGATTTTCCCAAATATACCTTAGTATTAAAATGGCGTAACTCCACAATTTTATTGGAGGTATATTCTTGGCCTATTTTTCCAGAGACTAACACAACATGACAATTTGTCAGCTAAAAATTTTTATGAACTTTATTTGAACAACATTCAGCTAAAGGGGCCCAATTAAGAAAAAAATTACAATATGTTGGTCTGCTATCTTAGCTAGCAGGAGTTTCAAAGTTTAATTCATGGAAGGCAAAAGCAGTTCTTCAACTGGGCCTTCAGAATACAGAAAAATCATTTCATCTTAGTCTGAGCAACAAGAATTAGCTGGATTTTCAGGCCCAGTTCTGGAACAACATACACTACTTTTTTGGGGTAACACTTTGTGTTCAAGAGAAGGCTTGAAAAGGCAGATTTTCAGACACAGAATAATGTCAAGTTCACAGCAGGATAAGCCAAGTCAAAGTATGCTACACATGTGTCTCATTGAGTTGAATTCTTTAATGAATGTATTCTATCTTAAGCACTTTATGAGGCCCCTTCCCACTCTAAATCCTCTGATCCCCATATTGTAGATGAAGAAATCAAGCCTCATAAAGAGAGACAGCTTGGGGCAAAGAACAGAAGTCTAGTCTTGGAGTTAGTGTAACCCAGGTTCAAGTGCTGCCATCTCACCTATACTGTGTCTGGAACTCTGGGAAAATCATTTAACTTAGCTAAGATTTCAAGTTGCAGAAGTTACTGATCTGCATTGGTGGTAGGAATTTCCTCAGTAGGACTTCCTCATAAAATCCCATAACATCATGTTTAACTTGGGGAGGGGGACAAAGATAGAACACTAGGTTTGAATTCAGAAAGAGTCTTCTTCATGAGTTCCAATCTGGCCTCAGATATTTACTAGCTATATGACCCGAGGCAAGTCACTTAACCCTGTTTGCCTCAGTTTCCTCATCTGTAAAATGACCTGTAAAAAAATGACAAACCACTACAGTATCTTTGCCAAGAAAGACCCCAAATGGGGTCATGAAGAGTTGGACATGACTGAAATGATTAAACAATAATGATGGGAAGAGGGGTTTTTCTTGTTTTCTTTTTAAGTTTTTTAAATGATGGGACTTGCCATAATTTCACAGTAAGTGTCACAATTAGGATTCAAACCTAGGTCCAGTGTTGCTTCTATTATTTATCTTTTCCCCATATCAGGGAAATGTAAAAACCCACAAACTGAAATTTCAGAGGCTTATTTTTAATCTGTGATGGTTTTTCTAGTTGGTGAATAATCAATCTTTCTGTAGATTTCCAAAACTTAAAGGTTTATCAAGGTTGACATCCCATTTCTTTGCTTGACAGGTTTTTAAAATACAAATGGAAATTCTTTTTCATTTTTAGTTTAAGGTTGAATAAAATTTCACATCATATGAAAGGGGAAACTGGTCATTCTCTGACCTGTATCCCACATGATTCAGTGGAAAGAGTTCTAGATTGGGGATCAGAGAACCTGGGTTCAAAACATAGCTCTCTCACTCTCTTGTCTTTAAATCTCTCTGTGCTTCACTTTTCCCATCTATAAAATAAAGAGGTTGGACTGGGACCTTTGAGTCCCTTCCAGTTATAAATCTAGGGAGTTGTGTTCCTAGATTTGGGGAGGGTAGATTTCAAAGCTTTCAGAGGAAAGATAGATAAGATGCTATGAACTAAAATTCTTCAGGGGAAAGTCAGCCCTGAAAGAATGGCAAACTCTCAAAAAAAGAGACTTGTGAAAACACAAAGAGAATCAATTATGTGATGAAGAAAAGGGAAAGCTGTCTAAATGTACAGAGAACTCTAGTCCAACTTAGATTTTTTAAGACATTTGTCGAAGAAGGAAGCAAAGATAAATAATGGAGAATGAATACAAGAGTGTGTCACGGTCCTATAAAAATGGCATCAGGAGCCATGAGGTTCACAATAAGCTGACAATGGTGAGGATGAACAAGGCAAACCTGTAATTCTGTGACAAGGAAAAGGGTTTTTGAAGTTATGCTGGTGAAAAGAAGAGGTTAAGATAAAGAACAAGATAGTTGTGTGTGGTAGATGAGACAATGATAATATACAATGGAAACAGAAGAAAAAACTATACAAATTTTATTTTGCTTGGAATCAGAAAGAAAAACAAAAATGACTAATAGGACATTGAAACCAAAGAGAAGTAGAAGTTAACAAGAAAGCACCCAAATATCCTCACTGAGCTCAAGTCACCAAGGCCCAAATGTACTTCCCAAGGTATTGAATGAATTGGAAAATATGATAACTGGGTCACTATCAATTCTCTCTGGAAGACTGAGAATGGGAGACATACTGTAGAATTTGAAAAGGGCAAATGTTACTCTTTTTTTAAGAAAGGAAGAAATTAAAGTGCATAAATGATAGATCAATTACTTTAACTTCACTGGTAAAATTCTAGAATGTATTATTATAATCTATGGTAAATAACATCTACAGGGGAGGAATGAACTGAAAAATACAAGATGACTTCATCAAGAATAGGTCATAATAGGTTAACCTCATTTTCTTTTCTTGGTGGGCTTACTAAGCTACTAGCGTAATGAAATATTACAAATATTTTACTCAATTTTTATGCAGAAAAGTTGGCCAAGTCTCTCAGGCTATTCTTGCGAACAAGATCTTAAAAATTACTGGGGGCCCCAAGGAGATTTTGTTTACATAGGTTATATCAATCAATATTTGGTACATTAGAAATTAAAATGGAGAGATTTAAAGATATTAATTTAATTCATTTAAAATAATTAATGTATTGTATGTTAAAATAAATAACATATTTTACTAAAAATAACTATATTGCTGCCAAAAATTAGTGATAAAAGTGGCATCAGTGTACATATTTTTACAAATCTCTTTATTGTCTAGCTTAATAGATGAGAGCTGGATTCTCATATCTGTTTCTGCATTCAATCTATTGTTATATGTTGGTTTTGGTTGAAGTATATGAAGAAATTTCAGCCTTATATAGATATGCAGTTGGAAACTGAAGAATTTGTAATAGGTAAATAACATCTTAGTATCATTATGAAAATAATTTTGACTTTGTAGACCCCCTGAATGAGACTCAGGGACCCACCAGAGTCTTTGGATTTCATTTTGTGAAGCTCTAGACTAACTGTATCAGTACAGTTAGGTGTATTTAGAATTAGTTGAATGGCCAGACCTAAAGAGTAGCCATCAATGGTGTAGTATGAACTTAGAAAGAATTCTCTCCTGGGAAGTCTAGATATTCCATTCTCCACCATCTTCCAGAGAGCACTGATAGTGACTCACATGACCCAGTTCTTTCAATACCTTGGAATGTAGGTTTTCTGATCCTGGTAATGAGCTCAATAGGGACATTTGAATATGTTCTTACTATCTTCTACTTTCCTTGACTTTCAATTCCCTTTTAGCCATTTTTATGCATTTTTCCTAATCCAGCATAAAATAAAATTTGTGTAGTTCTATCTTCTCTCTGTATTGTCTATTAGCACAGTTTCATCCACTACACACAACTCTCTTATTGCTTCTTTGACCCTGTGTGGTTGAACATTTTTGCCAATGATCTGGATAATGGTGAAGGTAAAATGCTTCTCAGATTTGAAGTTGACATGAATTTTGGAGGGATGGCTAAACAGGTGAAAAACAGAGTCTAAATAACATACAAAAATCTTAGCAGACTAGAATGTTGGACTAAATATAATGAAATGAAAGCTAATGGGGATAAATGTAAAGTCTTACACTTGGGCTCAAAAAATCAACTTTATAAGTGAAAAGGTCAGGGAAATGTGACTAGATAGTATTTTGTCTGAAAAACATCTTAAGGGAGATTTAGTGTACTGCAGACCCAAAGGGAATCAATAATGGGATGGATAAATCAAGCCAAGAAAGCGAATCAGATGGAAGATTTCATTCAGAGAGGCAGAGCATCCAAGACGAGGGAAGTGACCATCCTGCTGTGCTCAGCTCTCCTCAGACCACATCTGAAGAGCTATATTCCTTTCTCCACAACACATTTTTGGACGGACATGGGCAATCTGGACAGCTTCCAAAGGAAAACAACTGAAATAAAAAAGGACTTCAAGTTTGTATTATGTAAAGTTCTTTTGAATAACTTTGAGATATTTAGCCTAGAAAAGAGAAGACTTGGTGGGAGTGGGAGGTGACTGGCAGGGGTGGGGTTGAAGAGCGACAGTATGGTGGCACATGATGACCATTTCTTCAAGTATTAGAAGGACTGTCCTATGGAAAATAGACTAGACTCGTGTGTGACCTCAGGTGTCAGAGCAATGGGTAGAAGTTGCAGAGAGGTCTATTTAGATCTCAAATAAAGAAAAGCTTTCTCACAATTAAAGCTCCCCAAAAGTGGAATGGGCTGCTTCAGTGTTACCTCTTTCCTTTCTCATGAGAGATATTATAAAATAAGGTTCTTTTGGGGGTGCAAATTAGACTAGATGACCTCTGGGGCTTCTTCCAACTGAGAGTCTGTGTTTCTGTGTTATACTGCTTGTATACCTAACTGTCCCCTGGTGAAGGAAAGGACAGGGGAAGAGACTGAAGAGAGAAAAATAAGAAGAAAGAGGGAAGAAGAAAGATTTAAAGGGAAGGATTAAAGGAAAAAGAGGAGCAGAGACAAGACTGAGATAGAGGCAGAGAGACAGGCAGCTCTATCAGCAAGCCCCAGAGGGTATATTCCTCAGCCCTTTTTCCTCCTGTTACTAAAGGAGATGAGATGACTAAATCTGTTAGGGGAGATCTTGCATGACAAATGTTTTCTCTCTCTCTTTTCTCTGTCACTGTCTGTCTCTCTCTGTCTCTGTCTCTGTCTCTGTCTCTGTCTCTGTCTCTCTCTCTCTCTCTCTCTCTCTCTCTCTCTCTCTCTCTCTCTCTCTCTCTCTCTCTCTCTGTCTCTCTCTCTCTGTCTCCTCACCTTTCCTCCCAGAGGGGTAGGGTTCTTTGCTAACAAAGTCAAGCTGCATTTAGAAAGGAAAGAAAGAAAAGCGAGCACTATTCTCTTTGAAACATGAGGACAGGGTATTTTATCCTTCGATAGCAAATTTGGAATCCCACTAATAGAGAATCATTGAACAAAGTGTTTGGCAAGATTTCTGGGGTGCTGTTGCAGACAGTACTTTTTCTAGAATGTGCAGCTCTGCAATGACACTGATTTGGGGCTTGGAGATGGAATCTCTGAGTCAATTGACTTGAGAGAATGTGTCCTAATCGAGGAAAACCATTGATGTATACTTAGAATGAGGAGTCCCATCTGATAGAAAACTAGATATTTTCTGACTCCCAATCTCCTCCTTCATCAGAATGCCAGCTCATTCTCAGCATGTACAATATATACATAATGAAACTAGACTTTTAGAAACTTTGTTCTAGGTTTTTTCCATCTTCTGTCCTCCTCACTATACTATTTATTTGTTTTATTTTGTTGGCAATTTGAGGTATTGAGAAATTCCTTTTTTCTGAAAAAACAATTAGAGCAATTAATTTGGGTTTCTCTTTGCTGTCCTTTGTGTGCATTTTGCCATTCATGGATTTAAGAGATTATACTGTATCAATTAAGATATGCACTCTTTCAGGCCTGCCTTCCCTAATGCAAATCTCCTTCCTATAAAGATTAAAATTCCAAGGTCCCTGTGCTAGTGGAAACATACGACTGTTAATGTTTCTCATAATTAAGTTAAATGAACAGAAACTTCTTTCCCTATGATTTCAAAAATCTGTTAGATATCTAAAGTATAAACTATACTCTATCATCTTTTTTCTATGAAAATATGAAGATATATATGTGTGTGTATATATGTGTATATACATACACACACATATACATATATATATATATATACATACACATATATAAATTGAAAAACTGCAATAGCCTGAAAGGGAAAGGTAAAAATAGAAGGTCAGAGAATAAATTTCCTTTAAAAATAAGAAAGGTAACTGACAAAAGATAGGAAGAGGCAGTTTTCAGGTGAAGAACTCAAAGCTATTTATAATCATATTAAAAAAGCTCTAAATCACTAATTGATGAAATGCAAATTAAAACAACTCTGAGGTACTACTACCTCACACCTATCAGATTAGCTAATATGGAAGAAAAGGAAAATGATAAACATTGGAAAGAGTGTAGGAAAATTGGGACACTAATACACTGATGGTGGAATTGTGAACTGATTCAACTATTCTGGAGAGCAGTTTAGAACTATGCCCAAAGGGCAATCAAACTGTGCATACCCTTTGATCCAGTAATACTGTTACTGGGTCTATATCCCAAAGAGATCCTATAAAGGGGGAAAGGACCTGCATGTACAAAAATATTTATAGCAGCTCTTTTTATGGTGATAAAGAACTGGAAATTGAGGGAATGCCCATCACTTGGATGACTGAGCAAGTTGTGGTACATGAGTGTAATAGAATACTATTGTACTATAAGAAATAATGAGCAGGCAGATTTCAGAAAAACCTAGAAAGACTTAAATGAATTGTTGCAAAATGAAGTGCTCAGAACCGGGAGAACACTGTACACAGTAACAGTAACATTGTTTAATGATCAACTATGAATGATTTAGTTCTTCTCAGCAATACGATGATCCGAGACAGTTCCAAAAGACTCATGATAGAAAATACTGTCTACATCCAGAGAAACAACTGATGGATTTTACCTGAATGCAGATCAAAGAGTATTATTTTCAGTCTCTTTAGGTTTTTTATGTTTTTTTCCCTTTTGGTCTGTTTTTTTCTCACAATGTGACTAATATGGAAATATGTTTTACACAATTGCACATGTATAATCTATAGCTAATTGCTTGTCTTTTTAAGGAAAGGGGAGGGAGAAGGGAGAAAATTTGGAATTAAAAAAATTTTAATGAATGTTAAAAATTGTCTTTGCCTGTAATTGGAAAAATAAAATATATTTTTAAAAAATAAAAATAAAAAGGGCACTGACTGTATCTTAGTAAATCACATAAATTCATTGACCTTAAATTAATGTCTCCCTTTCCCAGCTTCTTGCCAAAATCCCTAATGATTATCTCTATATTTGTAGATATATCCAAACTCTTCCACCTGATTCTAAAGTCATCAATCATCGGGCCACAACTAAACTTTCCAGATTTATTTAATATTGCTCCCTTTCATGCACTCTCTGCTCCAGGCAAGCTCACTTATTCGTTGTTCCTTTGACACATTCTCTCTCATTTTGTCCTTTGCTCAGATGATCTTTCTGCCTGGAATATTCTCTCTTATTCTCATCTCTAAAAATCCCCAGCTTTCTTCAAGGCTCAGCTCAGGTTCGATAGGGTCTTACCTGAAGCCTATTTAGATCTCCATCCCACCCTCATTGTTAGTGCCCTGTCCCACTTCAAATTACTTTGTATTTTACTTATCTGTGTACTAATTGTCTCACCACCAGCAGTGACAGCAGAATGTAGGCTAGGAACTGTTTGTATTTTTGTATCCTTAGCTCGTTTGTTGAATATATGTATATACAATAGATAATCCTTGTTGAATTGTTATATAATACACACAAATAAACATATATTGTTCATGTGTGTTATACATAAAGTGAAATCATTGTCTAAACCTGTGATTTCACTCATAAAGGGCATTCTTAGAGAGAAAGCTCCCTCTACATAGAAGTCATCAACTCTTCTGCAATAATACATACTTAGAGTTACTAGAAAACATTGAGAGACTAAGAGACTTTCTGAGTATCTCACAGCCACAGGTTATCCTGATTCTTGAGGCCAGTATCCAACACACACACACACACACACACACACATACAAACACACAGCATCCGCTAGTCTTTTTCCAGTACCTCATACTAGCATGAAGTTGATCCTTAACATTTAAATGGGGATTGTTGGTTTTTCCTTTTAATTGAATATTATGTCATGAGAAAACGGATCTTATTGAGACAAAAAAGCTTTTGCTACAGATGCAAAGTTGGATTGTATGACTTCTCTAAGGACCAGCCAAGCTAAGTAAGTCAAGAAGGAAGCCTTTTCACCAGGCTGGTCATTAAAACAAATTTCTGCATTAGCCATGTTTTGGAGGGTTAAGAAAAAAAAAAGAGGAAAAAAATGTCTGAGTCTGTCAGTTCTCTAGCTGGAGGTGGATAGCATTTTTTCTTCAAGAGACCTTTGAACTCTGTTGGGGGGGGTCCTTGTATTGATCAGAGTTACTAATTATTTTACATTTGATCATCTTCACAATATTGTTGCCACTGCATGTTGTTTTCCTGCTTCTTCTTACTTCACTTTACATAGATTCATATTAATCTCCCTAGATATTTCTGAAACCATCCCTTTTATCATTTCTTACAGCACTATAGTATTCCATCATGTTTATATTTCACAATTTGTTCAGTCATTCCTCAATTGATGGGCATAGCCTCATTGGCCATTACAAAAGCATTGCTATAAATATTTTTGTGCATATGGGATTTTACCTTCTCCTTTGATCTCTTTAGATGTATAGACCTAGGAGAAACATTGCCAAGTCAAAAGAATATGCAGTTCAATAACTTTTTGGGCATAGTACCAAATTGCTTTCCAGAATTATTGACCTAGTTCACAACTCTACCAACAGTGCATTACTATACCCATTTCCTCTATTTCCTCCAGCATTCAGCATTTTCCTTTTCTGTCATTTTAACCTATCTTATGGGGATGAGGTGATATCTCAAAATTTTTTTAATTTTTATTCCTCTAATCAGTAGTGATTTAAGAGCATTTTAAAATATGATTATTGATAGTTTTGATTTCTTCCTTGAAAGTTGCCTGTTCACATACCCTGGCTTTTATTTGTATAAATTTGTCTCAGTTCCCTGTATATTTGAGAAAAAAGACCTTTATCAGAGAAATTTGCTTTAAAGATTTTTTTCCTAGTTTCCTTTTTCTAATTTTACTTGCATTGGTTTGATTTGTGTAAATTTTTTTCACCTTTCTATAATTAAAATTATCCATTTTGCCTCTTGTGACCCTCTCTATCTCTTGTTTGGTCATGAACTCTTCCCCATCCATATATCTGACAAAAAAATTTCCTCAGTGCTCCACTAATTTGCTTATGATGTCACTCTTGATGTCTAAATCATATCCCCATTTTGAGGTTGTCATGGTAGATGCTATGAGTTGTTGGTTTATGCCCAATTTCTGCCAGACTACTTTCCAGTTTTCCCAGCAATTTTTGTTAGATAGTGAGGACTTGCCTCAGTTGTTGGGATCCTTGGTTGTATCAAATGCTACATTTCTGTGCTCATTTGCTTTTGTGTATTGCTTATCTAATCCAGTCCACTGATCAACAACTCTGTTTTGATGATTACCACTTTGTAGTGTAGTTTGAGAGATCTGGCATTGCTAGGTCTCTTTCATTCCCATTGATTCCCTTGATATTCTTGAACCTTCAGATGAATTTTACTAATTTTTTCTAGCTCCGTAAAGTAATTCTTTGATAGTTTTATTGGTATGGCACTGAATAAGTAAATCAATATAGGTAGTGTTATCATTTTTATCATATTGGCTCAGCCTACCCATAAGCAATTAATATTACTCCAATTACTTGGATCTCTTTATTTGTATGAAGTGTTAGTATAGTTCCTGGGTATGTCTTGGCAGGTCAACTCCCAAGTATTTCATACTGACTCTAGTTATTTTAAGTGAAAATTTTCTAGCTTTCTTTCTGGGTTTTGTTGGTTATATATATACACAAAACTGCTGATGACTTATGCAGGTTCGTTTTATATTCTGCAACTTTGCCAAAGTTATTGTTTTGATTAGTTTTTTTGTTATTGCTGTTGACTCTCTAGGGTTCTCTAAATAAACCATCATGTCATCTGCAAAAAGTGATAGTTTTGTTTCCTTGATGCTTACTCTTATTCCTTCCATTTCTGTTTCTTGTCTTATTGCTATAGCTAGCATTTTTAGCATTATAGTGAATAATAATGGTGATAATGGACATCCTTGCTTCACTTCTGATCATATTGGAAAGCCTTCTAGTTAATTTGACTTTTTAAAGTCCTTCACAATCCAATTCAAGCCTACCATCTGAATCTTACTGCATATTATTCTCCTTCATATATTCCATGTTCCAGCCAAACTTACCTACTTGCTGTTATCCACACATGACACTCCATTTCCCATCTCCATGTCTTTGTAGAGTCTGATAGGCTTGGAAAGCACTCCTTCCTTTCTTCCACCTCCTGAAATCCTTAGCTTCTTTAAAAGTTCAGTTTAATGTTCACTTCCTATAAGCCTATTCTGATCCCACCAGCCAATATTACTTTATATCTCCTGTGTATGAATTTTGTATTTACTAGTCTATGATAACATTGATTCCCCCCAGTAGAATGTAAGTTCCTTGAGGTGAGGGTCCATTTCATTTTTATGCTTGCATCACCAGTACCTTAACAGTGCCAGGCCTGCAGCAAGTACTTAATAATTACTTATTGGGTGATTGAATGATTTGTCCATGGCAGTAAGTGCAGAGTTGAGTTTAGTGTCCAAAATGAGAGGGGATAGCCCCAACATATTCTACCTTGACAAGATCACCTCTGGAATATTGTCTTCAATAAAGGGCCCTATGGCCATTGTGGATTTTCCTAGGTTCCATTAGCTTCCCATATCCCCACCGATCTAAATCCTACCTATCCTTTGGTATCTTAGTTAAAGTCTTACCTCTTGCATGAAACTTGCCCTAACCAGTCCAACCTTCACTGTCTTTCTCTGAATTACAATGACCTTTCACTCATAATTTAGCTTAGTTATTTTATATTGTCTAACTGTTTCATGTATGTTAAGTCTTGCCCCTTCAAATAGATTTTGTGGACTATTGTTTAGCATTTATTATTTTAGCATTTATTTGTTTATTCATTTAGCATTTATTTGTTTGAACCTAGCTTTAGGTGGCTAGAAAATTGTCTAACCCAAAAAGCTCATTTCAGAAGTCAGATTGATCTCAGAGATCTTCTTGGGAAGCTAGATTGTAAGAAATGCTTAGATCCCACCCAGTGTTTCCTTTGGGTCCTCTCAGGTCCTGTTTTTTTTTAAGTTTCTGGGTAATTTAATCATTGTAACAATAAGGAAAGAATGCTTACTAATGAAAGGATGGTCATTTGGCCATCTCTCTCTTAGACCAAAGACCCTTCATGGCAATGAGCTCATAGTTTATATGCCCTTGAAAGAATAAGTGTTCCTGAGGGTGTCAATAATGATAGAATGATATTATAATGGAGGGGAACTATATTAGAATGAAGGTCTTGGGGTTATGTGACTTGGATCACCTAAATCTTGGTCAGAGAGACTTATCAATTTCCATATTGTCAGGTCTTATTTTGAGTCCACCCAGAGTTTATGTTTTGGTTTCCCTCAAACTGACTGACTTACCTACTAATACACATCTCAAACTACCCTTTTCTTGGAGACTTCTTCTGCCTACTTGAAGTCAATCAGGCAAATGTATTTATGCCTTCATCTGAACTCCTCACAAAGACTTGTAGATGAAGCCACCCCCTTTTTCTCCCTCTCTCTTTTCCTCCCCTCTCTTTCCCCCAAGTGGCCTAATAATTTTCTTTCAGAAACTATTTCAAATTCTGGGGTTTTGTTCTTGCGAAAAACAATTTAAGTTCCTTGAAGATAAAGATAATACATCCTATTTCTCTGTATCTTTACTAAGACTTGTAAAGTTCCAGGCACACAGTAGGTGTTTAATAAATACTTATAAACATTTAACAATGCAACTTGACCTACATGATATTAAATAGTAGGGGCAAGAGACCAAGGATCACAGTGTTGCCACAGTCATGGCCCCAATGTGGGGATTTGATTTGCTTGACTATGTATATTTGTTACAAGGGTTTCATTTTTTTTTTTAATAGGGGGCATGGTGGGATGAAGAGAAATTCAATTTTTGTTCACTGAAAAAAAATAAAATTTAACTTAAAACTTAAAAACCCAATCTTGTCACTGGCACAGTCATTTATATGTCATTAGTACTAAAAGCTTCTAGACATTACCAAAAGTTAGTTTGTGACTATCTACTGGCTTTTAGAGAAAGAATCCAACCAGAGGCATAGCTAAGAAGTAGCCAAGATTTGTCTTCAACGTATCAAGGAAAGATTTGGTATGGTTGAAAAAAATTGAATTTAAAGTTAGACGACCTGGATTTGAGGTTGAACTGTTACCTTGGTCAAGTCATTTCACTTCTCCAGATCTGAGTTTTCCTATATGGCAATGAAAGGATTCAAATAGTTGTTATTTAAGCTTCTATCCACTGCTAAGTAGGATTCCCTTCTCCAATATACTCAATAAAGGGTTATCCAACTTCCACTTGAAGACCTCTATTGATGGCGAGCTCTCTACCTCCTAAGGCAGCTCATTTCACTTTTGGACAGCTTTTCTTAATCATTTGGAAGCTTTTCCATTAAACTTAAGTCTCTTTCTCTGAAGTTTCCATACATTGATATTAATTATGCTCTTTGAAACCAAGAAGAAGAAATCATCCTTCTTCTATAAAAGCTGTTTAAATGCTTGAAGACAAACAACCATGTCACTCACATGTTATCACCTAAATAAACATCATCTTCAGTTTTGTCAACAGATCTTTGCATGACTTGATGTCTAATTAAATAACAGAATCAGGATCCAGTTGGTCGCTATGCCAGTCCCCTTTCTTTAGAAGTCTTCTAGTCTGTCGACATCCTTCTTAAAATGTGAAGCTCAGAGCTCAACATTATAATCCATATGTGGTCTGATCAGGGCAGAAAACAGCAGGGCTATCAACTAACTTTATTTTCTAACTTGTGTCTTCTTGAATCACATCTGCTTTGGGGGGGGTGCGATTGCACTACTGATTTATATTATGATTTCAATTAACTAAAATACCCAGATTTTTTTCCCACACAAGTTCTCTAGTCAAGAACTCTCCCATTTTGGACTTTTGAAATTGATTTTTGGAACCAAGTGAAAGAATTCTCATTTCTATTAAATGAAATCTTCTTTCATTCAGACCAGTGACCTAGCCTGTCACGTTCCTTTATCCAACATGTTAGCTTATCTCCAAGCTTTGTGTCATCTACTAGTATGATGTGCATGGCAACTGAACCTTCATTCAAGTCATTGATAAAAATGTTGACCAGAACAAGGCTAAATCAGTTCTCTGAGGCACTATACTAGACACCCCCCTCTGGGACCATATGAACTAAATAATGATTATTCTTTGAGGCTAGCCATTCAACCAGTTCTAAATCTATTGACATGCAATCACATAGGCTATACCTGTCTAAATTATCCATGAGAATAGAATGGAAGACTGTCAAATGTTTTGCTGAAATGCAAATATACTGCCCATGGCATTCTTCCAGTTCATTACTGGAGAATGAAAAAGTGAAACTATCTGGTAACAGGACCATAGATTTAGAGATGAAGGAACTTCAGAACTGATCTAATTCAGTCCCCTTACTTTATAGATGAGTAATTAAATGATTTGCCCAAAGTTCCAAAGATAAAGACTAGGGAATTAGGATTCAAACGCAGGCCCTCTGACTCCAAATCCAGTTTGCCTTTCCCCACAAAGTCTTTCATGACCCCATTTGATGAAAACAAGATGACTCTCAGTGATTTCCACTTCCCTTTCTAAATGCTCACAAATATCCCTTTAATAGTACAATATGTTCTAGAATTTGCCAGGAACTAACTTAACCTGATAGCCCCACCTTCTTCCTTCATTAGAAAAGCATCATATTTTTGCGTGTCCCCACTTCTATAGCACCTCTCTTGTTCATGACAGCTTTTCAGACATCACTGACAGTGCCCTGCTATGTCTAGACCTGGTGACTTGAATTATTCCAGAACAATGTTTGATCATCTGTTACCACCTCCTCATCTATCTTGAGTTTCACATCCCTGTTAACTATTTTTTTTGTTCTCTTTCCCTAGTCCAAAGATCACAGCCCTTGACAGACAAAACAGAGGTAATCAAGTGGGTGATTTTATTGTTGTATGTTATTCTCCACATTTTTCAATTACTTATTTCTCAGCTTTCTTTTTTAAAATTTATTTATTTTTAGTTTTCAACATTCATTTCCACAAGATTTTGAGTTCCAAATTTTCTCCCCATCTCTCCCCTCCCCCACTCCTAGACACCATGCATTCTGATTACCTCATCCCCCAATCTGCCCTCCCTTCTATCACACCCCTCCCTTCCCTTATCCCCACCTCCTCTATTTTCTTGTAGGGAAAAATAGATTTCTACCCCCCGTTACCTGTATTTCTTATTTCCCAGTTGCATGTAAAAACAATTTTTAACATTCCTTTGAAAACTTTGTGTTCCAACTTCTCTCCTTTTCTCTCTCCCTACCTATCCCCACAGAGAAGACAAGCAATTCAATATAGGTAACACGTGTAGTTATGTGAAACACTTTCATAAAAGTCATGTTGTGACAGACTAACTATATTTCCCTCCATCCTATCCTGCCCCCTTATTCTATTCTCACTTTTGACCTTGTCTCTCCTCAAAAGTGGTTACTTCTAATTACCCCTCCTTCCATTTGACCTCCCTTCTGTCAACTCCCACACCCCACTTATCCCCTTCTCCCCTACTTTCCTGTACTGTAAGATAGATTTCATAGCAAATTGAGTGTGCATGTTATTCTCTCCTTAAGCCAAATGTGATGAGAGTAAGCTTCACTTTTCCTCTCTTACTTCCTTCCTTTTCCTCTCCATTGAAAAAACATTTTCTTTCCTCTTTTATGAGAGATAATTTGCCCATTCTCTTCCCAATGTATTCCTCTCTCACCCCTTAATTTTACTTTTTTAGATATCATCCCTTCCTATTCAACTCACCCTGTGCCCTCTATCTGTATGTATATAATCCCTCCAACTACCCAAATACTGAGAAAAGTCTCAAGAGTTACAAATATTATCTTTTCATGTAGGAATGTAAACAATTCAACTTTAGTAAGTCCCTTATGATTTCTTTTTCCTGTTTACCTTTTCATGCTTCTCTTGATTCTTATGTTTGAAAGGCAAATCTTCTATTCAGCTCTGGTCTTTTCATCAAGAATGCTTGAAAGTCCTCTGTTTCATTGAATGACCATTTTTTCTTCTGAAGTATTATTCTCAGTTTTGCTGCATAGGTGATTCTTGGTTTTAATCTTAGCTCCTTTAACTTCTGGAATATCATATTCCAAGTCCTTTGATCCCTTAATGTAGAAGCTGCTAGATCTTGTGTTATCCTGATTGTATTTCCACAATACTCAAATTGTTTCTTTTTGGCTGCTTGTAATATTTTCTCCTTGATCTGAGAACTCTGAAATTTGGCTACAATATTCCTAGTAGGATTTTTTTGGATCTATTTCAGGAGGCGATTGGTGGATTCTTTTAAAATTTATTTCAATATCCTAGAACCCTCTGGTTCTAGAATATAAATGCACTTTTCCTTGATCATTGCATGAAAGATGTTGTCTAGGCTCTTTTTTTAATCATGATTTTCAGTTAGTCCTATAATTTTTTAACTGACTCTCCTGGCTCTATTTTCCAGGTCAGTTATTTTTCCAATGAGATATTTCACATTGTCTGCTATTTTTTCATTCCTTTGATTTTGTTTTGTAATTTCTTGATTTTTCATAAGGTTCCATCTGCTCCACTCTAATCTTTAATTTAAGGAATTATTCTCTTAAATGAGCATTTGGACCTCCTTTTCCATCTAGCCAATTCAACTTTTCAGGGCATTCTTCTCTTCATTGATTTTTTGAATCTCTTTTGCCATTTGAGTTATTCTAATTTTTTCAGAGTTATTTTCTTCAGCATTTTTGGGGTCTGCTTTAGTAAGCAGTTGACTCATTTTTTTCATGATTTTCTTGCATCTCATTTCTCTTCCAATTTTTGCTCTACTTCTCTTACTTGATTTTCAAAATCTTTTCTGAGCTCTTTCATGGCCTGAGACCAATTCATATTTTTCTTGGAGCCTTTAGATGGAGGAGCTTTGACTTTGTTTTCTTTTGTTTGCATGCTTTCGTCTTCCTTGTCACCAAAGTAAAATTCCATAACCTGATTTTTTTTCTGGTTTTTGCTCATTTCCCTAGCCATTTGCTTGACTTTTGAACTGTTTGTCAAGGTAATTCTCTGCTTCCATTGCAGGGGGTAGGTACTGTCAACTCCTCAATCCCCCCACAAGCTGTGAGCCTAGAGCTCCAGAAACAGTGACTGTAGTTGCCCCTGCTGCTGCTGTGGCTGCAGCTGGTTCCTTTACCCCCTCCCTTCTCTGATGCCCTGGGGCTAGGGCTCGACCACTCCACTCTCCTGCATTGGTCCCACAGGCTTTTCCTACTGACCTTCCAATTTATCCTCAGCATTTTTGGTGTCATGAAGTCTAGAAACTACCACAGATGTGAGAGATTCAATCTCCCCAAGCCTGCTCAAGTACCCTCTGTGCACTTGTGGCATACACTGAATTGTGCTCTGTTCCCAGTCTGGCATGATAGACACTTCCCAGCGATGACCTTCCAAGCTGTCTTGGGGTGGAGATTTGCTTCTCTCCATCATTCTGTGGGTTCTGAAGCTCCAGAATTTGTTTAGAGCCATTTTTACAGGTATTTGCCTGGGTTTGGCGGGAGCACTCTAGAAACTCTGTGCTGTTACTCCACCATCTTGGATCCGCTGTTTCCCTGCTTTCAAGTGGGAAGTCTTCTCATGCAAGCTTTTCATGTTAATAAGGACCATCTACATGCACAATACTTTAACCTAATGTTTCTGTGCTAATTTCTTGGTCCAGAATAAGGAGTATTTGGGGACAGGTTTCATATCATGTCATATAGATGATTGCCTATAGGTATGACTGGTTCGCCCTAAGTCTATCTCCTCCCCCCAGACCAGGCTCCCTGGTCCTGCTCTCTTGCTCTTGAAGATTTTGGATGAACCTCAGAGTATAATTTCAGTCTTATAGGGTAGTGTGTCTAGATATTTTATGTGCTTAAGCATAATCACAGCCTCCTCACTGGGTTTTCTTTGGGTTAAGTTTTCCAGCTCATAAGAATTTGTGAGAAAATAGTAATTCCTCTCAAACAAACACTTCTTCAGTTGTCTTTTCCCCAAACCAACCAGTCTACCACCTCTCATATATACCCCTCTCTTCTTTGCAAAGTATTCCCTCTAATCCTGCCAAACTCCACCCCTGCCTTTTAAGAGAGAAGGTCCTTCAAACTTAGTATTTTGAGAATGGAAGCATTTTAAAGGAGGAGAGTCCTAAATTAAGATGGGTGTAAAAGATCATTTTCATTAACACATTGTAGGTGGCTATGTGCTCGTTTAATCTGTTTGTCTTTGATTATGTAGGACACAGGATACCAGAATCAGTTCTGATATCTCATACTTACTAGATACTAGGTACTGCTTTAGCAACACCCACCTTTTTTCCAATATCTAGATTTTATTTTATCTGGGTTTACACATCCTTCTTCTGGAACAAGAAAACTAATAGTACATCTTGGTTTTGTTGGTGGGTCCTAAACTTGGGTTGGCAAAATTTGTATTAGTACTAACGTCAATGTCCCTTCATCTGCCTCTGAATTTCTGGCTGATTACTCTGTGGTTCTCTTATTTACTGTACATGATACAACAAAAAAAAGTCATCAGAGTAAAGTAAATGGATATTGAAAGACCAGAATATTATGGGGTTGGATAGGTGATAAGAAATTCTAAGAGGAGCTAGTTGTGTAATTTATTTCAGCATAGCATCTAAGAGTCATGATCATAGGGTCTGGGGAAAGCCAAATGATTGATTTTGCAGAAAATATTTGTTGTTTTAATTACAGAATCATATGGGTGTTTTGGCAACCAGCAGATGCCAAAACAGACTTTAAGCACCATCTTGAGAAACTTGTGATTTGCTTAGTGTGCTTGTAATTTAAAGCATATGGCTTCACATTCAATGGCAGTGTCCAAAATGGAGACATTAGTCATGAATCACCCCATTGGAGAAAACGCATTGCTTCTGTAACAAGTCTTTTCAAACTGTGTATTCAAATGGTTCTGTTTAGGGGTATAAACAAAAATCAGCTCTCCCCATTTTAGCAGCATGTTACTGGGATGCACATGGCATCAAAGAGGCTTGCAAACAAATTTCCCCAGTAATCTATGGCTTTTGGCAGTATGGGCCGCCTCCATCTGAGTAAACAAAGCAATTTGGTGACTGAAATGTGGGCCCCGAGGTGAGCAGAAAGTCGAGGAGCATATTTTCTCTTTCAACAGCTCTTCCTTCCTTTGCCCTCTCTCTCATTCAACTCTTTAAAGTACAACCAAAATTCAAGGATAGCTAGGCCATTTGGGGCCACAGAACCGTCAGTGCCTCAGCCTATAGTTGCTCTTCATATAGGAAGCTGATGCTTCTTTTAACTGGAACACTGGGCTTCTATAAATATGGTCTTTCTTCTCAAGAAGGTCTAAGCTATTCATGGCAATTGTAACTGTGCCTCTTTGCCTTAAGGACTGTGTAAGGTGATAGTCCAATGGAAAGACAGATGGAATGAAGAAAAATTTTGGGACAACCACTTAATAGCTAAACAACCTTAACTGGTTAAAAAAATAATAATATTGATAGATAACATTTCAAGTGTGCAAAGCACTTTACAAATATGATCACATTTTATCTTCATAAAAACCCTGGGGGTAGATGTTATTATTTTTCCCATTTTACATATCAGGTACTGAGGCACGTAGATATTAAATAACTTGCCTGTGGTCACATAGCTTGTAAATGTCTGAAACTGGATTTGAACTTAGGTCTTCCTTGCTCAAGGTCTAAACACTCTATCCATTGTACCGCCTAGCTTCCTTGGACTCATTCTTTGATTTCTCTGGGTCTCAGTTCCTCATCTATAAAATGAAGATGACTAGTTAATCTCTAAGGTCTTTACCAGCTATTGTCCTGTGAGAACTATGATTCGGAATAAGCCATTCTATCACTGGTGACTTATAGATTTAGATCTGGAAGGGATCCTGAAAGCCATCTAGTACAATCCTCCCCTCCATTTTACAGATGGAAAAACTCTGACCCAAGAGACTGTGCAACTTTCCCAATAAGACATACTTGTAAGGGACAGATCTGAAACTCAAACCTAACCTTTCTGGCCCTAGGATCAGCCCTCTTTCCCTTGCACCATGTTATCTCCCAGTGATGACTGTATTGGTCATCCTGTTCCTATTGTTTCCCAGCAATCGCTGTTAGCTCCTCATTTAATATGCCTGACCTCCTAGCCTTCATTTCTTCTACTCACAATGCCTTCAATTCCCCATACAAGACCTCTCTTGATATTTGGTTGTCATCATCTACTATATACATTCAGCCCAGTGACATTAGATTCTAGCAAACAGTTCTTTAATAATAGTGGCCTGACTGTGCTCCAGGGTTTTGTAGTCAGAGATGACATTTTCCTACTTAATAGAGAAGTTTGGCCCCCAGATAACAACAAAACTACTCAGGAGCTGAAAATGGCATCATAGGAAATTGAGGACAGTCACTTCTTTTTGGATCATCAAGTTAGTTACCGTGTTGGGGTCATGTTCTGAGTTGCTTTCCCAAAGAATGTGCTGCCTTTCTTGATTGGAGTTCCTAATGGATTTTAAATGAGAGAATTTTGAATGGAAGTTAAAAAAACAACTTGGTATTTGTAAATTGTGCAATTCTTCAAACATTTATCTGGGACAAAGTGTTTGCTGAATCGGTATGAATGGATATGCAAAACATTTCAAAGAAAAGTTGATTGGATTTGGCAATTAGTTATAAAATATATCATATTATAAAAATTATTAAAAATTATAAAAAGATTAGAAAAAGAAGTAAGTCAAAGATATTCCAAAGATAACAAATCTATGGGATCATGAGGTGTGTTTGTAAATCATTTAAGGGTAAAAATGATATAATTTTTTCATCTTTGTATCCCAAGTGCCTAGTAGAGTGAATGTACATAGTAAGTACTAAAAACCCTTTGCTGAATTGGCTGCCAAAAGTAATTCAAAAAGAGCATAAGGTGTTATCCATGAGTAGTTTTCAAAGTGAACTTTAGCTCAGTGCTCTGTGCACTAGAAAAATAATCCACACATTGGGTGAATGGGGTGAAGGTGGTAGGTATCCATATGGAAAATAGTAAGTGGAGCCAAAGATCAGAGGATCAGAGTTGGAAGGAGGTATATATCTATTTATAGTTCTCCTACTTCTGAGGCAGAAGGCCCTTTATTTTCACCTTGAGTAATTGATGCTCAGGGACTGGTTGTAGCTCTGACAACAGAAGCATGTATTAGATAACAGTATTTATGCTTTGTCAGCAACTTGGTCAATGACAAGCACCAATTCAATTCAACAAACATTGATAAAGTGCTTACTGTATGTAATGCACCATGCTAGGTACACAAAGAAAAAAAATAGCATCGCCCCTGCCTTAAGGAACTTAGAATTTAATAGAACCTTTCCCAACTTGGGGTCATATTTGACTTATCCCTCTCTCAGCGGTTTTTAACTTTTTTTGTGCATGTGATGGACCCCTTTGGCAGGTTGGCAGCCATTGCTCTCTTAAGTGTAGCCAACTAGGGCAGAGTGAATAGGGCTTTGCTCAGGGCACCAGAATTTATGGGGTGCTTGCTGACAGCACTTGAGATCTTTAGTGATATATGAACTACAAGCTTATCCCTTAATTAGCAGTAATCATTAGTTAAAATTGGAAACTACCAGATGGCCTACTTCCTTCCAGTAGGGCAGCACCTCACATGTGCTCCTCCCATCCCTTTGTGGTAGTCTCACCAGCAGCACATTGGAGGGCATATTTTGTTCACTGGCTTCGGGTGCAATTTTCTCTACTTGCCTTAGGCACAAAAATTGCTAGTTACTGCTCTGCTTTTAAGATCTTTCTTTTGGGAGAGCTTAATGATCTGTTGATATTGTCTCATTTATCTTTACAATTTCCCCCTGAGATAAACAGGGGTTGGGCATTATTAGTAACTGTCAGATTTGATGAGGACCAAATCTTTGAGACACAGAAAAGTTGGGTATCTTTCCTTAGGACATGCAAGAGTCCAATGATGACAGTTTGCATTCCAGTCTTCTTTTGGATGATGGCTAATAGACTGCTTTTTTTTTTTTTACTTGTACAATGTAAAGAAATCTGGGTAAGCTTTTTAAAGTGCAGGCTAATCTGTGTAGAAGTTTTAAGATGTTCATAATAACCAAGGTTTAAACAGGGGTTCTTAACCTGATGTCTGTGAACTTATTTTAAAAATATTTTGATAACTCTATTTCAATATAATTGGTTTCCTTTGCAATCCTGTGTATTTTATTTTCTGAGAAGGGTTTGATCAGATTGCCAAAGGGGTCCTTGACACAACCCCTTCCAGAAGCTAAGTTGCAAGATGAGGGAGCCACTTACCTTTGGGGGAAGGGGACGTGTGAATTATTTCAGAGAGAATGAGTGATTTCAGAGTGAACTTTTGGGAGCAGCAACATTATATAAAACAAAATGGTAATGGTTTTCCATTTCAAGAAAACAGCTCAGTACCATGCAACAGGGAGATAGAAATGCCTGGTATTTTATGGAATACTTTCAGATAGGTAGTGGGTAGGTTGATTGATACATGCATACATATATATATATATATATATATATATATATATATATATATACTGACTGACTGATAGATACTTTAAAATAGATAGATGTAGATAGAATGAATGATGAGTAGATAAATACACTAACAGATATCTCATTAGATTTCACAACCTTATGAATTATGTTGGGCAGGTATTATCCCAGTGTTTCAGGTAATAAGTAATAGTATATTTATAAAGTGCTTTGTAATTTACAGAAAGCTTTCCTCAAAATAACCCAGGGAGGTTAGTACTACAAATAGTATTAGCCTGTTTTTTTACACATTAGAAGACTGAGGCTCAGATAAATTAAGTAGTTTGCCCATGGCCACCCATCTAGGGCTTGTTTTTCCTTGTTTTATTCAGTGATTTTTTTTCAGTCATAACCACTCTTCATGACTCCAATTGGGATTGTCTTATAGAGATACTGTAGTCAGCCATTTCCTTCTTCAGCAGTAAAATATAACAGATGAAGAAACTTAGTTAAGAGATTTATCTACGATCACACAGCTAGTAAGTATCTGGGGTTAGATTTGAACTCAGAAAGGTGAGTCTTCATAATTCAAGGTCCAGGGCTCTATCCACTGGACTACCTGGGCCTAGACTTGACACCAGACCTTCTAATTCCAATTTTTTCCAAGTCTGCCTTGAGGGCTTTATAAGCACTCCAGGACCTGAGACTCAAGAAAGGAAACCACCTATGTCCTTGCAGAGACACATTAATAACAGTTAAGACTAAGAAATTTAGGACTGTATCAAGAAAGTGATTGACACCTGTCATTCATCTTCGTATCCCCATAGTCTCTAACACATAGTTGTACATAATAGACACTCCATAAACAAACACTCGGCTCCCTGTTGAAAGGGAGATCTCTCTCTCTCTCTCTCTCTCTCTCTCTCTCTCTCTCTCTCTCTCTCTCTCTGTCTCTCTCACACACATCACACACACACACACACACACACACACATACACACACACACCAAGAGAGAGGCAAAGAAACAAAAAAAAGGAGAGAGACAGAGAGATACAGAGAGAGACAGAGACAGAGAGGGAAAGAGAGGGGGGAAGAAAGAAACAGAGAGAAAGAGAGAGAGACAGAGAAAACAGGAGAACAAGTTAAAATAAATGGAGCTGAAAAACAATGCAAAGGTCTTGGACATTACCAGAGGATGGGCAGAAAAATATAGGCTTTTATCTAGGTACAAAGTTAAACAAAGTCTATAATAGTTAAATCATAAAAACACTACTTCATCTATATTCAGATGTGTTTCTTGTAACCCTTGCTCTATATCATTTATTATATTGCTTATAAGAAGAAAGGAAAAGTAAGCACTGTAGGTATTGTTTTCTTAATGAATGATTCTGTTATTGATGAGTTAGCCTAAGGGAGAGGGCATGGTGGTCCTCTTAGGACCCATGCCTGACTGCATTGTCCATCCCTGTCTGTTGCGCCTGAGTACTCAAGTCTCTTCACCTGGTGTCAGTTTCCAGAGTGCAAAGTATATCACCTAGAAGGAGTTTATTCATTTCCATGGGGTGAGCTTTGCATTCCCTATTCTATTTTGTGGCAGAAAAAGCATATGGCATAGGAGGTTTAAATATATTTACATGAATGTTCTAAACTGTTTCTCCAACAATGATATAAATTTGTTTATGTTTCACTGAAGTAAAAACTCAAAGCTTTTTGAAGTCAGTCTTTCCAAATGGACATAGACATTCTCTCCAAATCTCCTTTATTAGCTCTGGGTAATTTAAATTTTGTGAAGAGCAGAGTAATGTCATTAGCAACAGTGGTTTTCCATCTTTTATAAATAAACAGATGGAATTCAGGAGAATTTTAATAGTTATCCTGCTGATTCAGTGAAGAGCTGGGTGCAAAAGACTAGTAAGAATACTAGATTAGTTTGGAAAGTTACGGGTTTTATTGCTAATTTGCTTGGTACCTTTCTTTTACATCAGACCTGTTGCCTCAGTTTCTCTTTTTGAAAGACAGTGATCATCCTCCACAAGAACCTACCTTTCAGAAGAGGTGTAACTGGGAATCTGGTCACCTTATGCAAAACCAATTGATAGTCTTTCCCCCAAGCAGAAGGAAGAACCATGTGGGGGAGAGAGATGAAGATGAGATGGAAAGATGCTTCATGATCCCAGATATGCCACAGACAGAAAGTTAAAACTGTTCTAGTGAGGGGGAAATGCTTCCTTAAAACAGTGCCCACTGAATGAGGGTACTTCAAGGTCAAAATCTTTCTGAATAGAGGCAAGGCTAAATCCAAAAAGGATTGGACTTTTGTGGACTTCTTCAGAGGGTCCTAAGGGCTAGATTTTATCAAGGGGAAAAAATGCTTTTCTTGAGCAGCAGCAGTGTCCCAGAAGGCAGAGGCCTTCGCCACCTCAGAAATGAACTATTCCTTAATCATGGAGAGAAGAGAAATTTAAGTAACCAGGCCAAAGTTCAGCCATAACGAGGCCAAAGTATGGACATAAAGAGGTCCCTGGGCCTCCATCATCTTCTCTTGGAACCTGCCTTCCTCCTCCATCATCCCCCCTCCTCAGACACTCATAGGCACAAGCCAGCTAAGAACTTCGTGTAGGGAAAGATACACCCTCCATGTCCAGACTCGTAAAATCATAGGTTTAGAGCCTCAAAAACTGTCTAGTCTAACCCTCTCATTTTACGGTGAGAAATTAAGGCTTTGGGAGGTTAAATCAGTCGATCAAGTGCAGAAGACACAAAGGAAAGCAAAAGACAGTCCCTGCTCTCAAGAAGCTTAGAGTCTAATGAAAGAAACAACATGCAAAAATAGACAAGCCACAGGATGAACTACACATTGTCAACAGAGGGAAGGCACTAGAATGAAGAAGGATTGGGAAAAGAAGGTGGTGTTTTAGATGGGAATTGAAGGAAGCAATGAGGCAGAGATGAGGAAGGAAGTCATTCCAGGCATGGGGAATAGTCAGTGAAAGTGGCTGAGTCTGGATGGAGTGTCTTGTCTAAGGAGCAGCCACACAGCCAGCGTCATTGGATCTCAGGGTATGAGGTATAAAAAGACTGGGGAAATGACAGTAGAAAGTCATGGAGGTCTTTGAACACCAAACAGAAGATTTTCTATTTCTTCCTTGGAGGTGATATGTATCAACATGTGGAGCAAACCCCAGCCACGCCACCCTATATAGAGCTATGCTTCCTTTGTATAGTTTATAGGGGTGTATGGGGGGTTCAGGAGCACTAGGTCCTCTGGAGGTTTGTTGAGCCCTTTTCAGGCCTGCTCACCCACTTTTGGTGCCATCTGATTCACTCAGCTCTCACCTGTGACTCCAAGGTGCTGTAGTATGCATAGTGGGCACCCCAGTAAAACTGTCTTGAGAGATGGGCTAAACCAGGTTGTGGCAACTGACAGGCCTCACACTCATCAATAAGTTAGGGGCATGTCTACCCCAAGCATGTGGGCAGACGAGAACCTTTTGTTAAAGGAGAGTCAGGCATCAGAGATGCCAAGTCATCCTCCGCATTGCAGGACACTGCCAGTCATCTTGAGTGTTGTATAGTCACTGGACTTCAGTGACTCTGGAAGAGAGAATGAGATTGACAACTTTATTCAATTCTGCTTCACCTAAATCCAAAAGTCAAGACATCACCTGTGATGTCATTGATTCTCTTTGAAAATAAAGAGCAAACAATAGTTTATATGAGCATTCATATTTTCAGATGCATATATAAATTACAAAAAAATCTCTTTCATTAATAATCTAGCTTGTTCATAAATATATCTATGAAATAAATTCTAAAGAGACTATACAAGGAAGAAAAAAGATCTATAAATACACAGAAAAAAACATGCATTTAAATGATAAACAACTAGTATCTTTCCTTCCCCACCACTCCTTCATAACCATAATATGAATTTTATATATTCTCCTGTAAATGCTACATGTTCTTTCTCTTGTTGTGGCACAGGAAGACTAAAAGTATGGCCATTAGTTTCTTGGTATTGAAAATTTCTTTAATAATAAAACATTTTGGCTCCTTGGAATCAGCCACCTGGCAGAGAAGATGCAAAATTATCCTCAGGCCTCTCTATATGCCCTGACTGGCTTTTGGAAGTGTTCGAATGCGTTTCTTTCTTCCACTACCAGATTTACATGAAGCTAACCACTGCTCTGAAAGACAGATATGTAAATCTGGGTGAAACTGGAAGCATTCCAAAGATCATAAATAAATGTTAATCATATAAGGAAAACAACAAGGAAGATTTTTGTTTTCTACCAAAATCTCCTCCCCGGACTGTTAACAATGCTGCATGGGGCCTGATCAATATATTAGCGCTTGAGAACCAAAGTCCTTTGGAATAAATTAGTCTGGCAGGAAAGAAATAAACAAAGAACAAATTAACATGTTTTTAGACATTGCTTAAATTTTCATGAATGTAGACCTTGAGATGGTATGATGAGTTCCCGGGAGTCCCTGCTAATATTTGGCTGTAATTAAGAGTTGCCCTTTCATGTTTTATCTGATGTAGGTGGGAAATCACCAACATGCTTGCTGTGTTCCTTCCTCATGCTTCCTAACAAATGCCTCTGTTTACTTCATTAATAATAAATAAAAGCCTCGTAAGTAGTCCTATTACCCTGTCATACTTCACTTGTGTTTCACCTCCAGCTCAGAGTTGCCACATTTCAGGATCCTAAACCAGTGAGACACTACAACAGACATTTCTTAGTAACCCACAGACACTACGTTTTCAGGGACTCAAATAGACTTCACAACTCTGAGTCTGTGTGGGCAGTATGGAGTTGCGTTTTGTTATTTCACTTGTTTAGGCTGAGCCTGCCCAAGGACTTTAGGTAAGAATTTGGGGGTAGTCCTGTTGACTACCCAATATATCAAGGTCTTGAGTTTAAAGGGTAATAGACAATTTCAGGAGCAAAAATCTAATAGGCACCTGAGGAAGGGGGTCACAGACTCAGTTATCTCTGAAGTAAGAAGAGGGTTGGAATCGATAACCTCTGAAGTAACTTATAATTCTAAATTTATAATCCTATAAATTGAACCACAACTTTATCAGGCAGCTACTTGGCATGTATAGAGGAGAACCAGAAGGAGGGATATCCAACGTCCTACTCTGAGGCCTAAGCCCCCTTCCAAGATCCATTTTTTACTATAGGGTAGACCTATAATACTGTTAAATCTTTTCTCATGAAGAAAAGTTTTGGAGTTTTTTCTTTACAATTTTTTTTCTTACATAAAATTTTCTATTGTCCTGGAAGTACAAAGTGAAAAATGTCAATTTCAGATTCTCCTCCCAATTACAGACAATCTCTCAAAGGAGGCACTTTGGAAAGGATATTTTTTTTCTGTTAACTGTCAACCTGGCAGTAATATATTTAATGTATTTAGAACCAAATCACGGAATTTGGCTGAACTATTTTTTTTAACTTACATTTAGTGCTAGGTGTAAGGGAAATTTTTTTTAAAAAGACTTGGGAAGTTAAGTACCTTTAAAGACGATAGCTTTTAGACTAAAATAATTTTTTCAAACAATATCAATTAATAATCCCAGCTCTAAGTGGTAGCAACTACCCAAAATATATGTTTTGGCATAACCATCTTCTTGCTAATATAGACAAATATATCCAAGGAGAAACAGATATGTAGGAATACTTTGAAAATGACATCAAATTACTGGAGTTGGGGGGATTCATAGGAATTTTCACACATTTCTATTTATTCCTATAAAGATCATTTTTTAAAAAAATATTCATGTTTTGATATGTTTGAAGTAATCACATTCTGAAAATAAGTAAACTATAATTGGTATATTTCTACCACAGATGGTCTTAAGCGTGCCATATTCTCAATATTCAGAAATACTTTACGGGTATACTTACCTAAGGTTGTTAATTGGCCCTAAGAAAAGGCAAGGTTCAGCAAAATATTTCAGGGGGGCCAAGTAATTCCATAATAGTTAGGCTGTAATGAATAATAGGTCAAATAGCTTTTCAGCAGGTTTCTCAATACTTGTAGGACTTTTCATAATGTGTTAATGATATTGTTGTGAAATGTGCAGTCAGAGAAATATTCTATGGGGTATGCTTCTATTTCAAAGTTGTCATTTCTTTTCTGTAAAGAGGGGTTAAAGGTGACTGACCCAAGTAAACTCCTGCGTTCAAAGACCAGAGTCTTTTTGCATCCTAAAAATTGGGAGTTTCAACCCAAAGTGTTATCAAGCTTCTTTAACCGTCTTTAAATACTCAGTTTATCACGCTAAAAAGTAAGGCAAATTCATCACAACTACAAATATATTACTTTCTGCAATGGATTTTAAAAAAGGGCAATTTACCCTTCACTTTATAATGAGGGCAATAACTAGATGCCTAAAAAACCAGGCTAGTCTGTTTTGACTGACAAATACATCAGCTGATTTTATATATCATTTAGACATATACATATATGTGTGTGTGTATATACATACATATCTACACATGTTGTTGTTTTTTGGTCATTTCAGTTGTATCCAACTCTTTGTGACCCCATCTGGGGGTTTCTTGGCAAAGATACGGGAATGGTTTGCCGTTTCCTTCTCCAGCTCATTTTCCCGAGGCAAAAGGGTTAAGTGACTTGCCCAGAGTCACATAGTTGAATTTGAACTCATGAAAATGAGTCTTTCTGATTCCAAATCTGGTACTCTATCGTTGCAACAAATATGCATATGTATATGTGTGTATACATCTCTATATAGACATACATATGTGTACACACACATGAAGAGAAAGAGAGATAATTCAAAGATAACTTAGACATTTAAGAGACCAAACAGAATGAATATAGCTAATGACTGGGATAGTTTGTTTCTGTAATTTTTAAGACACATCCAAAGTCAAGGGAAAAGATTGGATGCATTTTCAGTGTTCTTCCCTGCCCTCTGACCTCAGCTGAAAGTGCTTTCACCATTCTCATAAAACTGTAGAATACTTTGCCTGGAACTCTCCTTTACTTTATCACATTCCATCTTGTCTCATACCTATTTGTCTACAAGTCATTCGCTCCCTGTCAGACTGGTCTCCTTGAGGGCAAGAACTATGTCATTTTTCATGTTTGCTTCTCTACTCCCTAGAAGAGTGCCTTGTTCATGGAAGATGCATAATAATTTTTAACTTTGGGTATAATTTAGAGCTGACATGCTATGACTTCTCAAAAATAAATATCCATTGCTTTTGTTATTTGGAGATACGTAATGGGTCAACTTTATTATCTTGTTTATTTTTTGATAACTTGTTCTTTATACCAGTCATTTCGGATGGAGTCTGGATGACTCATCTTCCTGAGTTCAAATCTGGCCTCAGACACTGACTAGCTGTGTGACCCTGGGCAAGCCACTTAACCCTCTTTGCTTCAGTTACCTTGTCTGTGAAAAGATCTGGAGAAAGAAATGGCAAACAACTCTAGTATCTCTGCTAAGAAAACCCCAAATAAGGTCACAAAGAGTCAGACACAACTGAAAAAAATGAGAAAATGACTGAAAATTTCTCCATATATGGCCTCTATCTCATTGAACCCTCTCTTGTAACAAAGAAAAACAGTTATTTAAAATCATCTGAGAAAGGGAAAACATCCAGCAGAAATATAGCAGTCTGCACCTGTAATCCCCTACCTCTCTAGTGAGGAGTCATAAATTCATAGGATCATAGATTGGTTATGTTCCATTATCTATTCTCTGGCACCAACCCTAATCAATATAATTAAGCTGAATAGAAATGTGTATGTAAAGTGAATTTTAGTGTAAGTAAGTTGGATTTTAGGGTTTATAAAGTGAATTTTTGTTATTATTTCTTAGAGTTCGGTTTCCCAGGATCCATAGCTATAACAATCTCTTGCTCCCAGGGAGTAGATATGAGTTCCCACAATTCTGGTTCAAAACATCTCTACCATACTTGCGTAGAGTTAAATAATGAAAAATAATATAAACATCCACTGCAGCTACACAGTGAGATACAGAGATGTATCTTGTAAACTTGTGAGACTATTGCTAGCAATATGCCTTTTTTGTCTACAGTCCTAAAAAGCAGATGGGCACTGGTTAATGAGTGGGGAACCTTAGGGTTGAATGCACAAGCTGGAATGCTGTGTGTGTCTTGATTGACCCCTATCAAGGCTTGTGGGGAATCTGTGTTTGCTTCAACTGGTCCCCACTGAGGCTTGAGGGGATTTAGGGAAAGCACAAGTTGTGTCTGTCGTCATTGACCCCATCAAGAAGTAAGTTGCCCCCCTACTTCTCTTCAACCCCTGCAAGAAGGGTGATTAGGGAATGCTGTAGGAGTTGTGCTCCCATTATCAGCAATCCTTTTCTGAGAAAACTAGACAAGTTTTAGCTAGATGTAGCATCTTTCCTCTCGAACCAGATCAAGAATGAACCTGTGCTAGGATCCCAAGAGTGTTCTGTGTTTATCTATCTTACAGAATTACATATAGTTTTATGTGACAAGAGAAAAATACCAACAACTAGATCCTGAAACAATATCAGAAACAGTTGGACTCGTCTAGTTGGACTAGAGAACTGACAACCTTTTAAGAAAAAAGAGTCCTTTTTGTACTAGTCTTTGAATAGAACTTTTTAGAACTATATTGGCAACATTTTTTTCCATTAGTATCAGCAGACATCATCATCCTTGGAATTCATTCCATCCTTATTTACATCTCTCAGAATCCTTACCTTCTTTCAATGCCCAATTGAAGAGGAAGAAGAAGGAGGAGGAGGAGGAGGAGAAGGAGAAGGAGGAGGCAGAAGAAGAAGAAGGGAGAAGGAGAAAAAAGAAGCCAATAACTAGCTAGCTTCTAAACCAGATTATATCTATGGGCCTTTTCAGTTCTCTGCTTACTTTTGGATGTAGGATTTGTAGCCTTCACATATGTGACCTGAGGTGCTGACCAGGCACCTGAGATAGGATTTAGTCTTCTTTACAAAAACCATCTTAGAAATTGGGCATTTTATATTTTTAGGATCATCATTTTTAAAATGATCAAACCAAATGTGACATAACTAGAGCTGACTGATTTTCCTTTTTTTTAAATCTTAGATCACATTTTTAAGTTTAAAGACATAACCCAGATTTGTTATTAATTGTGAGTCCTGTCACATGATACGGGTGCTATATGTACCAGGTGGGTTACTATATAAAATATGTAGGTTAATTTGGCTATACATACTGAAATTAACAGGACAAAAACTTAAATAAAGGACCAGTGCAGCAAATTGCATGTAACCGAATTTCACAGATTCACTTTCTCCTTTGTTTTTCTTCTTTACATATTAGAACATTCATGTTTGTTGATAATTATTAAATTCACAATAAAAGGAAAATTTAAATTAAAATTAAAAAATGAAGTACTGGCACCAAAGCAAGAATCTATACAGATTATTGAGTCCAGTGGAGTAAGGGACTGAAACTGGGTCAAGAGAAGAGTAATACCTCATTCCTTTACCCCTTCTGTCTGTATTCCCCAGAGGGAAAACTATTAAACAATAGAGAAGTCCACATTGGGAACCAAGCACTACAGAATCCAAACTCTGCAAGGTGTTTTTCCAAGAAGGGGATTTGAGCTCCATGATTTAAAAAAAATGCCAGCCTCAGCAGAGTTCACTTATCAGCAATGAGCAGCTTTTCCCCCCCAGTCCAGATGGTACATAGAGCCAAGCCAGGCAGAGACCCTTAGTCTCCTGCTGCCTTTTTATGCTGGCCCTTGATTGCTAATGACCCCCAGCTGGAATGGCTCCCTGACCCATTTAACCCCTCTCTGCTGGACCTCTCCAGCTCCTGCAGGGAGAGGAGAGGTATGAAAGTTGGGGGTGGAATGATGCCAAGTCATCCAGGGCTGCCACCCCTAGGTCTGAGACAATGAAGTGTATCTCAGCACCATCACCAAAGGTCTTTCTGAACCATCCAATGGAGAACACATGTTAATCCATTTTTCTATAATAAATGCAACCTGATAAATATGACCAGCTTTTCTCATTGCCATCATTTTACACAAATTAAAGCTAAGACAAAGTAGTTTTCTAAATATGTATTTCCTTCAAGTTCATGTTGTGGAAAGCATCAATATAACCCCCAGAAATAAATTTTTATTAGTTTGAAAATTTTAAACTAACCTTTACCAAAACCACTAGATGGATTTAGTAGAATGCAAAGGCAATATGTCATGATGCAAAGCCAGGGTAAATGCAGCATAAGGAAGAAGATAATTTCCTGAACAGATGACCCATAATAGGGTATAGCACATAGAAGATACCTTCATTTGCAGATGCATCTCTAACATTTGTATATTTACTTTGCTTGATGATATTGTTGTGGGTTCTTTTTTTGGATCTATTAATTCATAGAAAAGCCTTGTGTCCAAATTCATGGAATCTTATAAGCACTTTATTATAGGATAACTTCTTATTAGAGGGAGAAAGATCATCAGGCTATGTCTTGTTGCTATAATTGGGTTGTGTTGTTCTGTCTTGTCTGGTTAAGGAAAACCCCTCGGGTTCATTGTGGATAAACAGTACAATGAAGCCGAGTACTTCTGTTACTCTAAAGATCTAAACGCTAAATTCTTGATCTGAATAGAACTACAAAAGCATTCTGCCATTCTCTATTTTTTTCTCCATCTTTGAATTTTTTATTGGATTTTTGCACCAAATTTGTATCCTGCATAATGCTACAAAGATTTCCCTGAAGAGCTAAACAAGACAGAAAGTTAAACCAATGATATTATGTGAATTTTTTTTTCACTTAGTATATTTCCCTTACTGTTTCATTGGAATTCTAGAGAACTGGGATTAAAGTAACCTTGAAGCTCTGATTTCTCATCACTAATGTGGTGAGTTTTTTTTGTTTTGTTTTGTTTTCATTTTCCTCATCTAATATGAAGCTCAGTCCCATATTTCTAATTTCATTTTGGTTTATACTTCACTTTCTTTTCTGTTTCTGATTAATTTTTCTCTCATACCCACTAGCCCTTACCAACCTAAAACAGCTCAGACATAAATTATAAACTAGGCTTAATCATGGAATCTGTGATTTCACTAATGTGAATCCCTTCTCCACTACGAAAACTCACAACCCCCACAACCTCTAAGCCTTAGACAACCTTTGTCGTGAGTAGCTAGGAGCCAAAAAAAAAATTATATCAATCTATGTCCAGTGTTCAAGCCTTGGCAAACTAAGGTGGTAGTCAAATGATAGTTCCAATAACAGTGACTTGTATTTACAACGTTTCTAGACTGATGTGTGTTTTCTATTGATCTAGCCTTTGAGAGCTCTAGGGTCACTTGCACAACATGGTAAGCCTCTGAAGGACAAATTTTGTGAAAGTTTACAATACAAATGGACATATTTCATTTATTAAATGGATTCACTAGTATAGTATAGTACTTGCAGTATTTGTAATAGTGACATAATCTCACACCTTGTTATTTCACTGCCACAGCTGAGGGGTTGCCTTATTGTGACATCTTTACAGAACTGTAGTCCTACTAAACCTCTTCAGAAGAAATCCATTTCCTTTTGTTTTAAATTAGGCAATCAGGGTTAAGTGACTTGCCCAGGGTCACACAGTTAGTAAGTGTCTGAGACCTGATTTGAACTCAGGTCCTCCTGACTCCAGGGTCAGATCCACTGTGCCAAGCTACATCCTTTTTATAATGAGTAGTATTATAAAGAGGGGCAGAATGGAAAAATGGAGTAAGAGAAGATCTCAGAGCCAGGAAGACTAGAATTCAAATCATCCCTCTGGTACATACTAGCTACATGATCCTGGGCAAGTCACTTAACTTTTCAATGTCCCCAAATAACTTCCTAAGATTATTAATTGCAGAGGTGCTGACTTTTATGGATGGACAGGTTCAATCTCTATTCCTATCCTATAACAAAGTCTCAGTAAATTTATAATTTTTTTCTTGAATACCAATTTGAAGTTATAATACTTGAGCTAATATTCTGGCTCTACTATGTACTATGTATGTGATCTTGCCTCAACCTTTCTGGGTTTGCTTTTCTTCATCTGTGAAACAGTAGGAAGTTTAATGAGATCTGTATCATAGGCTCCTTCAGCAGCCTGGTGAAACCTAGGAACCCCTTTTCAGAATAATATTTTATTGACCACATTCATAATTGGAGGAAATACTAAAATTCAATGAGAAGTTAGTGAAAGTAAATACATAATGTCTTCCCATTCAAATTCATGGACTCCCTAAAATTTATCCACAGATCGCTTGGGAGTCTATGGACCCCAGGTTAAGAATCCTTGAACTGAAACATCTCCATGGTCCTTTAAGCTTTAGACCTGTAACAGGATGTGCTTGGGAAAAGTATCAGATTATCTATCTTCATTAAAATCCTTTTTCAAAAAATGGCTAGAGTTCAGTAGCCTATAAAAGCAAAAGCACTGAATTTTTCAGGCAGAAAACCAGGATTCCAACTGTAGCTCTCTGCTCCTTAGACCTGTGTGACCCTGGCTAGGCAGTCACAATTTCTTTGAGTTCCATTTTTTTTAAATAAGTGATTTGCACTAAAATATCTCAAAGGTTCTTTCCCTAGACACTATGACCTTTTCATATATGGGAAAACTGTATTTCAAAAAGGCTAAGTAACTTGCCCAGGACATTACAATTATTGATTCTGTCATAACTAGGTTCTAGGTCTCCCATTTCTGTTTTCTTAGCCTGTTTGTGACTTTGTGAGTATATTTGTGGCAGGGTATTTCTGGGATCTAAATCATCCTAAATCCAGTATGAAATGTGCTTCTTCCTCAAATATTCGTCATGTTTGGCCAACCTTCAAAAAGACTTTCTTTAGTTGGGCTTTTATCTGCTTTTATGTAAGACCTCATTTCAGTGTTCTTTGTTGGTCACTTAGATTATCTATTGTCCTTGAAGGCTGAGATTTTGACTTTTGAAAAGTTTTTCTCCCTCCTCCCTAGCACATTATTCTTCATAGAGTAGTTTTTTAGCAAACCTTTTAACTCATAGGGTCATAAAATCATGGATTTATAGCTGGAAGGGACCTCAGAATTTCTTTGCCCCATAGTTTCATTTTACAGATCAGTGAATTAATCAGTAAATAGTTATGAAGTGCCTTCTTGGGCCAGGTATTGCGCTAAGCACTGGGGATACAAAAAGAGGCAAAAGATAGTCCCTGCCTTCAAGGATCTTACAAACCAATGGGAGAGATAATGTGCGAACAGATATAAAGCAAGTGATCTGCAGAATAAATAGGAAATAATTAACAGCAAGAATGCACTAGAAGTAAGAGAGTTTGGAGAATTCTTCCTATAGGAGGGAAGATTTTAGTTGGGACTTGAAGCCAGAGCAGCCTGCAGTCTGAGTGGAGAGCAGAGAGTATTCCAGGAAGAGGGAACAGCCAGAGAAAACGCTAGGAGCCGAGAGTATGTCTTGTTCTTAGAACAGCTAGAAAACCAGTGTCACTGGAACAAAGAATAAATGTCAGGATGAAGATGATTGCGAAATCATAGACTTGGAGAGTTGAAGGTGACCTCAGAGATCTAGGCTGGGTCATACATGAACTCCTACAATAACTCATCAAAAGAAAGGATTGTCCAGCCTCTGCATGCAGACCCGCAAGGAGGAGAACCTTGAAGACCAGGAAGTTTAAGTGACATGCTGTTGGAGCTGGGCTTTGAACATAAACTTTCTGACTCTGAGTCCGGAATACCAAATTGAATTGAATAAATTATTAGGAATTCCAGATTGCCCCAAAGTATGTAAATTATAGCTAATAAATAGCTAGCCCTGCATATTTTACAAAGTCCTCTCCTCACAACACTGAAAGCGTCTCAGATTTCCCACATGGTGACATTGCACAATAGTCAAATTCGCTAATCATTGTGCATAATATCTATCCCAGCTGGAAATCCTTCCACAGCTCCCTCAATCCGTGCCATAGAGGAGCAGTGTTGTGAAGGCGGGTTCAAGGGAAACATCCAACTAATGTTTTAACACCCCAGTGAAATAGGAAGAATAAATGACTGTTTATTAAGTACCTACTATGTTCTAGGCACTCTAAGGAACACAAAATACAAATAAAAAAATAGTTCCTTTTGTTCAGAAGCTACATTCTAATAATGGGACACAAAACATACTGAAAAATGAGGGCCAAAGGGAATAATAGTCTGGGGAATCACAGGGATTGTGAATGGAGTCATAGGAAAATCAGGGATTATTACAGCCTTTCAAGGATTCCAGTTTGATCTGATTACTGCTCACAGGGCAAGAGTAAGGGCAGATGGCAAGATCCTACTGGGTGGGCTTTGGTTTCTTGATGCATGGCGGAATGCGATGGCATTGTCTGGGGTGCTAGACAATAGTAATATAATAACTAGCGTTTATATAGTGATTTACAAATAGTATCTCATTTGATCCTCACAACAACCCTGCAAGGTAGATATTGTTACTACCTCCATTTTACAGATGAAGAACCTGAGGCAGAAGGAGGTTAAGTGACTTGTCCAGAGCCACAGAGCTAATAATTGATACTGGATTTGAACTCAGATCTTTCTGGCTACAGATCTAGTACTCTGTCTGCTATCCCACTGAAATGCCTTCATTATAGATACAGATAGAGGAGTTAGTTGAACATTTTGCCACTCATCCGATGCTCAATATAACTCTGTCTCAGGATCAGGGACAAAGTTGAGTGAATTAATCCCCCTAGGGCTAGGAGGAAGGGCATCATTTATGGGTCTCTGGTCCTCCTGGGGAGAAGGGAGGAGGTAATGAAAGGGCAAATAGAAAGATGCCCATGCTGGGCAGGCTCTGATGTTCCTGGAAACAAAAGATTGTGAAGACTTGGAATGAGTGAGTCATGAATAAATTCTTGAGTGGGGGGAGGGAGGGAGATATTGCATCATATAAATATTCTGAATAGTAAAAAGTAAAACAAAATGGAAGAAAACCCAAAAGCAGCAGCCAGCAACTAGAAGCACATGCTGAATCTGCAGAAACTTTTGAAAGGACAGTGTTTTTCAAAACTTTCCACATCGAATCAACCCTCGTGAGACATTAGAGTTTTTGCCCTAAGTTTCTGGTTTGCTTTCAAGAGAATTTCACTAGGTCAGAATGACTTTTCAGCCTTGTCATCTATTCACAGCTCAACCTTGGCAAACTCACTTTAGAGCTTCAGACTTCTGGAAAATGTAGATAGTATTTCTTTATTCAGCAAAATTGTTCTCTTGTACAAAATTGTTTCCCTGCCTCTCAGGGGATTAGAAGGCATCATGCTCACTCTGACCAACCCCAACCCGTTTGATGCTGTCTCTAGTTCAAAGTACATATTAGTCTTTCCTCTTCAGTCCTTTTCCTCCCACTGATCTGCCTTTCCAGGCTTCCTCTGAAAGCATCATCTAAACCGATCTATGTTCTCTCCTGAATGAACCCTGTCTATTTGATAAAGATACCTAGCTAATCTAGTGTTGGAGAGTGGGCCTGAAACAGATTAGTTCCCTGGTAGGTTAGGTCTAATATTAGAATAAAATGAGATACTCATAAGTCATTCAACAGTCAACAGCAAAGGAAAGACATTCAGCAATGATATTCAGTGATATGAGAAGGGAAGAAGCACCTATTAAGAGCTGACTATGCGCCAGGCACTGTGCTAAATGCTTTACAAATATTATCTCATTTTGAGGTTCCCAACAGCCCTGTGAAGTAGGTGTTATTATTATCCGCATTTTACAGTTGAAGAAATGGAGGCAGGCAGAAATTTAAATCACTGAGCTAATACGTGGCCAAGACTGGATTTGAACTCAGATCTCCTTGACCCCTTGCCCAGCACTCTATTCACTGTGCCATCTAGCTGCCCCACATTCCACATTGATTTATCTGAGCACGGCTTCCTGGTGGTGTTCGTTATATTTTTGTTCTATAGTCCAAAGCCTCAAAGAAGGAGCTGGAGTTCTTCCGACCTTTTGTATTCAGTAGAACTGGAAGCCACTCCAACACCCGGAGACATTCTTTGGAGCTAAACAAGTCTCAAGGAGAATTTCAATACCTCCTAAGGAAAATTACTTACTTAACCCATGTTAGGCTAAGGCCTAAGGAAAAGACAGACCAGTCTATGTGGCAGGGACCTTGGAAATATTGCTCCTACCATACCGTACCTTTTGTTGTCAGAATCCTAAAGGTCTTTAGAGTAGCTTCCACCATTTAAATTATTTTAGGACTATTACTGGACTCCCTTGGTCTTGGAGATGTAAGAGGCCTGTCATAGGTAGAAATGAAGGAGGAAAAGTTTTTTTAAGAAAAAGAAAGGAATTTAATGAATGACTCCCTGAAGTAATGGCTCAACATAGGAAAAGAAAGACCAAGAATCCCAGGTTTTGTCTTGTCCTGTCCCTTCAGATGACCTGAGTCCCATATCTAAAAAGTATGGTCTAGGAGGTAGGTGATTACAAGATCTTTGCACAGGGGGTCCACTAATGAAAAGAGCTGACTGTGAATTGTAGAAGTGCCAAGAACATCAAGGCTAAAGCAAAGATACTGTCCTGCATGGTCATTTATCCTTGTGATGGGTCAGGGTCATCTATAGTAAAGTAAACAGAAGATCATTGCCCTCTTACATGTAATCTGTCCCAGATAGCCAGATAGTCTCAGAGCCAATCCTGAAAATTTCCCTGTGCCACCAGTCCCTTTATATGAACTAGCCACAGCCAGGACCTCTTATTACCAGAGAGCATATGGGGGAGGTGGAGTAGGAAAAGGGAGAAAAATAAAGTCTTTGTTTAATCAGAAGCCTCTGAAGGACCACCTTCCCTTCATTCTTGGAGCTAGGTAGAGTCACTTCCCTCTTACTGAGAAAAAGCAAGCCATCTCTCAACAATGCCACTCTAAACCCTCTCTGGGGAGGAATTGTCCAGTGACCACTGAGTGCCAACGACCAATTCTAGAGAGTAAGAAAATGACTTCAATGAGCCTACCTTTGCCATCGACCATGTCATTGTCACCTACCACTGGGGCCCTCACTTTGGCCAGCTGCCACCAGGGTCCAGCAGCTGCCACTGCCGCTGGGATCCAGGCCGATGCCTACTCTGATGCATTGTGCCACGGGGCCAACACCTGTCATCGCTGTCCACCTCACCAAACTCAACGGCTACCCCTCTTCTTGTGTTGATGGTCATGAGTGCTGTCACTGTGCTCCTGTCACTACAAGGGCCTAACTCTGCCCATCCCACACAGAGTATTGCCTCGGGTCTAATCACTGCTCTTGCTTAGATCTACTCCTGCACCCTCACATACTAGGGAAGAACACCAAGGGCTTGAGAACTGTTTTGTTTCTCCTCTTGTACCAGAGCAGGAATGCTGCCCAGGGTATCCCCATTCCTGGGGTCTGACTCTGCTTCTCTGGTCAGGGCAGGGAATCACCATAGACTCAGTGCTGCTGGCCAGTCCACCATGTTGATGAGGTCAGGAATAATTGCATTGGGATGATTCAAGTAACTGGAGGGAACACCCAGGCTTAGAATCATTCACCTACGCTCAAGGCACAAAGCAAAAGAAGGGAGCCATGAATTTCTCTAGGTATGTTCTCTTGGCATTTCTGTCAAAGTGGGACAGGGTGGCTGAGCCCCTCATTCACCCTCCACTGAAAGTCTCAGAAAGCAAAAGAGACTTAGAGTTCATAGTTTCAGATCTAGAGGAGATGCTATTTCTCATTTTTAATTGACTCAGCCTTCCCTCACCCCCAATAAGGGGCAGTTAGGTGGCACAATGGATACAGCATAGACCTTGGAGTCAGGAGCTCAAATTTGGCTTCAGATACCTACTAGCTGTGGGACCCTCGGCAAGTTACATAACCTACGTTTGCCTCTGTTTCCTTATCTGTGAAATGGGGATAATAATACCTACCTCCCAAGATTTTTGTGAAGATTAAGTGAGACAATAGTTGTAAAGAGTTTAGCATAATGCCCAGCACCTAGTAAGAGCTATATCAATGTTAGCTATTACTATTTATCATTATTATTTATAAAAGTGGGAATTTGTCTGTACCCCATTTACAAGAAAAACCTGTGGGATCCTGGGGAGGATCAAGCAACTTCCTTTCAAGGGCTTTTCCCAAGACATGGTAACAAAAAGTCCAAACAAAGTTCATGTGGCACAGCCCTCAATGGCCCCCAGATGCCCTATTAAATAGATTCAAAGAGTCTTTTAGCCCAGTGTTTCAAACTATATCAAACTATTCCCAAAGGTGGGAGGGAGGGACAATGGCCCCAAGATGCCCTATTAAATAGATTCAAAGAGTTTTTTAGCCCAGTGTTTCAAACTATATCAAACTATTCCCAAAGGTGGGAGGGAGGGACAGTCCCAGGCCCAGACCTAGGTCTAGCAGTTAGTGGGTCTAGAGACCACTCTCACTCCCAAATTAAAAAAGAAAATCCAACAGATTACCATTTACTGCTGTTTTCATCAGGATATAGTTCTTAATGACACAGAACATGTTCACATAGGTCACTCCTTGCTGAATGACCACAGACAGTTTACTCCCAAGAGTATCAGAGAATGTCTCACAACAAGTCACTACCATCCCTAGAGGCATCAACGAAAAAAATCCAAGAAGCAGAAGGGCCATCAAGGCTCCTTTCCTCTGCCTCACCCATTCCCCCACTTCACCAGATGGGTCTGTTGTAATCCTGTATGGCTACTGCTAATTGTTGTGGGTTAAATAGACCCACAATGTTGAACTTAGGTTGTTGCTCAGCTGTTTTGCAGTCCTATCTGATGCTTTGTGATCCAGTTTGGGTGGTAGGAGGGCATAAATGAGAGTTTCAGGATGGGCAAGTGTGGAGGGATTATGAACTCACTCACTGAAGTGAACCACCTAATGGATAGAACAGATTCATCTGAGTACTGAGTATTTTAAGATATAAAGACACTGGATGGCGGGCACTGAAGATAGAAAGACAAAACCAAAAATAGTCCCTTTCCTCAAAAATCTCATATTCCACCAAAAGGAAGTCACATATTAGTAAATATAAAATATTTACTCTTTACTATTATTGTGAATAATAAGTACAAAGTGATGTAGGGCAGGGTGGAGATCACTAACAAATTGGGGATCAATTAATCAAAAAAGTACTTATCATACTTATCATATTTGATTTATTTTATATTATTTATATCAATACGTACTTATATATAATATATTTATATTACATATTTTATGATATTGCTGGGGATACAAGTACAAAGAATGGAATAATCCCTGTGGGCAAGGGGATTGCATTCTAATGGAAAGCCAAGGACATATAAAAAAAGAGCACAATTATAGAGTGAATAAATACAAATATACACCAAGTTGGTAAGTACAAAGTAGCTGGTAAGGAAGGATACTGACATTTGGAGAGATCAGTAAAGGCTTCCACAAAAACCAGTGTTTGTGCTGTATCTTAAAGCAAAAGGGCTTCAGGAAACAAAAGGGAGAAGGAAATACACTCCAGGCATGGGGGATGACCAGGGCAAAGACATGGACATGGAAGATGAGCTGGTGTATGTGGGGAATAGAAAGAAAGGCCAGTTTGACTGGATTGCAGAGGGCAGGAGGGTGAGTAATAGCCAATGAGACTGAAAAGGAGATGATTGTCAAGTTAGCTAAGGCTTTTAAAGCAAAACAGAGTAGTTCATATTTTATCCTAGAGGTAATAGGGAACCAGTGGAGTCTGTGCTTAATGAAATTTAGTTTGGGGACTGTGTGAGGGATAGAATGGTGCTGAGAGAGACTTGAGGCAGGGGGACCAAGTAGGCCACTATTTGCAATAATCTAGGCAAGAAGTTAAGAAGGTTTTAAAAAGGGGGGGTCAGGTGTATGAGATGCTATGAAGGTTGAAATGGGAAGATTTGACAACTAGTTTGATATGTTGGGTAAAAGACAGTGAGGAGGATAACATCAAGATTATGAACTTGGGAGGCTGGAAGGATGGTGTTGCTTTATATCAGTAAGAACCCCAGTATACACAGGGGGGCCTGCTATCACAGGTTCTTAGATCTGCATTCATAAAAGGAAAGACAACTTTTCAGGGATTAACGATCACTTTAATCAAGCATATGTATCATTCCTTTAACCAAGCACATATATCATTCATCGAGTTCAGGGGAGTCAACACCTTGAACTTCAAAGAAAATACAGAGAAATTAAAAGTCAACAGACATGGCCTCCTCTGCCTGAATTCATCAGACATTTGGACCCCAACTGCCTGACCATAGTTACCAGAGAGGGAAGCATGACATCTGGGTTCTCAAAGCTGAGGGCCTCCTTGGTGACTTCCCAGTGTCTTCATCTGACCAAACACTTCCAGTCAGTGAGCCCCAAAGTAATCGACAGACATGGCTTCCTCTGCCTGACCATAATTCAACAGACAGGTACAGCTGTCTGACCAATGTTACCAGAGAGGGAAGCTTGACATCTGGTTTCTCAAAGCTGAGTGGCTCCTTAGCAGCTTCCCCAGAGTCCTTGTCTAGCACTCAAACCTTATTGCAAAAACTAAGCCCCAAAGTAAAACCTCACCCTCATAGTCTTTATACACTTTTTAGAGCCAGAGAGCATTACACCCTTAGAGAACAAGTGCCTCATGAGCAAAAGATGTGGACCTTCTTACAGATCTTCCCAGGCCTGACAAATGGGTAGGAAAGATCCCCGCAGTCATATTCAAATAGCGGCATTATACTTCTTGATTATACTAAAAGAAAAACAGCAAAAGATCCTATTTTACTTGCCATTACATGCTTTGAAATAAACAGGGATGTTTGAAAGGAGGGAGGTTTTGAGAGCAAAGATAATGAGTTCAGTTTTGGATAGGTTGAGTTTAAGATGTCTCTGGAACATTCAATCAAAAAGCAACTGATGACGTCCCAGTGAAATCTGGGGGAGCTGATGTGTAAGAGATGACACTTGAGCTGAGCCTTGAAGGAAGAAAGAGAATCCAAAAGGAAGAGACAAATACAGAATATTCCAGGTGAGGATAAAAGCCCATGTAAAGACCTAGAATCAAGACGCTACTGGAACACCGAAAACTCACCACCATCAGGGTTCACTGCCAAATTTTTAGAGGCTTGCACCTATTAGGGTGTTAAAATAAAAGAATAATATCAAATATATCACTTCCTTCAAAGCATATTTTTACCTACCTCCATACCCTTCAAGAGCAGACTGGAAGCATTAGAGATAGTTTCTTTTTCAGTCTTTTCAGATTCTTTGTGATTTCATTTGGAGTTTTCTTGGCAAAGATACTGGAATAGTTTGACATTTTTTTTTTCTCCAGTCCATTTTACAGATGAGGAAACTGAGGTAAATAGGGTTAAGTGACTTGCCCAGGGTCATATAGCTAGTAAGTGTCTGAGAACAGATGTGAACCCAGGTCCTCCTGATTCCTGGTGTTCTATCCGCTACACCCCCTTAATGACTTAGAGATAGTTACTTCCATGGAAAAGAAGGAATCTGAGTTTTTATGCAGATGTCATCATGTAGGTGCATCTTTTTAAAGCATTAGTACAATAATAGTAACTGAACCAACCTAAGTGGCGGACATGATATGACACAGAGATTAGGTGATTTTCTTATAAACAAAAACAGTAATTACATCAAAATGAATGATTAAAACTCCAAAATGGATTATATGGTTTGAATCATCCATTTTGGCTTTTTAGATTGAACAATTTATCCAGATAATGCTATCAGTTTTTACAGGATAGAGATACAGCCCATGATTTATTTCAAATCTGGTTGAATATAGGAATTTTTTCTTTTGATTGGAAATCCTGCAAAATCAGACAGATTTATCAGTAAAAGGATGGAACCGATCATTACTTGTAGCTCTGCTCACATGACCTAATTGTCTTTCCAGGGCCTTTGTCCATCCTCCTAAATACTACAACCCAATGAACTGCAGAACTTAAGCTGTCATGTCTAGGATGGATCCCAGAACTTAAACTGTCATGTCTAGGATGGATCCCATTCATGGTGTTAACCCTAGGAGAGCTGGAAGGACCTTATTCTAATTTTGCTTCACCTGTAACACAATCCCTGTAGTATGGGGCCTGAGATATGCACCAACATCAGCCAAGTGAAACGGTTGGGGGAAAAAAAATTCAATACCTACCTTCTTTGTTAAAGTGGAGAACTAAAGGTATTCAGAACATTGAGTATACTGTCAGACTTGATGCACTGATTTAGCTTATTGAACGGTTTTTCCCCATCCTTCTGTTATATTCTTTGTTAATATCTCTCTGGTAGGGGAAGAGGGAAATGATATATTGCAAAGTAAAGGTGATGGGGCAGTTAGATAGCACAGTGGATAGAGTGCCAGGCCTGGAATCAGAAAGACCTGAGTTCAAATCTGACCTTCAGACACTTACTAGTTGTATTCCTCTGGGCAATCCTGTTTACCTCAGTCTCCTTATCTGTAAAATGAGCTGAAGAAAGAAAAGGCAAATCATTCCAGTGTCTTTGCTAAGAAAACCCCAAATGGAATCACAGAGAGTTGGACACAACGAAAATAACTGAACAAGAACAGTGAAAACAACAGTAGTTTTTTTTTTAAATAAGGAATTCTGTGTGTTAATTTGATATATTACAAAATACAGAACTTATCAATGGGGTATGAAGAGGCAGGGCTATACAAAAGAAAGAGCACTGGGTGTCACTAGGCATAAAAAGGTTTGAGCACAAGCCCCATTTTCCTCAACTATGTGACTTTGGGAGTGTTTTCTCTTAAACCCCTCTCAGCTACCATTTCCTTGTTGTAACACTGATAATAGCTTTACTATCTACTCAGAAGGTTGCTATGAATATCAAATGAGATTTCTATATGTAGAAAGACTTTGGAACCATAGAGCACTAGATAAGTATAAGCTATTATTATTGTAAAAAGTTTCAGGCTATTTCCACCTAGATCCCTGACACTGTTCCTATGTCCTTATCCTTAATGGGAGTTGGGCAGCCTATGACTGACCAAGGTTCATCATGCTGATGGAAACAACCCTTGCTTGGGAAATAAGAAGAGTCATACCAGACCAAGTATCAGCATAGATGGAGATCAGAAACACTGAGCATCAAGCCAATATCTGGATCTGGAGAGAATGGTTACTGATGGGGAAAAAACCAGAGTTGGACTCAAAACCAGGGGTTTGCTACAAGTTCATAGAAGTGGAGCTGGAGAGAGGGAAAGGAAAGGTTCAGGTTTCTGGCCTGCAACATCTCAGTACCAGGGAAGGAGTCACAGTAGACATGGGTTCAGCGAGTTGCACTGCAAAAAGGGCTTTGTGAATATCTGAGCATCTTAAACTAGCCTCCAGTCTTGGCCAAAGCCACTCCCCAGTCTGCTGCTGCCTCCAGGGAATCCACAGACAAACTGACATCCAGAGATTGGGAGCAGTGATGTGCTGGAGCCCTGGACGCTCTTTGGAGGAACAGCACCCTTCTGCATTGCAAATCATTACAACCATAACTGAGCTCGTTTTCTCTTTCTTTGAACTGTGGTCTTGGTGTCAAATACAAGTGTGCTTTTCCACTTTAAGGAAACAATGTACAAAACCCTCTAAACTAAGGAATTCAAAGCAATTGCTTTGAATAGTGACCTCCCCTATGTAATTTCAAATTAGAATTTAATGTATAGAAATCCATTTTACAGGAACTTTTCAGGAATGTATTTGTATTTATAATTGTATTTATTTGTATTTCTAGGACATAGCATGTGCCTGGCATATAGTAGGTGCTTAATAAATACTTGTTGATTGCTCAATTGGATGAATGCATTTATTCCATGGGACAATGTTTGACTATATAACATGACCAGTTTGACTGCTTTTTATTTTTTTTTTCACTTTTCGAGTGACTACTGTGTAGCGACAAGATTTAACTACTAAAAATTAAGGAAAATATAATGTATCACTACAGCACTACCAACCTAAAAAGACTAATGTAACATTCTTTCAATCACACATTTAAAAATATTTTTTTTGTATGAGAGAAAAAGAAAACCGTAGACTGGGAATTAAAAGATTTAGATTTGAATTTTGTTTCTGACATTTACTAGTGGTATTTTCATTGGCAAGTCTGTGATCACAAGATCATAGATTTAGACCTAGTGGGGACCTTGGAGGTGATCTAGCACAACTGCACAATCCCTTTATTTACAAATGAGAAAGCTCACTAAAGAGGTGAGACCAGTTGGTCTCGATGTATTAGTGGTCTCTTCATCAGAAAAATGGGGATAATAATACTTGTAGGAAATACTCCTGCACCTTAAAACCCCCTCCCTACACACACACACACACACACAGAGTTTCTGAGGGGATCAAATAAAATAATATATAAAATATCTTGTAAACCATAAAGCATTATGTAAATGTCAAGGGGTTTGTGTGTGTGTGTGTGTGTGTGTGTGTGTGTGTATAGCTTTGTCCATTAGTTGTGTGTGACTCTTTGTGACCCTCTGGGGGTTTTCTTGAAAGAGATCCTGGGGTGGTTTGCCATATACTTTTCCAGAGGAGAAAAGTGAGTTTGACAGGGTCAAGCAACTTGCCCAAGGTCACACAGCTAATAAATGGCTAAGGTCAGATTTGAACTTGCGTTCTCCTGATTCTGGGGCAAGCATTTTATCTACAGCTCTACCTAAATCACTTTTCATTCCCTTTAATAGGAAGTGTCCCTAGTGTTTAAGGACGGACGGAGCTCCACTGATGTCATTTCTTCAGCTCCTGTTAAGTAAAATCAATAAGTAGCTCAATTTTACATTTGTGCTATGATATGAACTTTAAAAGGGCACATTTATTAAAATCCATGGGGAAAAAGGAAAACAAACTTGATAATCCGCCATCATCAGACTTGGTAACTTAAAACACCCCCTTTACTTCCTGGGGTTCAGAAGACACTAACAAGGGTTACTATCCCAATCCTTAGGAATATCCCTGAGAGCTAAATGGGGAACGCTGTGTTTTAGTTAGCAGAATCAGATCAAGCAGGAAACACATGAATAGCTAAGAGACCAGCTGTACTGATGAGGCTTTCTCTCCCTCCAAAAGTGATTGTATTTTAATAGCTTGCTTAAATTGACTCAAAATGTCCTGAGGCACAATGAAAAAATGAAAATACCTTTCTCTTTCTTAGAATACAGAGCCCTTTTGGAGGAGAGAGGGGACATTAAGGATAGGTGTTCTATAGGTTGTTGTCTATGTACTGTCAAGATCTCATGAGAATCACATCTGATTTCAGAGATGCAATGGATAGGGCACCAGATTCCATGAAAATCGATTTTTTGTAAAGGAAATGGACCATGGCTTAATTTGACAAGTTATTTTCTCTTCGGAGATTTTAAGCGTAGCCTTGTAGGAGGATTCCAAAACTAGGTCTATTACGAAGTAGTTTCTTAAGGTCATGGTTCAGTTGACCTTTTCCTCCTCTTACTTCTACCACCTCTAAAGAATGCAGAGATCAATTATATTTTTCAAAGCATTTAACTAATACTAGCTCGGGCCCTATTTTCTCCAAAATACAACCCTCTAAGAGCTTTCCTTCGTCTCTGCCCTGCAGAGTGTGTGCTCCAGATGGCTTTCAACTCCCTCTCCGATGAACTGCAAATTATCTTAAAGTAGCATCTCCCAGATTGGTTTCATTGTTTCATACCCTGATAGTCTACCAAGGAAGTTGCCCCTCTGTGCCGGACTGAAACTGACCACTAACCAGGAGATTCCCTTCCTGAGTGCTCAGATAGTTTATCTTCTGACTGAGGAAAGATGAGAGTGGAACCGGAAGTGAACACCTGACCGTTTTCTTAAAGATAACTTCTCTCAAACCTACTATACTATTCTCCAAACATTGATTACACTGAAACAAGTTTGCTGTTAAGTTCATTTGCAGAAAGTACTTCTGGGTTTTTTGACCTAAAAACACTCAAAGATTTTTTGCGATACCTGGGATGGCTCAAAACTGGATTTTGTGTTCTCTTATTCTAGGTGCAGAAAACAGTGTCGAACAGAAGCTGAGAGCACCTCGCAGAAGATGTCAGCAGCCCAAAATGCTGAATAGCCCTGAGGATAACATGTACTATAACCAGTTAAACGTGAGTTCAAAGTGGCCATAAAGCGTTTTACTGGCTTTGTTTCCAGTTAATAATTCTGTTATTAATACCTGTTCCAGCCGCTCCAGCCCCACCCCCATGCTCTTCTCCTCTCCTCCTGAACATGTGCTTATGCTCTTTATCTGTTGCTTTCATGTCAGGATGTCTGCCTTCACGGTGAATAATTGATGCGGTTTATCAAAGACGAGCAAGATGCATGCTTCATCAGGCTCACTTGAGCCCTTTGATCAAAAAAATTATGCTGTGACTTCTGATATTATCAGCATCTGCTTGCATTCAACACAAAATCACTTTGAATTAAAAATTAACGACTTACTGCTTTGCTTTGACTGTGTGTTCTTGGCCCTCTCCACAGGGAACTCTAGAATATCAAGGGAGCAAGAGGAAGCCAAGAAAATTTGGGTAAATATCTGTCTTCTTAGTTCTAAGCAACTGTAAACAGAAGGAGTCCTTTGTGAAATTACAGAAAATGCAAAACTTTCTAGAGAGATTTCTAAAAATAAGCAATTAGAATACTCAGCCATTATTAACACTGGGAACTTAAAAAAAATAGTACCAAGTAGCACTTGTATCAGCTAATATCTAAGAAGGCGGTCCAATGAGGGGGTTGGATTAGATGGTCTTTAAAGTCCCTTCTGGAAGCAACATTCAGTACTCTGGGAGTCTGTGAAATTGTCTCCTACTGGCACATGTTCTTTTCACATTCTTTCCTCTAGGTACTCCAAAGAATTTTAGTTTCCCTTTGGTGTGAAAGAGGTAGGAAGGTTGTAGCCTTTTATCTACAGATTAGATGTAGCCTGCACACATTCATACACACACACACACACACACACATACACACACACACACACACACACTTTGCAAATATGACAACTTTTACAGAATAACCCATGGATCAGAATTCTATCTTTACCTGCAAAGATCATCCCCAAAGGTCAAAGGGAAATTGGCCTTCTGCTTCTTGGTAAGTAGGGTGAAGAGACAAAAAGAGGAATTCATCAGGGCACATCCTGAGGCTCTTAAAGAAAGCACTTGCATCTCTAAGGAACCAGAGACAGACAATTTGTTTCCCATAAATCAGCAGTGCCAGTATGATAACAACTTCCAGCCACAGCTTTCTTTGCCTCATTATAAGTGTGTGACCCAGAAGTGAAAGGTGTGGCAGGCAGTCATTAATCTTGCTAGCCATACAGGTTCCCTAGAAAGTGATTTAAAGAGGAGAAACCCTTTGGGATACGACACCCTTAGAGCAGTGATGTTTCCATATGATTCCAGCCCTGTCCCGTTCAGACTGTTTGTATAACATTAGCAGCACTGCTGATGGTGATGACATCAGGAATTCTTTCACTCTCTTTTCTTTTCCCCACAAAATTAATTCCCTTTCCTTGTCGTAGCCAAATCAAACTACTTGATGGGGAAGATGAATATTACAAATCGCTGTCTGCTGTGGATTCTATCCCTGAAGAGGACAACTTCGTCCACTGTTCCCCGCTTCCCTCATCCTCTGGAGGAGAGCCTTTGGCTAAAAGCTGAGCTGTGCTCCCTGCCCCTCAATCTGCTGCTGCTGGTAAGAACAATTTTTATTAAATCCCCAAACCAGTCTTTAACCTGAAGGCACTGAAATCACATCAGGGAGTCTGTCTCCCCCTTGTTAAGTGACCCACCTTAACAAAGAGACGCTGTTGTTTCTAGTACAAACCACCTTACTTCTGTTGCAAACCATTATTTCAGGCTTGACTCAGCAATTTGATGTCACATGGCAAAAGAAGAATGACATCTCATGGTTGAAATAAGCCCTTAGCAAAGAAAAAAAGAAATTTAAACACACACATACACACACAATGTATGGCATTACATCATGTCCTGTTTGAGCAGAAACATCTGAAAACATGAGTTTGACTTTCGAAACCATCCAAAAAGAGGGGGAGGGGGGATGTTAAGGTCACTAGGAAGACTGGGTCTGGCTTTCCAAAATGTGTTCCTTAAAAGTGGTATTTTACCATCCTCCAGCTCAAAGCTAAGAATCTTCTTTATGATGCTACTGGCTCCTACCTCTGCTCTGCTCATTAAGTGCTCTCTAATTGATGGAGTCCTTTCTCTGTGAGTAAAAGTGAGTTAAGCTGGAAAGACCAAATCAATTGCAGTAACAGAGAGGCACTAGAGGGAATCATTTAACTGACCACATCATTATGGATTGTAAGCATTAATGTATGTCTGGAGGTACACACAAAGCAAATGTGTAATGAGGGAGGAGGGAATAAGGTGTTTATTTTATTAAGCATGGAGATGTTCATAGAGTAGTAGATGACTGGCTGTCACCGATGGGGATCAATAATAGCTCTCAGGCCAAAGTTTGTATTTCAAAATTCAGAAATGGTTTGTATAGTTGATGTTTATAATTTTTTTAATTCTATATATTTTCAGTGGGAAAGTATCATCTGCCACACATGTATTTTATTGCCAGAAAGAATGTGTATTGTCTGAAATAGTTTCAGTCATGAACAACCTTTTCTGTTCTTATCTGGATTTGAACCAACACTCTTCCCTCTAATTCTCTCTCCACTTTTGCTAAAAAAAATAATGGTTTTTGCTCAAATTGACTAATCACACTACCTACTCATTAACGGTCGCTAACTGGTTATGAACAAGCCTGACCAAACTGATGAGTTATAAACTAAACTGAATGGCAAGTGAGAGTAGGCAGTGTGGTGGAAAAAGCACCCAACAGACATTATTTCAGAGGAGTAACAGTGATGCCTGTAAGCCTCAGCAAGGGTTACTATAGGTATGTAATAAGGAAGACATAGTCAAAAATGGTCAGTGTGTTGAATTGCTTTGCTTACCTGTTCTTTGTTGTTCTGTTTAGTGGAGGGTAGTCAGAGGTAAGGAAGGAGTAGGAAAGAGTGACATTGATATAAAAACAAAAGAACATAAGTGGGTTTTGAATCTAAACAACAAAGGGGTTGAGTCCTGACTGTCTATTTGTGACCAGGTCCCTTGATCTCTCTGACTTCAATTTCCTTACCTAGAGGCAGTGTTTTCCATATAGCAGGTGCTTAATAAATGTTTGATGACCATTGATTGACTGACCGACCAACTTCTATGTAGAAAAGGGAAAATAATCCTTGAACCACCTACCTTATGGGGTTGTTGTGCAAAAGTACTCAATCAATGTGTGTTCACTGTCGCAACATTATATGTACAAACTAGTATAACCGGTATAACCAGGTGACCAGGAACACCAGTTATTCAACCTGTTTCAAAACTGTACTACCCATTTGTATATTTAGACACAGTATCCCAGCACCCATCCCTACACTTTGGTTTGTTTACACAATTACCTGATTATTTGGCATTATATATGTTTGTTGTCATTGTTCAGTTGTTTCAGTCCTGCCCAAATCTTCATGACCCCATTTGTTTTTTTTCTTTTAAATAATATTTTATTTTCCTCCGGTTACATGTAAAGATAATTTTTAATTTTTAACATTCATTTTTCAAATTTTGAGTTCCAAATTTTTTCTCTCTCTTTCACCTCCCCCCTCCCTGAGACAGTAAGCAATTTCATGTAGTTTATAAATATCCAATCATGTAAAATATATGATCATATTAGTTGTGCTGTAAAAGAAGACCCAAAGAAAAAAAACATAACAAAATATAGAAAGTGAAAAATAGTATGCTTCAATCTGAATTCAGACTTCAGAATTTCTCTGGAGGTAGACAGCATTTTTCATCACAAGTCTTTTGGAACTGTATTGGATCATTTTATTGCTGAGAATATCATTCACAAATCATTCACAGCTGATCATTGTACAATATTGCTGTTACTATGTACAGTGTTCTTCTGGCTCTGCTCAATTCACTTTCATCAGTTCACATAAGTCTTTCCAGTTTTTTCTGAAATCAGGCTGCTTATTATTTCTTATAGCATAGTAATATTCCATTAAATACATAGCACAATTTGTTCAGCTATTCCTCAATTGATGAATCCCCTCAATTTTCAGTTCTTTGCCATGACAAAAACAACTGCTATAAATATTTTTGTGTCTTCCCCTACCCCTTTTATCAATCTATTTTTTAAAAAAATCTCTTTGGGATACATACCTAGTAGCGATATTCCCCTTTGGGCAAAGTTCCGAATTGCTTTCCAGAATGGTTGAATCAGTTCACAACTCCACCAATAGCATATTATTATCCATTTGAGGTTTTCTTGGCAGATATTTCTTCTCCAGCTCATTTTACAGATGATGAAAAAAGGTTAAGGCAAACAGGGTTAAGTAATTTGCCCATGATCACACAGGTAGTAAGTGTCTGAAGCTAGATTTGAACTCATGAAGATGAGTCTTCCTGACTTCAGGGCTAGTGCTCTATCTTCTGCGCCACTTAGCTGCCCCATAAATTAGGTAACAATCATTCATTTTAAGTGCCTTCTGTGCGCTTAACCCTGGCACATAGAGTTGGGATCACAGGATTTAGAGCTAGCATAGGAACCTTAGAACTTCATTCAGTGAAACCTATCAGTTTACAGATGGACAGAGAGGTGGCCTGGGCAAGCAACACAAACCATACCTTGGGCAAGCATCTATAAAGGTACCCACAAATCTAACATTTTAGACAAATTAAGTAAGTTGCAGAGGAAGAAACCTTAAGACAGAAGAGCTATAAAGGAGGGCAGATCCCAGGGACATTGGCCTCTATGGATGGAGACCCTGAGGCTGCTTGAGAGGTCATCACAAAAGGCAGGAGCACAGCAAGGCTCAGTAGTAGACCCACCATCTGGTAGCTTCCTATTCTAGCCAATTATTCTACATAACTAGTTTCTAAGATCACTTGTTTCTACCTGCTGAAGGAGTAAAAATGTCATCAGTGTCCTCTAAATTTAGGTGCCTTAAGACAAATCCCTGATTGCTCCACCCTAATCATGTCGGGGGTGATGAGGAAATTGAAGTCCAGAGATGACTTGGACATGGGCAACACATTGGCAGTCACACAGACAATAATAATAGTGCCAGGATTCAACTTCATTTCCATGGATATTTCTCAGGCATTTGCTGTGGACAAGGCACTCTGCTGTTTGTTAGGGGCGCAAAAACAAACGAAACAGTCGCTGCCCTCAAGGAGCTTGTGTTCTGCTTAGGGCAGATAAGATGCATATGTCATTTTTTGTTACTGTTGTTGAGTCATGTCTGACTCTTCATGAGCCCATTTGGGGTTTTCTTGGCAAAGGTATTGGGATAGTTTGCCATGTCCTTCTCTGGTTTATTTTACAGATGAGGAAACTGAGGCAAATAGTGTTAAATGATTTGCCAGCTGGTAAGTGCCAGATTTAAGGGTCTAAATTCAGGTCTCCCTGACTCCAGACCTGGTGCTCTATCCACTGACCACCTCGTCATAACACAGGAGAACAAAGCTATCAGAGGAGCTTGCACTAATTCCAGGAAGGATCAGGGATGACTTCATGGACATGGCAGCACTGAACTGATCATTAAAGGGAGGAAAGAGGGCTTCTCTAAGGCTAAGATGCAGAGGCAAGTACATTCCTAGCCCAGAAGGTCTGCCTCTGGGTGTTCTAGAGGTGGACAATGGCATGTCCACCTTGAGGAATAGGTGATAGACTGAATGTGGCAGTTAGATGGAAGTACAGAGTGTGTAAAATGAAGTACTGTGAGGAACAAAGCTGGAAAGAAAGATCAGGGTCAGACTGTGAAAAGATTTAAATAGTAGGATAAGGAGTTTATAGTTTATCCTAGAAATAATAAGGAGATTCTGAAGGTTGGAAATTGGGGATGGGCAGGGTTTAGCAAGAGAATATCAGGTACTGAATCTTAGGAAAATTTTCTTAGCAGTTATGTAAAGGTTGGATTAAAAAGGGGAGATTAGGAGCAAGAAGATTAATTAGAAGCTAATTAGAGAGTCCAAATGAGAAGTAATGAAGCCTGAGCTAAGGTGGTGGACAGAAAGAAATAGATAAGTGAGGTGAAAGTAGATGTGGCAAAGAGGCAACTTACTAGATATGAGGAAGCATTGTGGTATAGGGGAAAGGATGCCAGCTCTAAGTTCAAATCCCACTTCTGACACTTATTATGTACATGACCCTGGATAAGTTGTATAACTTCCTTGGACTTCTATTTTGTCATCTATAAAATAGGAGAGTTGAACTAGTTTCTTTCTAGCTCAAGATCACCCTGTGATAAGGGGAAGAGAAAAGTCACTGATGCCTCCAATGTTATGAACCTGAATGACTAGGAGGAATCCATGTCTTCTGGTTCTAGACCCAGAGCTCTTACCACTACTCAAACCTCTCTATTCACCTATTTCATTAGTGTGGCATCAACTAAGATTTATTGCTCTCCTGTGGATAATACTACTGAATCCAGTATGCAAGGCCCACCTTGCCTCTAGACTGAGTAGGGAACTACTTATGTGGGGAGAACACATATCACTCCCTCAAGAAAAACACCCCCCAAAAAAGTCTTCCCCACCAGATATGTTACCAACACCTAAAATTACCATGTTATTCCTTTAAGTTCTGGTGCCTACATCAATGTTTTGCTTATAATGAATGCTGAGTAATATTTATGAATTTTACTTGAGGCCACTAAATACTACTGCTTTAACCACCACCGTAACCACAGCCACAACCATGGTAACCACAACCACAACCACAGTAATAACAATAACAAAAACTCCATAATAAAATTACAGATCTCAAAATATCCCTTAGAATTCAACAGATTAAATGTGCTGGGACCAGACGATCATCACAGACAGACAGAATCCCATAATTGTCCTAGCATAATATCAAAATTTAAGATCATATTTAATAGATGGAGCAGTGCCAAATCTTCCCAATTCCCAAGTTAAACAGAATAAAAAAAATTTCAAAATATGGAGAAGAAATCTTCTAACAGAAGAAAAGACAATATGGGAGAAGGATGAAATACGATTCTTCCCCATTGTCCTGTCTGCTGCTCTTGTCTCAAAGATGCTTCCATCAAGCTGTGGGAAACTTGCTGACAACCAAATACTATTATTCAGTTACAAAAAAGCAATTATTTTTCATTTATTTAAATAGTTCACTAAACTTTAAATACAAAACAGCTATAAGAGGGTAGTGACTTGTTCCAGAACTGTTGCTTTCTGAACTCCATCGAAAAAGATGAAAAGAGAGATGAACATTAACATTAATATATTTAAATATGGTGCTTTTAAGCTTATTAAATGTTTTCTCTCAGAAATACTGTGAGGTAGATAGTACACTTTTTATAATTCCCATTTTACAGATGAGTAAACCAAAGCTCAGAGATTAAATGACCCTAAATGAAATATGGTTGGTAAAAACTTCTCAGCCAGAGCTGTATGAAACTCTAAGTTTAAATAAGTTTTATCACATTAGCTAATTGCTAAAAACAGGATCCTAAAGGATATCATATAGGATGGCTAAGTTTGCTTTGAAAAGGTCTAAATGAGAAAATCTAGAGTTTGAGATTTTACTAGGTGAAGGTCTAGAGGAGCAACACAGAAGTGGAAGGAAATATCATTAGTTCATTAGGTGTCTATTCTCAAAGGAAGACTGGATAATTGAAAGAGATCAATCCTGCTTCATCTATGACTCTGCCTATAGGGATATCATACATCAAAATTTAAAATTTAAAATGTTGATGAAATATCCAGTTTTATGTTGTTGTTCAGTCGTGACTGACTCTCAAGGACCCCATCTGGGGTTTTCTTGGCAAAGATCCTAGAGTGATTTGCCATTTCCTTCTCCAGCTCATTTTACAGAAGAGGAAACTGAAGCAAAGAGAGTGAAGTGATTTGCCCAGGGTCACGCAGCTAATAAGTGTCTGAGGTCAGATTTGAACTCAGGAAGATGAGTGTTGCTGACTCCAGGCCCAGTACTCTATCCACTGCACCACCTAACTGCCCTGGCAGGTTTTACGTACTTAAAGATCAAACATCTGTCTATTTACCTTTAAATATCTGGGTTACGGGTCATACATGAAAATGTTTTGTTCAGATTTTTTAAAAATAAAATCATAGAACCTTACTGTTTGAAGGCATTTAGAAATCATCCAGTTCACCTTCCCAAACAGTTCAGGAATCTTTTACAGCATCCTTGACAGTTGAACATCTAACCTCTGTTTAAATACTCCTTACTTTAAATCCTACAATCCTGTGACTTCCAATAAAAGTCACTGTTTCCAAAAGCAACTAGTTTCATTCTTGGATAGCTCTAATTGTTAACAAGTTATTTACCAAAATCTGCCTCCTTGCAACTTCTACCCAATCATCCAAACTGATAGCTATCATGTCTCCCTTACTGTCTTCTCTTCTTTAGGCTAACCACCATTCTTTACCTAGTTCTCTACCTAGTCCTCCTGTAACATGGTTTCTAGATCTTTCACTATCCTGGATGTCATACTCTACCATAGATTCCCAAAATGGGCAATACCACACCCTGGGGGTTCTGGAATGATCCAGGGGGTCAAAAATAGCCTCTGGTGCAATTAGGGGACATTGAATAAAAATAGGGGGTGGTAGCATAAGAAAAGAAGAAAATATTGAAAAACTGTTCATACATGTTTCATCTGTTGTGTAATAGAGTTAAAGTCATAGTAATTACATTATTTTTCAAATAAACTCACAAAATGCAAGTTATAACCAATCAGTGGTCAAGTCTATGACTGGTCTTAACAAGCAAGTATTGGCAGGTGAGTGTATCATGCATTGTTGGGAATTCCAGCATGCATCAGCAGGAATTTATGCATGTAAATGATGTGTTTATAACATGATATTATATGGTTACATGATACAATATTGCATCATCAAAATTTCAGTGCAGGAGAAAAACCACAAATTTACAAAAAATTAGTAAACTTAAGATTTAATTATTTAAAAATATGCTTTTTGAAATCATAAAGTTTTTTTAAAAAAAGAAATGTTAAAAGATCAAAGAAAGTAGATTTCAGAGGGCACTGGGTAATTTTTTTTGAAAAAGGGAGTGGTAGGCCAAAAAAGTTAGGGAACCTCTTCTCTAGATGCGTTCTTCTTTAGCAGTGTCCGTATAAAATGTAATGTCTAGTATAAACACGATTATCCAGATGCTGCCTTCCAGACTACTATAAAGTACATTAGAAATATTACCTCCTGTGATCTGTATGTTTAAATTTCTGCTAATGCACCTTAAGGGTGTGTGTGTGGACTGAAGTTAGGAACTTAGAAGACTTAAGTTCAAATCCAGCCTCAGATGTTTACTTGCTGTGTGACCCTGGACAATCCACTTAACCCTGTCACCCTCAGGGACACAAAGTATTTAGGAATCTGATCATTTTTCTTGATATTGAACTTCAGTATAAAGAGCAGCTCCGTGGTATAGTAGATAAAGCACTGAGCTTAGAATCAGGAAGATTCATCTTCATGAGTTCAAATCTAGCCTCAGACAATTACTAGCTTGGTGACACCAGGCAAGGCACTTAACCCTGTTTGCCTCAGTTTCCTCAAATGTAAAATGAGCTGGAGAAGGAAATGACAAACTACTGTGGTCTCTCTGCCAAGAAAACTTCAAATTGGGTCACAAAGAGTCAGATACTGCAGAAAAATTGCTGCAAAAATATATCATAGTGTTCATTGATATTAAATAAAATTCCCAGACCTTTGACATACAACCCACTAAGTTAAATCTCTTCTGCATTTGTGCAATTAATCACTTTAACCAAAGTGTATGATTTTACATTTATCTTTGTCAAGTTTTGTCTTATTTAGCTTTGTCTCACCATGAGTTTTCCATTAATTCTAGCAGCTTCTTGGCTTATCTTTCATAATCTGGTCTGACTATAGTCACATCCATTGCAGATACATGTGAATTTAGGGTAATATCCCTTAGCCTGCTGTGGTCATTTTGAATCTTATTCTTTCATCTTGTGTATTAGTTACACCTTCCAGTTTGATTTCATTTACAAATATGATAAACATGTCATCAGTATCTTTCTGTAACTTGCTAATAAAATGTTGAATAGGACAGGTCCATAAATATACAGGTATTATGTTGGCTGCATAACTAATAATTCTTTCTTTCCTGTATACATACAATGAGATTTCCCTTCATTTTAGATTATATTAAGCTCTTCCCCTTGCTATACATTCTTAGTGTTAATCACTTTCATTTACTCTTTCATGATTCAGTGAGGTACAATAAAATTAAATCATTCCACTGCATTTACCAGTTCTTAGAAACTGAAACTTTCTCTTTAACCTTAAAAAAATGGAAAGAAAATCTTAAGCAATTGAAAGATTCCCCCTTTCCTCCAGCTATCCCATCATTGCTGATGTCCTTTTGACTTCATTTTGGTTTAGCTTACTTGATTTTCCGGCTTATCTTTACAACTTCTCCTCAGATAACACTAGACAAGCAGCCTGTGTCAAGAACTGGTCAGCTTCCAATGCTACTCCTAGCATCTGGACCTTCAGCTCCAGATTTCCAGAAGAGACACCCTTTGCATTGTGCTATCCGTTAGTGACAGCCAATTTTTACATGGAAAGACTTGAACTCACAGATAGCCAATGATATGAGAGCAATATCAATTACTCATGGCACATCATAACCTATATGTAAAATAGCTTTTTACAAATCATTGGATTTTTAGCCATTTACAAATTTTCAGATTTCTCCTCTAAAATATACCCCCAAAAATGTCGCTATCTATTTGAGTTGTTCCCAGTCATAAAAAGGGTAAATCAGGTGACAGGTCAGAACCATAGGCTATCTTTATGCTCACAGTCTGACATAGCTTTACATGAAACAGTCTGACCAAGAATCAGCAATTTAGTTGTATTACTCAAAACAAACAAGCTAAAAAACAAAAACAAAAAAAAATAAGCATGGAAGACACTGGAGTAGCAGCTACGCTCCACAGAATCCAAACGTCACAAAAGATCCCCTTGAAAAAAGAATTTGTTCTGTAAAACTCGGACTTGATCAAAAGGCCACACTCAAGGATCTAGAAGGCTACGAGTTCCCCTGCACCCATATAAAGATTATGAAGGTCCTTGTCCCACTCCCTCCCAAAGTGATGAGTGGGGCCCCAAGAGGAGTGGTTAGCTACTTCTCCCTTTCATTGTTCTAGGGCTATCCTCGTGGAGCGGTGAGTTTTCACTAATTCTATATCAGCTTAAGTCTACTTTTTCCATTGTGCTCTCCATAATATCAATCACCATTTATAGTTTATATCTCCCATATATAATTGATTAACTCAGTGAATAGTGCTCCAATACTAATTTACTCTATTAACATAAATCATCTTTTACAAAAGGATATTTACAGAGATGAGATAGCAGGAACATTGGTTACAAAGCATTTCCTCAACATACTGCCTCTCCCATCCCACCACACTCCACCCTAACGAGAGTGAACTCAAGCTTGAAGCACCACAGCTGGCCCCTGTCCTTGCAGATGATTCTGCAATAGGCCCTACGGAGGAGATATGCTTTTTATCAGCTTGGCTGCTGGCACTTGGGTATGGACTCCAATTCCTGAACCTCTGATGGCTCACTCTGTCGACCTTTAGAAGCTCACCTTTTGATCAAGTCCAAGTTTTACAGAACACATCCTTTTATTAAGGGGATTTGTTTGTGAAGTTTGGGTTCTGTGGAGTGTACCTGTTACACTAGTATCTTCCTTGCTTTTTCTGTTTTTGTTTTTTTGCTTGTTTTGTTTTGATTCACAAAACTAAAACAAAGTTAGCTGTATCTAATGCTTCATCTAAAAGCACAAGAAAATAAATAGAAGAGAGACAGAAGCAACAGCAGGGGGGCCATGTGTTCCTGAGCCTTGGCTTGGCTTCTTTCTCTGAAGTGGAGAGCAGAGCCCTCCATTACACATGCCCAGAATCAGGCTCACCACAGTCTGTGTGGACAATTGTATCAGGCAGAGCACACTGTTGGATGACCCTGAGAATTAGGCTCTCATTGACTTGTCTTCCTTTAAGTTCATATATAACCGGGAGGATAAAAAGACTCAAGGCCTTTCTCTCCACCCAGAGGCTTACAGCATTTCATCACCCTTCCTAAAACACAGTTAGGAAAAAAGAGGAATTGATCACAGTTAGGAACCTTTGAATGCACATTTTGTTTTACTTAGCAGCCAATTAAAAGTCCCCTCTTGGTCACACAATGAGCTAATAGGAAACAGCCATAAATTGCCTGCACATACTCTGAAGTGGAGAATGAAACCCTCCATTACACATGCCCAAAATGAGGCTCACCAAAGCGAGTGCGTGTGTGGAATTGCATCAGGCAAAGCATATTGTGCATGCCCCTGAGGACTAGGCTCTCATTGACTTGTGTCCCTTTACATTCATATATAACCAAGAATACAGACTGTGACAACTAAGAATATTAATAAATTAAATTAAAAATTACTTGTCAACTATGAGGTGATCCTGTTGACTCTTTTGATGGAATGGAAGAGGGGCTATGGAGGAAGACAGGAATAAAAACAATAAAAAGGATACTGATCTTGGCACTGGACATACTTGGAGATCAATTCAACTCAACTAATTTCTGAGTATTTATGCAATCTAGCATGTAATGGACCCCCTTGTAGAGTATTTTTAGGAGGACAAGAATTACATGAGATGAGAATGCATCAATGAGTTGCAACCTATGCTAACCTATGCAAAGGTATTCCCACACTAATCAAAGATCCGTATCCTTATAAAATATAGTATAGTCATTTCCCAATTGCTAAATGTCAAAATATATGAATAGATAATTTTCTAAAAAATAAACTGAAGATATCAACAGCAGTCAAATGTGAAAAGTACTCTACATTATTAATGGAAAAGTGCAAACTAAAGCAACTTTGAGGCTTTACCTTATATACCTTATCAGATTGGCAAAATTGACCCCCAAAAGAGAAATGACAAATATTTGTGGGACCATAGTAACAGGCAATCCACTGTTGGAGTTGTGAATTGGTACCAATAGTCATTCTAAAAAGTAATTTGGGATAATGTCTCAAAAGTTATTGAACTGTACATATCCTTGACCCAGCAATACTCCTACTAAGTAGGTCTATACCTCAGAAAGATCAAGAAAACTATAACAGTATCTATATCTACAAAAATATTTGTAACAGCTGTTTTGTGGAGAAAATAACGGAAACTAAGGGGATGTCCATCAGGTGGGGAATGGCTGAACTTGTTTATGAATGTAATAGAACTTCATTATGACCTAAGGGGTAATAAAGGAATAGTTTTAGAGAAACCTGAGAAAACTTGTATGACCTGGAAATGGCCATGGAGGACTGAAGCAAGATATTTGGACAATAGAATCAGAGCTCTTTTCTAGTCGGGTCCCTTCATCTTTAAAATGAAAGGGGATTAGATTTGATTTTAAAGTTCCTTTTAGCATTAAATTGAGGTCCTTAAATGCTCGTTCAATTATTATATCTAGAGCTGGAAGGAACCTCAGGGGTCATCTAGTGAAGTGAGCAGAACCAGAAGAAACATTTTTAGAGTAATGACAGCTATGTAAAGATATACAACTTTGTAAATCTTCAGAACTCTGATCATAGTAATGACAAGCCATAATTCCAGAGAGCCAATGAGGGAAAATGCTACTTGCCTCCTAACAGGAAGGTGATGGACTTAAGATGCAGAATGAGACATACATTTGTTTTGCTTGGCTATTTATATTTGTGACAAGCATTTTTTTCCAGTTGGTGGAAGGAAAGGAAAGTTGTTGAGAAGAAAGGGAAAAAAGAAAGGAAAGTCATTTAAAATAAATATGAAGGGCAAGCTATGTGCTAGGGCTACAAAGATGAGAAACATCTACCCTCAAGTTGTTGATAAGCTGGTAAGAGTAAGAGAGAGGTTACAGAGGACCAAAGCGAGAGAAATAGAAATAGAGAGCAGGATCAGGTTCCAACTTCAACTACAGGCCTTTAAATGTTCATTAAGTTCATTAATCTAGAGCTGAAAGATACATCAAAGACCATCTAGTCTAACCTTATTTTATGGGTTGGGAAACTATGACTCAAGAAATTAAGTGTTTACCCCAAAATCACACAGGGAGTAAGTGTCAAAGGTGAGATTTGAGCCAAAGCCCTCAAACTCCAGAGCCAGTGTTCTTTCCACAATACCACTGGCTTCCCAGGCTAACTCTCCCAGTTAGAGAGATGCTCCTTCTGGAGCAACTGCATGAACTCCTTTTAGATAGTTATAGTTATTATGAAGCTTTTTGTTGTGCTGAGCGGAAATCTGCCTCTCTGTAGTCTCCACCCAATGTTCTGCCCTTTAGACCAAGTAAAATGAGTTTAATCCTTCCAGTGTCTGCTTTCACAACTACTTCATTTTTATTGATCAGAATCAGGTCAAGAATGTCCATTCCCCTCATCATTCATTCCTTTTTATTTCAAATTTGTTTTCAGTTCCAAATTCTTTCCCTCCTTCTACCCCACCCATTGATATAGCAAGAAAACTAAAATCATTACAAATATTTATAGACACACAAAATAAATTTCCATATTAGCCATGTTCTGAGAAAAAGAAAGAAATAAAAGATAACAAGAGGATAATAAGTTTCTTTCTAAGCCTTTTCACTCTGTATCTGGAGAAAGATAGTTTGTTTCATCATGAGTTCTTTAGAACTGAGGTTGGCCATTGTGTTGATCACTTACTAAGTCCTTGAGAGTTATTATGTTTACAAAATTGCTGTTACTGTATAAATTGTCTCCCTGGTTCTACTCAATTCATTTTGAACTAGTTCATACAAGTCTTCCCAGTTTTCTCTGAAACCATCCCTTTCAACATTTCTTCCAACACAATAATATTCCATCATCTTCATACACTACAGGATATACCACATATACCACAACAGATTCAGCCAGTCCCCAGTCTCCATTACTTTGCTACCACAAAAAGAGTTGCTACAAATATTTTTGTCTATGTATTCCTTCATCCTTTGATAGATGAAATTATCAGCAAGACAAGTGAAGAAAATCCTAGAAGGTCTGCTTTTAGCAGAGATTTTTCCAGCATACGTCCAAATAATTGTTCATCATCAGTAGTACTCTACACTGCCTTGGTTTGACCGAAACAATGCTGAGGCAAAAAATGGCCTCTCTTACGTAATTTAAAATAAATCAATCTAGAAGGGTAAGACCCTCAGGGTCTCTGACCAAAGCAAACAATTGCTATTTATACTCACTCAGTCAAACTGAGACCTGGGAAAGACATTAACTTAAAAAGGTCAAAATCTCCTACTACATCCAGGGCCATCTCCAGTTGTCCTGATCTATAGTTTACCACTGAACTCAGACAACTGGAACTGGAGTGAGGCTGGTGACTTTGCACAGCCCTCCCTCATTTAAATCCAATTCACTTGCAGGTCATTGTATCACCTTCCTGATGTCATGGTCTTCTTCAAGAGCTTAGAGAACTAAGGACAAACAACAGTCTTGCCTTGGTGCCTAATCTGTGGTTGACTTTTAGAACTCAGCATTCATTTTCTCCCTTTGGTGGAGCAGTGTTTCATATACTGTCACCACAATAACTCTTCAGCTTATCACACCATCTATCCTCACCCAAATACTTTGTACCACACCGACCCGTCTGGTTAGTAGATTCCCACACAATAGTATTTCCTTTTGCCTGTACTTATATATCACAAAAAGAGATTCAGATTCAATTAAAAGTAGGATCACTTTAAAGCCACCTAACCATTCCCCTTGAAATAGATTATCTTTTAGTATTTTGTTTTTCATGTATTTGCTGAAGGGAAAATCCCTCTTACTCCTCCTTTCTTCCTTCTCTCCTCTCCCCCTCTTTCTCTTTTCCTCTCTTTTTCCCCTCCTCTTTTCTTTCCCTTCTCCCTTCTCTTTTATTTCTCCTCTCTCCCCTTTCTCTCATCCCTAGAGATGAGATTATATATAAGCAAGTACTTGAAATACAACACACTGAGAAACTTTTAAATATTATTATAAATATAAATTTTTAAATTCAACAAACATTTATTGAGTACTCATATACAAAGTACTATGTTGGGCTCTTGGAATAGAAAGAAAAACAAGCATCCTACTGGGGGTGGAGTGGGGAGAAGGATTCAAAGTATGCATAGATAGATTAAGTACAAGATATACACAGAGTAACGCAAGTACATTTAAGAGGTAGCGATTACTAAATTGGGTGAAGGAATGGGGGACATGAATCAAGAAAGGCCTCATGTAGGTGGTAAAAAATGCATGTATTTTTGGCACACAAATAATTTTCTTAGTGTATTATGGGTAAATTTTTTATTATATGTTACTGTAAAGTCTCAAACCTTCCAATTATGTCATTATGAACACAAAAAATAAAAGTAAAACACAAATTTTCAACCTTATCTAGGCATTCAAATGCCTTGACTCTATCTCTCTTCTCTTGTTGGTCTCCTTTACCATCTCCCTTCCCTCCATTGTTGAATCTACTGAGAGAAAGTCATGGAGTCAGTAATGCCTGTACTGGGATTCAGTAGACAAACCCTCACCAACAACGGTAGTTTTTCAGATAGAAGCTGGTTGATCAGTTATCAAGCATGTTATAGGAGAAATTCCTGCATAGGATAATAAGTTTGACTGAATGACCTAAAAAGTCCCTTTCAACTCTCACTGAATTTTGAAAAGAAGATATATAAACATGAAGAGATAACTAATAATATTGATCAATATATGAGAAGTATCAAAAGATGTGTGTAGATAACAAGTAGTATAGGATTTGAGCAGGAAGAAGAAAGTTTGAGCTAGGAAATGTGCCAGAAAAATTTCCAGGAAAGGTGGGGTATGAATGGAGCCTTGAAAGATAGATAAGATTTAGATAGGTAAAGTGAAAAAGGAAGAACATTTCAAGCAAGGAAGCAACAGGCAAAAAGTCCCCAGTGGTGAATAGGTCAATACTTTGGGATAGACCTGACTTGGAACATTCTGGTGGTTTAGGTTCAGTACTGGTACCAAATGAGACACTTATTGATCATCTAACAATAAAAAGCTTAACTATAGCTGGGAAACAAAGGTTCAACAAAGATATAGTACTGATTTCAGCTAGGTACAGCTTACCTACCTCTGCATTTGCCCTGCTGGTACACCCATCAGAAGCATGGGTCAAGCCTAATGAGTATTATATTCATTTTGCCTTGTTCTTTTGTAGTTTGTGACCAGAAAGCTATGTCACCAATTTGAGTCTTAATGTCCTTGGACCAGCTAAGCTTTGAGGGTGGTTTCGTTACCTTTTAAGGGAAAACTAATCTACTTTGTATGGGGGAGATGTTGCTCCTATAACAACCAGAAGGTTTGGGAGAGAAAGACTAGTCCAGAGTCAAATTGTGAAGGATATTGAATTCAGGTAATTTGAGTCTTTTGTCAGTCGTGTCCAACAAGGTTAATGCCATGTTCTAGGAGCCAGCCAGTAAATATCTCTATATTTCTATTTAAATATAGATATACATTAGTATATTTATTAAAAACCTGTGGTGTACTAAGTGCTGTAGATATGACCGAGGTGACACAGTCCCTGCCCTTTCATTTTATCTGGAGGAAATAGGCATGTAGGTAATATAAATAAAATAAGTACAAGAGGGGGGGGTTCACTAGCAACTGATAAGGAAAGGGTTTGTAATAGAAGGTGGTGTTTGAGTTGAGCCTTGAAGGAAAAGAATGATAAGATGCACAAGTGAGGAGAAAGTGCATTCTAGGCATGAGGGCACCATCAGTGCAAAGGCACAGAGATGGGAAATGGAGGGCTATATATGAGAAAGACAATTTCAGCTATATTGTCATGTGAAGGGACATAATAGATAATGTCTGGAAAGGTATATTGGAAACAGGTTTTGAAGGGTTTCAATGTGAAATAGAGTTTATATTTTATCTTTGAGGTAATGGGGATCCAGTAGGGACTTGTTGAGAGATTTGTGGAATAGGAATGACAAGGCTTGTCAGACATAGCTGAGTGTGGTGAGTGAGAGGAAGGAGCTGCAACCACAGTTTCAAACATTGGTTACTGGAAGGGTGGTGGTGCCCTCCACTGAAATAATAATGTTCAGAAGAGGGATGAATTTGGAGGGAAGGATGAGTTCTGTATTAGACATGCTGAGCTTGAAATGCCTAGAGGACATCCAGTAGACAGTTGGAGACACAGGTCTGGAACTTAAAAGAGATACTAGGGCTAAATACAGAGATCTGGTGGTCTGCTTAGGGGCGATGATTAAACCCATGGGAGCTGATGTGATAACCATGTGAAAGAGTATAGAGAGAGAAGAAAAGAGGGCCAGGACAGAGTCTTGGGATACGCCTTCATTTGGGGTCATGATATAAATGATGACACAGCAAAGAAGATCAAGGAGCAGTCAGATCGAAGAACCAAGAGAAAATAATAGCATGAGGACAAGAATGGGGGAAAGGAAAACAAAAAATGATTGTTCCTTTTCTCCCAGTTCTGTGTTTGAGCCTCCTGTTCTGTGAGTCTATGACTGTTATTTCCTTCAGGGTAAATGTTCCTAGAAGGCAAGGCCAAATCTATTTCAAATTAATCTCTGTCTAGTACAATGTTATGTACATAGCAGAGTTAATAATTGTGTTTTCCAGTTCTAAAGCACTTTGTAAACTGAGAAGTTTATAAATGCAATGTGATGATAAGTACAGGAGTAATCTGAACTATATAAGACAGGAAAGAGAAAGAAGAGAGGTTTTGTGGAAAGAAAGAGATAAATGGTGCAGAAACAGAAAGGAGGGGGAGAAAAACCTAGATTTTGGAGATGCTGCTAGAGCCACAATAGCCTTGTATATTTTGGACAATGGGTGGCATCCAAGCTATTATTCAAATGCAGGAAAGTTTCTAGTCACTTTGTATTGAACAAAGTAGAAATGATAATGGGTTTTCTTTTTAAGTAGGCTTGAAAAGGTAGGGGCCCAAGTTACTTTGAAGGAAGAAAACGTTAGTTAACTGCAGGAGAACTAGATTTGAGTTACATTAAAGTATGGGAGTGGGAAAAGATGGGCAGAGGAAAGAGGGAAAATTAAGAGATAATTCAGAATATATGTGAAATATTATCTGTGTAACATCCTCTGCCTCTTGAATCTTGCTTGCCACCCCATCCTTAGGTGTATATTTTAAAAGAGCTATTTTGTGGAAATAGTTGTTCTCTATTGAAGGCAACCAGTTAATGGGAAAAAGAAGTGTTAATTATGTATTGGCAATTTTCTTTCTCGGTGATGAGAGAAAAATTGGAGAAAATAAAGTGGAAACTTATGAGTGAACTTGGGAGAAGTTAGTTATTGGTAAATGACAACAGGAGTACAGCCTAAGAAATTAAAACCCCAAAAGGCTATCAGGTATCCAAAGGGAACAGTATCCTATTATAATATAATTATAATATTTCTGCTATGTCTAAAAGAATTGTATATGGGTATGTGTGCATGTATATGAAAAGTCTAAAGTATAGAATGTGAAATCTTAAAGGACCTTAAAGCTTATAGGAGTTGGACCTGGAGATAATTTTTTTTCCTTTTATAAATGAGGAAACTGATATCTGTAAAAGTATTTTGTTTGTCCAAGTTCATTACTAGTAAGTGGCATCCTGAAATGCTAGTTGAATAATTTCCCTTCCTGTTGTTTTAAAGTGAAAATGTCTTTGCATGTAGGCAGAAAGCACTGGGGATGTTTGGAAACAATTCTTCATGATACCAAAGGGAAACCCTAACAGAGATAACCTAAAACTAATTTTTTAAAATATAATTTTTACTTGGCATTGGGATGCATTTTGGTTCTTACATTTGAATGAGGGTATAACATGTTCTGAGGACACATAGGACTTGTGACTAAATTAATCAATCAAGAGCTAAGTGTTGATTAGAGCAGATGCTCCAAATAGATTTATTGATTAAAGCATGAGCCTCATCTGGAAATACAATATAAAAATAAAAGTTCACAAAAGCATCTGAGAAGAGTGAAAGGAGGCACCTTTCACAATTATGACTAAAAAAGGATGCTTAAATAAGGGACAAAGAAGATCATAAAAGAAAGAGTAAATCATTTCTTTCAAATGAGATTTAAAATCTTTTTCATGATCAAAATCAATGCAGCTAAAAATAGGAAGAGAAATTGTCAAGAGGGAAAAAATCTTTGCATGAAATATAGCGGATAAACTATTCCCCAATAAATTACTGGTCACAGAATATTAACAAATAGTTTTCAAAAGAATTGCAAACCATTCTACCTATTTGGAGAATTGCTCCAAATCACTAATAATAAGAGCAGAGAAAAGACAATTTTGAAGTTTCATATCAGACACATCACCCTGGCAAAAATGAAAAAAAAGACAGAAATAATGATGGGAGAAGTCGGGCTGTGAGAAAATGGGTACACTAATATTCAGTTTGTAAATTGGTCTAATCCTACTAGAAAACAATTTGGAATTATGTGAGAAAAATCATTAAACTCTTCATGCCTTTCAACCCAGAGTCTCACTACTTGACATATACCCCAAGAAAGTAAAAAATCAGACATAAAGGGCCACATCTACTAAATCATTTCCAATATTCATAGCAGCCTTTTTTTTAACATACTAGGAAAACGCTGGAAACAAAATGGATGCCCATTACTTGGAATTGGCTGAACAAACCGTGCTACTATGCATATGAATTTAGTGAAAGCTGTTGTAGCAAACAGGTAACAAAGAGTCATAGTAACATGGAAAGACTTGTATGGACTTATGGAGAATGAAGTAAAGATTGTCAGGAGAACCATGTAGGGAATAACTATAATAATGTAAGTTGAAACATTAAAAAACTAGAATGAAGCGGATAACTGAGTAACATCGTAATAACAAATTTCGAACCAAGATATCCTAGAAATGACTGTGATATAAAACAAAAGACATCAACAAAATTATTTTAAAAGCCCAGATATTTTTTGAGCATCCACTAAGTGCTCTGTGTAAGACATTGGAAACTGTTACCTGGGATGCTTCACCTGGAGTACCCTGCCCTCAGGAAGCTTAGGTAGAGACATTGTTTAGTCATGTCTGACTTCCTTACTCTATGGATCATACTGTCCAGGGGGTTTTCTTGGCAAAGATACTGGAGTGATTTGCCATCTCCTTCTCCAGTGGGATTAAGGAAATCAGAGGCTAAGTGACTTGCCCAGGGTCACACAGCTAATAAGCGTCTGAGGTTATATTTGAACTCAGGTCCTCTTGACTCCATGTGCCTTCTATCCACTGACCTATCTCTCTGTCTAAGGTAAAGGCATACAAGAACTAAAGAAAAAATTCAATATCAAAGCTGTTTAGTGTTTTACATAATTAATGGATGGAAACAGCTTATAAAAGTACTTTGCATTCAGGGATGGGTGAGATCACAACATAGCACTAGGTTTTGCTAAGAAAGTTGGACATGAACTGGACCTTGAAGACCATGTAGGATTTGGATGAGGGGGAAGAATCATTGGAAGTTGGAGACAGGAGCAAAGGGACTGCACTACATGTAATCACTTTGGTCTGTAGTGTAGACAAGATAAGAAAGATAAGCTGGAGCAGAGTGGAAAACCCTTGAATACTAAGTAAAGAGTTTTTCCTTCAGCTTTTGGACTAATGCGGTGCTGGGAGGAGGGAGGGACAGTTACTGGTTTCTGGGGTGGGAAGGGAAGTGAGCATAAAGATAAAGCCTGTCTGATACTGGAACATTATCTTGCCTCCTCATCTTGCTTTTCTGTGTTCCTTGTTCTCTGCTACCTACTATCAATAGCATCTTACAGGCATATGCTAAATACCAGCCTAAAGAGAGCTGACCTTCCCCCCAAACCCTCCCCACACACACACCTCTTGTTTTCTGTATATCTAGTTTGAGTATTCTCTGGGGGAGAAAAGGTATTTCGAAGTCTGATCATTTTTCTTGATAATTGAGTCCAAGTATAAAGGTGGTACAGTGGTCTTAAGACCACTGGGCTTAGAATCAGGAAGACTCATCTTCAGGAATTCAAATCCAGCTTTAGACACTTACTAGCTGTATGACCCTGGAAAAGTCACTTAACCCTGTTTGCCTCAGTTTTCTCATCTGTAAAATGATCTGGAGAAGGAAATGGAAAAACGCTCCAGTATCTTTGCCAGGAAAATGCCAAAAATGGGGTCAAAAGGGTCAGCTACAACTGAAAATGGCTAAATGACAACAAGAAATAAGGGGTAGTCATAGAATGTCTGTGAATGCTTCAAATCAAGAAGTAAGGTATCTATTACACATTATCTTGCCTTTTAGAAGCAGGCTCCCCCTCATCTTGCATGTAGAGGTTGAACCCCATTATGCTTGTATAGAAGTCTGACTGTGCTATCATCCATAGCATCATAGCTTTGTGTCACAGAATCTAAGGAATGAAGGGACCCAGAAACCCATCAAGTCCAGCTTGCAGCTGACCAAGAATCCTCTCTACATCCCTAATAAAGTCATCCAGTTCTATTTGAAAATGTACAGTGAGGGAATACATTCAACTCATGAAGAGCTCTGATGCTCAGCACATAAATCATGATGAGGAGCTTGGGCGTGGAAGTGTTGCTCAGCTGACTCAACTCAAGGCATTCTCAATGCCCATCCTTGTGGATGATCTTTCTCTAGTATTGCTGAGTATCTCCTTGCTTCCCACCTGGCTCTGATTTCTCCCTCTTCCCCTTTGGTTGGCCACTTTCTCTCTCGTTTCCTTTATAGCTTCCTTTTATGTGTTCTCTCCTCTCTCTCTGTCTCTCTCATGTGATCTCTGTCTTTCTGTCTCCGTCTCTGTCTCTGTCTGTCTCTCCCTGTCTCTCTGTGTCTCCATCTCTGTTGTCTCTGTCTCTATCTGTGTCCTCTGTCTCTCTCTCTCTGTCTGTCTCTGTCTCAGTCTCTCTCTGTTTCTGTCTATCTCTCTATCTTCTCTGTCTCTTTCTCTGTCTGTCTGTCTCTCTCTCTGTCTCTGTCTCTCTGTCTTTCTGTCTCTCTGTCTCTGTCCCTGTCTCTCTGTGTGTGTGTCTCTGTCTCTCTCTGTGTGTCTCTGTCTCTCTGTCTCTCTCTCTGTGTCTCTCTCTCTCTCTGTCTCTCTCTGTCTCTCTCTCTCTCTCTCTCTCTCTGTCTCTCTCTGTCTCTCTCTGTCTCTCTCTCTCTCTGTCTCTCTCTCTCTCCCCCCCCCATTAGATTGTAAGCTCCTAGAGGGCAGAGACTGTCTTTCCTTTTCCTATTTGTATCCCCAGGACTTAGCATATTACCTGGCACAAAGCAGGCACTTAAATGTTTATTGACTAATTCTTAGGAAGTTTATCTTTACTTCAAGCTGAATTCCTGCCTCTCTGCAACTGCTACATGTAACTCCTAGTTTTCTGCCCTCTGGGGCCAAATAGAACAAGTCTGATCTACATCCTTCAAACACCTAAAAACAGCTATGATACCCACCCCCATCAACTTTCCTTCTCCAGATTTGATACAAGTTCCTTCAGTCAGTCCTTATGTGGCATGGTCATCAGAGATGTGCTGGTAAGTATTTAACAATAGGCTGTCTTTAAAGAAAAGTACCTATGATAATACTTTTAAATTTAATCTGCATAATCAGTATTTTCTCCATCACTTTCTTAAGCCCAGACAATCAACAACAACAAAAAAATCAAATCCTCGTTGTAGCATTTGTTGATTTCCAGAGTATAAATGCTCACACTGAGAATTTAACAATTGGTTCTCACAAACTTGTATGAGCTAGCTCCCACACACTTATATGTATTTTCCAATTCTTTTAGCATGCAGATTGCCCTCTTATGGATGTGCTGTTCTAGCTTGTCCATGTCAGTCCTAAAATGTGGTACCAGGATTAAACACCACGTCCTACCTAGATACAGTCTGATCAGGGCAGAGTACAACCATTACTTCCCTCATGACTGGCGCTCTGGCTCTCATCATAGCCTGGGTAAATAGAGTGGTAAACAGAGAACTGGACTTGGCGTCAAGAGGATCTGAGTTTAAAGACCTTTACTAGACCCAGACGGAGACTAACTACGTGATTGTGACTAAATCATTTAGCCTCTCTGTGCCTCAGTTTCCTTCTCTGTAATAGGGTTGTTATGAATATAAGGTGAGATAATATTTGTAAAGTGCTAGTTATAATGATTATTATTTTTAACAGTTAATAACAATATTTAGCACTTAACTAGCTGTTTAATGTTTACAAGGCACTTTACATACATTAACTCAGGTCTTCCTGGTTCCAGATCCAGTGCTCTGATGGCCTTTGTGCAAGTCATATCCATGTCTTGTCATTTTATGTGATTTTTGCTCTTGTCTTCCCCTCCATTCCATACACAGAGGATCTATCCAACATGTGGGAGGCCTTTCGTTTTATTTGTTTGTAGTTTCTATTTCATGGAGACCAGTGCAGGACTCAGGCTATCTAGTGGTTATCCTTCCTTCTTGTTACACATCCGACCCACCTTTTTTTTTTTGCAGTCATTTCATTTCCTTGGTGATACCTTACAATACTTCTTGAATGAAGGTGCTCAATGAAAATTAGCTGGTGGAGCAGGAGCGCCTCATGCTTAGGGTGCCTTTATATGGATACCCAGTAGGCTTCAGCCTTAATACAGCTCAGAATTCCTGTCCTCAAGCAGTCCACCCACATTGGCCTCCATTAGTAGCAAGGATGACAGGCATGGGTCTCCAGGCCTTTAAAATGTCATGGACGATGAAGGCTTGGCAGTCACATCTGCCAGTACTTTCAGCACCATAAAACAAAGCTCACCCAGACATAATGACTTGGGCTCAGTGCTTGATGCCTGACCACCTTTTTATTGTGACTTTCCATTTTCTGCCAACTAGTTTGATTCTATCTTTTGTAATATTAAGATAATTCATATTCTTGGAGAAATAAATAGAAGCAACAAGTTGAGTATTTCAGGATTTTCATGACCTCCTATTACTGTTAGTGCATTTACCTTAGACCTCCTTTGATCATTCGTTTTGTTCTCAAGAAAGCTTTTAAAAAGAAACCCCCCCGCCAAAAAAAGAAAGAACCCTCTTTTCATGGAAAGAGCACCAGACTTGGAGTCAAAACATTTAGACTCTATTTGGTTAAGTCCCCTAAGCTCTCTGAGCTACATAGTTTCCTCTTCTACATAATGAGGGAATCTCAGGACTTTGGAATCACAGGACCTGGAATTTCCCACCTCATCTCTGCCTTCCCTTGCTTCCTTCAAGTCTCAGCAAAAATCTCACCTTCCTCCTTAATGCTGTGCATTCTCTCTGTTAATTACCCAGTTTGTCCTACATATATCTTCTTCATAGAGAGTTATATGCAAGTTGTCTCCTTTCCTAGATCATGAGCTCCTCAAAGGCAGGTATATTTGACCTTTCTTTGTATCCTTTGTCCTCAGAACTCATTCCTGGTATATAGTAGGTATTTTAATAAAGATTCATTGACTGAGTGATTGACTGATTGTAAATTTAGAGATGGATGGGAATGGAGAAGTGATCTTATCCAACGACACCATTTTACAAATGAAGAAGGGAAGGGAAAGGAATAATCATTTACATAGTAGCTACTATGTGGAAGGCACTGTCTTAAGCATTTTTTGCAAATATCTGATTTGGTTCTCATAACAGTCCTGTGAAGTAAGGGTATTCCTGTTTTACAGTTGTGGAAATTGAGGGAAACAGGTTAAATTACTTGCTCTGGGTCACATAACTACTAAGAGTCTCAGGCTGGATTTGAACTCAGGTGCCTCTAACCTCAGTATCTTATCTACTGTGATACAATGATTTGTCCAAGGTCACAAAACTTGTAAGTTAACTGAACTGGTATCTAAACTTAGACTGTATGATTCCAAATTCAGGAAGCTTTCACCTACTTAGAAATGTTCCCCTATATTGCCCTCCATTATTGGACTAGATAATCTCTAAAATCCCTTCCAGGTCAAAAATTATATGATCTACCAAAATTTAATTTTTAAAGCAATGAGAATCATATTTAATTAACTGAATAAAAAATCTTTCCATTATGGAAGTATTTTTTCACTTAATTTTTTAAATTTTTTTTGTTATATTTACGTTCCAAGCTGTCTCTCTCACTTCCGACCCAAAGTAGAGAAAAGCCACCATTTGACATGTGCATATACATATGTGTGTGTGTAAAACGATACTATGCATACTTCTGTTTATCAATTTTTTCTCTGGAGGTGGATAACATCTTCCTTCATAGGTCCTTTGTAGTTGATTTGAGTATTTATAATACTCAGAGTAACTCAGTTATTCACAGTTACTGTTGTTACTGTATACAACTGTGTACTGTATACAACATTCCCTTGATTCTGCTCATTTTACTCATTATGTCATGTAAGCCTTTCCATGATTTTCTAAAATCCATTATGGAAGTATAACAGATAATCCTTTCTTCCCTCCTATGGTAAATGTGGAGACTTTTGCTATATGTCAAGGTTTTTATCAGTAAAAACAAAGCAAATGTACCACCCTGAGGATTGTATATCCAAGAGGAAAAACAGTAACAACTCTGCTAGGGCAACAAAGCAGGGAGGATTGAAGACAATGCATGATAATACAACTCAGCAGTCTCAAAAATCCAGAGAACCAGGGAATCCTTAGGCATAAAACACTGGAAAGAGGAGAAAATAATTTATAAGAGAAACACTTCAACCTGACCAGTATATTGTAAGTGCCAGTTGATCAAGTTATGTCATGGCAATTTCAGCGTGTAATTCTTTTCTGAGGGATGAGGAGGGATTGGAGAAAAGTCGGATTAAGAATTCTCCCATAACAGTATAGTTTATGTGCAATCTGTCAACAGGCACTGGTTCACTAAGGAGACCAGCACATCACTAGTATATTTATAGAAACCAGATTCAGTATATCCTAGACAGTAATTGATTCAGCTACAACTTCTATTTAGTGATCTTTACTATTCTTCAGCTGTCCAGACCAGTGCTCTATCTTCTTAACTTCAAAACATCTGGATGAACAGTGAAATCATTTATTAAGATGTTTATGCTACACTACACCATTCATCTTGATTTCTCCAAATAACAACAAGACTGACGTTGAGTAAACTGAGAATCAATCCAGGTTACGTTTATTACTTCTGGTCTAAATGTTTGGGTATCACTTCCAAAGATAAGTCCAAAACCTTAAAATTGCTGTGTAAAGTGGATACAGTAAAGGATTGTTAATTTGGATTCCTCTCCTTTAGAATTTGCAGTAACTTAGATAAGGGCTGTGTGGTTTTTACTGAAGAAAAATTGATCATTCTGTGAATTTCCAAAGTTTTACTAATGAGTGAGAGAAGAGCATGACATAACAGATAAGGGCTGGGCTTTAAGGCAGTAAGACCTTGGGTTAAGAATTCTGGGGTGGGGAACCTCAAGGCCACATTTGACCCTCTAAGTCCTCAAGTGTGGTGCTTTGAATGACTCAGGCTGCACTTGAGGACCTAGAGGGCCATATGTGCTCTGAAGGCCCCAGTTTCCCAACCCCTGGAAGTCCTGCCTGTCCCCTCCCCCACATCTGAGGCAAATTACTTAACCTCTCAATTTCTCAAACAACTGTCTGAGCTTGTAAATCAAGGAAAAGTTCATGATCTGCATAGGTAGCAGGAGTTTCCTTATCAGGTGTTCCTTATGCCAATGAAGTCTCAGGTTTAGCCTCATGAAAATTCATTCAAATATCCATACAATATCTTTTTCAAATCCAGGGCTCAAGAAATTAATAGGACTTTCAATATTCCTCTAATTTACGAGTCCATCAATTAATTCTTAAAAGGTAAAGGTCAAGATAATTTCTATAATTGAGGTCTAATGCAAATGAAAATTTTTTTCAATTACTGACTTCATTTAACTTTTACTCTCCATTTACATCTTAGTTTATAATTTATATTTTGCATATAAACTGCAACAAAAAATTATTTCTTTGAAAATATCCTACATTTCAAACTTTTCACAAAACCAAACTGGCCCTCCCATGTCCTATCTAATCTCACCTCTAATCTTCTCTCCCTCCTTTCTCATATATGATCATATAGGGCATCCCCCTAATCAATAAACACCAGGGCTTCCCTATTTCCTCAGAGATCCAATTGACATTTAAATCACTTTATGACCCAGCTTTTTTCTACCTTTACAGCCTTCTGTATGGGGTGTTCAGGGAAGAATGGCGTAAGCATTTGCCAAGCTTTCCAGGACTATTCAGGTACCTTTGATGTCCACCTGTCACCTTGTCTGAGGCTTCAAGAAGCTATAGCACGTGCAGCTGGCACCACAAACTGGTCTCGGCAGACAGATTAACCCAGGGGGCCACAAACCCATAGTGAGTTAGGGGGCTGTCTAAACCAAGCATGTGAAGACTTCCTCTCCATGCAGTAGGCATAGGAGAACAGCTTGTTCCAATGGTCACAAAGGCAGCTGAAGCAGGTTCTGTGGAGTGCTTAGAGCTTGGTCAGACATCAAAGTCACCAAGGTCCTCCACCACATCCCTGGCCATCACCTGTCATCTTGGCTTTGATCTTGCCACTGGACTTTGATAATCCTAGAAGAGAGTGAGGCTGGTGACTTTGTGCAACTCTGCCTTACTTAAATCTAGTTCACTTACAAGTCAAGAAATTACCTGTGAGATTAGTGATCCTCTTTGAAAACTAAGCCCCTCCACCTCCAGCAGCTTTCTGACACCTTATTCCCTTCTATTCGCTCTGTAATCCACTTACTTTGGCTTACTTGCTGTTCCTCACACACACTGTACTCCATATCTTTCCTTCCTGGCTGGGTTGTTCTCCCTCCTCACCCACATTTTTTAAAATCCCTGGTTTCTTTCATGAATCTGCTCAAATGCCAACTTCTACAGGAGGCTATTCCTATTTCCCCCAAATTCTAATGCCTTCTCCTCTAAAATTACTTTCTATATGTCTTATATATTACTATTTGTTTACATGTTGTATCCTTCATTAGACTCTAAGCTCCTTGAAGACAATCAGTCGGTAGCATTTGTTAAGTATCTACTATGTTCCAGGCAGCATGCTAAGTGCTGGCTGGGAAGGGCTTGTATTTCTCGTTCTTTGTTTCTCCAGAGGTCGATACAGTAGCTGGCATACTGTCATCATTGTTGTTTTTCAGTTGTGTCCAACAATTCCTGACCCCACATGGTCCATGGGGTTTTCCTGGCAAAGATACTAAAGTGGTTTGCCATCTCCTCCTCCACTGATTAAGTGACTTGCCCAGGGTCACACCACCAGTAAGTTATACTTGAACTCAGGCCTTCCTCTCCAGCACTCTATCCACTAGGTCATCTACCTGCCCCCAACCTGGTATATGATAGGCACTTAATAATTACTTGTTGACTTGCTACTGTCCTTTCCCAATTTTATATTAGTGTTATTTAACTATTTATGTTAGTGACATTTAACTATTATTCAGAATATGACATGCCCATATGGATATATGGATATATACATGGATAGCCCATAGAGCTCATCTATCAATACACATATCTTGGACAGAAACAGCCAGTGGACAGAGAGCTGGATCTAGAATTTAAAAAGAAGTGAAAAGTAGAATACATTGTCTTTGGGAAATTGCACTTTCTTTTCATGATCCCAAGCTTCTCCCTAAAATAAAGATCCATCTTCTTAATATCAGTACTCTTCCAGTGATATTTCGTGGCTACAAGGTATGGAATAACAGTCTCCAAAGAGCTGAAGCTGAGAATCACCCAAAAGGCAAGGAAGAGGGGGCATTGTGAGTATGAACAGACCGCAACAGAATGAGGAGTTCTGATGGAATATTAAAAACATTATTAAGCACTTACTGTATTCCAAGCACAGGTGATACAAATAAAAAAAAGCAAAACAGTCCCTGCTCTCAGGGAGCTCACATTCTCATGTGGGAGAAAACATTTCTGAGAGGTTTCAATTGTGAGGCAGATGGAAAGTCCAGTGGTCCTTAGCATCCAATGCAAAGCAGATGGTGATGCATCTTCTTTTCATCTCATTTCCATTGATAAAACCATGTCTTTTTCTGATATTAGCTTATTTGACAGAGCCACAACTTGGTGGTAAAAACTTCCTTTTCCAGATCTTTAGTAGCTATGACTGCTGAAGAGGCAAAGGATTCAATCCCTGCTGAAATAGTCACCTGGTCATTTCTCCACAAGCTTCCTTGGACAATGACTAAAAGAACACTGTACTGGAAGCAAGGCCAAGAGGCACTGTTATTTGTAGGGTTTTTTGGGCTCACCTTCCTGGCAATGGCAGTTGATTGATTGGTAGGGATGGGGATGGTAAGCCTTTTTCTCTATATGATTGACTCCCCTTGATGATAGCTGCAGAAGTAGTATAAAAAATATTATCATAGAAACAGGTTCAGAATTTTTTTAAAAAATAGGCCAGTTACATAATAAGTGAGAGATGACCAAGAGACAGTCCACCTCCACTGACATCCATGCCATGTCAAGTGAACAAGAAGATCTCCAGCGTGATGGATGGACCCTGACAGTATATTCATAGGAGGACACGAACCAGAATTATTGCAGAAGATAGACAAATATGGAGTTGAAATCATCATTGGAGAGAATACCCACATAAATGAGTTCATGATCCACTGGAGTCTGATTAAAATGATTAGAGAATGTTTTCCAAAATACCTATTTTAGTGCAGTGTGCACATAACACTAAGACATAGTGAAAAGTAAGATGAGATCAGTTAATGAAAAAATAATTTGCACTTATAATTGCATTATATAATTATAAAATCTATTCCTTTATAACACAAGAATAAATCTCTGAATTCGGAAATTAAAGTTGGAGTGTCTAATTCCTCAAGCCCTTGATTTGAAAAAGATACAGATATTTGAATGGGTTTCCTTTATTCTTGAGTAAGACTGAAAATTCACAAAAAGAGATTTAAATGTATAATTTTAACAGAAATAACTTGGCATGCTAATGTATTCTAGGACTTTACCTCCAAAACTTGAACACGAAAACAGTGATTTAGTATCTGGTGATGACCTATGTTTCCTTTTGTTTCCTTGGGATTGTTTTCTAACTTTAAAGAGGTTTAAAAAAAAAAAAGTTTTCCTACCCCCTTCAGGACGTTTTCATTGGCACCTAATGTGGATGTACTTTTTGTAACATGAACTCTTCAGAGCTAAGACTCTGTTTATCCCATTTTACACAAGAGTTTACAATTTTCTGCCGATTTCTATACAAAAATGAATAGAAATGCCCTGCCCAACCCACAATTTTCACTGTATAAACTGGAGTTAGAAAAAATTTAGTTCTGTATTATCATCTAGCTTGATTACCTTATGGTTAATTAGCTAATATTCTTAAAGTGCTTTGAAGATGAAAGTCACCCTAAAAGTGCTACTAATTGTTAAGTAAGGGAAACATAAAATCGATCCATTGTTAACATTAATTTGTACTTTATCAAGTCTTACTAGCTTCTCCTTGACATTTAACATTTTTCTCCATGAAACTTCATAAAGTGGTAGGAATTTCTACATCTATTTCAGTTGTACATACACTAACCGTATATTACCTTTTGGCAAAATTTGCTCAATGAAAGATGGAGACTGGAGACAGCAACATATTAACTGTCCAAGTAACTACACTGTGTGGTAGCTGGATGATTAACTAGGTAAATGTACAAACCTCTGCATTCCAGATCTTCAGTAGGAATTGGAGCTGAAAGGTTTTATCATTTAGAATGAGTTCTTAACCTGAGGTCCATGAACTTAGCTTTTAAATATGTTGATAACTGTATTTCGACATAATTAGTTCTTGTGTAACTCTGTTCATTTTATACATTTAAAAACATTCTGAGAAGGGGTCCAGCTTCACCAGATTGTCAAAGGCATCCATGACCCCCCCCCAAAAAAGGTTAATAATTAATAATTCTTGATTTTGAGGTATCCAAATAAGCATTCAGTTTTGCTCTATGTAATATAAAATACATGACGGAATATGACCTGCCTCAACTTAGCTGCATGAGCCTGAAGCATGTGACATTTCTTTGCACCGAAAACTGCTTGCCGATCACCACTGAATAAATTAGGACCCTATATTATGTAGTAATAACTCTTCCCTACATTCCCTTGTCATCATGGGGAGTTAAACTTTTCTGAAGCTGGAGTACTGCTCTCTGTCATCTCACCTCTTGCTTTCTCCTCCCTTCCCTCCCCACCATCTCCCTACCCCACTAAATCCTGGAAAGGACAGATGGACGGAAAAAACTAGACCTCCAGCCTATGTAACTGGCAAGCTTCCATTGTCTGATTGGAGCTAGAGAGGGCAGGGCTATACAATCCTCTAAAATAAAACGTTCTTAAATATATTCTATTAAGAGAGCATATTTAATACCGGAAATGATCGATCAAATACATTCAAAACATTTGCAATCTTGCGCACAGAGTAAAAAGCAAAACAAACTCTTCTCTTCCTCCCAGTTCGCTGGCTTGGTTCATTCATGGTAAATACCACTTCAGTTCTAGGGAAGTTAATCCGCAGCCCTGTTACAGGAAACCTGTACTTATTAAAGTAACATTAAGTGCTCTCTCTCTCTCTCTTTTTTTTAATATTGATCTTCTCCTCTAGCTTAATGATAGGAACTCTGATGTTTTAATAATAACCTTACAAGCTTTATCTCATTTTACTTCGCTGTGTTACTAAAAGATGCAATGGAAACTAAGTTAGCATAAACATTTTGCAGATGTCTTTAAAGGCTAGGCAAAAAAAAAAAAAAAAAAGATTCAATTGCGCTGCATGTTAACAAAGATGCCTGCAAAACTAAAAGATAAAAGGGATCCTCCAGTGTGAACATCAAAGAATTGTTAATGACAAGAAATACCATTAGGGTTAGCATCTCTTTTGTTTCAACCCCTTCACACCTGCAGTGTGTTGGGAGCTAAGCCTTTGTTCAAAAATTTGAATTACCTCCATTAGCATTTATAGAAAAATGGTTGCAAAACAAGAGAAATGTGCTTTTGGTTTTCCCCCTGGCTTGGAAAGTCAGAAATTAGTTCTTTTCCCTCTCTCTGTAGGTTTTCTTCAAGTTACTATATATGCTGCAGTGAAAACTATAGGTCAGAGGCAGTTGTAGGCAAGTGAGCTTGGTGGAAATGTGGGGACTGCTTTTGTCACCATACACACACACAAAAAGGAGAATATAAGTAACTTAGAGAACCACGCATAAGAAACTCAGACATTAGCAAGAGCAAAATCAGAGCGTGAAATTCAGATTAGCCCTCCACAGGCTGTGAGAGGAAGGGGGTACTGGGAGACTTGGCATGGCTAAAGGTGTAACCTGTTTCATTTGGCCCCTGAAAAATTTTAACAGATGGCGGGACCAGCTGTCTTTTTCAGCCATTTAATAAACTCTTCGGTGGTAACAGTTTGGGAAGTGGGGGTTTTGAGTTTTAGGCCAGAGGAGAAAATAAAGAAATCTGTCTCAATTGTCTTTGCCAAGTAGTCAAGTCTGGAAACATTATGAGAAGTTAAAGTGAAAAACCTAATCGATGATACTGTCTTCATCATGTGGAGAGGAAAAAAATTGGGAGCAGAAAAAACAAATCACTTTCTGCTAGAGTAGACAGCTAAATGCAAGATTGGTTTTATATTAGTGTCTTTATCTTGGATTTTCATTTCAGCTTTTTAAAAGGCAAAATGTAATTAAAATGTTTTCAAGATCAATGACAAATTAGCCATATTTTGAGGCAACTCTTCATCCATAGCTCTGGAAAAGAGTACCCTTTATTAAAATGTAGAACTTACATAAGATAAACATTTGTCAAGATGAATGAGTCAGCGAAGTCCCTGCAACTTACATCATCAGTCAAAAAATGGCAGAAAATCTGTTAGTTATATTGCTGTGAATACACAAAGTTGAAATCCAGACCTCAGTGGTATACACATTTGCTCATATTCTTAGCCGATGCTCAAGTTGACCTATTTTTTTAATTACCATTTTGACTGAACCGCTAAATGGCAATTCTCAAGTCCAGTATAGGAAGGCCATTTTATTTCCAAAGCATATCTGCCATCTTAGAACACAACCATTCTTTTTGCACACTTAGACGTTAATCCAATTGAACATCTTCCTTTTGACAAGTCTCTGTACTGTCTAAAATAAATTTTTTTACATGCACAGGTCATAGACTGCCCTTCAGTTACAACAAATCAAAAACACTTTTTAAGTTAAGAGAACACTGACAAATTTTTACATGCCTGGTGCATGTGAAGTTGTAATGATAACAGAAACAGATCTAATAAATCTCTGCTGACCACTTCCACACTACTATCTTCAGCTTCTGAATGGCTCCTGAAACTTTGATTTCTAAGCTGGAAGCAAAAGATGGGATGGGAGGGGCAGAACTGATTCTGCCTTGAATAGGAGACCAGGCCCATCCCAATTCTTAATGAGCTGAAGGCAGAGACACAATTCTACTGTCACAAATTTGTCAAATGCAAAAGACAAATTGTTTCCCCTCCTTTGTGATTCAGTTTGTAACACCCAAGTTACCTTACCTGCCACTTCCCTAGTTGTATAAAAATTTATAACAGAAATGTTTTTAAAGTCCTTCACATGAAAATTCTAAGGGCACATTCGTACATCATCAAAATGAGCAGCTCAATCAGTTGCTAACTTGCTTGATCAGTTAACTGAATTGGAATTAAAGGCAGAGAAACAGTTTCACTGTTACTATTTTGATTCTGTGCATGTTTTGTTTATAAGTTGGCTGATAAATATTACCAACAATGAATTACACTCATAAGGATTGATGTAAAAACAAATTTGAGAAGGAAAAGAGATAATCTGATCATGTAGCAATTGAGAGATAGCCTGAGTGCTGTACTGACACTCACAAAATGGTAAAAGAATCAAAGGGGAATCTCCTCTATGGAGGACTCAAAGAGGTAGACAAGAAAAAGGGAAAATATAGATGGTTTGCCATATTCACCTGCAGAGGGAATCCCTACAGGAGTGAGAGCATGGATACATCCAGATATCAAAGTAAGTCCAACCCACATCTATACAATCTTGTGATCTATAACCCTCCCTTTGTTTAGAGCTACTCCCTAATCAATGGGAATGCCACCAATCCCATAAAGAAGTCAACCTCTGTCTCTAAGCATCTAAACTCTAATGCTAATAAATTTTCTGAATTTATGTAATCTTCAGGAAGGTACAATCATATTCTTTGGGAAAAAGCCAAGTCTTTCACTATCACAAGAGCTTTACAATATTTTTATAAGTAAAATTTTAAGAAGGAAAAATAAATTGGGTCTAACTTTATGGAAGTAGCAATAATAATATATGAAAACAAAGTTACATGGATGATAAAAATACTGGAAGTTTGTCTAAAGGAATTTCCTCATATCCCAATATCTATGGCATCATAGATAAATCATAGGGCACTGCCTTACGCACATTGGAGTTAAGTAATTTGCCCAGGAACCCACTTCTAGTGACAAATGGGATTTGAACCCCAGGTCTTTCTAACACCAAGCAGTTCTATCCACAACCAGGCCATTTTCAACTAATTCTAGCTACTCTCCCAAAAGCCAATACCTTTCTATCTTATAAATTGGCTAGAAGTACTAAATACAGTTTAAATAGTTAAAATATTGACCTTAATTCTGTCAGACTTTGAAGGGCATATAAATTTACCCTCGTATGATTGTATGGGGAAAATCCTAAATTCATTGCTCCCTATTTGCTTACATGGATGGCTTTGCTCTATTTTATGCCTTCAAAATAATGAAAAAACTGGTATCAATGTAATTCAGCTCATTTCAACCAACATTTATTAAACACCAACTGTGCAAGGCTCTGGCATTGGTAAAAAGAATTGATATATGACAACCTTACTCCTCCCCCCAGTGCCTACAGGTAAATCATAGTTAGGGTCAGTGTTAGGGAAAGGACTTCCACCAGTTGCTATATCTGCCAAATTATTACAGGTGACCTGCATCTAAAGAATACCCATATATACACATGGTCCCCTCTTCTACAACTGGTCACTGGTCATCATTGCAGCCAAAGATAAGGTTCCCAAAAATGGCAGTGGTGATCAGCCATCCCAGTGCTGTAAGACAGCCCATACAAAAGATTTCTCCAGAATGTCTACAATTCATGAGTGGCAACAGTAGCAGCTACTATTAAAAATCATCTCATCGATACAAGCTAGGGTTATTCTAGATGAGCTTTATTTGTGCTGCTTTCTCTGTGCTATTATCCCCGCTTTAAATATGCAAATGTTTTGCAATATATGACATTTATTTGACTGTGTTTTATTATGGGGAATCTCAGGTCACAAAGGACTGTGATGCTAAATCACTCAGAAAGTATTTAGGTACCTATTATGTGCTGGACGTTCTATATGTGGATTCCCAACTGCTTTCCACAGTCATTGTAAACAAATCAGCATTATTCTTACCGACCCATAACTTTCCAGCTGTCATATACTTGCACGACCCATATTTCCTCAACTGAATTAGGTTTTCAGCCATCTTTATGTGGTTTATTTTTTATTAAAAGCTACGTCCTCTCCATTTACACACTATTCAGTGCCGGATTTTTTTGATTATCTGCAAAAGATAGGATTGCAATAGATGAAATAGTAAAGGAAAACAATGAAGCTTGACCTGTTCTTGTCATTTCACAATTGACCCAAAAAAGGAGTGGGGAATGGGGGTGGGGGGCCTAGAATGAGGTCTTTTTAAAAAACTTTTTTAGTTTAGTCTCAAAATCTTCTAATAATGAAACACCCCTTAAAGACTGGGGCAACATTTTATTTTACTAATTCTAGGAAGAGGCAAGTTACAAGCACTAGTGAGATTTGGGATCCCAGACACCTGTTCAGTAAAGGGTAGCTGATTACTAGGTCCTTTGAAGAGAGAGTAGATGTTTTATTGTTTTAGCCATATGTCCCTAGAGTGGCTGTAGCATTTGCTTTGAAGGAAGCCTCCTGTTGGCTACCTTGTCTGCTATCTGAGAGAAGGTACAGGGATCATATCCATGGGAGGGGCCAAGCGTCATCTGAGAAAGAAACAAGGGGAAATTTCAATATGAGAAAAGATTGATTTTGCATTTTTCTCCCTGTAAAAGTAACAGCAACATAAGCCAGCTGGAAGCCTCCAATTCTTACTACACCCTTCATTCCCTAAAGCCCTGGGGGATATCCCCTGTGGAGATACTAAGCTGCCTCTGACCACTATATGCACATCTGTTTGAATGCTGTTTAGGTCTGTTTGCATACCGTTCAGGTAGGTATTAACAGCAAGAGGAAGTCCATTGAGAAATAAGAAAAGAAATAAGAAAAAAAAATTGTTAGCCTACAGATTTCTGTGGATTAACCAAAGCTAACACAAAGCCTCAGAGTTCTCATCTGTACCTTAGTGAAGATTACATAAATTCAGTAAATTTATTAGCATTGGAGTTGAGATGCTTAGAGATAAATCCTGTTTCACACACCCTGATGGGGTCACCATGATCCAGGATCTGGTTCCCAATTCTGTACTCATAAGACCATAGATTTAGAGGATACCTTAGAGGGTATTGAGTCCAACTCCCTTATTCTACAAATAAAGAAACTGAGGCACAGAGAGGTTAGGTGATTTGTCCGTGGTGACGCAGCTAATTAACTGTCTGAAGTAGAATTTGAATACAGGTCTTCCTGACTCCAAGTCCAGGGCTCTATCATTATATTGTCTAGCTGCCACTTCATTCTCTTCAATTCAGTAAATATTGATTAGGTATTTATTATGTACAAGATATTCTGCTGGGCACTAAGCACATGAAGATAAAAAAATGAAACATATCCCTATGTGTACAGGAATTTAATTTTATCAAAAATGATCAGGTACTTGGGGACTTTCTGACCAAACTCATGAGAGACTGTTCTATAAACAAGAAGGTATTTTGTGAATTCACGGTAAGAACTATAACTGACAAAGAACCAGAATACTCATGTTGGATGTTCATTATTATTCTCTTCTCAATAAAAAAAAAAAGATACTTTAAAATCAGATTGAAATTTGAAAGTTATCTTGTGAATGGAAGCAAAGCAAAGAGCTCTGGATTGTCTTAAAGGGTAATGCCCTTAAAGGTGATGCCCCCTTCTCCACTATCAGTGAATATAGTTCTTGCCAAATTTGGGGCACTCCTCTTAGTCGGTGATGGAGAAACATGGACATGACTCCTTACTAGCCTACATTATTCTCAATATTCCTTATTAGTATCAAAGTTTCTAGCATTGTTACATCACAATCTTGAATTACAGTTACATTTAACTTTTTTCCCAATAACATATGAACAAAATTTTTTAATATTTTTTTTTAAATTTTGAGTTACAAATTCTCTCCCTCCCTCATTCCTCTTCCCCCTCCTTGAGAAAGCAAGCAATTTTATATTTGTTACACATGTTCAGTCATGCAAAACATTGAATCACAATTAATTACACCAGAGCTTATATTATGATAGGCACATTTGGGGATGAGATTGGGGAAAATACCCTAAACCTCATCAGTCACATTTATAAATTATCTCTCAGGATGGATTATTTCCTGGACAAATTTCTCCTGATGACTAAGCCCATACATTTTATACTGACTCAGTCTCATTTTCAGAGGATAACATTTTCTGACTTTGTCCCATGAATTATAGGACCACATCTTACTGGGGTTCTGTAGCACTCTATGTTCAAACTACAATGAGTAAATTTACAGTAACTCTTTTCATCTGAGAAGCATTATAGCATAATGGATAACGTTCAGACCTCAGAATCAGAAGGACCTTGGTTTAACTCTGACAAAGATTTCTTCGGTTCCTTCAAGCTGTGTGACTAGAGATAGGCAGTCACTTGGGTTCTCTGAAATTCAACTTCCTCGTTGTAAAATGGGAATAATGGCACCTGCATTACCAATCTCACAGGTTCATGGTGAGGTTCAAGTGTAAGGTGTTTTGCAAATTTTAAAGCCCTACATAAATGTAAGTTATGATGATTTTGAATTAAATATAGCTTTTAAAAACTAGTTTCCCATGTGAAAGTAGCAACATCAAGCCCCTGGATCATTTTCCTTTCTAGCTACTAGTCCAAGTTCCTTTTATTTGATTCCATTAGAAACTTCCAAAGAAAAGATAATGTCCCAAGAGTATCTCACCTTCTCAGAGTTACATATTTTGGATTTGCTGACAGCAGAGTTCAGAATAAAAATCTTGGCAGGACATTATTCTTTGAGAATGGAAGAATTGCATCCTGAATCTCTGAAACAGCTGGGGCCAGATGGAAGGAGAGTGTGAATGTGACAATATCTATGAAAGTTGTTGGCTTGACTGCTCCAGGGACCCAAGTTCTTCATCGGCAGAACAGATACAATATGGGCAACAATACTCAGGCAGCCCCTGTCACTGTGTCTCTGTGCCTCAGCTCTGGCCTGTTAGAGACACCTTTTTGGAAGAAAAGTGCAAGTTGGTCTCTGCAGTGATTTAATCCTTAGCTTAGCTGCTGAGACCACACAAAGTGTGCTAACAGTAAGGATGACCTGGGTTTTTAAGCACCTGTCTATCCCTCAACTCTTCCCACAGATCCACCAGCAGTCATCAGATGGTGGCAACCTCTGGTCACTCCCAGAATCTGAAATCTACGGTCAGTCACAAGTCTCCACTGTTATATCATTAGTATCATCCAGATTGCTCATCAGATTGTGGCATTTTAAATGTGCCTAAAACAACTACCAGAATCTTTTCCATGAATGCCAATTGGAGTAACAGGAAATGTTTTGGTTTCTTCATCTAGAACACACACACACACACACACACACACACACACACACACACACATACACACACATACCCTTTCTGAATTTATACTTTCATTAATTCTTCATTCTCTTCCCTACAAAGTACATTTGTACCTATGCCTATGCCTAGCATGCAGACTTGGTTTGATTTCTCAGGTAACGTATATGCTTGTTCAATAAAGGCAGTATGATCTGCATCACTAAAGCTTTCTGCTCTTGAATGGGAGTCTTGGTTGTATGCCTTAGATTGTAATCTCCAAGAGGGCAGCGATAATGACCAACTTAAAGCTGAGCCTCAAAGATGCATCCACCCTAATAACAAGAACAATGAACCAAGAGAGAAGGACTCAAGCCCTAGCTTAACTGCTCGCTAGCTGAATAATCTTAAGTAAACCATTTCACAAAGTTGGATCTCAGTTTCCCCCTATATAGTAAGGGGAGATTAGATTTAATGATCTCCAAGTTCTTTTGCAGTTGTAAATCTCCTATTTTGATAGATGATGGCTAAGGCTTCTTCCACTTCAAAGGGACCTTCAGACAGTAACAGGACTGTGTTATTTAAGCCCAAACGCAAACCACTTCTGACTACAACTTGAATGATAAGGATAGTACTAGCTAACATTTACATATCATTTTCAGGTTCACATCATGTTTTACATATTATTATCTCCTTTGATCCTCATAACCTTCTGCGACAAGTGCTGTAATTCTCCCCATTTTTGAGATGAAGAGACAGAAAAATTAAGTCACTTAGGTCAGGTGGTCCTAATTCCAGGCCTAGCATGCTATTTACTCTGCCACAAGGCCTCTCAGGAAAGTTGGCCTATAACAAAATCCACACTTTCCACATCATCTTTTTGGTCCAAATTTAATTTATTCCTTCAGTACATGATCACAGACACAGAAACATTTAAAATGTGCCTTGAGGAATGAGGTTAAAGAACCATTAGCTAAATCCCTGAAAAGGAACACTTAGCTGGGTAAGTTTGGGTGGTAGGTAGAGATGGCAAAGACAACATTGCCTTAGAGCCAGGGTGAGTGAGCAACAAAGGAATGCAAAGAAGTGGTGAGGCCACTTGCACCGAGCCCTGAAGCACTCAGCAAAACTGCCTTGTGGCTTGTCCTAGAAGAAATGTTGGCATACAGCAGAGAGAAGACTGAATTGAACTCAGGGATTTGAAGTCCCAGTACATCTGGAACTAGATGTCCCCTAGACAATTTAAACTCAACAAGTCCAAAACTAAATCAATCAATAAACATTTGTTAAGCACTTATACAGTGACAGATACACAGTGCCAGGCACTGTGCTAAGTATGGGGATACAAAAGGCAGTCCCTGCTTTTAAGGAGCTCACAATTATCTTTTTTCCAAAACCATCACCTTTACCTAAATTTCCTGTTTCTGTGGAGGGTACCACTATCCTCCCCATCACACAGGCTGACAATCTAGGTGTAATTCTCATTTTCTCACTTTCACTGCCCATATCCAATCAATTGCCAAGTGTTAAAGGTTCTGTTTTTGTTCTGTCTCTTGTATATCCCCCTTTCTCTCCTCTGGTACTTCCATCACTCTAATGAAATCCCTCATCACCTCATACCTGAACTATTTCATAGCCCTCTGGTCAATATCTGCATCAAGTCTCTTCCCACTCCAGTTTATCCTTCACGCAACTGTCAAATTGATCTTCCTAAAGCACAGGATGGATAGTAAACTCCAGTAGCTCCATAATACCTCCAAGATCACATATAAAATATGCTGTTTGGCTTTTAAAGTCCTTCACAACCTGACTCTTTCTTACCTTTCCTGGCTTACTCTACTCTACTTCCTTCCCCTTACTCAGAGGTCTGGTACCACTGATCTCCTTACTATTCCTTACACAAGACCCTCCATCTTCCCACTCTGCATTTTCATTACTCTGAAATTGTCTGTCTCTTCAGTTCTACCTCCCAACTTTCCTTAATATATGCTTGTTGAACGAACGAATGAATGAATGAATGAAAGGCATGTTTCCAATGAAGTAGAAGTCTACCCTACTCTACTCTCTCTGACCAATCTACAATAAATCGCCTTCTACAAACACTCCAAATGACCCATCATCAACAACAAAGGACTGTTTTCGATGCTAGAGGTTCTAAACTCCCAAGGTGACAATTCTCAGGAAGCTGACTTCATGAATAAAATTGACTCAGTCTTACATTAGAAGTATAATAAAAACCAGCAAGATCTCTTCATAGTGTGGAAGAATTAGCAGTAATAGGATGTCTATTTTTTTTATAAATAAATCATAAAGAATTATGTTTGCTATATTATTGATGTGTCCCTGTGGGAAGTGGAAAGATTCAAATATAACAGTATGGTTTGGAGCATGACTGAGTTGGGATCATAAATTTTAACTAGCAAAGGAATTTAAAAGTCATTAAGTCCAACAGCCTCACTCTTATAAAGAAAGTGTAGCCAAAGAGGATAAGTGACTAGGCCAAGCTAAACTGTTATTAAATAGCAGATCCAGGATTTGAACTTTTCTTACTTCTTGTATTATAGCCATTATAATCACTGCCCAAAGGTCCCCCCACCCCGCTCTTAATCTCTCTTTTCATTCACCTTACATACCACTACCAAATTAATCTTCCTAAAGCCTAGTTCTGATTAATCACCAACTTAGCCCCTAGATCCCACTCAAAATTGGTGGTGAAGTGGATATAGTGCTAGCCTTGAAGTCAGGAAGACTCATCTTCTTGAGTTCAAATCTGGCTTCAAACTGTGTAACTCTGAAGGAGTCACTTAGCCCTGTTTGCTTCAGTTTCTTCATCTGCTAGTGAACTAGAGAAAGAAATAGCCAAACCACTTCAGTATCTTTGCCAAGAAAACCCCAAATGGGGTCACACGGAGTCAGACACAACTGAAATTATTCAACAACCATGAGGACGTAGAGTCAGGCAGCCACCTCCCTCATTCTGAATTCTATGACTCTCCTAATGTAGCCTAAGATCACATTCACTTTCTTGGCTGCCTATTGACGTCTATTGATCTGGCAGCCCACTAAAGCTCCCAGGTTATTTCAGACCAACAGTTTATCTAGCCATGCTTGCCCCACCTTATGCTTATGATGATTATTTTTTGAATGTAAGGGTAGAGCTTCATTCTCATTTCTATTGAATTTAATCTTACTAGATTTGATCCAATGCTCTAACCAGGTTTTTTGGAGACCCTAACACTGTCATCCAGCTCTTCACTATCCTTTCTAGCTTCGTGTCATCTGAAAATTTGATAAATATGCTATTTATAGCTTTATTCCAGTCAGAGCTAAGCACCAACTCCTGGGGCACTTCATTAGAGACCTCCTTCTTCGCTGACGTTAAACCTTTAAAAGCTATTTTGGTCATTCACCTGGTGCTGAGTCCATTTAATTGCATTACCCTTCTAGAGTGCATCCATCTTTTCCACAAGAATAGAAAGGGAGACGTTGCCAAATGCATGGCTAAAATCTAGATAAACCGTGTCTAGAGCATATCACGCTACTATCTTTTTGACAAAAAGGATATGAAGTTAGTCTGGCATGATCTGTTCTTGGTCAGGTTCTTTGTGGTCACTGCTTTCTTTTTTAAATAGATACCATCCTTTTAACAATATATTTTTAATTTTGCCAGGAGTCAAAATTAAACTTACTGGTCTAAAGTTTGCATTTTCTTAACCCTTTTTAAAAAATGGGGATATTTTCTCTTCTTCCACAACACTGCTCCCATTCTTCACAGTCTTTTGAAGGTTACTAGTAATGGTTCAGAAAACACATCTGCCGGCTTTTTCAGTGCAGGCAAATATAATTTATCTGGATCTGGAGACTTAGATTCATCAAGAGGAGTTACATTTTCTCTTACTATTTCCTTCCTCAATTTGGATATCAAGTTCTCATTAGCCATTTTTTGTCAGTCCTCTCCAGGCAAGAGGTCATTCATTCTCTGTGACAGAGAATGAGGAAGCAAAATCACTTGAGTAGCCCTGCCTTCTCTCTTCTAGGAGGCTGAAGAACATGACATAATAGAAACAACTTTAAACTTGAAATCAGGAGGACCTAGACGCACCTCCTACTTCTGATACTCACTAGCTGTGTGACCATGGACAGGTCACTTCATCTCTTTGAGCCTCACTTTCTAGATCTATAAAATGGGCATAATGAAGTCACCTATCTCAGTGGGTTTTACAGCGGGTCAAATAAAATAATGCATGTAAAATATTTTGTAAACATTTAAAGCACTAGATAAGCATTAGGCATTCTTATTGTTCTAGTTACCTTCAGCAATAGTCTCATCCATTCTTTGATTTATCCTCCCTTTTCCCCAATTTAGCGATAAGGGCAAGACTTATAATTCCATTGATATAAAGAAATCTCAGGTGAGGAAACTTCCCCTACCAGTGCAGGTCCGAACTTTCTTTGAAACTAATCTTAGACCATTTCTTTAATATATCTTTTTTAAAAACCTTACCTTTTTTGTTATCTTTAGCTCTCCTTGCTTACCTTAGCTTATTCTGAGTCTTTATACCACTGACAACGTCCTTATTGGACTGATTCATACTTTTACTTGAATTAATTTTTTCAATCAATTAAAATCTGTCCTCTCCCTTCCAACTCCCCCTCTTCACCTCCCATCCATGCACTGAGAAAAAGGAAAACATAACTACACTTAATAAACATGTAAAGTAAAGCATAACAAGTCCCCACGTTGGGTCATCTCTCTCTCTCCCTCCCTCCATATATGTATGTATGTATGTATACATATATATGTGTGTACATATATGTCTCAATCTGCATTCTGAATCTATTATCTTTCAGCTGGGAGGTAGGTAGCATATTCTCTCATGGGACCTCTGTGGAATTGTCGTTGATCACAGCATTGACCAGAGTTCCTAAGTCTTTCAAAGCTGCTTGACTTTACGAAACAGTTGTCATTGCATAAATTGTTCCTCTGATTCTGTTTACGTCACTCTGCAACAGTTCATACAATTCTCCTCAGGCTTCTCTGAAACTGACTCTTTCAGCATTTTTTATAGCCCAATTATATTCTATCACGTTCATATAACATAATTCATTTAACTGTTCCTTAACTGATAGACATCCCCTTCATTCCAATTCTTTGCCTCTGCCCAAAGAGCTGCTATATATATATATATATATATATATATATATATATATATATATATATATATATATATATATGCACGTGTGTATGTGTGTATGTGTGTGTCCTTTTCCTCTGACTCGCACTTTTATACCCATCCTCCAGTATATTCCCTTGTTTCTAGCTTCTGTTTATACCTTTTAAAAAAATCTAAATTGGTCTATGATTTCCCTGGACATCCATATGGACCTCTTTTCTTCTTCCTTATTATTTCTTACGTCTTCAGCATTTCATTCCTGAAAGTTTTCCAAGCTTCGTATACTGACTATACTACAAAATTTTGGTCCATAGAGTTCTATTTATTTTTCTATTTGAAATTTACTTTCTGCAGCTACAAAAGTGCATGTAAGACTATACCCAAATTGCCTCTTCCCTATCACAGTTTCTAAGATGAAGTTGTCCCTTCCTCCCAAGATCCCATGATTTCATCTCCAGCACCTAGTTCCTTCTTATTGGTGAACATGATGTCCTTTCCCTTGCTGGTTCCTCTGCTTTCTGGAGAAGGTATCACTAATGGAATTCAAAATAATTTGCAACTCTGTTTTGGGCAGGGAAAGGAAGAACTCCAGAAAATATCAGCTCTACTGAAGTCCCTGTTTACTTAACCCTGCCCAGTTTTTAGTCTGCTTCCCACCTTCCCCACCTAATTTCTCTTTTTGGTTTGTAATATTCTCCAGTGACAATCACTTCTTTGCCTACCTCAGTATATCTTTCCCAAAATGTTCTCCACAATGCTTCCTATCTCTGGTTCCTTGTTATTCTCACATAAGTAACTATTCTTTTTTTAAATATTTGTATGGATAGCTTTTGTTTTTACATCATATATCTCTCCTTTCTCTCTCTCAGGAAGCCATCCTTTATAAGAATAACAAATATTGGAAAAAAATGGATCAGTAAAGCTAGCCAACATGTCAACCAATACTGACTTTATACGTAGTGTTCCACCCCATTAGTACAACTTTGCAAAAAAGAACGAATGGTAAATTCTCACATCTCTTCCTTAGGGCAAGTTGGTTATTATGCTTTTATAGATTATTATGTTATTCTTCTTTTCATTTAATTATGTGTATTATTTTTCTGGTTCTACATGTTTTTCTTTTCATCAGTTTACACAAGTTTTCTTATACTTCCCTGAATCAATCATATTCATTACTTCTTACAGCACACGGATATTTTATTGCATCTATTGAATTGTTGAGTCACTCATCAATCAGTGAACATCTGTTTTATTTCTGGTTCTTTTCTATCACACAAACAAAATGCTGCTATAAACACTTTGGTGCAAATAGAACCTTTCTCTTTTTATCATTTGCTTCCTTGAGATATATGCCAAGCAGGGGAATGTCTGGTTCAAAGAGTATATACATTTATTGTCTTTCATAACATAATTCCAAATTGCTTCTTAATATATAATGGTGCTCTGGTTCATGGTTCTTCTTACCTACATTTTGTCAATTTACGCATCTAAAGTTGTGGGTTTTCTTGCTAGATTCTTTCTTGGATTTTTATGTCACAAACTTCTGAGTGTTCCAACAGCTTTTTTTCCCACAATGTAGCTACTTTCTATGGTATCCAGTTTGGTGGATTTATAGATGATGTTCTTTCTCCCTTTTTCACTGGAAAACCCTTTTTACTGAGATTCATAAGAATCTAAGCATGTGCATTCATATTGGCTCTTTGGTGCATTGCATCTCTGTGCAAAAACATATTATTCCTATATTTTTAAGCCATGGTCTAGAAATCCAAATCCTATTTTCAAGCACTATCTTGTTACCTTCGCAAATCTAATGTTGTCTTCTGAAATTCTTGACTTCAGTCAGTAGTAGTGATGAAAATATCATCTGTAAGGTTGTCTTTAGTGTTTCTTTCTACTTTCCTTCATGCAATATCTTGTTTCAGGTGGTGCAAGTGGATAGAATGCTAGGCATGAAGTTAGGAAGATCTGGGTTCAAATTTGGCCCCAGACCCTGGGCAAGTCACTAACCCTGTTTGCATCAGTTTTCTCAATTGTAAAATCAGCTGGAGAAGGAAATGGCAAACCACTCCAATCTTTTCCAAGAAAACCTAAATGAGGGTCACAACAACAGAGAAATAGAGTGGTAGGTCAGTAGAATATATTAGGTACACTAGACACAAACGACCATAGTGATCTAGTGTTTAAAAAATGAAAACATCTAAGCTTTTAGGACAAGAACTCACTTTTTGACAAAAACTAAGTGTAGACCAACATCTCACACCAAGATAAAATCAAAATGACTACATGATTTAGACATAAAGGGTGATCTCATAAGCAAATTTGGGGAGTATGGAATATTTTACCTGCCAGGTCTGTGGACAAGGGAAGAATTTTTGAACAAACACGAACTAGAGAACATTATGGGATGTAAAATAGATAAATTTGATGACATTAAATTAAAACAGGTTTTGCATAAACAAATCCTATGCAGCCAAGATTAGAAGGAAAGCATAAAACTGACAGGAGAGGGTAGGTAATTTTACAAGAAGTTTTTCTGATAAAGGCTTCATTTTTCAAATATATAAAGAACTGAGTCAAATTTATAAGAATATGAGTCATTCCCCAATTTATAAATGGTCAAAGGATATTGGGAATAGGTGGTTTTTGGAAGAAGAAATCAAAACTATTTATAATTATAACAAAAAATGCTTTAAATCACTATTGATTAGAGAAATACAAACAAAACAACTATGAGGTACCACCTTACACCTATCAGATTGGCTGATGTGACAGAACAAGAAAATGACAAATGTTGGAGGAGATATTGAAAAATTGGGACACTGATGCACTGTTGTTGGAGTTGTGAACTGATCCAACCATTCTGGAAAGGAATTTGGGACTAAAGGGCATTCATACTGTGCCTGCCCTTTGACCCAGCAATACCACTACTAGGTCTATACTCCAAAGAGACTAAAAAAAAGGACCTATATGTACTAAAATATTTATAGCTACTCTTTCTGTGGTGGCAAAGGATTGGAAACTGAGGGGATGCTGAACAAGTTGTGGTAAATGATTTTGATGGAATGCTATTGCACTATAAGAAATGATGAACAAAATGGTTTCAGAAAAACCTGGGAAGACTTTATATGAACTGATACAAAGTGAAGTGAGCAGAACCAGAGCATCATAACAGTAACAGCAGTATTGTACAAAGACCAGCTGTGAATGACTTGGCTATTCTCAGCAATACAATGATCCAAAACAATTCTGAAGAACTTAGGATGAAAAATTATTTCCACTTCCAAAGAACTGATGAAGCCTAAATACAGATGAAGGCATACCTTTTTTAACTGTATTTTTCTTGGAGGTGTTTTGGCCTGTGTTTTCATTCACAGCATAACAAATAAGGAAATATGTTTTGCATGACTGCATATGTATATACTGAATGGTATGCTTTCTCAAGAAAGGGGAGGGAAAGAGTTTGAAACTTAATTTTTTTAAATGTTAAAAATTATTTTTATATGTAGTTGGAAAAGTAAATAAAATATTAAAATTTTTAAAAAGAAATATGAACATCAAGTATTCTATTAACAAGCATTTATTAATCATCAAAATACAAGGCACTGTGCTAGGCACCCTCGAAAACAAAAACGAAGAGTGAAACACTCCTTAATCTGAAGAAGCTTATATTCTATAAAAGATAGCAAGTACATATATAAGTTCATATAATAAATATTTAATTAAATGTTAAAATATTTGTTTATTTAATATTTAAAGAATATTTATTTCGTAAATAAATATTTGATATTTGTTTATTTTAAGAATAAACACCAGCAATTAAATAAAGATGTTTTGGGCACTAGTACTTATAGCAGTCTGAAAAGATTACATGTAGTATGTGGTGCCTGAGTTTCATCTTGAAGGATGGGAGGGGGCTCTGTGAGTCATGGGGGATGGCCAGTGAAAAGACATGACTGAATGCCAAGGGACAGCAACAGAAAAAAGACCAGTTTGTATGTATTGTAGAGTGTAGAAGGAAGAGTGATATACAATGAAATTAGGTTGGGACCTAGTTGTGAAGTGATTTAAAAACAAAAAAGTTTAAATTTTATCTATCTTAAAGGCAATAGAGAGCCATAGGAGTTGATTGAGTAGGGGAGTTACATGGTCAGATCTGTGCTTAAGGAAGACTACTTGTGCATCAGTATGGACTGGCATGGGGAGAGACCTGAGGCATGGGAATCAATTACAAGTCCATTTCTAGGTGAGACACGATGGAGACTTGAACTAGCATATTAAGTATCTAAGTAAGGACAGGATGTGAGAGCTATTATAGAGGTAGAAACCACAAGACTTGGCAACTTATTGGATATATGGGCTAAGAAACAGTATGGAGTCAAGGACAGTATGTCTGTATTGTGAACCTGGAAGACTAGAACAATGGAGGCTTTGAACAAAATAGGGAAGTATGGAATGGGGTGGATTTTAAGGGATAGATCATTAATTTTGTTTTGGACACGTTGAATTTGAGTTATCTCTAAAACACTTGGTTTAAAATATCCAAGAGGCAATTGGTAACATAGGATTGCTGTTTAGGTCCCATAAGGGTAGGAAACCTATGGCCTCAAGGCCATCTGTGACTCTAGAGGGCCTCAAATGTGACTGGATCCAAACTTCACAGAACAAATCCCCTTAATAAAAGGATTTGTTCTGTAGAACTTGGACTCAGTCAAAAAGCCACATCCAAGGACCTAGAAGGCCACGTATGACCTGGAGGCCACAGGTTCCCCACCCCTGGATTAAGACTTGATATGTTAATCTAAATCAATAGCATAGAGATAATAAACCCAGAGGAGCTTATGAGGTCACTAAGAGAGGGAGAAAATAAAAAGAAAAGAGGAGAGAACCCACTCCAGCTCAATTTGTACATCCATATTTAGAGGGCATGAGATGATGAGCCAGGAAAAGAGAATGACAAAGTGTTTAGACAGGTAGGAGGAGAACCAGGAAAGAGTGGAATTGTAAAAGTCAGAAGAAAGAGTATTCAGGAGGAGAGGATGGTGAAAAGTGTCAAATGCAGCAAATAGATGCATAGGGATAAGGACTGAGCAAAGATCATCTGATTTGACTATATAGCATTGGTAACTGTGGAAAAGGCAATTTCAGTTAAGTGATGAGATGGGAAAAGTTGAGAAGTGAGAGGAGAAGAAGTGGAAGCACAAATGTATGCACATTTTCCCTAGAGAAAGGGAGGAGACACAAAGGATGATAATGAAATGGAAGGGAATGTCTTCAAGGATATCTGTAGGAGGTTGGCCTTGGCACTATAGTGCCAGTTATATAGTGTACACAATTCTTCTTGCTCTCTATAATTTCTGGGAGTGAAATCCTTGTTGTTGAAGAGTCAAGATCCCATTTGGGGTTTTCTTGACAAAGTTACTGGAGTGGTTTCCCATTTCCTTCTCCAACTCATTTGACAGATGAGGAAACTGAGGTAAACGGGGTTAAGTGACTTGCCCAGGGACACGCAGCTCGTGTCTGAGGCCAGAATTGAATTCAAGAAGATGAATCTCCCTGACTCCAGATCCAGTACTCTATTCACTGAGTCACCTAGCTGGCCTCCCTCCCCCACCCCAAATGACTACACAATTCTTCCTCTTCTCTATACTTTCTGTCCCCACCCCCACCCCATAGTACTTTGTCCCTTTGTTAGCTCTGAGAAAGCTAATTTCCTGGTCTCACTTCCTTCTTACTTACCTCTTATCTTACTTGCCTTTTTTACCCAGTCTTACAATTTCTCTTCTTTCTGGAGTCTTTCTCTGTCTCCTTCACCTCCAGTCCCTCTCTTTGTTCCCTGCCCTCCTTGCCCTCCCTCATTCTTGGGTCTTCCTTCCCTAGAATGAAAGACACCCTCATTTCCTTTTGAAATACATCTGATTGTTAGCTAGTCTTTCCTTAAAAGTGCTGAAATCTGACTCTTTGAAACTCACATCCTCTTTTCCTAATTCTGTCCTCTGAAGGGAAGCAGAGAAATTTAAAAAATGTAGTTTTCTTTTTCCCTCAATTTTATGTTAAAACAATTTTCAAAACATTTTTTCTCTAAGTTTTGAGTTCCAAATTCTATCCCTCCCTTTCTTCCCCCTTGAAATTATAAGCAATCAGATGTAGGTTATACATGTGCAATTATGTAAAACATTTCCATTTTGTACAAGAAGATTCTAATAAAAGAAAAAGAATGAAAGTGAAAAATAGCATGCTTCAGTCTGTATTCAAACAATATCAATTCTTTTTCTGGAGGTGTATAGTATGCTTCATCATTAGTCCCTTGAGATTTTCTTGGATCATTGTATTGCTGAGAATAGCTAAGCCGTTCACATTTCTTCATGAAACTGTATTGCTGTTACTGTGTATAATGTTTTGATCCTGTTCACTTCACTTCGTATCAGTTCTTCTGAGCAGAGTAAGTTTAATTCTTTCAGGTATTTCCCTTCAAATATTTGAAAGCAACAATCATGTCACCCCCAAGTTTTCTCTCCTCCACGGTAAACATCCCCACAACTATTCCTTATTATGGAATTGATTTTCAGCCTTTCACCATCCTGATCACCAACTCTGGATAAGTTCCAGTTTGCCAATGTGGTGCCCAAAACTGAACACAGAACTGAACATGGATTCTAATCAGAATAGTGGAACATTAACATCTTAAATGATATTTGCTAAATGCAAGGATTTCCAGCTTAGATCATTTATCATAGCACCAGTATTGCTACCAGTTAAGATGGCACAGTAGATAGAGTGCTGACCATGGAGTCAGAGGGATCTGAGCTTGAATCTAGCCTCTGACATTTACTAGCTGTATAACCCTGGACAATTCACTTAATTACTATCTCCCACAATTTCCTCAACTGTAAAATAGGGATCGGAATAGCACCTATCTCACAGAGTTGTTATAAGAATGAGATAATATTTGTAAAGCACTTAGTGTGGTCCCTGGGACGTAGTAGGTACTTCATAAATGCTTGTTCCCTTCCCTTCATATCAAACTAAGATATTGTAAATGACAGTGTCCAATATCATTTTCTGAATATTATATGTGTTCATCTTTCATATAACTTATTAACAGAAGTGTCAGAGCAAGCGACAAATCAGAATATGATAAAATGTAAAGTAAGCTAGTTTTTCCAGAAATTTTTTTTTCTAATTCCCTTACAATCATTTGCAATACATTTGCAATCTTGAGTCAACCCTGATTATGAGCCCAACAAACAACAGGTCAGATTAATACTATTGGAATTTCTCGTGAGAAGTTCTCCATACAACTTCAGGATGTCTTAAGATGCAGAAAAGAGGTCGCTTTTACAACCGAAAAATCTCTCAGTCTCAGAAGACCATAAACATGGGAGCCACCGGTGTGCCCTAGCGTTCAGTTTACTTCAATACCCAAGCTAGATTTCTGAGCAGCTGAGGAGCCACACGGTGATTGCTGAAATGCAATTTTCTGGTAGGAGCATCTGGGTGGATGGTAGGCAGGTGTCCTCGCTGGCTTCTCTCATGGCCTTTTAGCCAGCTAGCTGGCCTGGTGGAGGCTCTAGCAGCTGTGGACCTGCCAGGGAACTGATTTGAGGTCAGGGTCTGGAGGAGCTCCTTTGTTCTCCTAAATACCATTGTTTCTACACTCACCTATTGTGGCAAAAGATTTGCTGATTTTTGTTATAAACACAACCCATTACTAAAAGTCCTTTTATGTTGATGAGGGGCATTTTCCTGGCTCCTCTTTGTTTGATATGGAAATGCCTCAGGCTGGTTTTATGGCCACACACATTCTAGAAGGAAGTGTGGAAGAGACATAAAATTGCACCTACCATAAAGGTGGCTGCTCTGTGGTTCCCTCAAGTAGTCTTTGAAGAATACGCAAAGAAGTCTCTAACTAAAGGAGCAGACTCCCTTTGTGTACCTAAGTGTGAATGTATAAGGATATACAGTGAGTCCCAAAACTCTTAGTGCAGTTTTTTTCTTTAATCTTTAAAGCTGCACAAAGACTTCTGGGACACTATATGCACAGACATAATTCGTCCCATTAAGGAATCCATGAGAAATCAGGCTCCTCCAGAATGAGGCCACCTGTGTTAAGAGAACATCAGCTGTCATAGGAAGTCAGTCAATCAGTAGAATAGCATTTATTAAGTGCCCAAGACAATGTGTTAGCCAAGAGTAACCAATAAGACAGGAAATATAGCATAATGTCAGAGGAGTCCTTTGTTCTAAACCCAACTCTGAAATTATATGAACTTGGGTAGCTATTTTTATTTTCCCACCCTAGTTTCCTCATCTTGGAGTAGGAAAGGGATATTAACCTTTTGGTGCCATGGATCCTTTAGTCAGTAAGATAAAACCTTCTCAGAAAAATGTTTTAAATACTTAGAATGAAATAAATTGGATTGCAACAGAAACCAATTATAATGAAATAGTTATTAATCTTATGTATATGAATACATATATACATACATCTGTATATATGCATGCCTATATATGTAGGAATATAAATGTTTGTATATGTATATAAAATATATATACATTTATATCACACACATATGTGTATGTATGTATATATGTATATTGTGTGTATGTGTATATAAAACTGTGGCAGGCCAGAAATATACATATGCCCAACTTCTAGCTAAACAGGAAGAGATGGTGGAGATCATGAAATTGGAAAGTCTTCTTTAACTATGCCCAGACTATAGCTTCTCCTTTCTGTATCCTTTCCCTCATTCAGAGGTTATCTCCTCCTCCATTCAAACACCTAGTACCTCTCCACCTCTTTCCTCCATCTAAAGAGATATTCCACAAATATTCATGAAGCACTTAATATGTACTAGCTATGTATTTGCTGAGGATATAAAGATAAAAAAACAGAGTATATCCTAATGGGGGGAGAGGGTGGGTAGAAGAAGATACAACATGAATAAATATAAAACCAGAGAGGGATAAGTGAGGACAAAGGAGAGATCCAGAGCACACTAGGAAATTTTGAAAGAGAGAACATCAGTGGGGAAGGGTCAATGATCTGTAAAGGTTTCACATCGGAGACACCTAAGCTCAGCACCCAAGATGAGCCTTGAAAGAGGTTTAGGAGTGTAAAACATAGGAGAATTGTATTTCAGGAATGGAGTGAAGGAGGATAATAGCCTGCCTGATGCACAGAAAGAGAAACTACCTTTCCAACTAGAATACAGGTAAGAGGCCAGTTGGTATGGGTAAAATATCTCTTATCTGTCCTTTATACCTACTGACTGAGTGACTGAATGATTATACTTCATTGTAAGTTACCTTTAGACCAAGTGTTGCCTTAAATGGTCATTTGCCTTTTCACTCTTACCTATCCAATGGAAGGTGATGTCCAGTGCTGGAGAATTTAAGGCAGAGATTTTTATCTTTTTCATCTTTCATGGACTCCTTTGGCAGTCTGGTGAAGACTATGGATCGATCACTTCTCAGAATAATGTTTGTTGCCTGCATTCAAAATTGAAGGAAACACTAAATTTCAATTAGAGGTTAGTAAAAATAAAGACATATTTTTTTTCCCATCCAAGTCACGGAACACTTAAAATCCATTCAATAATCCGTTGAGAATCTGAGGACCCTAATTTAAGGATCCCTGATTAAAGGCTTTAGTAAGCAAGTGAGATGTTTTGAAAGGAGAATAGAACAATATTCCAGTTATCTCTAGCTCTTCTTTCCCTCTCCTTCCTTTTTCCTTTCTTCCTTCTTCCTTCTTCCCTATCCCCACTATCTAAACAAGTTCCAAGTCCTGTTAATTCTGGCTCAGCATCTTTCCTATCTTGTTCCCTTCTCTCTGTTCACACTGCTATCACTTCGGGTTGGGTCCTTATCATCTTCCATAGAAACTATTTCATAATCTACTAACTGGTCTTCTTGATGCTATCTTTTGCTTCTCCCCCTGCCCCATTCTTTACACCAACCTTTGCTTAAAACTATCACTGGCTCCCCATGTTTACAGTACTAATTACAAATTACTAACTTTAATTTCATGGTCCTTTACAATATGGGAATAACTTACCGACCTTTTCAACACTATTTCATATTATTTATGTACGTGATACTTTTTAATCTAACCAGGAAGATCTCATTCAATCCCACCACCATGCATTTATAGCCAAAAAGGGATGGGAAGCAACAATTTCAAGGATAAAATCCTGAAGATGCAAAAAGAAACAATTCTGAGGAAGATTAAAACAGGGAGGGTTATCCAAACAGACAAATCTGAATGAAGGGGAAAAAAAATCAACTCATCTACTGTTCCCTGGTCAAACTACATTTGAAATACTCAGAATTGGATGCCCCATTTTGGGAAGGCAATTGATGAGATGGAGAGCATTCATATAAAGCCAGCCAATATGAGGAAGTTCTCAAAAACTATCTTAATTGAGGCTCAGCTGAAGAAACTGAGAACATAGAGCCTGAAGAAGAGAAGGCTTGGGAAAGGATGAAATTGTTGTCTTCAAGTACTTTTAAGGAGAAATGGGAGGACGCTGAAGACAGGCAAATTTCAGTTCAATATAAGACAACCCTTTCCAACAATTTGAGTTATCCAAAGTGGAATGGCCAGCCTCAGGAGATAGTGGGTCCTCACTTGTTGGAAATGTTGTAGAAGGGGTTCGTTTCCAGCTCTGGGCTATACAGGATGGCCTTTGTGGACTCTTCCAACTTGGAGATTCTGTTATTCTTGGGGTCAGAGGGTAGGGAAGGAGACCTATGTCCCATTCATTTGTGTCGTCCTTTGTTGCTGAAGAAGACTATGCCGTCAGAGAAATGGTGTCATGACTTGCACTTGACTTTATTTTGAGTGAGGGAGGGCTGTGCAGGTCACCAGCCTCACTTCTCCTGTCCCATTCATTACTCTGCTCCTTGAAGCATGATCTTGGATCAATTACTTATCCTCTTGGGGTTGGCAGGAAGGGAAAGATGTGTTACATAAATATGTATGATTTAATACTGTTTTGTAGCTCAAACAAAAAAAAAAGTTGAGGCATTTTTTTTTTTGAAACTCCATATGCTGCATTGTATTACTGTTATGAGGAAAATTCTCTAGTTTTGTTGAGTAAGCAGGCTGATAATTTTGTTAACTACTGCTGGAATCTATTGTGGGTCAAACTCAAAGTCATTCAATAAACATTTATCAAGTGACTACTGTGTGCCAAGCACTTAGATACAAGAAGAGGCATAAGGCAGTCCCTGCATCACACTATTCTTGAAGCCCAACACAATTCTTCCTTGGAAAAATCCAGCCTTCCTTTTCAGTGTAATCTCCTACCACTGTCCTCCACATTTTCAAATGGACCACTGCCTCCATACTGCCCACTTTCCTTTACAGTGTTTAATAAGACCCTGCCTTTACTCACACTGTTTTCCATAACTAAAATGTCTTCTCCTTTCCCTCTTCCTTACATACTGGATTCCCACCCATTTTTTAAAAGTCCAATTCAAATGCTGCCTACTTCAAAAAACTGCCCCTGCTCTCCCTGCCCCCAGTCATTGAACTCCCTCCAAGATAAATGTACCTAGCACTTGTATTGAATCTCTTTTATGCTCTTGACTTGCTTTGTATGATAGTTATTTGTGTGTATATCTTGTACCTCTACTACAATATAAGTTCCTAAAGGGAACTGTCTTATTTAAACTTTCTAACTCCCCCAGTATTTAGTAGTCATTCACTGAATAAACAAGCGTTATTATGTTCTTACTATATGCCAGGCTCTGTGCACAAACAGAATACTGGGAATACAAACATAAACAAAAGGAAAAACAGTCCCTGTCCTCAAGGAGCTTACATTCCTTTTTTAAAAAATTATTTATTTTTAACATTCTTTTTTTAAAAAACAAATTTAAGTTCCTGATCCAGTCATTCTAGAAAGCAGCTTGGAACTGTGCCCAAAGGGCTATAAAATGTGTGTACCCTTTGACCCAGCAATATCACTTCTAGGGCTGTATCCCAAAGAGATCATAAAAATGGGAAAAAGCAGCCACGTGTACAAAAATATTTATAGCAGCTCTTTTTGTGTGACCAAGAATTGGAAGTTGAGGGGATGCCCATCAATCAGTCAATGGCTGTGCAAAAACTGAAAAGCCTTATATGAACTGATATTGAAAGAACTAAGCAAAACCAAGAAAACATTGTACACAGTAACAGCCACATTGTGTAGTGACTAACTTTGATAGACTTAGCTCTTCTCTGCAACGCAAGGATCGAAGACAACTCCAAAAGACTCATGATGGAAAATGCTGTCTGCATCCAGAGAAAGAATTGTAGAGTCTGAATGCAGATCGAAGCATACTATTTGTTCTCTCTTTGTTGTTTTGTTTCTTCTCTCTTGTGGTTCCTTCCATTGATTCTAATTCTTATTTACAACATGACTTATTTACAAGGCAATAAATGGGATATGATTATACATATGAAATCATACACAACATATTTCCAGTGGACCTCAATTTAAATCCCATCTCTGATATATATGACATGTGTGATATTTATGACATTAAATGACAAGTCATTTAACCTCATTTCCTCTTCTATAAAATGAGGAGCTTGGACTAACTGACATTTTATATCGCTTCCAGCTCTAGACATATCATCCTTTGAGTTAAATTACTTGCTCTAGATCATAGAGATAGTAAGTGGGAAAGCCAGAACTTGAGCCCCAACCTTCTGACCTCATGCTAGTTCCCTTGTACTACACCTCACTGTCTCTCTTCATACTTTGACTTTTTTCAAGAGATACCTATTTGTTCTGCAAGACTCTTTGGATCTTATAACACCTTTCAGAAAGAACAAAGAAGGAATTTTTATGACCAAGAAAATACTGTGAACACCTGAAACCCTGCATTACAGAAACACAAAGTTTTGACATTATTATTATTATTAAAATTATCATTATCATTAACTTCTCTCTGGTGAGGTTAAAGAGTATACCCGAGATAACTAAAGGTCATAGACCTCACTTTTTTTTGGTTGACCTTGCATTTGACCCAAACACCAGAGAATGTGTCTGTCTAGAACTGTTCATAAATTTCCTTTTACTACTTCAGATAAAATTGAAGTTACTGAGTAACTGAAAGATTGCTTATGATTCAGAGTTCAATTTTTGGATCTAATGTATAATGTTTAAATAAGTAAACATTAACTTCATAAATGACCCAGGCCTGGAGAAATGGAGTGAAATCTTAGAACACTGGACTTAAGAGGCAGAAGACCTTGGATCAGGTCCTAACTCAATCACCACCTAATAGCTGTGTGACCTTGAGCAAGTAACCTCACATCTCTGATCTGTAAAAATAAAAGGGTTTGCTCTCCAAAAGTCACTTTTAGCTCTTATATTGTGGTTCTTAGTTGTGTGGGGAACAATGATATTAATAAACAGCAACATGGATATAGGATGATACAGTATCTAGAGTGCCAGACTTGAGATCAGGAAGAACTAAATTCAAATTTTGTTTCCTAAACTAGCTATGTGACTCTGAGGTGGGTCCCATTGCCTATCTTAACCTCAGTTTCCTCCTCTGTAAAGTGAGGATAATGATAGCACCTTCTCCTGAGGGTAGTTGTGAATCCAAGGAGGAATTTGCATAAAGTACTTTGCAGGTGAGAGGGCCAGAACTTGAGTCCAGATCTTCTCAACCTATGTTGGTTCCCCTACCAAACCTCACTGCCTCTCTCCAGTAATAGTGCTCTGCTTTTTCTCAAAAGATGCCTATTTATTTTACAAAGTGAAAGTAAGTAATGAAACTGGACTTGTGGCTAAACCATTTGTGCCTCTTTAAAGCTATGGATAGCATGTAAAGGAACTTTTGAAACCTCAACAGCTCGATGTATGCTGTGTTACGAAGAACATTATGGGGAAGGGGGTCCTATGGGAAAGGTAAAGGAGAAATATCATAGACCCAACACTGGAGTTCTAAGAACAAAAGGCCTTATGCCTGATTCCCCTAAGTAATGTTAGCAACAATCACTCCCTGAGAAAACTGGACAAAGAGATTTCTGATTGGTGGCTCCTAGGGGCCATGATTTTATCACAAGGTGAACAATCAAACTTGGATGTTTGCCAAATCACTTGACCTCTTTGAACGTCAGCTTCCTCATCTGTTAAATGAAAGGGTTAGACCACATAACTTCTGAAGGTTCGTTATGGTCATAGGATGATCCTTTTTGTAATAAATCCCTAAATAAGCAATAAAAATGAACTATACTTTGTGTATGAAAATTATGCTACAGCCTTACTTTTAGTAGGGCAAGAATACTGAGGGATGAGATCTTGGGGGTATATCTAAACTGTTCTGTACAAATTTGCTTATATGACTTGGTGAAGATGTTTTTCAATAAAGTTTGAGGGTATTTTTAGTGGTGAGGTATTGACTATAATCTCTTTGATGTAGTATGTTCAAAGGTGGCTTACTGGTTGAGAGTAGAGATGTAGGGGTGAAGGGGTGGTGCCAGGGCACACCCAAGAAAAAGGTATACCTTACTTATTGGCCAGGTGCATGGTGCTACCAATGAAGCAAATAAAGAATGGCAGAAGCTGGGGAAACTCCAAGCTGGACCCTTTATTCCTGAAGAAAAGGTGGCTATTACATATAAGGAAGCCGTAGAAGAACAAAAGCCCAGAAAGGTGGCTCTTAAGTCATTTCTAGATAATGGTGAGGACCCAGGAGGTTAGACCACATGATAGACCTCAGAAAACAAAATGCATTTTAAAAGCTTGAGAACCATACAGCTATTGTACCAGAGGGGTGTTTTATTAGCACTCTTATTGTCCTTATACCCTGTATATAATCTGTGAATTTATTATTTTTCCTGTAAACAAATGCCCTTGATTAAAACTCAAGAAAATTTGGGTCTAGCAAAAAGAAAGGATGGTTGCAGAAGCCAGGACCATCTGGAGCCTGGTGGAATATAGAGATCTAAGAACAGGAATAACATCAAGTTCAGGACAAGTTAATGCATTTTACCAGGGAAGCATTAGAACATCAGTCAGTCCCTTTTAGGGATCAGATCTGGACCCAGATTAGGACAAAATACTTCATAGATCTTGGCCTATCAGTCATAAGAAAAATCCACTCCATCTGTAAGGTTGTGTGTGTCCTCACAGACTAGTGACCAATGGCATACATGCATGGCCAGAGTTGTAGTTAAGAATCTTTGGCCACTGAAAAAAATGAAGATATATATATATATATATATATATGGAGATAAAGTCCTTAAGTTAAAGACCTCATTAGCTCTATGCTTTAACTAAACATCGATCATGGGCTTCTCATCATTGAGTTTGAAGGATAAAGAAGAAGATAAGAATTTCATTTAATTTTTTTTAGGAAAACACTCTAATTTGTCATTTAAGCCTTTATTAGGCTTACATCCAAAGAAACTCCTAGTTTTTTTTTTTAGCAGATATTGATACTACCATCAAGATTTCTAGAAGTTTTCTCTCTGCATTACTTGCTGCTCAGTAGTTCAGTTGTGTCTGACTCTTCATAATCCAGTGGACATTGCCGTATACATGCCAATACAGTCCATGCGGTTTTCTTGGCAAAGATGCTGGAGTGGTTTGCAATTTCCTTCTCCAGTGGATTAAAGCAAACAGAAGTTAAGTGACTTGCCCAGGGCCACATAGCCAGTAAGTATCTAAGGCTAGATTTTTATCTCTGTTCATTCTGACTCCATGCCCAGTGTTCTATTCTTTTAGCCACCTGGTTGTCTCCTGGATTGGTATTTTACTTAAACTGGAAGCTTCATAGCTTTCAACTTTTAAGACAGTTAACAGAATATGTGCCACCATTAATAGATAAGACATAAAAATTATTGCTTCCTAGCTCTTGTATAATCAGTTATTGACAGAACAACAATATCACTGTGTTCATAATCTATGAAAGAGAAATCAGAGAGAAGGGCTAGGTCACAATGTGAAAGCTTCTACTTCTGCTAGATCTACTATTATCTTACTGGAAGGCTGAACCAGATGATCTCATTATACCTTTAGTTCTTCAGCTAGAATAATGACAGTTGAGAGTCAGAAGACCCAGACATTTCTGGCCCCATTCATAGCATGTAATTTGAAGGGTACCAAAAGGCCCATCTGCCTGAAATTATCTCTGTCTCCCCAGGTGGCTGAAATTTACACCATAAAAATAACTCCTTAAGGCACTGTGTGCAGGAAGTTCTCCTCAAGTGCAAATATGCAATCTGACTAATATTGACTGGTAGCACATAGTTTACAGCTGATTATCAGTTTCCTCTTCCAATTTTAAGGACCCTCCTTGAAATCTGAGCTCCAAGAACACTTGACTGTATCTGCACTTCTTTTGTATCCCCCTCAGTACTTAACACAGTCCTGACTATATATGAAATGTTTATTAAATACTTGTTAATTCATCAATGCTGCAAAAAAGCAAAATGGAACTCCAGTCTTTCTTCTTTCATGAGATCTGGATGGGTACTCTTCTATTCATACAGATCCCAGCTCAAAACCCCCAAACTCCAAGATTTACCAAAGAGTTTTCATGAATTGCTTTGGGGAAAAGACTATCATATGAAGGCCAATGTTCAGAGAATGAGCCTCTCCTAGCCTTCACAAGACTGGTTCTTAGAAGCAATGTTGGGTCAGGTCATACTCAAAGCCTTCCTAGCTTGGCTGAACCTTCTGCAGTTTGTGTTGCTATTGGCATAGCAAGATGAGCTGGGTCACCTCCATGCCAAAATGCTATATTAAAGAATTTTTAGTGGAGATCCACACTCTCTATCTCTAATATAGCTTATTTTAGGGAGAGAAAGAAGGCTATATGCAAAAATTTTTTTAATTTTTCAATTGTTAATTTAATATTTAAAAGTTTCATTAGCCTGAATTACTTCATTCATGATGCTATTAATAACTAGGGTTAACTCCAGAGAACCTTGAAATCTCCCCTCCTACCTGAAGCAAAGTCCTAGCTAGGGACTATCCTGAAATAAAACTGGTGCTTACTAAAACATCAAGTACAGTGTGTGTGTGTGTGTGTGTGTGTGTGTGTGTATTTTTAATAGAATACTCATGTTCTAAATGGGACCTTACAAATAAAAATAATACTAAAGATAAAGACCAAAAAAAAAAAAAAAGCAGAGGGATTGAGTTAAGTAGATACAGGTTGTCACAAAAGTTTCAGTGCAGTTTTCTGTTACTATAAGCTTTAAAACTGCACTAAGACTTTTGGATCATGTAGAGAAGATTCATTCAAGTCCTGAGGAGTTATCAACATACAAAGTATCCAAAGGAGATTAAGATACCAAACGAGTGAGGGAAAGGGATCTGATGGAAAAAGAAAAGAAAGTCAACAGTGGAAAAACACATTAGCCGCTAATTTCCCATCTATGTAAAACTTTTATGTCATTCACGGATAGTGGTGTTATGATGCAATAATTCAGAGTTCCTGATTTAGAGTCAGTAAGACTTGAGCTGATCCCACCTCTGACACTAGCTGTGTGATGCTGGGCAAATCATCTCTGAGTCTCAGTTTCCCTTTGGACAATCTTGAAGAGTCCCTCCCTGCTCTGAATCCTAGGATCCTGTGATCTCTGGAGCGGACTAATAATCCTTTAAATGACAGAGCCCTTGCAACACACATACCTGTAAAATAATGTCATTCTGAGTTCCCAGAGGTTTGTCCCAAGGTTTGAGGTCATAAAGAGTCAACCCAACTGCAGCAAATATTAACTGAGCTCTTACTTAGCTGTATGGTCATGAATGAATTATTGAACCTAACACTCCATTTCCGTTTCTGTAAAAGCTAGTAATGTAGCTAGTAATGCTTAGAGCACCTATTTTGCAGAATTGTGGTAAAGCTCATGTGAGAAAATTATGTGAAGCACTTTGCAAATGCTGCTTGGCAATAATAATAACAGCAATAATAATATCTAGAATTTATATAACACTTTAAGATTTACAAAGCACTTTACAAATATTTCATTTTACCCTCGAAACAACCCAGGGAGGTAGATGTTATCATTATTCCATTTTATAGTTAAAAAAACTAAGGTAGACAGAGGTTAAGTGACTTGTTCAGTGTGTTAACCAGCTACTAAGTAACTAAGGATGGATTTGAACTTTAGTCTTCCTGAGGGTTACCCAGCGTACTATCTAGCTGACAACATACACCTAAACATGTCCTTACCTAAAAGGCCTTACAAAGTCACAAAAATATAGCAGAGATGAATTCTTGTCTTCTAGTGCAATGAAGTTAGGAGATGGACATGTTCTCTCTCACCCTTGCCTCTGCCAATCCGGAGTTGTGACTATGGACAAATAATGGGATCATAGATTTAGAGCCTAAAGGAATCTTTGAGGTCATCTAGTCCATTTTACAGTTGAGGCCCAGAGCGATTTGTCTGTGGCCACCAAAGCAGGATTCAAACCCAAGGACACAGCTATTAAATCCAGAACTCTCTCCATTTTGTCACACTGCCCATCTACTTCATCTGTCAATCTCAGATTCTTCCTCTGTAAAACATTGATAAAAATACCTATGTTAACCATGGGGGCTGTGATGAAGAGCAAATACAATTTTGCAAACCTAAAAGCTATATAAATAAGAGATGTATATAAAGATATAGATTACACAAATTCAGCTTAGACATAAAGGGCTGAAACAAGGAAGTTTAACTGGTTTCTAAGACAATTTCCTCATTTAATATTCTGAGATTCTGTAATGTCCCAATATGCTAAGAATGCTAATTTTTTATTGTAAAAAAAAAAGAAAAGAAAAATCACTCTTTTCCTAGGACTCAAAGCTTTATTATGTCTTGTGACAGCACACAGATTTGAGTATTTATGCCAAGGTGTCTCTGGGGTAGTAAAGATCCAAATCTAAGTAAGAACAATTTTTTTTGCCATTCAAACTCCTCAACACAGGAAACAAAGAAGGAGAGAGAGAGAGAGAGAGAGAGAGAGAGAGAGAGAGAGAGAGAGAGAGAGAGAGAGAGAGAGAGAGAGAGAGAGAGAGAAAGAAAGAAAGAAAGAAGGAAGGAAGGAAGGAAGGAAGGAAGGAAGGAAGGAAGGAAGGAAGGAAGGAAGGAAGGAAGGAAGGAAGGAAGGAAGGAAGGAAAGAAAGAGAAAAAGGAGAAAGGAAGAAAGAGAAAAAGGAGAAAGGAAGAAAAAGAAAGAAACCTCAAAGGTAAATCAGGGGATATCATATTACAATTCCCTTTCCCACTTCCTCCCTCCCCCACCAAAATCTTTCAGATTGAACAGGACAAAGTTTGATCTCTTCCATGTTGAGAGTTTGGAACAAAAGCAGCTTTCTGCTTGAGCTGGACTTCAAAAGGCTGCTGAGTGACTGCTCTAAGTAATACTTTGTTGTAGATCTCAGAGGAAATTCACAGATGTCCTTCTGTAACAGTGTGCAGTTCCAAGGACCTTTTAACTAAGCAGAGAGGTGTTACTGTATTAACCAGACCGATGTCTTGCATTGGGAGCAATACTAAGTGAGACCCACGAAGACTGAAACGAGGGGCCAGATGCAGTCAGGTTCAGAACCCATTTTTCTTCAATGAGGTTATCTTGTAGGCCAATGAATTTACGTAAAATTCAGTAAGGTGCCCGAGTTGTTTCTAGACTAGTTTTTTTTTTTTAAGTGGGAGTTAATTTCTGGTTTGACAGAAGCCAATGATACTTATGGAATTACTCCAAATGAAAGCAGGGAAACTCGGGAAGTAGGTGGTTGACCTGGGCACCAAGTAACGACACATATAGAAGAACCAATCTAGAAATCAGATTGGGGCAGGCGGGCTCAGGGCCGCCCACGGCGAGTACTCCCCTCCCTGTTTCCAACTCGCCTCTTCTTTCCTCAGGTTGCCTTTGTTCCTTTTCTCTGTCCTCCTGCTTGGAAGAAACTGCGGAAAAACTGACTGCGGAAACTTCCCTGGTCCGGAAATCTGCCCTTGGCTGCCACCGCGCTGGAGAGCTTCTACTGGGCTGTGGCCGCTTCGCTCGGCTGCGCACCAGGCTGCGTCTCCTCGGGTGCTGGAGCGGCTCCGAGCCAGCCGGCAGGGCTTCCAAACTGCACCCCCCGCCCCATCCCCGGTTGAAGTTTTCTCGGCATTCAGGTAATGCCTACTCCGGGTGGAAGACCCACGTGGCATTCTTGCTTCTACTTGGTGGAGAGGGAGGAGAGAGAAAATGAAGTACAGTCCTCTCCCCCTTGTTAAATCCGTGACCCAAAAGCTAAATCGTGGAGCTGACCTCCCACCCTTTCCACTCCTCCCTCGTCACCCCCACACCGACTCCCCTTTTTTTCCTGTCTAGGCTCCATGCACTTGTTTATGAACTCGGCGTGCAGCCCTCGCGGGTTTGCTCCCTTCGGGTTTCTGCAAGCTTGCGGTGCGTTTGGTCTTTTCATGTCTCTTTATATTATGGCGGAGCAGCCACACACGCTTTTTATGAGAGCAATGCTTTGTGTAAAAGCATTGGCATTTGGCCTTGATACCTGTATCTCTTGATGATTGCAACAAATTTCTAAAATAAATATTGTACTTTGATCTCCTGCGCATTGCATTTTTAATGGAACACCACTTCGTTAAGAATAAATTTCAGGAGGCCCGGAGGGCTCACCGTGCTAATTATCGGTGAAGAAAATGTTCTCAAACTTCTCTACCAGTCAGAGAGATCTGGAACCAGGGCGGTTGTCCCAATTGAGTGACAAGAGAGGCTAATAGGGCAGGTGCACCTCTATCCAACTTGACGCCCAACTTTCACCCCAGTATCTTTTTTTCCCCTGCTCCAGGAAGAACGAGGAGAATGCTTTCGCAAAAACAACCGGATTCCTATTCTAAAGTGGGGACCTAGGTAGAAAGTTCTCTCGTAGTAATAACACGCTTTGGAATGGGGGCGGGGATTCCTTTATATCTTTTTCCTTTCTTAAAAACAGAAAAATAAAAATCCTTTTAATTATTTAGGGTGTGGTCTATCTAGTTGGATTAGCCCATAGATTCCAAGCTTTCTGGATACCTGGGCATTTCCCATCCTGGTGACCAGGAGCTGAGTGATTAGTAGAAGAGATTGCGATGAGGGATAGAGGCAGGGTGGGTGGCAGAAGGGGAAACTAGAATCAGATCTAGGGGAAGAAAAACTTTAAAGGGGAAAAAAACTTTTTTGAAGTTTCGAAACTTGTGCAGAGCGAGAGTGTTGATTTGTGGAGTGCCAGATTTACACCTTTGGGTGTCCTGAAGGGGAAGGTTTTTGTTGATCAGCAGGAGGTGAGACGTGGGCTGTGAATCCTCGCTGCAAACGGCCTCTTTTCCGCCCCTCCTCTACCTCCTGCTGAGTCGGACTCGGGCCCCACTTCCAGGCTAAGAGGTGCAGCGAGCCGAGAAAGGGGGTGGTCTTCAACCTTCTAAACTACCGCCCCTAGGTTGAGCTTCAGTGTCCAGTCTAGGCAATTTGGGGTGGCAAGGGTACAGGGGAGGGCGATAGGAGGTTCCAAAGAGTGGCGCGGGATGTGCTCCCTTAGATTCCTCCCACGCTGCTTATGGGCAGGATAAGCCCGCATCTTCTATAAATTATTCACATTTCACAACTCTCCGAGCTAAGGAAGGAAGCTCACCGATTCGAAGCTGTTGGTGGAGCTGGTGGGTCGCCAGAGCGGAGGAAGAGGGAATGTAATCTGATATCTTAAATTGGATGGGGTGGTGGTGAGGAATCGGAAGAGATCCCAACATAAACCGCAGATTCTGAATATTCCAATGGTTCTTCTCCTTCCCTCCGCCCCAATGTTCTTCCAAGACAGATCCCTGAACTACTTCCAACCACTGCCAGGTCCAACTAACCAGTGCTAGGAAGCACCTAAGATGTACATTTTACTTATGGTAAATCCATCACATCTACTTAATCGATGTCGGCTGGATACCCCCTTTACCCTTGCTCCAAGGGTCTGATTAAACAGTCGGGTTAGGGAGGAGTGAAGAGAGAGGCCTCCAGGGTACGAGCCACATGCCCGGGGTGGGGCAGAACATCTAGGGGCCTAGCAGGGCGGCCAGCTCTCCCCAGGCCTTGGTCCAGAGCCGTGGGAGAGGACTCCACTCCCCTAATCCCTTCAAAAGGCTCCGAGTTAATACAGGCCCTCCTCATCCTGGGAAGTCTTTGAGGGGACAGAGATTGTTACTGTGGAGAGGTCAGATAAAGAAGTCTGTGAGCCAAGACAGGGGGAGCACAGTCCTACCTCCGCTACTGACTGCTGAGTCGTGTTACCTGCAGAGTAACAGTTGCAGAAATGTAAAGTTCGAGCAGCAGTGGGAAGCTCTTAGTCTCCCTGTGGAGTCTCTCTTTTTTTTTCTTCCTCTTCTTTCGTTTTTTCCCCTCTTCTTTCTAATTCCTGGGACAGCACTCTGAAACAGCTTCCAAGACCTGCCTCCCTACCTAACCTTCACCCTGACTAGTGCCATTATACTGATTTTCCACTCTGACCCCAAGTAAAAACAAATAATATATTTTATTATATTACCCAGAGAAGGGAGAAGGACTACCGGGCAGGAATCAGTTCACCTAGGGTAGAAGGAAGTTCAGGGAACAGGAGACAAGAGTGTAGGTCTAGAGGAGGGGGAGGTAGGGCCTCAGCAGGCCGTCTGGAACGTGCTTCTAACTTGTCAACGCCTTAACCACCTAACTCTTCAATTACTAAACAAAAATGGGAGAAGTGAAAGAGGGAGTTCCTCTGTCTTTTGAGAAAGGGGAGAAAGGAAGAATATAGTGGAGCATAGTGGAACTCTTCACTGCTGACTCCTTGGAAGATGTTATTTTCTCTTCCAAGGTGGTCAGGGATCTAAGTTGGTGTGGCACAACCTGAGTGTTGGGGTGAGCTCAGTTACCTTGTTTTGTTCTTTTTCCCTTATAGGGCTTCACTTTATGTTTTATGAGATTTGTGAGCATTATTGTTTACATTTTTTGTTGTTCAGTACTGTTACATCTTTATCACTTCTTCTCAAGAAAAAACTTAAGGCTGAAGCCAGGATTTTCAAGAGTTCCTTTCAGTCCGCACTGGCCTTGGTTCATCCCATATCTTGATTTAGATTGTGTCCAAAAAAAACCAAAAAAGAGTCTATCTCCATCCACTTAGGACAACACTCAGCCTTCAGAATAAATAGTCGCTGGTTGTGTCTTTAATGGACAACAAAGTTTCTATCAGAAAAGAACACAACCCTTGGATGGAGTTTCTTTTTGAGTATTCCTTGATTTTGGAGTAGTATTGCTGGTGAGGAGGGTTTTAAGCATTTCTCCAGCCCCCTAAAAGAAAGAAGTCCAGATAATTACTAAAGAAGCCTTACTAACTGTCCCGGCATTCCAGCCCAAGTACACATTCAAACTACCGGCAACCACCATAAGTTTAGAGAAGCAACACGTTGTTTAAAGTCTCTGTCCTCAATTTTCAGGGAAAAGGAAGCCTAGGGAAATTTCACCATTATTTTGTGGGTTTGGAATGGAACTCCACGGGCCATTGCTCAGGTGAAATTTTACTTGTCGTGTGTGTGTGTGTGTGTGTGTGTGTGTGTGTGTGTGTGTGTGTGTATGCATGTGCTTGTGTTACTCCCAGCCGCCAAACTAAAACTCCTGGAATCCGGAGGCAGATTTCTCTGGAGATAACAAAGACACATTGTCACTTTAGGCTCAGCCTCTGCTACAAATCCTTAATTGCAAGTAAAGAGGGGGAAAAAGGCGAAGGGGGATCTAGTGTCTCTAGCAGCCCCAGTGAGGGTCTCCAGGCGGTAAGGCCCCCTTTGATCAGGAAAATCCAATTATTTGTGTATATACATTTCCCACATAGTGATTACTTCATTAATTGTCCCGCCTTTATCTCCTCCCTACCCATCCCCCCTAATAATCAGTTCTTTTATCCAGACCAACAAACACACCATAGGAGCTTTGTGGATTCAAAGGATTTGCTTTCGCTTCTGAAAGAGCCGCTATTCTTTGATGATTGGGTAGCGGCAAACTTCAAAGCCATAAATCTTCCCTCTGACTGGCTGGCGGCCCAGCAAAGTCCTTATCAAATTCTTGGAGGTGATCCTAGAGCACTCAGACAGTCCGCGGAGAGCGCGCGGCGCGGGGCGGCCGGGCAAGGGAAGACTCGGCTGGGCGTGGGGCGGGGAAGGGGGGCAGGACAGCCGGAAAGCGGGGAGCGCACTCCAAGGGGGTCAGAGGCGAGCAGAGAGGGGCCGAACACACAGGCGAACGAGCCGGCCGGGCAAAGAAGCTGGGCTGCTCTTCGTCTTCGCCTTGGAGCCTCCATGCCTCGGCATTGCCCTACTGCCCTCCCGTCGCGCCAGGAGTGGTAGCCATGGCCGCAGTGGCGGTCCTCCGGAACGACTCCCTTCAGGCTTTCCTCCAGGTCAGTGCCCAGGGGGCCTCTGGAGAGGGTGGGTGTTGAAGGATAAGGAGCCGGCTGGAAAGAAGATAAGCGAAGTCTTTATTCTTATATCTCCCTATTACCTCTGAGCACTCGGAAGTTTCTAGTCTGCCTCTACTTCAAGGCAAGCTCCCAGGGCGAGAAATCGATGCTTATGTCAAAGGAAAGTCAGGCCTGAAACTTTCACTACCTTTCTTTCTTCCGCCAATATCACCCCCGGTCCTAACTTTACGCTTTATTGGCAGCCAAGCGACTAGGAGTTTGATACTTGGGGCCATAGGGAGTTGACTGGCCGGAGGGTGTCGGTGGGTGTTTCCGGCTGGGGTGAAGGAAGAAGGAAGGTGGCGTGGAGAGAGTCTTACAAAGGGAAAGGTCTGAGGTTTATCGGGTAGGAGCTTCCTTCTGGGGGAAAGGAAAAGGGGAACCCTCGGGGAATGAGGAGGAAGAGAAGGAAAGGCAGGGAAATAAAGATCCAAAGAAGGAGAGAAAAAGGGAAAAAAGAGGAGCAGAATGGAAGCAGAGCAGGTCACTACCGCAGTAGATGTTTATAAATACTTTTCAGATTGCATTGTCTGAAGTGAGCTTGTGTTTACAGGAAGGCAGCCGTTGGCTTTCATCTCGCCTCTCACTTTGTGCTAACTTTTTTTTTTTTACCTTCCTCCAAATCTAAAGGATTGATTATGACTGTTTCCACTAAGTTGTTTTTTTTTTCTCCTTCAAATGGGTAACGACATGCGTTTTGTTCCTTTTTGGCTCATGCACCAAAAACTTTCCCAGCACTGGTTGTAAGAAGTGTGTGCCGGGCTAGTTCCGTGACTGGGGCGGTGGCGAGTTGCTGTGAATTGAGGGGGGTGAGGGGTGGCAATATAATAACTGGGTGTAGGTGTGGTGAACGGGGCTGGGGATCCGGTGGATGGAGCGGTAATCTTTTGTTTCTTCTCCTCCCCAACACGTCCCCACCCCATTATCCCACCATCACCTCTTCCTATGCAGGACCGTACCCCAAGCGCTTCTCCGGAGTTGGTCAAACACTCGCCGCTGGCGCTCCTGGCGGCCACCTGTAGCCGAATCGGACAGCCGGGCGCGGCCGCCCCTCCGGACTTCCTGCAGGTTTCCTACGACCCGACACTGGGCTCACCCTCCAGGATTTTCCACCCGTGGACTACAGACATGCCAGCCCACTCGCCAGGAGGTCTACCTCCTCCTCACCCCAGCCTGGGGTTAACACCCCAGAAGAACCACCTGCAGCCTTCTTTCGGGGCGGCCCACGAACTTCCCCTCACCCCACCGGCAGATCCCTCCTACCCTTACGAGTTTTCACCGGTCAAGATGCTACCCTCCTCCATGGCAGCCCTGCCGGCCAGCTGCCCCCCAGCTTACGTGCCCTACGCCACTCAGGCCGCCCTGCCACCTGGCTACTCCAACCTACTCCCCCCGCCGCCCCCGCCGCCTCCTCCACCGCCTCCCCCGCCGCCGCCGCCTCCCCCACCGCCCTGCCGCCAGCTCTCCCCTAACCCTGTCCCGGAGGACATTCCATGGTGGAGCATCCCGCAGGCCGGGGCCGGGGCAGGAGGCCCAGGAGTGCCTGGGGGCGGCGTCCCAGGAGGCTGCAGCGGGGGTCACCCGGGCCACCACGCCCCGCGCTTCCCCGCGGCGGCCACCGCTGCGGCCGCGGCGGCCGCCGCCTTGCAACGCAGCCTGGTGCTGGGTCACTCGGACTTCGCCCAGTACCAGAGCCAGATCGCCGCCCTGCTACAGACCAAGTCCCCCCTGGCGGCCACGGCCAGGAGGTGCCGCCGCTGCCGCTGCCCCAATTGCCAGGCAGCGGGTGGAGCCCCCGAGGCGGAGCCCGGTAAAAAGAAGCAGCACGTCTGCCACATCCCCGGCTGCGGCAAGGTATATGGCAAGACGTCGCACCTGAAGGCGCACCTGCGCTGGCACACGGGCGAGCGGCCCTTCGTCTGCAACTGGCTTTTCTGCGGCAAGAGCTTTACGCGCTCGGACGAGCTGCAGCGGCACCTGCGGACTCACACGGGCGAGAAGCGCTTCGCCTGTCCCGAGTGCGGCAAGCGCTTCATGCGCAGCGACCACCTGGCAAAGCACGTGAAGACGCACCAGAACAAGAAGCTCAAAGCGGGAGAGGCCGGGGTCAAGCGGGAGGACCCCCGGGATCTCTGAACGCCCCCTCAGCCACCATCCCAGACGCATGCCACTGTGCCCCTCCGCGCCACTGTCCCGGGGCCCGAGGCCCCAGGCTGCCTGCACCGAGGGGAAGCTTTGGATTTGTTCAGCCCTGGGGCTTTCGGACAAACTGAGGATTTGCCTGCAACCCAAGCTTCTTGCCCCATTCCTGGCAAATTCGGTGCTTTCCCGGGAAGTTTCCCCAGATCCACTTGTTTTCCTGGCAAGCTTTTATACCTGAGATCTGAGAGGTCAAAAGTAGTTGGTTTAATAGGGGTGATGGAGCATTATGGGAGGAGAGGAGGTGGAGCAATTGGATTCCGAAGCCCTAGACCTCGACTTGCTTGTCGAGTCCCCGTCATTATTCCTAAGGAAAGGCCCTCAAACCTCCTGGGAGTGCAGGGGTCAGGCCTTTATGCTCCGAGGCTTTCTGGGCCATCTATAGTAGAAAAAGCAGCTCAAGTCCGAAATAATTTGGAGGCTTCTAAATGCTATGGCTTTTGCTGGGACAGGAATGAGCTTTTGTGTACAGGTTATTTAATAGCTTTGTTAAATAATTATTATTATAATAAAGTGTTTTCTTGTCTTTGGCTCCATGCAGGGGCTCCAGCATGAAATGTTTCTGCAACTGCAGTGTGAAAATAAATACGTTAACAAGGGGTCACTTGGGGAAGATCCCACTTAGTCTCATGTGATCATTTCTACCTTCCAATGGTTTTACAGTATTGGGATTTTTCCCCATTAGTCAATTTCTCGTATTTAGCTTGGTTTGGGCAACAGGCTTGAGCCTGAAGGCTATTAAGTCTGAAGTGGGCTGAGGGTGGAAGTGGGAAGTCGATGTGCATCAAACAATTCTTAGCATACATAGGGGAGGGTTGAAATTTCCTAATTGCACTTTTATTTACTGACATCTCTGAAAATCTAGTCCTACTCTGGTAACTAAAATATTTGGAATCAGAGCACGGAAATTCCCTTTTGACTTTTATTTGTTTCCTGCTGGAAAGTGGTGATGGATCCATCTTTCCAATCCTGTCACGCATACTTATCTGCTGATTGCATAAAGTAGATTAAATATTGGAAAGTAGATTGGGACATCTTGGAGAAGAACAACTTTTTTGTGCAGGCTCATCTCACCTAGTTATTAAAGATAAGAACAGAGCTTCACAGGTTTTGGATCTAGCCGGTTCGCCAAGCTTGAGTGAATTGCAGTATCACTTTACCATAATGTTCAGCCTTGTAATTAAATGTATCCTTTTTGGTTAGAAAATTAAAAATTGTTTCATTCAGGTTAGTAATTGTATAAGGACATCCATGTAGAGAAAGAAATTCAGGCCCCTTTTATAGCTTTGGATTGTACTTTTTAAAAGATTCAAATAGTCCATTGTTTATCCATTAGAAAATGTAAAGTATGGTCATATCTTGGGAAAGTGGTAAGTTTATTTGCATAGACCCACCTCTAATCTTTCCTAAACTCTTGGATAGGCATTCCAGTTCCTATCCACTGGTGTCTTTTCACTACTGACCGCCTAATTAGAAATGTTTTCCTTTTCTAATTTGAGTAGTTCCAGTGTCTGGAAGGGTTAGAAACTTTTGAGTCCATAATTATTAAGTGAACATGTTTTAAATTTTGTTGAAATGATGAAATTAAGCTAATGTTATAAATACCAGTTTATTCTATTGGTAATGTAAAATAAATACATTCATTTCTGAAATCTTATGTTTCTAGGAAATTACACAGGTGAAGCAAATTGGTGTAAAATGCTAAATGAGCAGTGGTGAGGTTTTGGTTTATTTTTTTTTCCCTTTCAAACATGAAGAAATAACTCCTGGAACCATCCCTTTAATGACAATACATTTTAATCTGAAAAGCTGAAACAGTTTACCTTATTTAAGCTATATTAAAGGGCAAGTGTTTGTTTCCTAAACAAAAATAACAGAAGAATCTCCTATTCATAAAAATTGAAATCTGAACCATTTGAAGGTAAGTTAATATTTTCTAAATCAATTCCATGAAGAAATATAACAATGTGGGAGGACATGCACTGAAACAGCAGAGACAGAAAAGATTTTATCAAAGAAGTGCAAAACCTCCCTCAACATATCAATTGAAAAAAATCCTGAACTCTGAAAGAGAGATGGACAGTGAATTGATGTCAAGTAGGGCCACAGTGGTGGAAAGGGACAGATTCAGTTTTGATAGGAAAGGCTCTTCTCTATCGTTTGATAAACTTTAAGACAACACCAAAGATTAAAGTTTTTTGGAAGAGTTTTCACAAATAGGTAAGTATTAAAATTCAAGATAAAACTTATACCTAAAAGTATGTTGGAAAGCAGAACAAATATATTTGAAGCCAGGATAACTTTTCTAATGGTTTATTTTATTGAACCATAAAATATTAAAAAGAGAAGTAGCATGACCTACAATAGCTGGAAAGTTGGGTTTTGTTTTTTTTAATTGAACCACTTGCAAATCTGTGTTGCAGTAAGTTTAAAGAAAAAAATGTGTTTATGCCTGAGCCAACTGGAGACAAAATGTGTTTCTGTTTTTCCAAAGGCCAGAAAGTTTTGTGTGTGTGCGTTTACAATGAAAAATAAGCTAATAAATGTCTCAAAATAGTACCCATTATTCAATGCAGAAATGACTTAGATTTTACAGAATATTCAGCTCTTTTTTATGTATTATTTCCTTAATAAAAATTGTTAGAGTACCATAAAATTAAGGCATCAGTATGCAAGGATAAGTAATGAAACCAGATATAATTGTAAATAAATAGTATCTCTATAAAGAAAAAAACAATGAAATTAAAAGAACAATTTTTAAGCCAGGTTGCTGTTGAATTCTAATTAAAAGTAAAAAAAAAATTAATTGCTTCCAAAAAAGCCATAGTTTAATCCAAATGCCTTTATAGTAGCTCTTGTCAATTGTGCAACAAAAAATTATTCAATTTAAACCCACCCCCAACCCCCAGAAAGGGAAGTAGACAGTTATTTAGAATCCTCAAGTAACTTTGACTTGAAACCACAGGCAATCCACTTTCCAGGTTGGAGTCTCAGTTTCTTCATCTGTAAAATGGTGAAATAGGTATGACTTCCCAGGATTGTTGGGAGAATAAAAAGAGGTATGGTGTGTGTGTGTGTGTGTGTGTGTGTGTGTGTGTGTTTATGTGCCCTTTTGCAAACTTGAACATAATACTTCAGCTTTCATTTTTTGATATGTGACTATGACATGAAAGAATTCAAATTTACTGATTGTAAATCTAACACTATAATGCAACTGCAGCTTTAAGCCTGTCTCACCTAGAGAAATTATCTGTATGACCTTCATAAGGGGTCATTTGATAGTTATCATATTATACTAAACTTGGCATCAAGCTTTCATTTCCATTTTTTAAAAAAGAAAATATACAGCTACCGACTACAGTCCCATGACTAATTATGGATCTGTAAACATGTTAGTCAACCAGAAACATTATTCATGCTTTTTAAGAAAGTACTTCATTTGTGCTGTTTCCCTTGTTAGCACAATTATGTTGTTTTTCAGCCAAGATTCAGTTAGCTAAAGTTCTAATCTCATGACCTTATACATCACAAAGCTTACAATGAAAAAGCACATCCCTTGAAAGTAGTCAGTTTTGGCATGCTTGGTATAGAATGACAATCTGAAAACAAATCTGAAGCATTTGTATGAGGCAATTGCTGTTCTCCAAAGTTTTTCTATGTTACTCAGTAAACACTCATGATATTTAGTAGATAATCAGGTTCGAATAGTGGCTACAATGTTTTCTCCCTATTTTGCCTCTGTAATAATAGCCTAACAGCATACAGTTGGTAACTGTAGCTACAAACTGCTGTAAATCAATACAAAGTAAAAAATGGCATGGGATCTTTATAGACATCAAAATGTTATGGTGCCTAAATATTCCAAAGCATCCAAGCACAAATCTGATTACATAAAGACCATAGAATTAGACTTTAGATCTTTGATAGTAAATTTAATTACAGTCCACTATTTCTTCAAATTTAAGGTAGTTTAAAACCAGGCATTTTCTATTAAATATAGTTCCCTTCCTCCATGGCTTGCATGATAAAAATGTAGCTTCTAAACAAGGAGGCCAAGCAATTTTTTTTTTTAAAAGAAAATGGGACTGGTCAGTTTTTCAATGAGAAAAACAGTAAAGTGGAGAGAGAGGAAAAGTAGGAAAAAAAGGATAGCAAAAGCAGATGAGCTTTTGTTCATCAGAATTTTGCAAACCATATGCCATAATCTTTCATTCAGTTTTGTGTTAAATCCACTCAGATAAGATTTTGTTGAAACTGTATCACTTTCCCCCCTCTCATTTTCCTTTCCTCTAGGCTTGCTTTGAGACTACTCCATACAACTGAAGGCTTTGTCCCATGATTCATCTCTCGCTGATTGTCATATTCACATTTTCCCCCTTATAAAAAGAAAAGTTCTACTTTAATGTTATTAGAAAACTGGTAAGTGATAGGATTCATTTAAGAAAGTTTTAATTTATCAGTGGTTGGACTGGTATTTTGTCCCCTGGACATTGAGTAGGCTAAGTAAACATCAGTGGCAAAAGGTGGCCTTCCAGTAGGCTCAGTGATTTTGCTCTTCTGTGCTTCTTGCATTTGCTTTGCTTGGATTTGTTTATCACCTTCTCAGTACATCAGATAGGCTCTCTGTTCTGGCCCCAATATTCTCTAAGGACCTTCTGGCATTAACGCTTATATTTAAAAGAACACCAAGTGAATTGAAACTGAAATAAGTGTTAGGTCATATAGACATCTGCTACAGGTAAGTTCAAGATCTGATATAGATTGGAGAATGACTTAGTTTGGCTATTTATAGTGGTAAAATTAACCTAAGAGTTCCCAAAGCTCTACTTTGAGTTAGTTGGACTTAGTAAATATGCTGTGGTCTTCTGTAAAGTTCTCATTTGGTGTTCCCTCTCTTCTTGATCAATATGTAATTAAACTGAATAAGAAACATCACCAGGGGCAGCAACTACTCCCATTATTTCACTTGCTGGCATCCTACAATAAGTAGCTGAACTCGTGTCTTTGAATGAGAAATATTATTTGCAGAATAGAGATTTAATGGAACTGTTCTAGACCCCAAGACCTTTTCAGATATCTACACTTTACAGTAAATTTTTACCATTGCTCCCATATTGCTGATTAAAGATTTTCAAGTGCTGATTGCTTATGTCATAGACTGTTAGAACAAAACAGCCAGTGTTAACATAGTTTTTTCTGACATCTTGATGGCTTCACTCATTAGACATTATGAATATTTCTCCTTAAGTGTCTTTAATGATTATGCTGAAACATAATCCCCAATGGTGCATTTCACACTTGAGCATAATCATTAGAGACATAATTCAGTCCACACATATGAATTACAGTGGTTTACACACACACACAAATAATAGCATGCATTAAGTAATACATGAGACTGAAAGAATCAGTCAGTGTGGTGGAGAAGAAAAATCAAGCCAGTTGTTTGGCATCATTTAATAGACAAATAAGTTGGTTGATTGCATTTTTCACTTTTCAGTGAATTGTCTAGTCAATGTGAAGTTCAAGGCTTTATTGAAAAAGTAAAACCCATATTATACTTAAATTTCATTTTAAAGTATTTAGATATAACCACTGTATATGTTACTCATCGCAACTTTAATGTATAAAGCACGAAAAATTGAAGCAAAAAGTTGAAAAATTCAAGTCTACATTATGCCAAATACCAAGATAAAAACTTAAAAATTCAGTCATCTGATTATTGTTAGTATTCAATTATCTGGCAGCACTTAGGAGTTCTTAACCTACAGTCCATGAACTTTGTTGTTTTCATTTTTTTCATATATATAATTGGTTTCTTCTGAATCCTATATATTTTGTTTTATGCATTTAAAAACATTCTGTGAAGTTCAAAAGCTTCACCAGCCTGCCAGACACAAAAAGAGTTTAAGAACCTGTGATTTAGACTAAGGATGGGAAACCATTAGTTCTCAAGTTAGTTCCATCCAGCTCTCAAGGCAGATACGAAGAGTCAAAATCTTTATTTGTGTCTGTTGTTGGGAAAATAATACACAGTTTTAAATTTTCAGTAGCAATGCCTGAAAGGACCACAAGATGGTGATTGTAGGATCATAGGTCCAGAAGAGAACTTACACATTATCAATAAGGAGATTGAAGTCCAGAAAGTTAACTGACTTAGTAGTAGTAGTAAGTGGCAGAGTCACATTCGACTTCTCTGAGTATAAGTTCAACACTCTCCCCTTTGCAACAGGATGGTCGATTCTAAATGCGCTCTTTTCACCTTTTGTCTTTGTCTTTGTAGTTCTTTGTGTTCTGGCTTCTGCCTTTAATTTCAAAATTTCTCTTCTTTGCTGTTTGTTGGGGCAAAGAGATGTTCTCATGTTTCTTTTGGTGACTCTTTGCATATGTGTCTCTTCTCTTCATTTTATTAAAATTCTTATTACATGATACTAATAAAGGAGAATGTTCTCTCTTCCTTCTACATGTTTCAACTAGCTATAGTAAATATAAACATAAAGTGGATTGTCTTGTTATTTTGTTCATTAACTTTTTAAAAGTAAATGAATGAGACTTTTTCTCCCTTAAAGAAACCTAATGTTTTTGTGGGTTTTGGAGAAAAATAATTTATGCAGTCCTTTATTTTTTACTATGGGTTGCTGACCCTGAGAAGAAAGTAATAAAGGTTCTCAAAAACTGATTGAAATACAAGATTTAAAATTCAGCCCTATGTCATGGCTCAAGAAGCCTCTCACAGGTTAGATAGATTTTCATTACAAGCATACCAATTATCAAACAAACTATTACCTAAATCTGTAAATTTAGCCTTTTTCATTGTTGAGCTAAAGTTTTGATTTAGAGGATTAAAACCAAGACAAACTTGAGAACATTTAACTCTTTTCCCCTTTTTGTACTCTCATTGAGGCTACTCTACTTGATTAAGACCTTTCTCTTTCTCTCAGATCCTTTATTCTCCCTCTGTTTGATCCTACAATGAAGTCTGTGTCTTCTGTCAATAGTACCGTAGTCCACTGCCAGGAAAGCGACTGTAGTATCACAAATTCACTATTATGATTCCAGGGCAAGCTCAAACTAGCATTTGGAGAAGAACGTTGCTAAGATGTTTTCTAAGGGAAAAGCACTCCCCTCATCAATCATGAGAGTGCTTGATCTCAACACTGCCAAGAACACTGTGTTTTATGCCACAGAGCAACCGTAAGAATCTTTTCCACTATAGTTGAGCCAGGGTCTCTCTTCCACTGGAAATCTGAGACTGGGACAAAGGGAAATTGATCATGGAGTGAGATGCTTCAGTTCATCTGGATAGTCGCAAAGCAACCTAAGAGGAAAGGAAAATTTAAAAAGTAAACAACTTAAATGCTCAGCCAAATCTTATTTTAGAGTACTAAACAGAATAGAATGAAAGATTATGACATCTCTTTTACAAAAGCCTAATTAACAAAAGCTCATTTGATTCTTAGATCATTATAATGCTCTCAAGTAGGAATTAGGGAAAAGCAAAGAATAATTAGGTTAGCTTTTATGCAAGTAATATTTGTACCTCGAGATATTATCTCAGCATTGGTGTTGCATAGTCCAGATAGCCTATCTGGTTCTCTGGGAATACCCTGCTCCAGTCATATATGTATCACTAATATTCTGCATAAAATGAAGGGAATGGACTAGAGCAGGGTTTCTTAACCTTTTTTATGTCATGGACCTCTTTGGCAGCTTATAGTCCCTGTCATAGAATGATTTTAAATAATTGAAGGAAATGCTAGTAAAGATGCAATTTTTTCCCATCCACCTTCACAGATAAGATAAAATCTATTCATGGAGCCTCAAGGAGTCTCTGGACTCTAGGTTAAAGAGCCCGTAGATGATGTCTTAGGAGCTAGATGACATGTTTGGTCCCTGATATCTCTAAGTGTATGATTCTTTGATACTTGGATGGCTATAATGTTATCAGTGTGAATCTTGGCTTCGCTGATGCTCTCTATGGGAATTACACACTACATAAATGCAAGGTTAAATGAGGTGCTGTCATATTTCAGTATCTGTTTGGATTGTCCACTGAAATCCTACTCTGATATCTTATCATGGTGCGAAGATGACCCTGGGTTCTCAAAGGCCATGTCTGTAGCTCAAAAGTTCTAGAGAGATCCTTTTAATATGGTCCAGTTACAGATTATGCCTACTTCTGAGGAAAAACTACCTAAATACGGAGAACCTTATTACTGAAAGTCAGGCATCAGCTGATCATCTTACTGCATGTTTTTATTGTTTAACTATGCAACTTATTAAACTGTCTAAGGAATGGAGGAGTTGCATCTTTGTTGATGAAGGAAGTACCTACCCTAATTAAAACACAGATCTTTTGCACTGTTGAGAGAACTATATTAATCAGATTCTCTACCAAATTCCAAACTTTGTCCTCAAATTGCTAAAAATGAGTGAAACTGTTAATTTTTTCCTGAGATTTCCAGTGAGTCAAGTTAATTTGTAGATCTACAGTAAATTCAAGTCACATATATGTATGTAGCATTTGCCTATTTGAAATTATTTGGAATAAATGACCACTAGCTTCAAAACTATTGATTTAAAAACATTTGGGTATTATACTAAATACTGTCTTCTCTTTGCAGATATGCTTTGTTTTAAACAAACCCAATACAAGGAGTTCATGTGCACCATTCTCCTTCAGGTTTGGCTTTTAAAGGGGCAGATTTTTCTGTCCTCCACAAGTGGTGAGGTAGGAACTTTTTAGACTTCTTCAAAATACCAGTGTATGAATCAATTGTACTGCAACTATGGGAAAGGCTACAGACAGTAATTGCAATATGTAATAGGTAGAATCCTTATTAGAAGAAGCTCAGAGAAAGAGTTCATTGAAATAGTTGTCAACCCCTTTTTAAAGAAGGAAAAAATGGAGATGTCTAAGAAATGAAAAGAGATAAATCATTTGGCCAAAATCCAACAATAAACAAGAAGAGAATTCTCCCATTCCAATAAGAATGCAAGGAGAGTGGGATATTAAGAGTTGTGTATGCATTATGCAAATCATTGTGTAAACAATTGTTCTTTTATATTATTTAGTACCATCAGATGATTTACATTTTCTATTATAAATCACACACATCTATTTTACATATTAATTAGTAAAGTTACCCACCCCATAAAGTGTAACCATGACACTTAGCAACATCTGGTTTCTTAAAAAGAATGCTCAGCTAGCCAAGCAATCTGATTTTCTATTGTCAATGAATGATTAATAACTCAAACACAAACATTCAGGGCATATATAAACTTCAGTGCAATAGTGGGGAAAAAGTGTACCCTAAGATAACAAAGAAATGTAATGTCTGTACAACCAAAAGACAAACATATCCAATGTAAGCCCCAGAAATGCTGAAATATCTTTAAGAGATGAATTCATAGGTCTGAAATTTCTTTTAAATGATCGTCCAGTCTTCAAGGTGGATTAATTGTGTGTCCAAACCAATTGACTGCGTTCCAAATCCTGCTTCATTCAGACCCTGTCCTTCAAATGATCCTAGGATAAGAACAAATACCATTCTTCCTGTAAATTTCTTTCAGGGTTGGGCCTTGAGCCAGAACCTAATTTAGGTTTTGATTTAAAACAATTGTTTGTAAAATAAAACAACATAACTCAAGTTAGGAACTTCAGCTACTCAAGCTTCCTTCAGGGACCTTGGAACTAGCTTCATTATGCTTTACAGGCTAGAGATGCTTGGGGAGGTCCAGCTGCTCCTGATTACCTTGCAGCCCACAGAGATGGGTATAACATGGATATTCTTGCTGCCTAAGGAACACTAAAGATCATCCCATGGTAAATGAAGGAACAGAATTCTGTTCCCTGTTCCAACCTAACAGAGACAACTCGATTTTCTCAAACCAGTGATGTCTACTGTTTGTTTTTGTTTCCTCAGATTCAAATATTGTGTTTATTTTTGTTTCATTTTTCCAGACCTGAGATTTTCAGTGCAAAAACTCCCAACACTGATATAGATAGGCAATTCTTCTGTAACTTACTTTCTTAGAGACTCATGTGGAGTCCTGGGAAACTAAATAATTTACCTGCAGTTTCAAAGGGTCACAAAGCTAGTCAAAGTCAAGACCAGGTAGGTCTTCCTAATCCCAAGACTGGCCTTTTATACCACTTTGTCATATACTTTTTTATAGAAGGAAAATTGATTCCAGAGATGTAAATTACATACATCTATCAGTCTAACAACTCAAGTCTATAGATACATTTGGTGGATTATGATCCTTGAGATTTCATTAGGCTGAGAACTCTCAGCATAGAAACACCTTCAACCAATGCAGATGCACAATTCATTGGTAACTTATAGTCTTAGAAAGTTGGCCATTGATAACTAGCATGTGATGGAGACAAGACCTAAATCCAAGTGTTTCTGAGTCTGACTGGCCATCTATGCACTAAACTGTGTTGTTTCCCAATGCTGTTATCTATATTAATATATATGTATATATACATATGTATATGCTTAAATATATAATATATATAGCAATTAAATATGATTTAGCAAATGAAACAATAAATAAGTTTGATACTAGTTATGGTACATATCCTAAATGGTCAGTAGACATCTAAGTGACCAGGTAGAATTTTTTTTTAATAGCTGCAGAACACCTAGCTGTTTGCCCAAGTTAATATTATTCTACCTTTCCACCCTATTCCTCTCATTCTACCTCTGTCATTTTGTTTCAGTAGGATAAGGTAATCATTACCAATGAGGAAATTGAAAACAGAAACACTTAGATAGAGACCAGTCTGGAAAATGTAGCAGGGCTTAACAAAGATCTGGAGGTAAAATACAGGGTTGATAAGACTACAAATTACTAAGAAGCAAGCAGTAGAAGTTGGGGAACTTTCTATATAGTTTGGCAATACGTAAATGACCAATAAACATTTGATTTTCCTTTTTCCTTATTTTCACATAAATTCACATTCCCCACCCCCTCCTTCTTTCCTGGCTATCCACTGCTTCTTGAATCTATGTCTTCCCATAGTAGGAGGCATTCTTGTTTTAACTATCTATAGAACTTTTTATTTTGTTTTGTTTTTACTGAAGTTTCTTTTTTCCCAAGGAACTTGGTTCTTTAATTGGAACACAAAGTAATGAGTCTTATTATATACATTTTTTTAGAAATTCAGATTTTTCTTTGAAATCAGAGAGTTCTAGCTTTTGTTCTCTTCCCTGATTCTTCAATTCTACCAATCAAATGGCCCCACATTTATTTATATGGCATGACTCTTCTCATCAACCCATTCGTGGCTTAAGTTAAAATATCCAGTTAGAAGGTGGGGGGAAAGGGGAAGTAACAAGCATTTATTGAACATTTACTATGCAAGTAGCCAAGCCCTGGGTCTTATGCTGGGGACAAAAAGAAATGGAAAAATAGTCCATGCCTACAAAGAGCTCACAAGAGAAGACAACAGGCAAGCAACTATGTACAAACAAACTATCTAGAGAAAAAATTGGAGATCACCATCAAAACGAAGGCACTAGAATTAAGAAAGGCATCCTTTAGAAGATGGAATTTTAGTTGGGACTTGAAGAAGAAAGAGAAGCCAAATGGTGGATATGAGGAGGGGAAGCACTCCATGCATGTGAGACAGCTAGTGAAAATGGCTGCAATCTGAAGCTAGAATGTCTTGTTCAAAGAACAGCAAGGATGCCAGTGTCGCTGAATGAAGAATAGGAGAGTGGGACTATAAACCAGGAAAGTGATAGCAGCTGGGGCTCTATAACCATCTGGCTTTCTCTCTCTCTATCATTAGCTTAAATGAAGGCTCAAAACCTCCAGGATTTTTTTTAAAGGTCTTCATTTTCTCTATAATGGGGAACTAGCTCATGGGAATCTTGCCTTTAGAGCATGTTCTGCCTGATGGCAACCTCAGTGGATGCTTGAAGAGCCTGCTTCAAAAAAAATGGAATGGAGGCCCCTACCCTTCACTTCAGGGCATGTGCAAATATGGTATGACTATTTCCTTTTGGCTTACTATATGGTAGTAAATGCATTTTAAATGGATGCTGAGCCAAAACTGAATGTGTATACAAGAGTCACCAGGAAGCCAAATCTCTTTCCTTCTTGTTGGACCCAAGGGGTAAGGACAGTTCTCTGAGTCTCTGAGCCTCTCCTAGGCAAGACTGTATCAGGAATGAGGCCACCTCTCATTCATGTTTCCTTTCCTTTGGTACAGGGTCTTGTGAGATCTCAAAAGTGTGGAAAAGCTATCAGAGGTCTGGCAGCAAGCATAGGAAGCAGTTCAAGGAATGACCTGCTTGAACCAGCCTAGAAGTGGATAGATCTGATAGCTGAGATTCTCTTCCTACAAGGAAGACAGATTCTGCATACATTAACTATGCTGCCTTCACAAGCAAACTTGGTAGATGAATGCTTTATAGCAGCTGCTTTAAGTTTGAGACTGTTCTCCCCAAGGACCTAGGTGGTAGGGGGAAAGTTGGACTCCCATTTGGTAGGAGTGGGGGAGAGCAGACATGTTCATATTTCCCTCTCTTTCTTCCTCCTTTCCTTCCCCTTTCTCTCTCTTTCTTTCTCTCTCTTCCTTCCTTCCTTCCTTCTTTCCTTCCTTCCTCTTTCTTTCTTTCTTTCTTTCTTTCTTTCTTTCTTCCTTCCTTCCTTCCTTTCTTTCTTTCTTTTTTCTATCTTCCTTTTTTTTGAGGTAATGGGGTTAAGTGACTTCGGCAGGGTCACACAGCTACTGAATGTCTGAGGCTGCATTTGAAGTCAGGTCCAGGACTGGTGCTCCATTCGCTGTACCACCTGGCTGCCCCTCTGGCTATATATTTTCAATAAATATCCCTTTTAAAAACCTCATTGATGTTAATTGCATATCAACTGGGTAAAATGGTAGTGAGACACTAATTAATGGAATCAGTAATATTGAGGTAATAAGTGTCATTGGGCAATTCACATTAGGGAGAAACATACCAGAATAGGGGCTCAGGTTGTTAGCATTAGGAAAAACTCTGACTCTCATAGGTAGCCCTAGAACCCTGATGGGAGAGATGGAACAGAAGTCTCACTCAACCTGCCAATTTGTGTGGAGGGAAGGTAAGGTTGGGAGAGTAAGTCTCCCTATGTCTTATCACCCTGTATTGATGGCATTTCATTGGTGATCTGCATATCATTAGCTACTCCAGGCTACTGACTGACATTTGACATGCTGGGTCCATGATAATGTTCTTTTCTGGATTGTATTCTGTAAGGTGGTGATGAGATACCTCCATGTTTTATGTTTTTTTTATTGTTCGTCACATCCATTTGTGTCCTCAATTTCTCTTTCTTCCATGTAGAGCATGATTTACTTTCCTAGTACTCCTAGAGGTCACTCACTCATTAATTTTTAAATTTTATTTTTTTAATCAGCAAAATGCTGCCCATCCTTAATTGAGAATGAAAGAAAAACAAAATCTATGTTACAAACATATAGTCAAGCAAAATAAATGTCCACATTGGCCATGTTTGAAAGAATATATGTGTGCGTATACAAATATATATACATATATACATACATATATATATATGAAGAGATATATATACATATACATATATATGAAAAGATATATAAATATAGATATTTATAAATAAAATACATATGTTATATATATAAATATATACATATACATCTCATTCTTTACTCTGAGTCTTCTACTTCTCTACAAGCAGATGGGTAGCATATCATCTGGATATTTGTCCTCTGGAATTGTGGTTGGTCATTATATTGATCAGAGTTCTTGATTCTTTCAAAGTTGTCTGTTTTAAAAATATTGTTGTTATTGTAGAAATTGCTCTTCTAATTCTATTCATTTCATTTGTATCTGTTCATGTAAGTTTTCCCAGGTTTCTCTGAAACTATGCTCTTCATCATTTCTCACAGCACAATAGTATTCTATTTTATTTCTGTGCCATAACTTGTTCAGTCATTTCCCAATTGATGCCCACTCCTCAGATTCTAATTCTTTGCCACTTCAGAAAGAGCTATGAATAGCCCTGTACATCTAGTTAAAATTCGTTTTGCTTGTGACCAATCTCTTCCTTAATTTACTTTCCTTCTAATTTTTCCTTCTTCTTTCTCCTCCTTCCCTCCTATTTCTCTATTGAGTGAAATGTACTTCTATACCCAACTCTGTGTATTCTTCCCTCCTTTGACCTGTTCAGATGAGAGTGATATTCAAGTTTTACCCATTCTCCCCTCCCCTTCTTGTTAATTTCTACTTGTGATTAGGTGAAATAATTTTCTTCATTCTTTCTCTCCCCCTCCTCCCCACCATATATCTCTTTTGTCTTCCATTTCCCTTCTTTTAATATCATCAAGACATAACAGAGCCACTTGCAGGTCTTCTAATTAGACTTCCTCCAGGACTGCAGATAATAATGGGGCACCAAAAGTGGAAGCCTGCTAACTTTGACTTGACTCAGAGCAAATCCTTTTGTTGTAGGGTACAGAAATGTCCATCACTCCCTCCTGGAAGTGACTTGACAATAACTCCAAATTCATTTTCTTCCTGTATCCCCACCATTGGACAAGGAGAAGATAGGCAAATAAAGTACTAGAAGCAGCCTAGGATATTTGATCGCAATCCAAGGAAGAAGTACATACTGACTGTTATAATAATCCTGGGTTACATGTAGTTATCCATGTACTAGTATTAGCTAAACATTTCTCAAGAAAGCTATGTATAGAAATATCTCCAGAAAGTCCTCTATATCCTTTCTATGCTTTAAGGATAATTATTTTCCCTCAGTCTCAGGGTTCAATATATTTTAAAAATTGAAAAATGGTTAATATTACTTTTAAGCCACAGAAAACATGTTAATACTTTCAAGTCAAATCATATCATCTTGAGTGATAATCATTCTATTAACTTTCTTGTTCAATACTTTTCTCCTTTTGGGTTTATATAATTGAGCTTATTTAAAGAAGTATTATATAAAAATGGGTACCCCACAAATATAGTTAGTATTATTATTTCCATTCTTAAGAAACTGAAAGAGGTTAACTAACTTACCAAAGTGGGAGCCTCCCTCCTAAAACAGGCTCTTGGCAAATAATATCAGGGATGTATTTCACAGAGGAGAATGACAGCATAAAAAAGAGAGATGAAATAATCTGCCACACCTAGAAATGCAATGTTTCCTCATCTTTCTTTCTGATATTAGACATTATAATTATTTTCTGATGAGACAAACCCCTTAACTGATAAAAAATTAGGGAGTAATAAGACTATGGAGAACTTGGGAGGGCATAGTATAATGAGTAATTGACTGAGAATACATGACTTTAATTCTCAACTCTGACATTGACTATGAACAAGGCATTTAACCTTTCTGAGCCTCAGTTTTTTTCATCTGTAAAATGTAGATTATAATGTCTTCAGTCAAAGGGTTGTTTTCTGGAAAGAGCTTTGTAAAGTGTAAGGTGCTATACAAATGTAAACTTTAATAGGCACAACCTACTTTACACAAACCCACTATGGATGTCCTAATCCAGATTATTCACTTTATAAAAGGATTTACTCTAAGAATCTTCATTAATAAACTTCCCTCCTGCATTTAAATTATAATTAGCAAAAATTTCATTTATAGTCAACTTTTCAGAAATCCATGGTATATAAATTTAACTACAAATATATTATGCACTGCTAGCATATGACATGGCACCTAGAGTGGTCTAGTATCTTTCTCTTTTAAAAATTTAAATATATGTTTATGACAGATGTTTCCCTTCTTAGTCTTTTCTAGCATCACAAAATTTGTCAAAAAGAAGCAAAACCATCAAATACAAAGAAGCTTCAAAGTCTTTGGGTTCTTAGAAAGATTTCTGACTAACTCTTAACTTTGAAAGAGATACATTGCCTCTCTTCACAGTTTCTTCATCTTTGATTGGGATGAATTAAGCCTGCTCTACCCCCTTGATAGGCATGTGAAAGTTTTTCAGAAAAAGATGTAAAAATTTGGGATATTGTTGTTGCTATGATACTGCTGGACTGAGGCATCTATTCTGGTCCCTTTCTCAAAGAACATATCCTTCAGTAAAGGGTCAGAACACATGTCCAGCTCCATGAGAGGTGCCTCATGAAAGTATGCATAATCTATATCCCTCCTGTTGAAGTTCTTAATTATTATTTAATTAATTCTAATTAACAGAAAAATTAATTCACATTAATTCTTATTGTGTGTAGATTGTGTGTGTGTGTTTCAAGGATGGTGTGGAGAGATATGAGCTGAGATCTGGCTTACTTATCATAGTTATTACTGTTTGTCTTTCATTCTTGAAGAGAACCACGACATCAGGAAGTGATGCCATGATTTGCAAGTGAATTAGATTTAAGTGAGGGAGGGATGTGTAAGGTTACCAGCCTCATTTTCTTCTTCAGAATCATCTGGATCCACCAGCTAGATACAGACCAGGACAATTGGAGATGGTCCCCACTCATCACAGAGATGAATAATCACAGTGTTTACCTGGGGATTTCAGAGGTGTGAAAGTGGGGAAAGTGAGAATGCTCAAAATTCAGGACCATCAAGGCTGTAGGATCTTTCTTCCAGTCTCCAAGAGGAGTGTTGGCTAGAATTATGTCTATATGCTTCTCAAATATGTCTAGTCTAGGAATATGATTTTAGGGGTTCGTAAGGAAAATCCAGTCCCCCAAGTTACTGACTGTGTATGACTGTGGGCAAGTAATTTAACCTGAATCTCAGTTTCCTCATTTTTAATATTTCATTTTCTACTTTTTAAGGAGTCTCAGTTTCCTAATTTTTAACCTGAGGAATAGTAGTACCTGAGCCACCTATCTCACTTGGCTGTCAGAACAAGTATCATTAAGATTTGCAAGTGTATTCAGTTGTGTCCGACTCTTCATGACATTTGAGGGTTTCTTGGCAGAGATTTTGGAGTGGTTTGCCATTTCCTTCTCCAGCTCATTTTACAGGTGAGGAAACTGAGACAAACAGGGTTAAGTGACTTGGTCAGGGTCACACAGCTAGTAAGTACCTGAGGCCAGATTTTGAACTCAGGAAGATGAGTCTTCCTGATTCCAGGCCAAACACCCTATTTACTGCACCCCTCAATTGCCTACAATTTTCAAAGATTTACAAAGCTCTACATAAACATGAACTATGATTATTATCAAAGTTCCTGGGAAATCTAATTAGTAATCAAATGGCTGCTTGGTGAACATGGAATTGGAATCAAAAATAAATCTTGGAAAATTGAGGGATATGCTATCCAGACTATGGTAAAACTTGACAAGCTATTTCTTCTGTGCCTTTCTAGCAACTGGATCACTTCTGTCTACTAGATACAGTATTTGTCTCCATGCATGATGCTGGAAAAACACGCATAGCTCAGTCAGAACAACCACCTTTCTGTCTGTATCTGTCATTGCAACATCACCCTTCTTGTTACAAAATTATAAATTTGAAGACTAATTTTCATTAATTGCACTTTAAGAAGATGGTTTCCAGATGACAGATAATAAGGAACTTTATACTCAGCACTCATCTATCTTCAGATCACATTGCAGAATGAGTTCCTTCCAAAAAATTTCCTGATACAAGCTAATCACATACATGTCTGAATATGCAGTAACTTCCTTTTATAGAAAATGTTACTTCCTGACCTTATCTATAGATTTAAGGGTCTATTGTATATCTATTGTACATAATGGACTGTATTTAAATGAGGAGTAGAATGTCTCCCAAAATTGCCTCAGGAGTCATTTAACCATACCAATACCCTTAGTAGCCTATCCTCCATCCAGGATAATGAATTACTTTAAAAGATGGTGGAGTAACAGCATGGACTTTCTAGAGCACTACTCCCAATCCCAACCAAATATCTGTTTAAAAATTATTCTATACAAGTTCTGGACATGCAGAACCCACAGAATGACAGAGTGAAGCCAATTTCTAGCCCAAGACAGCCTGGAAGGTTTCTGAGAAGTATCTATTGCATCACACTGGGAACAGAGCAGTTCAGTGTGGGCCTTGCTGGCACAGACAAGACCTAAGCAGGCCTTGAGGAGACTGAATCTCTTACACCTGTGGTGCTTTCCAGACTTCATGACCCCAAAATTCTGAGGATAAATTGGAAGGTCAGTGAGAAAAGCCTGTGGGACTAGTGCAGGAAAGTGGAGCAGTTGGGCCCCAGCCCCAGTGCAGTAGAGCAGGGAGGGAGTGGAGGAACTTGCTGCAGCCACAGCAGCAACAGGGGCAGCTGCAGCCACTATTTTTGGAGCTCTAAGCCCACAGATTGCGGGGGGGATTAAGGGACTGACAGTATCCCCCTCCCCCACTGGAAGCAGAGAACTACCTTGACAAATAGCTCAGAAGTCAAATAATTGACTGGGGAAATGAGCAAAAACCAGAAAAAGAATCAGACTATGGAATCTTACTTTGGTGACAAGGAAGATCAAAACATGCAGACAGAAGAAACCAAAGTCAAAGCTCCTCCATCCAAAGCCTCCAAGAAAAATATTAATTGATCTCAGGCCACAGAAAAACTCAAAAAGGATTTTGAAAATCAAATAAGAGAAATAGAGCAAAAATTGGGAAGATAAATGAGAGTGATGCAAGAAAATCATGAAAAACGAGTCAATTGCTTGCTAAAATAGACCCAAAAAAGTGCTGAAGAAAATAACACTGTAAAGAATAGACTAACCTAACTGGCAAAAGAGAACCAAAAAGCCAATGAGGAGAATACCCTAAAAAGCAGAATGGGTCAGATGGAAAAGGAGATCCAAAAGCTCACTGAAGAAAATTATTCCTTAAAGATTAGAATGGAGCAGATGGAAGCCAATGACTTTATGAAAAATTATGAAGTTATAAAACACAGCCAAAGGAATGAAAAAATAGCAGACTGTGAGCTATGTCACTGGAAAAACCTGGAAAATAGATCCAAGAGAGACAATTTAAAAATTATGGGACTACCTGAAAGCCATGATCAAAAAAAGAATCTAGACATCATCTTTCATGAAATTATCAAGGAAAACTGCCCTGATATTCTAGAACCAGAAGGTAAAATAAATATTGAAAGAATCCTCCTGAAAGAGATCTGAAAAGGAAAACTCTTAGGAATATTGGAGCCAAATTCCAGAGTTCCCAGGTCAAGGAGAAAATATTACAAGCAGCTAGAAAGAAACAATTTGAATATTGTGAAAATACAACTAGGATAACACAAGATCTAGCAGCCTTTATGTTAAGGGATCACAGGGCTTAGAATATGATATTCTATAAGTCAAAGGAGCCAGGGTTAAAACCAAGAGTCACCTACCCAGTAAAACTGAGTATAATACTTCCGGGGGAAAATGGTCATTCAATGAAATAGAGGACTTTCAAGCATTCTTGATGAAAAGACCAGAGCTGAATAGAGGATTTGACTTTCAAATATAAGAATCAAGAGAAGCATGAAAAGATAAACAGTAAAGAGAAATCATAAGGGACTTACTGAATTTGAACTGTTTACATTCCTACATGGAAAGATAATATTTGTAACTCTTGAGACTTTTCTCAGTATTTGGGTAGTTGAAGGGATTATATACATATAGACAGAGGGCACAGGGTGAGTTGAATAGGAAAGGATGATATCTAAAAAAATAAAATTGAGGGGTGAGAGAGGAATATATTGGGAGGAGAAAGGGAGAAATGAAATGGAGCAAATTATCTCTCATAAAAGAGGCAAGAAAAAGCCTTTTTGATGGAGGGGAAAAGGGGGGAAGTGAGAGGGAAAAAGTGAAGCTTACTCTCATCACATTTGACTTAAGGAGATACAGGAAAGTCGGGGAGAAGGGGATAAGTGGGGTGTGGGGGATGATAGAAGGGAGAGCAAATGGGAGGAGGGGGTAATTAAAAATAAACACTTTTGGGGAGGGACAAGGTGAAAAGAGAGAATAGAATTAATAGGGGGCAGGATGGGATGGAGGGAAATATAGTTAGTCTTTCACAATATGACTTATGGAAATCTTTTGTATAACTATATATGTATTATCTACGTTGAATTGCTTGACTTCTCAGTGTGGATTGGTGGGGAGGGAGAAAGGGAGAGAAGTTGGAACTCAAAGTTTTAAAAATGAATGTTAAAAAGTGTTTTTACATGCAATTGAAAAATAAGAAGTACGTATAATGGGGTCTAGAAATCTATCTTGCCCTATAAGAAAATACAGGGAATGGGGATACGAGAAGGGAGAGGTGTGCTAGAAGGGAGGGCAGATTGGGGGATGAGGTAATCAGAATGCAAGGTGTCTTGGGGAGGGGGGAAGGGAGAGATGGGGAGAAAATTTGGAACTCAAAATCTAGTGGAAATGAATATTGAAAACTAAAAATAAATTTTTTTTTAGAAAATGAATTACTTTAGCTTATATACACCAGTTACTCTGATCAATATTTACAGGACTATAGGCCCCAAAATAAGAGGGACCCAAGACTGAAAACAAGAGAAAATGGAGCTGAAAGGCAAGAGGATGATAAAACATCATAGTTTCTTGAGACCAAAAAAACCAGAGAGACATGTAAGGTCATGTGGGTAATGAGGGAAAAACAAAAATAGTGACTGGAAACAACTAGATTGTTGTTCATGAGAACAGACACCAAAATCTGAAAGAAATTTGTTAGGTTGTTTGATTAAGGAGAGCACACCAAAAAAGGAGTGGTTCTCTCTCCACAGACTCTGGGAGATTTATATTATTATATAGGATTTTGATGAAGGTTTCCTACACAGGAACTCCATGTACTCCACATTTACAGTTAAGAAGTTTTGCCAAGAGGGCATTCTGAGAGCAAGGTAGATTGAGATAGATATGAAAGAAGTTTGGGGTGGACCCCTCAGGAGTTCCTGGGTGTGGTAACCCAAAATAAGAATGCTTTGGGGGGATCTAGGGCCTGAGGGAATTGGATATACCTTGTAGATATCTCTGGCATTCCTAGAGAATAAGTGAGGTCAAGCAGCATTCTGGGTATGAAAGAATTCTGTCCACACACTCCTCACACTATATAATAAATAATTTCTCCTATGGGATTTATAATCAAAGGACTTAGGTTCAAGCACAAGTGTTACTATTTACTATGTGTATCCTTAGGCAAATTATGGAAACTCTGTGGAGGTCAGTTTCTTCATGTGAAACATACAGGGCTGCAATAGAGGTTCCCTAAGGAGGTGCCATATAGCTCTGAATTTCCAGCTATGGATATTATAATATTATAGCTAGTTCATTTATTATTAGCTATCTATAGCTCCAATCTTACATTGTTGTTCAGTTGTTTAGGCTTCTCTGAATCTTCATGCCCTCATGGACGATACTATGGGGTTTTATTGGCAGATTTTGGAGTGACTTGCCATTCTCTTCTCCAGTGGATTAAAGCAAACCAGAGTTTAAGTGATTTGCTTATGGTCACATGGCTGTAGTTGGGCTTTCATTTTCAGAGAGGACCAATGACATCACAAGTGATGTCCTGACTTTCAAGTGAATTGGATTTGAGTGAGGCAAAGTTGCACAAAGTCACCAGCCTCACACTCTCCTCCAGAATCACTGAAATCCAGTGGCAAGATAACAGTCAAGACAACAGGCAATGACCCAGGATGAAGTAGATGACCTTGGTGTCTTTAACGTCTGACCAAGCTCTAAGTGCTCCATAACACCTGCTTCAGCCACCTTCATGGCTTTTGGTGCAAATTGTTATCATCCCCCCATTCCACCAGGTAAAGTCTTCACTCTTCACATGCTTGGGTAGACATTTCCCTCACTCACTGAAAACCTTCAATCTGGTTTAGTCTGTCTGCCAAGACAGTTTTATTGAGGTGTGTCCACTGCGCATGCTATAGCTTCTTGGAGCCAGTGTCTGAGACCGGATTTGAACTAAGATCTTCCTGATTCCAGACCCAGTGTTCTATCCATTGAGTCACCTTGCTGCTCAGATTGCCAACTGCCTTGTGGACATTTCAAACTGAATGTCCTGTTAATATCTTGAATTGAACCAGTCTAAAACAGAATTCATTTTATTTCCCCTGTTCCAAGCTTTCCTATTACTATAGAGGACCCTGCTAATTGCCCGGTCATCTAGGCTCACAGATTTGGCTTCATCCTCCTTTCTCCCACTCACTCCACATATACTTGTCAAGAAAGACTTGTCAGCAAGTCTTATTTCTACCTTCACAATATCCTTCTGTATGTCCACTTCTCTCTGCTCACACAAATACTACTGTGGTACAGGTTTCTATCATCCAGACTATTGTCATAATCTTCTAATTGGTTTCCCTGTCTCAAATCTCTCATTTCCCCAATCCATTCTCCACTCAGCTACCAAAGTCATTTTACAATAGTATAGGTCTGATCAAGTCACTCCATTTTTTTTCCTCCAACTCCCCTACTCATTGATTGCCAATGACTCCCTATTACTTCCAACATAAAACAATTAAAGTCTTTGTTTGACATTTAAAACCCTTCACAACCTGGCCCCTTTCCATGTTTCTGGTCTTTTTACTCTCTATTCCTCTCCACATTCCATCTTACTAGCAGTGCTGGCCTACTGGAAGTTCCCAAGACAGGACACTTCAGATGTTGTGTGCCTTTTTCCAGCTGTCCTCTCTGCCTGCAATGCTCTCCCTCCAATGCTTCTCCTGTACCTATTGGCCTTCCCTGTTTCCTTCTAGATAGCTCAAATCACACCATTTGTTGAAGACCTTTCCTGATCCCACTCAGTTAATGATGTCCTTATCTTCCATTTATTCTGGATATACTTTTTTTTACACACTTGTTTACAGATTGTCTGCCTCATTAGAATCTGAACCCCTCAAAGGAAAGATATTTTTCCTTTCTTTGTATCCCAAGCACTCAGCACAGTGCCTACCATAGTCAACATGTAATAAATGCTTGCTAACTAACCAGAAGTAGCCCATTTTATTATGTGAGTTGGCAATAAGTCACCAGTGAGCTAAAGATACTTCTTTACATACTATCAAGAAGCCAAGCTGTAATTAAAATGAGATCTAAAATTGATAATTTAATATAAAATAAGTAAATTTATAAATTCCAATGAGACCTAAAATGATTTCAAAAAGAGTAAAAGTAATGTTGGGATTGTCAGCAGATCTAAATCGAAGGATAGCAGAAACAGATTTTTTCAGTGTGTCTATAGCACTATATGGAGAAGCTCTGGTCAGTGGACACAAGTATCCCTTGGGCTGGCATCCGGTAAGACATAGCATTATGCAGTAGAAAAAAGTCAGAAAACCTGGGTCAGATGCTGTCTGTATAAATGTGGATAACTCACATCTCTTCAATTCCATTTGTAAATTGGATAAAAAGGATAATAAAACTTGCACTATGTGGGGAAAGGAAGTGCTTGATGTCAAGAAAGCACTCTATAAACTTTAAAATACCATACAGATGTGGGATATTATTATTTGACCTATTTTTAAACCAAAGTAATACCCATTTCAGTTCAAGTCAACAAATATTTAAAGCCCAGTTCTGTGCTAGGTTCTAGAAAAGTGACAAAATATAGGTAAAATGTAATTTATACATTTTATAGAACTTATGAACTAGTACAATTGGGTCCAAAGTGGGGGGTCAGGGGAGATGTAGCCTGACTACAAGGCATATGTGATTAACCAACCAGAGGGTAGAAACAGAATTTACAACTCACCTTCTGTGGGACAGCCATTTTGGGACTTGATTCCAACACACATCTACCAGTCACCTAATATTCCAACATTCTACCCCTTCCCTCTGCTGCGCAAGCAAATTCCCTACCGCTAGCTCCTGAGCCTAGTGTCTACCCCTGAGGTGGGGCTACAGCCTAAGCTAATGGTTGCCAACAGCATTTGTACATGCTTTTAGGAAAATCTGATCCCATTCTCTGCAAGTATCACCTCCTGGCTGCATCTCAGAGGACTGTGTTTTTAGAACAGTGACTCATGAGTAAGAAAACTGCTCCTGCCATGTTAATTTTAGGTAGGATAGAGTTAAGTCAAGGCAAGGATGGACTATAAATCTGAATCAAATATCGTACTATCTCTGCTCCTCAATATTTTATAATGTATATAATCATCAGCATAGTTATATGTGCATGAAATTTATAATAAATATTAGTTTATGCCATTAATATTAATTTATATATAGAAAATTTATAAGTAAATATTACTTTATATTATAAACATTGATTTGCATGTATGTATTATAAATATGTACATATACACATGTTGGGAATGTATACTTAAATTTTTTTCACTGATAGGGGTGGAGTGCATGATTGAAAATGATGGGAGATCACTATTCTAATAGAGGGTAGTTGCCCTACTTAGCAACATGTAGAATCTTGTGTTTGGTTCTAGAAGGCATATTTTAGGAAGGGCGTTGACAAACTGGAGTGAGTCCAAAAGATGGGGAGATGCCTGAAGGTCATGTAATAAAAGGATACACCAAAGAAGGTAGAGGTTGCTTAGTATGGATAAGAGAAGGTGTGGGGTGGGGCGGGGGAAGAGGAGAGGGAAGTGATAAGGACAGAGCTGGTATTTGAACAAGTATTTGAAGTGTCTCATATGAAAGAGGGACTAAATCATTCTGCCTGATAGAAATATAAACTTCCTAATAATTATTGATGTCCAAAAGCAGAGTGGGATGTTTTGGGAAAGTAATGGGTTGCCCTTCACTGGAGGTCCTCTATCAGAGGCTAAAATGGTGATCGCTTTAATTCATTTTTTCTCTATTGCATACAACTTACATTTCTTTTAAAATAAATAATAACTATTATATATGTAAAGTATGTAACTTTCATAGTAATTCTACTTGACTGGAATACAACAGGTAAAGAGAAGAGTAAAGAGAAGTGAATAAAAGAGAATTTGAGGAGGGAGAGATGACTGGCAATAGGGAGATGTGATAATTGTCCAGTAGCTCCAGAGCTGAGCCTTGAATGAAACTGAGGATTCTAAAAGATGGGAGGTGAGAATGGAGTGCTTTCTAAGCATAGGCAACAGACTGTGCAAAGAAAAACAGAGGTGGAAGATAGATCAAATTCAGGAAACAGCATGTAGGTCAGCAGGTCTTGTTGGAACCCAGAGTATTTAAAGGGAAATAACAGGAAATAAGTCTGAAAAAGCGTGGGGGACCCAGATTGTAAAGGACTTTAACAACTTTAATAATTTTAACAACAGACATTTACAAGGTACCCTTAGGTGATGGGAATACAAACAGTCAATAGTCCCAGCCTTAAATAGCTTACAAAAATGTCAAACTGAGAAATTTGTATTTTATCCTAGAGGTTCTTGAGCAAGGAAATGACAGGGTCCAATTTGGGTTTTGGGAAGGTAAAATGGGCAACTGCATAGAAGTTCAGTTAAAGAGAAGGCACACAAATCTGTAGATCCAACTAGTAAGTTATTTAATCAGTCTCAGAATGAACATCCAAATTTGAGGGGTGACTGTATGGGAGGAGAGAAGGCGATTTTAAATACAAGAGATGTTGTAGAGATAGAATCAATACAATCTGGCAAGTCTGGGAATATGAAGAATAAGGAAGAGGGCTGGAAGCCAATAAGAGTCAAGGTTGACTCCTAGGTTGTAAACTTGGATGAACTGGAACAGAAAAGCAAAAGTTTGGAGGTGGGATAGGTTTAGGGGAAAAGATGATGAGCTCTGTACCATATTAATTTTGAGATGCCTAAATGAGAGCCCAAGAAGAGCTGTCTAGAAGGCAGCTGATGATATAAGACTGGGATTTAAGGAGGAAATTAGGGCTGAATTTATAGGTTTGGAATACCAATATTTGGGAATCATCTGCATAAAGATGTCTATTGAATCCATGAGATCTCTAATGAGATCTCTAAAAAAGGAGGAGCATAAAAGACAGGAGACCACCTGCCAGGAATGTTGTTGAGATGATTTTCTGTGAGATATGTGTTGTGTTATTTGACCTCTGGGGGTCCTTTCCACCTCTAACATTGTGTGATCCTATAACACAACACAAATAACTACAATATTATATAAGTACATTAGAAGGTTGTAAAACAAAAAGCCCATAAAGACTAGCCAGAAATATCACAAATCTTGTTGGTTACAATTTAAGCAAAATAATATTAAAGGTTGATATGTCCTAAATATGTAAATCCACCAACTCATTAAAACTAACGGGAAGACAGCTGTTTACACAAGACCTCCAACAATGTTTTGTGCTGCAGGCTCCCTCTACTGGCTCTATAATACTAAATCAAAGGTGCATAGAACTGGGCTGACAAAATTTTGGAATTCAGAACCACTTTGTTCTAACAAAGGACATCTTAGTAAGTCAATTAGGAAACAGCCTTGGGATGAAGTGTAAAAAGATAATTGCCAGTTGCAGCAAGTGACACAAATTCTATCTTGTCTGAATTCAGCCTCTTCTCACTCCTGTTCTTCACTTACCTTTCAGAAATCTTGCTATAGATCTCTGGATAGGAATGTCCTAAATCATTTAGTTCATTTGCATGGTAGTTCGTTGTCAGTTAGCTACAAGATTGTTCTGTCCAGTTGTTTTTTTTTATCTCAACAAATAAGAATTTATTTTGTGTCAAGAAGTGGGAAAATGAAAACTGTTTCTCACACTGGACAGTCAATTAAAGAAAGGGAAAAGTCTCTCATGTTGACAAGAAGATGGAAGGGAATGAGCATTTATATATTGCCTATTATATGTCAGGCCCTGCACTAAGGGCTTTACAATGACAACCTGCAAGGTAGGTTCTGCTATTACCATCATTTCTTAGTTGAGGAAACTGAGGCAGACAAAGGCTAAGTGACTTCACATAGCTAATAAGTGTCGGAAGCTGGATTTGAATTCTGATCTTCCTAATTCCAGGCCCAGCACACTGTCCACTGTGCCTCCTGGGTAAGATATAGACAATGTGACCTTGAAGGAAATAAAACAACTGGTAGAAACTTCAAATATCCTTCAACAATTAAGACAATAAGCACATCCCACTTGGATGAGTCAAAGAAATGACATTTTGGATTTATGATGGGTTTCCATAAAACTAATGGCTAAGGATACTCTTTATAAATCTCTGTTTCTCATGAGGTAAACATGAAATCTACTGTTGATCCATTTCCTTTCCTTTTGTAAATTTATGTTTGGATTATGACATTCATTTCCACAAAATTTTGAGTTCCAATTTTTCTCCCCATCTCTCCCCTACCCCTACCCCATAACACCTTGCATTCTGATTACCCCTTCCCTCAATGTGCCCTCCCTTCTATCACACCGCAGCCTTCCCTTATCCCCATCTTCTCTCTTTTCTTGTAGGGCAAGATATATTTCTATACCTCATTACGTGTTACATGTATTTCTTATTTCCCAGTTATATGCAATAACAATTCTCAACATTCATTTCTAATACTTTGAATTCCAACTTCTCTCCCTTCCTTCCTCCCCACCCATCCCCACTGAGAAGGCAAGAAATTCAATACAGGCTATATATTTGTCATTTTGCAAAAGACTTCCATAATAATCATGTTGTGTAAGACTAATTATATTTCCCTCCATCCTACCCTGTCCCCACTTTATTCTATTCTCTCATTTGACCTTGTCCCTTCCCAAAAGTGTTTACTACTAGTTACTCCCTTCTCCCATTTGCCCTCCTTTCTATCATTCCCCCTCACCCCACTTGTCTCTTTCTCCCCTACTTTCCTGTAGTGTAAGATAGAATTTCATACCAAATTTAGTGAGCATGTTATTCCCTCCTTAAGCCATATGTGAAGAGAGTAAGTTTCACATTTCCCCTCTCACCTCCCACCTTTTTCCTCCATTGAAAAAGATTTTTCTTATCTCTTTTATGAGTGATAATTTGCCCCAATCCACTTCTCTCTTTCTCCTCCCAATATATTCCTCTCTCATCCCTTAATTTTATTTTTATAGATATCATCCCTTCTGATTCAACTTAACCTGTGCTCTCTGCCTGTATGTGTGTGTGTGTGTATATATAATCCCTCCACCCACCCAAACACTGAGAAAACTCTCAAGACTTACAAATAGTATCTTTTCATGTAGGAATGTAAACAGTTCAGCTTTAGAAAGTCCTTTATGATTTCTCTTTCCTGTTTATCTTTTCATACTTCTCTTGATTCTTATGTTTGAAAGTCAAATCTTCTCCTCAGTTCTGGTCCTTTCATCAAGAATGCTTGAAAGTGCTCTATAACATTGAATGATCATTTTTTCCCCTGAAGTATTATACTCAGTTTTGCTGGGTAGGTGATTCTTGGCTTTAATCCCAGTTCCTTTGACTTCTGGAATATCTTATTCCAAGCTCTTTGATCCTTTAATGTAGAAGCTGCCAGATCCTGTGTTATCTTGATTATATTTCCAAAATACTCAAATTGTTTCTTTCTAGTTGCTTGCAATATTTTCTCCTTGACCTGGGAACCCTGGAATTTGGCTACAATATTCCTAAGAGTTTTCCTTTTCAGATTTTTTTCAGGAGGTGATTGGTGGATTCTTTCAGTATTTACTTTGCCCTCTGGTTCTAGAATATCAGGGCAGTTTCCCTTGATAATTTCATGAAAGATGATGTCTAGATTCTTCTGTTGATCATGGCTTTCAGGTAGTCCCATATTTTTTAAACTATCTCTTGTGGATCTATTGTCCAGGTCAGTTGTTTTTCCAGTGAGATATTTCACATTGTCTGCTATTTTTTCATTCTTTTGGCTTTGTTTTATAGTTTCTTGATTTTTCATAAAGTCATTAGCTTCCATCTGCTCCATTCTAGTCTTTAAGGAATTATTTTCTTCAATGAGCTTTTGGATCTCCTTTTCCATCTGACCCTTTCTGCTTTTAGGGCATTCTTCTCCTTATTGGCTTTTTGGATCTCTTTTGCCATTTGGGTTAGTCTATTTTTTACAGTGTTATTTTCTTCAGCACTTTTTTGGGTCTACTTTAGCAAGCAATTGACTCGTTTTTCATGATTTTCTTGCATCACTCTCATTTATCTTCTCAATTTTTGCTCTACTTCTCTTATTTGATTTTCAAAATCCTTTGTGAGCTCTTCCATGGTTGGAAACCAATTAATATTTTTCTTGGAGGCTTTGGATTGAGGAGCTTTCACTTTGTTTTCTTCTGTTTGCATGCTTTAGTCTTCCTTGTCACCAAAGTAAGATTCTATTATCTGATTCTTTTTCTGGTTTTTGCTCATTTCCCCCACCATTTACTTGACTTTCGAGCTCTTTGTAATGGTAGTTCTCTGCTTCCAGTGGTGGTGGGAGAGTGTACTGTCAACCTCTGGATCCCTCACAATCTGTGGATCTAGAGCTCCAGAAATGGTGGCTGCAGCTACCCCTACTCCTGCTGTGGCTACAGCTGGTTCCTCTGCCTCCTCCCTCCTCAACCACCCTGAGGACCCCTCCACTCTCCTGCACTGGTCCCACAGGCTTTTCTCACTGACCTTCCAATTTATCCTTAGCGTTTTGGGGTCAGGAAGTCTGAAAACCACCACATGTGTGACAGATTCAGTCTCCCCAAGGCCTGTTCATGTCCCCTCTGTACATTCATGGCCCACACAGGACTGTGGTCTGCTCCCAGTGAGGTGTAATAGGCAATTCCCAGCAAAATTATAGGCTGTCTTGGGCTGGAGATTTGCTTCACTACATCCTTCTATGGGTTCTGCAACTCCAGAATTTGTCTAGAGCCATTTTTAGAGGTATTTGGCCAGGCTTGGTGGGAGTACTCTAGAAAGTCTATGCTGTTACTCCACCAGTTGCCCATCTGATCAATTTTTAACCAGGTAAAATGGGGATAACAATCCTTGGATTTCTACCTTCTTAACATCTTTTGTCCTATGACACTGCTATCACCTGATACAGGCCCTTATCAGCTGAAACCTGGACTATGGAAATGGCCTGCTGATTGGTCTTCTGACCTTAAGTCTCCCCTTACTCACTCCAGTTCACCCTCCCCTTAGTTGTCAAATTGATCTTTCTAAAGTGCAAGTCTGATCATTCAATAAACCCCTGTTCAATTAACTCCAGTAACTCTCTATTATCTCCAGGATCAAATATAAAACCCTCTGATTGACTTTTTAAATCCTGGCCCCTTCCTACCTTTCCAGTATTGCTACTACTAGCTAGCATTTCTAATACTTTAAGAATTATAAAGCATTATACCAATATTATGTCATTTTATCCTCACAAAAATCCTGAGAGATAGTTGTTATTATTAACCCTATTTTATTAATGAGGAAACAGAGGAACCGAAGTTAAAAGACTTCCCCAGGGTTGTACAACTAATAAGGATTTGAATACAGGTCTTCCTAACTCCAGGTCAAGCACCACACCCACTGTATTACCTAGTTGTCCCTCAGATCCAGTGACACTAGCCTCCTTGTACTTCTTTGCACCAGACATTCCATCTCCTGACTCTGAATCTTTAGCAGCTGTCCTCCATGCCTGACATGTCCCCCACACCTGAAATTTCTTCCTCCTCTGCTCTGCCTCCTGACCTCCCTAATTTCCTTCAAGTCATAGCTTGAAGTCCTGCACTCTGTAAGATTGGGATCTCCCTCAATGCTAACACTTTCCCTCTGCGATTATGTATCTTGTTTGTACAGAATTGTTTGCATGCTGTTGTTCAGTGCTGTCTGACTCTTTGAGACCTCATTTGGAATTTTCTTACTGAAGATACTAGGGTAGATTTTCATTTCCTTCTCCTGCTCATTTTATAGATGAGGAAATAAGGCAAACAGGGTTAAGTGACTTGCATATTGTCTCCCCCATTAAATAGTGAGTTCCTTGAGGTTGGGGAGTTTTTGCCTTGTCCTCAGCACTTAGTAAAAGGCCTGGAACAGAGCAGGTGCATAAGAAATACCTGTTGATGATGTTATTGTTGATTGCTATACTTAAAGAATTGTGTATATGGGGAAACAGTGCTTTTCACTCTTATATCATTAGTTGCTACTACCTTTACTACTTAGGAAGTATCCCTTTCCCCAGGATCATCAATATTCATTAGTTCTTCCCTTACAGAAAAGGAAATACATTTTCTTGTATCTAACATTTTGTGAACTAGTTGTGATCTACTGCTATATGCTATTTGATTAGGTATCATGATGGTAGTGAAGTGTTTCTTTTGTGTTTTTTTTTTAACAGCTTTCTTGGCTAGAACAAGGAAAGAAGAGCCTTATTGAGGATTTCTTTCATTAGTCACTAACCTAGTAGTTATAATTCAAGAAAACACTTTTTAAAATTTGTTTTCAAATATGTTACCATATGTTACTCACTCTGTGCATTTTCGCAGACCTCCCACATTCCAGGAATGCTTTCCTTTATCTCCATGTCCTAGCTCTCCTCAGCCCCTCTTTCTTCCAATCTTAGCTAAAATCCCACCTTCTTCAGGAAGTCTTTTTTGGTCTCCCACAATGTTAATGTTTCCCCTCTGAGACTGCCTCCAATTTACCTAGTATTTATCTTGCTTATATATAGATTTTTGCAGGTTATCTCCCCTCATTAGATTGCAAACATTTTTTTTTTTTTTCAAATTCAACCTCTTTATTTAACATGAGGAAAGGAAGGCATTGTTAGGTGACTTGCTCAATATCTGAATCCTGTCTTCCTGACTTCAAGGTTAGCACTATATCTACTATACCATATACTCTCCACAAGCAGGGCAATTCTTGCATTAAATTTAATATAATTAAAAGGAATAGATTATATAAGATTTGCTTTTTCATATATAATTCTTATTTTTCTGGCCTTCTGCATATATGGAAATATTCATTTTTGCTGATAGTTTTCTAGTTCATAATTTTTTTTAATTCCCATAGTAAAAATCTAGATATTTGATAGTTGCAGATAACAAGTCTTCACCTGCAGTTATAAAAAGCATCAGGAAAGATGGGTAGGAAAATAAGAACTGGTGCTCTCAAATCCAATTTGTAGACTCTAAAGATTACACAGTTCAAGACCAGCCTCTCTTCTTCCCCTCAAGAGCTGCCTTTTAATTGACTATCAGGTAAGTTCAATTTTAAAATAGCTTGAGAATCTCAGAAAAACATCTTTCAGATTCATCTAATACCCCAGAATGTTAACTTTCTCTACACATATTCCCTCCAAACTCCAATATCTTGACTTTTGAAAAATTCATAAATGCAATTTGATAATCAAATTGGTATCCCATGAGGGCATATACAAATGAATAAAAAATGTCACTAACAGCAAGGAATTTTATTTATATTATCATTCATGGGGATCTATCTATCTATCTATCTATCTATATCACTCATACCTACCTACACCTCACTGGTAATTATGAACTTGCTTGATTTTTAAATGTAGAATTTATCCACACTAAAGGTAACAAGAACAAAACTATTGGTGAATTTCTTAAATGTAAAGAGATGTAAGTTTATGTATTACTTAATTCAATACTTATTACTCAAGGATCAGGAATCTTTATGTCAGTGAATACAACCCTTCACCAACAGAAAGTGCAGGTTCTACAACTTCTGACTATTTCTTTTTTTTTTTTTTTTATAATTTTTTTATTTATTTAATTTTTTACATTCATTTTCACAAATTTTTGGGTTCCCAATTTTCTCCCCTTTTATCCCCTCCCCCCACCCCAATACCCCAAGCAATCTAATTTTCCCTATCTCCAATCTGCCCTCTCTTCTGTCATCCCTCCCTTCTCTTGTCTCCATCTTCTCTTTTCTCCTGTAGGGCCAGATGACTTTCTATTCCTCATTAACTGTATGTCTTCTTTCCTAGTTACAACAACAATATTAAACAGCTGTTCCTAAAACTTTGAGTTCCAAATTCTCCCCATCCCTCCCTCCCCACCCATTCCCTTTGGGACAGCAGGCAATTCAATTTAGGCCCTATCTGTGTAGTTTTGCAAATGACTTCCCTGATAGTCGTGTTGTGTAAGACTAACTGGATTACCATCCCTCCTAACCTGCCCCTCATTGTTTCTCTTCTGTCTCTTGATCCTGTCCCTCCCCAAGTGTTGACTTCAAATTGCTCCCTCCTCCCTTTGCCCTCCCCTCCATCATCCCCTCCCTTGCAATATCTCCTTCTCCCCCACTTTCTTATACTGTAAGATAGGTTTTCATACCAAAATGAGTGTGCATTTCACTCCTTCGTTTAGTCAAATGTGATGAGGGTAAACTTCTTGTTTTGTTTTTTTTTTTCTCAGCTCTCCTCTTTTTCCCTCCACTAAGAAAAACTCCTACCTGCCTCTTAAATGACATATAGTTACCCCCTTCCCTTTCCCTCTCTTTCCTCCCCCTACATTTCTCTCTCACCATTTACCTTAGTTTCTTTTAAGGTATGGTCCCATCCTATTCAGTTCAATCTGTGCTCTCTATCCCTGTATGTGTGTATGTGTGTGCATGTGTGTACATGTGTATGTGTGACCCAGATACTGAAAAGTTTTAAGAGTTAGAAATATTGTCTTTCCCTGTATGAATATAAACAGTTCACTTCTGGTAAGTCCCTTAAGACTTCTCTTTGCTGTTTCCTTTTTCATGCTTCTTCTCATTCTTGTGTTTGAAAGTCAAATTTTCTTTTCAGCTCTGGTTTTTTCATTAAGAATGATTGAAAGTCCTCTGTTTCATTGAAAGACCATATTTTCCCTTGAAGTATTATACTCAGTTTAGCTGGGTAGGTGATTCTTGGTTTGAGTCCTAGTTCCTTTGCCTTCAGGAATATCCTATTCCACGCCCTTCGATCCCTTAATGTAGAAGCTGCTAGATCTTGGGTTATCCTGATTGTATTTCCACAGTACTGGAATTGTTTCTTTCTAGCTGCTTGCAAGACTTTTTCCTTGAGCTGGGAGTTCTGGAATTTGGCCACAATGTTCCTAGGAGTTTCTCTTTTTGGATCTCTTTCAGGTGGTGATCGATGGATTCTTTCAATACTTATTTTGCCCTCTGGTTCTAGAATGTCAGGGCAGTTTTCCTTGATAATTTCATGGAAGATGATGTCTAGGCTCTTTTTTTGATCATGAGTTTCAGGTAGTCCCATAATTTTTAAATTGTCTCTCCTGGATCTATTTTCCAGGTCAGTTGTTTTTCCCATGAGATATTTCACATTCTCTTTCATTTTTTCGTTCTTTTGGTTTTGTTTGGTGATTTCTTGGTTTCTCGTAAAGTCATTAGACTCCATCTGTTCCATTCTAATTTTGAGAGAACTATTAAATTCAGTGAGCTTTTGAGCCTCTTTTTCCATTTGGCTCATTCTGCTTTTGAAAGCATTCTTCTCCTCATTGGCTTTTTGAACCTCTTTTGCCAATTGAGTGAGCCTATTTTTCAAGGTGTTAATTTCCTCAGCATTTTTTTGGGTCTCCTTTACCAAGGTATTGACCTGTTTTTCATACTTTTGTTGCATCTCTAACATTTCTCTTCCCAGTTTTTCCTCCACCTGTCTAACTTGCTTTTCAAAATCCTTTTTGAGCTGTTCCAGGGCCTGAGCCCACCCACCACCCCCCTGGGGTGTCTGGGGTACTGAGTCCCCGCCCTCCACATCTTTCCCTGATGGCAAGAATACGTCCTCATCTTCGTCAGATCCGAAGGTCGGGATCATTTGCATTTGTTGGAAAAAACTCTCTAAAGTCTTATTTTTCTTCCCTTTTCTAGGCATTTTCCCAGCCAGTTACTTGACTTCTGAGATTCCTTTCCACCCCTGCCTGGATCTGCCCAGCTAGTGCTTGGCCTCTGAGATTTAAATGGGCTTTCCTCCTGCCGGCTGTCAATCAGTGAGCTTTAGTTCAGGTGCTGGGGTGGGGGCAGGGCCGCCTCCCAGGCTCAGATCCCTCAGGGGCTTTATGTAGAGACTTTCAGGAATGGAGCGGGTGGGGGCGGGGTGGGGGGCCCGCCTCCCAATCTCAGTTCCCTTGGGGGCTTTGAGCAGAAGCCTTCAGTAACAGAGCGGGGTGGGGGCAGGGCCGTCTCCCAGGCTCAGCTCCGTCAGGTTTTATGCAGGAATCTTCCGTAATGAAGATCCTGCCTGCTGTTGGGGGATTCCTGAGTCCTGGGCCGCTGCCGCCTCAGCCGCAGCCCACACCTCTGCCTCCGCCGCTTCCTGCCCCCGTCTCTGCCGACGCTGCTTCCTCCCGAGGGGGCCCGAGTCACGGAGACGCCCTGCTTCCCCTCTCCTCCAGCTGGGCCTTCTTTCTCACTGACCTGTAGCTTCTGTGGGCGGAGGGACTTTCCCGGCTGCCGGAGCTTCCGTCTCTGAAGCCTGCTCGGATCCGCTTCTCTGGGGCCGTGGCCAGGGCAGCGCTGGGGGTGGGGTCCGCTTTCCGGGGTGCGACGGACCCTGGGGATGGGTCTCCAGGGCTCCCTGGAACGGAAATCTCTTCCACTCTGCTTCTGCACACCTTGTATTGACCCAGAAGTTATGGGGGACTCTTTTTACATTAATTCTATGGGCTTTTGGTTTCGGAGCTTGTAAACGTGCGTCCTTCTACTCCGCCATCTTGGCTCCGCCCCCTGACAGATTGCAAACATTTTGGGCAGGGCTTAGCGTAGTGCCTGGAACACAGTAAATAATTAATAATTGCTTGTTGCCTTGACTTGCTGACCTGACAAACAAATGTAATGAAACATTCTTTTTGGTTTATTTTGCAAGATAAAACCTTGTTTAACCAAGTTAAATTTTTAAACAGTCTGCTTCAGGGAGAGAGGGTGATAATTTGGCTCTGTCTTATCAAACTGTGAGTTATTAGCAACTCCACTGTGAACTTGAAACACTTCCACCCAGTGTTTAACCTACAATCCAGACATCTAAACTGAACACTAGGAAAGATGGAGATGAAAGAATAAAGGAAATATGAGTGTGCATAGTGGCTCTGAAAAATAGGTGGAATAAAATACTCACATTCAAACTATTTACGAAAATTCAATAATAGCCTCACTGATTTCTATTCTAGCAATAAATCTTTGCAGACAGTCCTCAAACACAATAAAATTTCAGATACCTATGGTCTAGTTCCCAGAAATGTACAAACATTTTCCATAATAATGAGGGACAAAAATGATGGATTATCAAAATTCTGTAGGCCTGCAGCTCTCAGACTTGGTCTTAGGACCACTTAACACTCTTAAAAATTACTGAGGATATCTGAAAGAACTTCTTTATGTGAGTTATATCTATCAATATTTACCTATTGTAAATTATGTCTTATTATTATTACAAAGATAGTTTTGACCTTACAGACCCCCTGTATACACCAGCCACATTGTTGCCCACAATGCTCCCAAGAAGCAGGTTAAAAATACAATTGGGAAATATCTAACAAAATAATAAAAATACAATAGAATACAGATAATGTCAATGTGTGGCTTCTAATTCAACTTGCAGCCCCTGGAGATCCTTACCTATGGTTTCTGTTAGAGTTTTACACCACTGTTGGAAATAATCTCCTTACCTCTAAAAACTCTGCCAGCTAAGCAGCTAAGAGTAGGAAGGTTGATTTAAGATCTTCATTTCCTCTTTCCGCACCTACGCTACCCCTGGGTGGTGAGACTAATTAGCAGCCAAATGGGTTAAAGGCAAGCCCCCAAAGAAAGCAAGCCCAAGGGCCTGGATAACCTGGCCAAAGAAGTTTGACTATATGGTGATTCGTCATATTAAATGCATCAATTTAAGATTCCTTGAGAAATTTTGAGCTTGAGAATTGCCAGGAAAACAATGTTCTTCCTCTGGTATCCTCTTTTTTTGTTGTAGTTGGTTGTTGGTTTTTTCCTACAGACAATTCCTCTAAGAGGCTCGTGTTCTTGCAGCCTCTGGGGATTCTGCTTTTATTCTATGGTTGAAAAAGCAAATCTAGGAAGAAGCTTATCAAAAGGGAAAGAGTAAAGAAATTGAGAATCTGTAGACCTCATTGCAAAGCCCACCTCAGACTGTTACTACCATGTGGTCATGGGCAAGTCACTTAACCTCCTTGATTTCAGTGTCCTCATCTATAAAACAGGAGTAATAACACCAGGGCTATCTACCACATATAAGCAGCCAGATAGAACAGTGAATAGAGTCATCTTCCCGAATTCGAATCCAGTCTCAGGCACTTACTAGTTGTGTAAGTCACTTAACCCTGTTTGCCTCAGTTTCCTTATCTGTAAAGTGAGCTAGATAAGGAAATGACGAATCACTCCAGTAACTTTGCCAAGAAAATCCCAAATGGGGTCACAAAAGGTAGAACACAACGGAACAACATATACCTCATACAGGTATTGTGAGAAAAATGTACATTTAGCCAAAGGGAATCTCTGCAACCTTTGGGATATGGAGCATGCATTGGTACAAGCCCCTCATTCCCTTTTCCATTTTTTGACCTTTGCTGCAACTTAGGTTCAGTCTTTAGACATTTGTATACTTGTTAGTTTCACTATCCTCATCTCAGACAACAGAGCATGTTTGAGCCCTCTAAGTTTCGCAGCAAAACTTTCCTTCTCTACATCCTCTCAGTCACAAACATTTACTAAGTATCCTCTGAGTCACAAACATTTACTAAGTGGTTACTATGTTCCTCTCGGTCTCTTTTCCCTTCTGCTTCCAGCCCAGATGTACCAGACTTTCCTTTCCTCTCCTCTCCTTTCCTCTTTCCTTTCCTAGCAGCTGGGTTTGAAAGAACCCAGGTATGTGCCCAGATCACGCAGGCTGGAATCCAGACTCTTCCTCTTGCTTCCATGTAGGACCTGTAGACCTTTTCTCCAGGTCTCCTGATCGCTGAAATAATGAAGGGATTGGAGGGAGTGGACGCTTTCCAAGGTCCTTTAGCTGCAAATCTATGACCCAATATCCCTTCAGTACTGCTTTCTATTCCTCATTTTTTCCGTTCTCCTCCCCTCTATTTATTCCCCTCTCCTCCCTCTTTCCTCCTCTTTTGGATTCTTCTCCCCTCCGTTTCCTCCTCTCCTCTTATTCTCCACCCCTCCTTTCTATTTCCTTTTCCCTATTTTCTTTCCCCTCAAGGCCTTAGGCCCTATTTTTTGCTCTTTGCTTCTCATTTTCTCTTTCCCTATCCTGTTTCTTCTTCCTCCCCCCCCCCATCTTTTCTCCCTTTCTATGTTTCTCTTTTCCTCCCCCCATCTCTTTCCTACTATTTCCTCTTCGTGGCCCCTTAGTTTCTGCCTTCCTTTTTTTCTCTTCTCTTCCCAACTGTTCTGTCCTTTTCTCCCCCTCTATTTCCCCTCGCAGTCCCCTCGGGTTTCTCCCCTCCTCAGCCCTCGGGGCTCTTCCCCTTCCCCTCCCCTCCCCCTGCCGTCCCCGGTGGGCGTGACTCGCCTCTGGAACGCGACGGTTGCCTAGGGAACTGGGCAGCCTTGGAAGGCTGCGCAGTGTTTCTCTGGCTGGGCTCGGAGAGCAGAGCGGCGGGAGCGCCCCTCGGAGGGCCGGGGGCACTGTCTGTGAGTTAGTCGGTCGTTTATGCTCTTGGGTGGCGGCAGGCACTTCGACGACTGGAGTGGGGGCGATGAGCCGGTAAGAGGAGGCGGGGTCCCCTATCCCTTTCCCTCATGTCTGACTCTGCTGCTTATCCCCCAACCTTCTCCTCCCCTCGCTGCAGGTACGCGCCTCAATGCTCTGGGACTTCCAGGACCGTGCTTTCTAAGGTAAGAGTGAAGCCGAAACTTGGGATCACTTTCTACACCCTCCCCCCCCACCCCCACCCCCCGCTTTACTCCACCGCTAACTTTACTCTGGCGATAATCAAGTGAGAAAAAAAAAAAGATCAGTTCAGTTCCCTAGCGTTTATGAAGTGCCTTCTGTTTGCAAGGCGTCCGGCCCCTGGGGGTGCACCTAGGAGCATCAGGCAAGATACAGGTCACTCCGCCCCACATCTCCCACCTCCTTCCAATTCCTGCGAAAGTCTTGGGCTGGAAGTCATCGCTCCGCAAGCAGTAGTCCCTCAAAGAACCTGTGATTCTACGGCCTCGCTGTCCGTCTGGGTCTCCATCTGTAAAGTGAAAGGGGTTGGGACTATGGTTTCCAAGGCTCCTTCCAGCACTGATAAGCTTTGGTTCTATAACACCGACGTTCTACGTTCTTGAAAAGCGCAGCCTTCCATCCACACCGACCGTTCCATTTGTAAGTTAACAGTGATGATGATTGGTCACACCTGTATAGAGAGAGCTCGGGGTGAAATGGCCTATTTTCCTTGGAGGTAGATCCTCATAGGAGAAACTGTCTCAGGTTAAATGTCTTGCCTAAATCCATAAATCGTGTGATTCCAAATCTAATACTCCTTTCCCATTACTTCAGCCTCTCTGTAAAAATGTTGTATAATACACTCTAGGGACTGGATGTTGTGTCTTTTGTTTTTAAGTAAATAGTTTTCTCCTATTCAGACTGTAAATAGTACAAGAGCAGGAACTGTTTTTCCCTTTATTTACAATAACACTTTATGGACTAGTGAGGCCCCTTTAGTTGCTTAAAAAAAATACATCAGATTATTTTGCAGGGCTGGAGTAGACTTTGTACCCATATAATACTACAGAAGGTGCAGGTATTTGTCTTTGCAAACTAGTTTGTACCCCTTAAAATGTAATCCTAGTAGGATTTGTTTATTTCTGGTGGTGGTAGTGGTTTGTGTTTTCAGCAATGGTATCAAACTTCTGTTATCTTTTGAATAAATTTAACATGTTCTTCATAGAAGCAAAATTACTGCTTGCTTTTTTAGAGAGATGTTTTGTTTTCTCCTGTTTATAGTCACAATAGCTAACTGTATTATCCAACCAAGTGACTAGAAGTATGAGAGAAACATGAAAACTTGGGGAAAACACTCCCCATCCTATCATCTCCTGGTTTTTCCTAATCCATTCATTTTTATGCTTTCCCCTTCATATTTTACCTTTCTTAGTTCACATAAACCTTTGCTTTTGGACACAGGACAAAAATTCCATGAACTCAGATGCCTAGAAAATTGAGGTCTTCTGGCTAATCTAATTTTCAGGTTTATTTAAAGTTGACCAGAACACTATTTTCTACCCTTATGATAAATTAATCTAACTGTTCTTGCCGTAGAATAGAATATTATGAACATAATTTAATTTTGAAGTATCCAAACCATTTTGAATGTTATGATAGTCATGAGGCACTTATTAAGTGATTACTATTTGCTAGACTCTGTGCTAGGTGCTAGGGGTACAAACACAGGAAATGAAATAATCTCTGCTCCCAGGCAATTTACATTCTATCAGGGCAGACAACATTTACATACCTAATAATATAATTACTAAGTATCTACAGAATAAATACAAGGTAGTTAGGGAGAAAGGGCAACTAGGTGATGCAGTGGAGAAAGGGCTGGTCCTGGAGTTAGGAAGACCTGAGTTCAAATCTGGTTTTAGGCACTAGCTATTTGTTTGACCCTGGGCAAGTCACTTAATCCTGTTTGCCTCAGTTTCCTCTTCTGTAAAATGAGCTGAAGAAGGAAATGGCAAACCGCTCTAATATCTTTGCCAAGAAAATCTCAAATAAGGCCACGAAGAGTTGGACATGACTTAAAAAACAACCACTTAGGGAAAAAGGGCAGTAACAATTGAGGGAGGATCAAGAAAGCTCCAGATAGAAAGTGGTATTTGCGCTGCATCTTGAAATAAGAGAGGGATTCTACAAGATAGAGGTGAGGATGAAGGGAGTACATTTCAGGAGGTGGAAAGGCATGGATGTGGGAGATACATCACCATATGTAGGGGAAAAGACCAGTTTGACTGGTTCATAGAGATCCAGAAAGGTAGTAATGTATAATGAGGTTAGAAAGATAATGGAACCAAGCTGTAAAAGGTTTTTTAAAAATAGAGTGGAAAGTATTGTACCTCCTGCAAAGACCTACCTTGGATTCATCCTTTTAATGTAGAGGTAAACTTGGGTTCTTAGAAGTCTATGCATTAAGAAGACAGCTCTGGTGGGTCCTGCCAACTTGTAAAGGTTTCAAGTAGGCTGTGAATTACTTGTTTACCCTCAGAGGACCAGCCTAACTAAGATCAAAGTAACTGATCACCAAAAAATTGGCCATCAATTGATGGTTAATTCTTTTGTGAAGTACAGCAACTCATGAAACTGTTTACTTAGTTATGAAGGAGTTGCAATCTACTTTAGTAGAGAGTACCCACAACAGTAATACTCTAATCTTTTGAGACATTAAATCCTAAGTATACAGCCCTAAAGATGGAAGAGAATGAACTCTGACTGTGTGTCCCAAGATCAGACATGCTTTAGAAGTTACTTTGAAAAATGAGTTCCCACTACAATTTGTTTCTTTGTGTCTGACCTTTAAGTTAAAAATTTAATATCCTCATTTTTTTTTCTTAAAGTGCAGTTTAATTAGGGTTTTGCTGTATATAGAACGGGGTGTTTACAGAGCCTAGGTTGAAAGAACCTTCAGCAACTATTCATTCCATTATGAACCAGAGCTCTTTTATAAGGGGTCTGACAACTGATCATCCAGCCTTTGCTTGAAGACTTTCACTACCTCTAGAAAAAGCCCATTCTACATTTGGTTAGCTTTCATTGTTAGCTGATCTTTAATCAAGATGAAATCAGACTCTGCAGTTTCCATTTGCTCATATTTGGGTCTCCTAGGAGCAAGCAGAATCAATTTAATCTCTTTTTCATGTGATAGTCCTTCATATCTTCATATATATCAGTTATCCTCTTTCCCCAAAATCTCTTCTTCAGGCTAAATATCCTCAGTGACTTCAACCTACCTTCATCTGGCATGACTATGTGATCCTTCAGCATCCTGATTGCCTTCTGGATTGTAAAATTATCAATGCTGATAAAAATAAACCCACAAATTCATCAGCATTTCCATATATAACCCCAACAAAGCCCTGTAAGAAGAGATACCCCATTTAAAATAACCATAGACAGCAAAAAGTACCTGAAAGTATGCATGCCAAGGCAAACCCTGGAACTGCATGAATGTCATTTATAAAGCACTTTTTATGCAAATAAAGTCAGATTTAAATAGTTGGAGAAATATTAATTGTTCATGGATGAGTCGAGCCAATATAATAAAAATGAGGATTTTACCTAAGTAACCAACTTATTCAATGCCAGCCCAATATAATTTCCAAAAAATATTTTATTGAGCCAGGAAAAATAACAAAATTCATTTGGAAGAACAAAAGGGCAAACATAGAATAGGAATTATTGAAAAAATGTGTTATATAAAGGAAAGAGGTCTAGCAGTATCAGATCTTAAACTGCAATATGAAGTAGTAATTATCAAACTAAATGGTACTAGCTAAGAAACAGAATGGTAGATGAATGGAATAGAGTAGATATACAGTACACAGTAATAAATGATTATAGTAACCTTGTGTTTGATAAGGTAAAGATCTAAATTTTTTTTTGTAAGAACTCATTATTTGACCCAAAAAAATTGCTGGTAAAACAGTAAAGCAGTCTGGCAGAAACTAGGTATAGACCAATATCTTATACCATTTACCAAGATAAGGTCAAAATGATATATGACCTAGATATAAAGGAAGATATAAGGAAATTAGATGAGCATGGAACATATGTCAGACTTATGGCTAGGAGAAGAATTTATGAATAAACAAGAGATAGAGAGCATTATGGGATAGAAAATGGCTAATTTTGACTATATTAAATTTTTAAAAAATTTACATATATAAAACCAGTGTATCCAAGATTAGATGGAAAATAGAAAATTGGAGGGGGGAAGTTATAGACAGGTTCTCAGATAAAGGCTTCATATCACAAATATATAGAAGACTGCGCCAAATTTATAAGAATGAGTTATTTCCTAGTTGCTCTATAGTCAAAGAACATGAACAGGCAGTTTTGGAAAGGAAAACTCAATACTAGATATAGGCATATGAAAAAATGTTCTAAATCATTATTTATTAGAGAAATGCAAATTAAAACAACTTTGAGGTACCATCTCATACCTATCAGATTGGTCAGAATGATAGAAGGGGAAAATGACAAATGTTGGAGGGGATGTTGAAAAACTGGGACACTAATACACTGTTGGTGGAACTGTGAACTGATCTAATAATTTGGGGAGCATTTTTGAATTATGCCCAAAGAGTTATAAAACTGTGTTATATCCTTTGATACAACAATACCACTAATAATTAGGTCTGTTATCAGAGGAAAAGGAAAAGGTATAGGTTCTAAAATATTTATAATAAATCTCTTCATGATGGCAAAGAACTGGAAATCAAAGGAATGCCTATCAATTGGGAAATGGCTGAATAAGTTGTGGTATATGATTGTCATGAAATATTTTCATATATATGTATATGTGTATGTGTATAAGTATATATGCACATGTATATACTGTGCTGTAAAAAATGTAGTAGGTTGATTTTAAAAAAATATGGAAAGACTTGCATGAAATAATGAAGACTGAAATGAGCAGGACCAACAGAACATTATGTACAGTACAACATTATTGTTTGAAAAGTAACTGTGAAGGATGAAGCTGTTGTGAGTTATATGAGCATTCAGATCAGCCCTGAAAGACATATGAAGGAAAATGTTATTCACATCCATAGAGGACTGATAAATGGAAGTATGTATCATATGGTGCCACGTGCATCAATGTTGGCCCTCTCTAATGTGGGGTTGGAGGGAGGAAGGGAGACAACTCAGAACTCAAGAGGTAGCAAAAAAAAAAACCAACAAATACAAAAAAATTATCAATGCCCTTCCTAAAATATGACACTCAGAACTGAACATAATACTCCCATGTCACATAGTGGAAAGACAGGCAGATAAGTAGTAGAAAATTTTTAAAGTTCTTATTATGTGCCAGAATCTGTGCTAAGCTCTAGAGATAGAGTTATCAGTAAGCAAGACAATTCTTACCCTCAAGGATGTTACACACTATTGGGGGGAAAAACAATGGGTTGGGGCTTGAAGGACATGATTTGGAGTTGGTGGCCAGGAAGTGAGTTGAGAACAGAATCTAGGCTTTGTAGTTAGAGGAACTGAATTTAAATCCCACTTTGGGCAATTTTTCTTATCACTGGAGGCCTCATCCATAGCAGTGCATTAGACTAGATAACTTTATGGCCCCTTTGAGATATGGTCAGACCAGGGCAGAATACAGGGTGATTAAGAACTTCCTGGATATTATGATTTTCTTACTAGCATTTTAAATTTGATTTGGGCTATTTTGCTTTAATAATAAGGCATAGTTGACACATACTGCTTTAAGGCTTGCAAAACACTTTACATGTGTTATTGTCTCATTTTAACTGCACAATTCTGTGAAGTAGGTACCATCTGGTATCATCCTCAGTTTACAGATAAGGAAATAGCAGCTTCAAAACCTGTGGAAATTCCATAGCATCTCATTCAGAATTTTAGCACCATTTTTCTCTCTTGTGAATGTTAGTTTTGTTTTTTTCTTTTTCGTCTCATCTCCAATCCTTCTATGGAGAGCCTAGGCATCTTGCCAGTTTACAAAAAGCCTATAGACTGGTGGGAGTCCTTATAAAAACATATAGGTCCACTTGTTGCCTGTAAGTGAATGGTCTGGACTCCTTGATGAGCAGGATTAAAGACTGATGGACACTTACCTCAGCTGTCTCTAAGCAAGGGAGACAGCTTCCACTTATGCAGGGATTGTGGGACCCAAACAGCGGCTCTGAAACAGACATTTCAGATAAAGAAGATTCTGTGTACAACCCAAACCCCAGTTCAAATAATGAAAAAGATAACCCCTGAGGCAGCATCTAAATTGTCATTGACTTTGCAAGACTTTAACATTCTGTGATTTTGTATTATGAAACCACCCTTATGCTCTAGTGGGTACCAAAGTTTACCTTTGATGAACAATCCATTTTTCTAAGTCTCGTCTTGATTACAGCCCATATGTTTTCTTTCATTTGATTTTTCTTTCATTTGATTTTTCTTTTTCTGTCCCTTCTGTAATTTCATCATCTGGGTTGGGATTTGGAGGGACCAGTTGATTAGGTGGTGTCTTCATCATCCCTTCTGCTATGACAAAAAGATATTTCATTTCTGAATATGAGTTATGGGATTCTTATCAATATCTCTAATAGGAACAGGCTAGGGCAGTCTAAAATGAGAGAGAAATGGTTTATTTTGACAAATAATCTAATAACCTGTATCTGGAAGAAAAGCATTTTAACTGGAGAGGTTTTCCTTCATTTATTACCTTAGGGTAAAGTTACCTTGAATACAGACCTCAGCCTCTCTCTAGAGTCAAGATTTAAAACCATATAGAATAAATTATATATGTTAGTTGGTTTAAATGTATGAGATAGCTCTACATACAAATACAAGAAAGGCTATCAGCATGGGCCAACTTCAACAGACACAATCCCTTTTCCACATGGACAACATTTCATATACTTGAAGAAAGCTCTCTTGTCTCGAAAGAGTCTTCTCCAATCTGAACATCCTTGCTTCCTTTAACTGGTCCTCGTGACACATGGTCCCTGGTTTCTTCTCCATCTGGATCACCCTCTAGACAAACGTCAGCTTCTCATTGGCATTTCTAAAATATGGCACACAGAATTGAAGCTGGTGCTCCAGGGCTGAGTACAGCAGCACTATTATTTCCTTTGGGCTGTTTGCCTCTTTTAATGCAGCTTCAGTTTTTTGGGTACTGGTCATACTGTTGACTCGTTGAACTTGTAAGTCTCCTAAAATCCCCAGATCTTTGTGAAATTTATAGTAGTTTAGTCATGTCATCTTCTGCTTGCAGTGTTGGTGTTTGTTTTGACCTAAGTGTAAGATTTCACATGTGTCTCTATTTCTTTTCATCTTTTCAGACTTGATACTTCTTGTTGAATAAATAGTCTTCTTTTTTTGCTTTTTACCTTGAATATTAACTATCCATTCAGGTTGTGGGAACCATGGTGGATCAGTCTAGCATTATCAGATAACTTCAGAGAGAGTGGTTTCAATTTGATTTCCTGGGTTCTCTCTGGAACACAGCAATAAGGAGTCTTGTTTTCCTTGAGGAAGAGAAATAGATTAACTGATCAGGAATTGAAACAGGTTAGAAGAGAGAATCCAGATGTGCTCAACAGAACAACGATGGTTCTATAAAAAGATTTCATAAGATCGAGGGCTCAGATTTAGAGTTAGAAGGAAACTCAGAGGTCATCTAGTCTGAACTCTCTTTTTATAAACAACAACACTGAGGCCCAGGAAGTAAAGCAATTTGCCCAGATTGGCCATGATTCATTCCCCACCTGACTGAACTTCTGATGCTGCCCTCTCACCCTGGACCTTCCCTCAGCACCTTGGATCTTCTTACCTGACAATTGCCTTCTGCCATTCTAGTCCCCTTCCCTCATTGAGGAGTTCTTTTTGAGGCCATCATTTTGGGGGACAGGCCCAGACAAATCATGCTTCATTCCCTGTCCTGGCTGTGCTTTTGATGCAAATGACTTTGACACTACAGTCTCATATCCTTCCCTCCCTCTTTTATGTGTTATCTTCCTCCATTAGAATTGAAAGAATTGAAGGAACTGTCTTTCTTTTTGCTTCAGTTTGCATCCCAGACACTTAGCACAGTTCATGGTATATAGTAAGTGCTTAATATATGCTTGTTACCTACCTACCTTGGCCAATGCCACTCAAGGTACTAAGTAGTAGAGGCAGGATTTGAATTCAGGTCTTGTCCTGTCTTGTCCTTGTCCTTTTTTCCAGCGTTCTACATTTCTCACATAATAAAGTCTGGCATTCTAAATGTGGTAGGAGTATACTGTTCTGAAGGCACCCTAAAAAGAATGAGTAGCAAACTTCTATTAATTCTTCTATTATAGAAGCAGAAATAACTAGCAGTTTTTATAGGAAACCTGTTTCCAGGTGTTCTAGATATTTTCCTCAAAAGCAAACAAAAAGAAATGAACTTCTATACTAGTTGCCTATACTGCACAATGTAGGATTTGATAATAAATTGACCTAAATTGTTTCCGGTGGAATATAAGCTCTTTAAGGGATCATCCTACATTTTTATTTATATTCCCAGCCTGGCATATAATAGGCACTTAATAAATACCTATTGATTGATGGTTCTTTAATTGTTTTATATATGTGAGGTTTATTTTTCCCAACTCTGAGGCTCCTTGGGACAATGATTGTGCCTTATGTATCCTATAGGTCCCTTCCACTTCCACAAAACACAAAAAATGCTGGTTATTGATGTACAATAAATACTTGTAAAATTGAATTAATCAATGAGAAGCAAATTTGGTAGCTTTATTGATGCTTAATACTAAATTTTTCTAAATCACTAATATATATGTATATACACATTAGAAAGAGTGTTCCAGATGTAGAAGCATAAGAATTTTGGGAATTACTTGGGGTCTTTGTTCTCATTTTTTCTTGATCATAAACCACAATTTCCAACATTTTTCATCATCTCCCCTAATTCCACCTTTGCACTGAAGTCAGTATAAAAGTATACATTGAATTTGAAGACTTGTATGAGGTTCTTCATATATTTCTCTATATCCCCAATCTCTGCAACTGATGATGTTTTTAAGCTGCTGTTATCTTCATCTTGCTCTTTTAGCTTAGGCTCATCAGTCATCAAGCATTTACTGTGAATAGCACAGTAGACCAAGTGTCCCATGAAATAATGTGTCTTGTTGCCCTTGGGCACACAATAAAACCAACTCTGGTGACTTCATTATCTTATTTTATGAGAACTTCTGAGCTTTCCTTCTCTTTAGTTATACCTTTCTTGTGTTTTTTTTGTTTAATTTGCAAAGAGGATGTCAATAAACATTTGGTTTGTTCTCCCAAACAACAGTGACCAGATTGTTTGACAAGGTTCTCACATTCACAGTGGTTATATTAATAGTAGATAAAAAACTGTGATTCTCCAAAGCGTCTGCCCTTTTTTCTGCAAATTAATCATGGTCCCCATCAAAGCTGAAGGGGCACTGGATGGTACTGAGGGTATTTTATACTTTTTTTTCTCAAGGATTGTCATGAGCAGATAAATCATGACCTTGTATTCAGATGCCTGGATGTCCTTCTGCTTCTTGGACAGCAGACATAACCTGTCACCAGAACTAGCACCACAGCCCTTCCAGCACCTCCAAGAGCTCTCATTCTTTCTAATCTGTACTCCCTCATTTTGATGATGATTGTTTGGTGTATAGCTTGAGATCTGGTACTGCTGGGTTCCCTTCCTTCCCACTTTTTTAAAATCATCCTCTTGAGATTCTTGACCTTTTGTTCTTCCAGATGAATGTTGTTGCTATTTTTTTTTTCTAACTCTACAAGGTAATTATTTGGTTTGATTGGTTTAGCACTAAATAATTAATTTAGTATTACCATTTTTATTATAGTAAGTTGCCATGAGTAATTAATATTTCTACAATTATTTAACAGTATTTATATGAAGAGTGTTTTGTAGTTTAGTCATAGAGTCCTTATGTGTGCCTTGGCAGGTATTTTATATCCTTTATAGTTTTTTGAGATGGAATTTCTCTGTCTCTTCCTGCTCTGTTTTATTAGTAATATACAGAAATAATGATGATTTATATGGATTTAGAATCCTGTAATTTTGTTGCAGTTAGTAATTGTTTCAACTAATTTTTAGTCTAGTTTTAACTAATTTAGAGAATCTTCAGGATTCTCTCAGTAAATCTTCATATCATCTACAAAAAGTAACAATTTAGTTTCCTCTTTTCCTATATCCTTTTTCATGTATTATCACTATAGCTAATATTTTAGCACTGTATGATATTGTAATGTTGATGATGGATATCTTGATTTACCTTTGATTTTATTAGTTTTTCTCCATTGTGTTTAATGCTGGCTTTTGGTTTTAGATAGATACAAACTAAGTAGCGTAAAGATAGAGTGCTGGGCCTAAAGTCTAGTTGACAGCTTTTCAAATATTTGTACAGGTGTCATGACCTCCTTAAGTCTTTTCTTCATTTGGCTAAAAATTCTTAGTTTCTTCAAATCCTTACATGTCTTATAATGGAAACATTTTCAAGGACATGATGGAGTCAGCTCACACCTGCTTGAGAGATTCGAATGTTCAATTTTCATGGAGAGCATTTACACTTGGAAATTGGCAAGCGCTATCAATCTGGGCTTGATTTATTGTTTTGTTGATTGTCCAGGCTTAGTAAAGTGATGGAGAACATGTTAATAATGCAGATTAAATTTAAAAGTGTGTGGTGAGTATATTTAGTTTTGCAGAGCTAGTTACTGAATGTTAACAACTCACCCCTCCCCTTCACCATTTCAGCTGCCTTCTGAATGTTCACCTTCCTGGTTGCCTTCATGTTTATCAGTGTCCTTCCTAAAATGTGATTCCTGAGAACTGAACAAGGTGCTCCAGATCTTGTACTAGAAGCAAGTATAGCAAGGACTAGTAATACCATAATCCTGGGAGCTGCCTCTGAGATGACATTAGGTTCTTGTTTTTACTTTTACGTCAGCCTACTGACTTAGATTAAGCTTGTAGTCCACTAGAACCTGCATATCTTTTTCAGATGGACTGCTATCTAACCTTGCCTTTCCAATCTTGTACTTGTGAAATGGATTTTTAAATCCAAGAGCAAACATTTTTCATTTATCCCTGTTAAATTTTATCTATTCATTTTGTGCCCAGTGTGTTATAGTACAGTATAAAATCCTTCCTAGATGTTTTATTCATCTTAATTAAAGGAAAAATAAACAACAGTTTTCCATTGTGTCTTCTTTTAACACACTTTGACTTGCTCAAACTGATACAAAGTAAAATGAGCAGAACCAGGAAAACATTGTACATGGTATCAGCAACACTGTGTGAAGAACAGCTGTGAGTGACTTAGCTCTTCTCAGCCACACAATGTTGCAAGACAAATTCAAAGGATTCGTGATGGAAAATACTATCCGCATCCAAAGAACTGATGAGCTCTGAATGCAGACTGAAGCATACTTTTTTCACTTACCTCATTTTTTTGTGTGTTTTTTCTTTTGATCTGTTTTTTTCTTTCACGACTATGACTAATATGGAACTATATTTACATAATTGCACACATATAACCTATACCAAATTGTTTACCAATTTAAGAAGAGGAGAGGGGAGAGGGGAAGAAAAATTTGGAACTCAAAGTTTGTAAAAACAGATGCTAAAAATTGTCTTGACATATAATTGGCAAAAATACCATTAAAAATAAAAAAGTAAAATCTATGCAGATTCTAAAATAATAATCAGAACCATTATACACACAATCAGTAGCTAAAATCATGACATGTAAAAATAATAAAATAATTTCAATGAACTTTTTTCACCTTACAACTTAGCATTTGTTTTAATGTACATCCTCTTAAAGGTACACAATTATCCTAATTTCTAATGTAATACGTATGCTTTAGTCTTCTCCAGGCCACACTTGCTGTTTCACTCCAGAGTTCCATGGGGTGTTGGGTTATTTCTTCTCTAATCCCACTGAATTGCTCCCACTTCCCATCCCCTTTTCTTAGGGATCTACTCTTAGTACTCCAGTTCCATTTAGTGTCTACTATCAAATAGTTTTTTACAAAGAAATATTTATTCCAAAAATAAAGCATGAACAAATTTGTATTTTCCCAACACCTCCAGGGTGTACTCCTTCTTATGCCACTTAGTCTCTGGGGCAGAGTGAGCTCAGATCTTAGTTCAGTTCTTATTTAATTTTGTATGTACCAAGTTTATGTCCAAACGTCACACGACTACCTGGGAAGTCTTTATGCAGATCTATGGTCCTTCAGTTCACTCCTGAAGATTGTGCCTTACTCCTTGGGTCGTCAGTGCTGTGACAGCTGCAGTTCTGACTTCCAGATTCTTGTGGCTCATTCTTCTGACTCTGTTTCAAGCATATGTTTTCTTCGAATAGAATGGAAAGAACACTCTAAAAGATCCAGGACTGAGACCCACTGGGCCTCAGAAGGGAAGTCCCTAAGGCACTTTGCCTTCTAGGATGTCTCTCACCCAATATCAGGGCCAAAGGAGTCATCCAATGAAATGAAGAAACACAACAAATGAGTAGCTAACTCTTACAGGTTTTTATGAATACCTACTTTGACAGCCAATAATCAATGAGCTTCCTGGATACTACTCATGTAGCCAAAGGGAACCAATTATGGAATATCTCCTGATACCTCACCATCCCTGCAAAGCACTTGCTTTACAGGTTATCATGATTCTCTGCTAACAAAACACACAAGTCATCTCTCTGTGTGGAGGCATTTCATCAGTCAAAAAAAAGGTGATGAGATCTGCACATATACCGGACTAAACACTGAAATTCTTGATCTCTCTGCATCTAAACAGCTAACAGAGAATGAGTCCATTCCTCATTCTAACCTCCCCTCCCTCCAGTTGCTCTCTATTCTTTATTTTTAAATGCATAAAATAAAATTCATAGTTTTACAAAGAAAATCCACTATATTGACATATAGTTATTAAAACATTAAAAAAAACAAGTCCGTGGACCCCAAGTTAAAAACCTCATATCTCACCCAGACCTCTCATTTTGCAAATGAGGAAATTGAGGTCCAGTGTAGTTAAGTGATTTGCCCAAGATCTTAGCTAGTGAGTGAAAGAGGTGGATTTGAACTCCAGGTTTCTGACACCAGATTCATTGCTCTTCCTATTACCTTGCCCTGCTTCTGAAAGCACAGTACACATGTCAGTTATTATTTTTGCATAGAAATGTTATATATGATGGCTAGACACAGTTGAAATTGTAATGCACTTCTAGTACGTTATGGATTACATAGGCTCTTCAAGAGGCCGTTTGAGGCCAAAATAGGAGTTTTTTCCCTGTGACTTATATGTTACTGAAAAATTTATGGCTTCCTGGCTTTTAAATAAAAGCCCTTAGTCTCTCAGCAACTCTCACATGTCACAGTTTTCACCACCAGCTTTTCTCTAAATTGCCAGTAAAAATAATTGACTTCATTTGTGTTTCCTAAGCCAGACCATATAGGACTTTGGTTTTGTATGCCTTTTGCTAATCTATCTTTCTCTGCTGACTCTGCCATGTAACACATAATATTCTTCATGTCTTCCTGCTTTTGATTCCAGAAAACTACATAGAAAAGTCTTCTGAAGTGTCTCTTTTTTAGTGGTAGTCATAGACTTACCCTCAAACACATGAAAAAAAATTATTATACAAAAAGGTGATTGAGGAAATCATAATTGCTAATCTGTATGCCTACTTTGTCATTTCTTCAAAGTCTATATGAAAATAGCACACAGGCCTCATAGGGATTTCCATCCTGAAGGTCATAAAATTGAAAGATTTAGAGAATATAAGTTTACCCTACACTTCTTATTTGATGAAAATGAAACATTTCATTCAGTACTTATATCCAGCAAATATCTGCTGAGCACCCTCTGTGTCCAAAGCAAAGCGTTAGGCAGTAGCGATACAGAGACGTAAACAAAAATAACCTTTGCACTGAAGGAGTTTATATGTACTTGTATTATTTTGCAGGGAAGTTTTAACCTCTGTTAATGAATTTCTTTACTCATATGAGATAATTGTAAAACAACGACAACAACACAGGGCAGTGCCTGCCACATAGTAGGTACCATTTAAATGCTTATCCCAGTCCCCTCCCACAAATCAAATGGATTGGATGGTCCTTGAGGACTAGAACTATTTTTTGTCTATGTTTGACACAATTTCTTAGTCTAGCACCTTATGTTCTGTGCTCATTAAGTAGTGGAGATGTGCTAATCATATTTTGGTATGGTAAAGACAGAAAAAAATAGATGTTTTAAATGTTTGGAGTAAAGTCCTTGGGCCTTGGTGATCATATGTCACCTTTGAAAACTTGGAGAGCACTATTATTAATTTCTTTGAAGGTTCTTTTCCAATAGTTTGTTTCTCATGTATATATAAAAAATCATACAAGTTTCCATGAGACATGTAACAAGAGGGATAGCTCCTCTCTTAGCCTTTCAATTATTGATATCAAATGAGGCATAAAGCAGGAAGATGAATACTCACTAAAGATGTATGTCATTGTCATGCAGCTTTGGTAGAAAAAGCAATAAAGGTAGGTAGAGGCATTCACTATTGCTGTATTTGAATGTGTTTCTACTCTTCACTGTATTCCTCTGCTTCATGAGATGATTTTGCTCATAACTGCTATTATCTTAAGATTTTACACGTTTATATTTTAATCCTGTGTTTCCTTCTTCATTGGGCAAAAGTCAAATATATTTGCTTATTATAATGCTTTATTTTTGAAAAATTTTTATTCATTTTGTGTTTAAATTAAAAAAGACAAAAAAATTTCATTGTACACAGCACAACACTAAAAGAAAATTTAGTATGAAACCTTGAATCTCCATTTCATATTGTTTACTTTTCTGAAAAAACTATGTAATAAATACTTTACATCATTTTCAAAGCTACCCTGATTTTTTTGTGCTCCCTTCTCAGTTTTCTTTTGTTCTCTAATGTGCACTTTATTCTTTCCTCTCTCCCTCCCCACATCACACTAGAGAAGGCCACCATTAAACACTGATATGTATATATGTGTAAAACCATGTTACATATCCTTCTTTTTTATCTATTCTTTCTCTGAAGGTCAATAGCATATTCTTTTATAGTCCTTTGTAGTTGATTTTAGTATTTGTAATACTCAAAATAATTTAATCATTCACAGTTGTTTTTCAAACAACTGTTACTGTATACATTTTCATGTTTCTTCAATTTTGCAATTCGTTATTTCTTGCAAGTCTTTCCATGTTTTTCTAAAATTGACCAGCTCATAATTTCTTATAGCATAGTGGTATTCCATCACAATCTTATACCACAACTTGTTTAGCTATTTCCCAATCAATGAGCATCCCTTCAATTTCCAGTTTTTTGTCACCATAAAGAGAGCTGTCATAATTATTTTAGAACATATAGGTTCTTTCCCTTTTTCCCTAATCACTTTGGGAAACAGACCTACTGTTGGTATTGCTGAGTCGAATGGTATATCCAGTTTTATAATTCCATAATTCTAGATTGCTCTCCAGAATGGTTGGATCAGTTCACAGTTTACCAACAGTGTATTGTGTCCCATTTTTCCTACATTCCCTCCAAATTTTGTCATTTTGTCCTTCGTTCATTTTAGCCAATCTGATAGTGTGAGATGCTACTTCAAAGTTGTTTTGATTTCCATTGGTCTATCATCAATAATGCTTTAGAGTATTTTTTCATGGTAACTGACAACCAGTCCATATGCTGTATTTTGATAGATAATGCAAGTTTTATCATCCACATTTTAGAAATGAAGAAACTAAGACTTCAACTAAGTTATTGCTTATGATCACAAAGTTGGTCATTGTTAATTTGTTCAAAATACACATGAAGTTCGGATTCTTCAGTTCATATTCACAGACTCTCAGAGTTGGAGATGACCTCAAAAGTCATCCACTATAAACTGAACCTGAGTGAGCAGAATCCTCCTTTATAAGATATCTAGCCTTTACTTGAAAACTTCCAGTGAGCCAGAAATGGCCTCCTCCTGAGGTAATCCCTTCCACTTTTGGATAACTCTAATTATTAGGAAAATTTTCTTCATGTAGGGTGTTTGGGCTGCTCTGGTAGGTTAGGTATGTGCTGATATAATTTGTTTAAATGCAGTTAGAGAAGAGACATGAATAGATGTCTCCAGAATATTGCCCACCCCTTTCCAAGGAAGTCTTTAATTCTTATCTCCTTAAGGGAAATAGAAGAAGGGGCCACAAGGCCGACCATACTTTCCCCTCTGGAAGAGAGACAGACAGACAGGGATGGGTGGGTGTACTGGACCAGAATCATTATCTGCCCCCAATAAATATTGCTCGTCTAGGGGAATGTTTAAAACTCTTTCCTAGTCATCATTATTTAATGAAGAAGTTATACCTCAAACTTATATCCCCAAGTTTACTTCTTCCCACCACAAGCTGGTTATGCAAGCAATTGACCATCACAAACAATGAATGAGTAAACTCATTTACTCAAGAAGACAGCATACAGAAATCAGAGAAGTCATACAGATAAGACTATACCAGAAAATACACAGTGAATGAGTTCTCCCTCTGGGAGCAAGTTAACTCAACTAAAAGAGAGAAGCCGCAATCTGATCCAAAGGGAAGTACCCTGAGCAAGTTAGACATCTGCCATATGCTCAGAAGCTGGTTTTCCTAAATGTCTGCCTTCCAAAGTTGGTTCTGTCTCTCCACAAATCTCTCCCTGAAAAGAATCTGGAACATTGTAAGTCCTCTCCCAAAGCAAGATTGAGGAAGATTTTCTCCTTATTAAATCTCTCTTGCCATTTCCACTCCTCGCAAGGCACTTGGTGAGTAATCATTTACTCCGCAGTCTGAACTTATGCCTAAGCAGCTGCATACGAAGTGCCCTTGGCAACCCAAGTTACACTTACGTTAAATTTAAATTTACCACTCTGCAGTTTCTTGTTTCTTCCTTTTGTGGCCTTGTAGCTAAACTTAACAGTCTCTGTAGCTAATCTCTCCTCCATATGACAACCCTTAACAGGAAGCTAAAATGTGTTCTTCCCAAAGTTAAACATCATCATTTCTTTTCTCAACAGATCAGCATATGGTATGATCTCAAAGTCTTTCACCATCCTTGTTGCTGACCCTTGGACATTCTCAAACTTCTCAACATCCTACCAAAAATGTGGCACCCAGAACTGAACATAAAACTTCAGTTATGGTAAATCACATCTGACTAGAGTTATTGTCACTTCCCTTGCACTAGACTTTCTTAATGGAGCTTAAAAATCTCTTTGTTTGACTGCCATATCACATTGTTGATTGATAATGAGCTTTTAAGCCACTAAAACATCCAGCTCTTTTTTTTTAATATATATAATTTATTTATTTTTCAGTTCTTAACATTCACTTGCACAAGAATTTGAATTCAAAATTTTCTCCCTATCTCTCCCCACCTCCACCCCAGAATAGCATGTGCCCCATCTATCCCTTTTACCAGTCTGTCCTCCTTTCTATTACCTCCCCTTCTTCCATCCCTCTTCCCCTCTATTTTCCTGTAGAGCAAACTAGATTTCTATACTCTATTGCCTGTATATCTTAATTTCCAGTTGCATGCTAAAATAATTTTTAACATTCATTTTTAAAGCTTTGAGTTTCATATTTCCTCCCTCCCTCCCCACCCACCCTCATTGAGAAAACAAGCAATTCAATATGTCATACATGTGTAACAATTCAAAGCACTTCCATAATAGTTATGTTATAAAAGACTAACCATATTTCCCTCTGTCCTATCCTGCCCTTCAATATTGCATTCTCTCCCTTGACCTGTCCTCCCACAATAGTGTTTGCTTCTGATTATCCCTTTCCTTAATTTACTATCGCTTCTATTATCTTCCCTCTCCTGTCCCCTTCCCCCTTGCCTTCCTACAGGATAAAATAGATTTCCATATCCAATTGAATATGTTATTCTCTCCTTAAGCCAAATCCCATTAGAGTAAGGTTCATTTCATTGCCTTCATCTCCCCCTCTTCCCCTCCATTGTAAAAGCTCTTTCTTCCCTCTTTTATGTGACATGATTTGCTATATTCTACTTCTCCCTTTCTCTTACTCCTAGTACACTACATTCAACAGTAAATTTTATTTTTTTAGGTATTCTCCCTTCATATTCAGCTGACACTGTGTTCTCTGTCTATATACTTATACACATATACACTCATGTATATATGCATACCTACACATATATAATATATACATACGTACATACCCATACACACTCACACACACACACACACACACACACACATATTCCCTCTAACCACCCTAATACTGAAAAAGGTCTCATGAATTACAAATATCTTTCCATGTAGGGATGTAAACAGTTCAAGTTTAATGAATTCCTTAAGGTTTCTATCTCCTGTTGATCTTTTCATGTTTCTCTTGATTCTTGTATTTGAAAATCAAATTTTCTATTCAGCTCTGGTCTTTTCAACAGGAATGCTTGGAAGTCCTCTTTTCATTGAAATTTCATTTTTTCTTCCTGAAGTGTTATATTCAGTTTTGCTGGGTAGGTGATTCCTGGTTTAATCCTATCTCCTTTGACCTCTGGAATATCATATTCCCAGCCATTCAGTCCCTTAGTGTAGAAGCTATTAAATCCGGTGTTATCCTGATTGTATTTCCACAATATTCAAATTGTTTCTTTTTGGATGCTTGTAATATTTTTTCCTTGACCTGGGAACTCTGGAATTTGGCTACAATATTCCTAGAAGTTTTTCCTTTGGGATCTCTTTCAGGAGGTGATTGGTGAATTCTTTCCATTTCTATTTTACCCTCTAGTTCAAGAATATCAGGGCAGTTTTCCTTGATAATTTCTTGGAAGATTATGTCTAGGCTCTTTTTTTTTATCATGGTTTTCAGGTAGACCAATAACTTTCAGATTATCTCTCCTGGATCTATTTTCTAGGTCAGTTGTTTTTCCAATGAGATATTTCACATTGTCTTCTATTTTTTCATCCTTTTGATTTTGTTGTGTAATTTCTTGGTTTCTCATAAATACATTAGCTTCCATCTGCTCCATTCTAATTTTTAAAGAACTGTTTTCTTCAGTGAGCTTTTGAACCTCCTTTTTCATGTGGTCAGTTCTTCTTTTTAAAGCATTCTTCTCCTCATTAGCTTTTTGGGCCTCTTTTGCCATTTGAATTAGTCTATTTTTAAAGGTGTTATTTTCCTCAATATTTTTTGGGGGGGTTTCCTTTAGCAAGCTGTTGACTCATTTTTCATGATTTTCTTGCATTGCTCTCATTTTTCTACCCAATTTTTCCTCCACCTCTCTTACTTGATTTTCAAAATCCTTTTTGAGCTCTTCCATGGCCTGAAACCATTGCATATTTTTTGGAGGTTTTGGATGTAGAAGCTTTGCTTTTATGTTTTCCTTTGATAGTATGCTTTGTTCTTCCTCATCCAAAAGGATGGAAAAAAATACCTGCTCACCAAGAAAGTAACCTTCTATAGTCTGATTTTTTTTTCCCCTTTTGGGAGCATTTTCCCAGCCACTTACTTTTGAGTCCTTTTTCAAGTGGAGAGTATACTCTGTGGACCTGTAAGTTCTCAGTTCCTCAGGGAGAGGAGTATACTCCTCTCCTGGCCTGTGCTCTGGTCTGTGAGAAACCATAAGCACTCTTTTCTGCCCTGGATCTGTGAGTAGGATTCCCTCTTCACAGCCACCACCAGCTCCACCATGCCAGCACTCTTCCTCACCCCAGGACTGCCACTCAGAACTGAGACCTAGATCAGTCCCTCAATTCCCCCAGATTCCCCCAGGGTCTTTAGGCCAAGAGCTCCAAAAGTGGATGCTGCTGCTGCCACCACCCTGGTGCCAGGGCTGGGGCCAGATGGCACTCCCCTCTCACCCAGGTGAAAGAGCTTTCTTACTGACCTTTGAAGGTATCTCTGACTTTTGTGGGTTGAGAAATCTGGGAACCACAGCTGCTACCTATGATTCTGTACCCTGTAGCCTGCTCCAGTCCTGTTAGTGCTGTGCGGCCAACGCTGCATGCTTCAGGCCTCTCAGTGCCATGCAGTCAAGGTTGGGCTGCGCTCCTCTCTGAGCCCAGTGTGATAGACTTTTCCTGTTGGCCTTCCAGGCTGTCTTGGGCTATAAATCTCTCTCACTCTGTCATTTTGTGGCTTCTGCTGCTCTAGAATGTGTTTAGAGTCATTTCTTCCAAGAACTTTCTTTGGGCTTGTGACCATTTGACATTTTTTAAGGAGTGTAAAAAAAAATTTATTTGTTTTCAGTTTTCAACAATAATTTCCATAAGTCTTAAATTTTCTTCCCTTCCCTCTTTGAGATGGCCTGCATCTCAAAATTATATGGGTTCTATACACACATTCTTATTAAACACATTTTCACATTAGTCATGTGGCATAGAAGAATTAAAATGAAGTGGAGAAACCATGAGAAAAACCAAAACAAAACAACACAAGAGAAAATGGTCTGCTTCATTCTGCATTCTGATTCCACAGTTCTTTCTCTGGATGTGGATCACATTTTGCCTCAGGAGTTCTTTGGGCATGTTTTAGGATTACTTCTCTCAGAAGGGCTAAGTCTATCAGAAACTGTCCTCTGTTGCTGTTGGCTACAGTTGGTTACACTGTGGCTGTCACTGTTCTTCTGGTTCTGCTCTTTTCACTCAGCATCAGTTCATATAAGTCCTTCTAGGCCTCTCTGAAGTCCTGCTGTTCATTATTTCTTATAGCACAGTAATATTCCATTACATTTATATATCACAACTTGTTCAGCCATCCCCTAATTGGTGAGCATCCCCTCGATTTCCAGTTCTTGACCATCACAAAGAGAGCTGTTATAAATATTTTTGTACATGTGGATCCTTTTCCCATTTTTATGATGTCTTTGGGAAACAGTCCTAGAAGCAAATGCATTCATCCTTTGTTGCTGAAAAAGACCATGTCATCAGAGAAATAATGACATGACTTGCACTTGATTTTGTTTTGAGTGAGGGAGGGCTGTGCAGGTCACCAGCCTCACTTCTTCTCCAGAGCCATCTGAATCCAGTGACCAGATATTCATCGGGATGACTGGAGATGACCCAGGATGAGGCAACTGAGGTGAGATTTGAACTCAGGTCCCCCTGACTCCTGCACTTGTGCTCTATTCACTGCACCACCTAGAGGCCCTGTAGAAGCAATATTGCTGGGTCAAAGGGTATGCACATTTTTGTAGTCCTTTGGGCATAGTTTCAAATTACTCTCCAGAATGGTTCAGCGCATAGCTCCACCAACAATGAATTAGTGTTCCAAGTCTCCCACATCTTCTCCAAAATTTATTGTTTTTCTGTTTTATCATGTTAGCCAGTCTGATAGTGATGTGGTACCTCAGAGTGGTTTTGATTTGCATCTCTCTAATCAATAGTGAACATTTTTTCATATGACTATAGATAGCTTTAATTTCTTCCTCTGAAAACTACCTATTCATATCCTTTGACCATTTATCAACTGGGGAATGTCTTGTATCTTTGTAAATTTGACTCAGTTCTCTATATATTTTAGAAATGAGGCCTTTATCACAGATACTAGTTATAAAAATTCTATCCCGGTTTTCTGCTTCCCTCCTAACCTTGGTTGCATTGGCTTTGTGCAAAAACTTTTCAATTTAATATAATCAAAGTTATCCATTTTTCACTTCATAGTGTCCTCTATCTCTTGTTTGGTCATAAATTCCTCCATTCTCCATAGATCTAACATATAAACTATTCTTTGCTCCCTTAATTTGTTTATAGTATCAGTTTTTATACCTAGACCATGTACCCATTTGGACTTTATTCTGGTATATGATGTCAGACATTGATCTGTGCCCAGTTTTTGCCACACAGTTTTCTAGTTTTTCCAGCAGTTTTTGTTAAACAGTGAGTTCTTATCCCAGAAGCTGGAGTCCTTGGGTTTATCAAACAGTAGACTGCTATAGTCATTGACTACTGTGTCTTGTGTTCTCAACCTATTCCACTGATCTACCCCCATTTCTTAGCCAGTACTAAGTAGTTTTTATGATTATTGCTTTATGATACAATTTATCTTCCTTATTTTCAAAGAGGGAAGAAAGAGACAATGACTTTCTCCTTCCCTTTTCCCGTAGGTATTCCACTCTTAAGGGGAAGGGAAGGGAATAAGCATTGGGGAAAGGCATAAGCATTTCTTAAACATCTACTGTGTGCCAGGCACTGTGATAAGGGCCTTGCAAATATCTCAAATGACCTTCACAACAACTCTGGGACATTTGTGCTATTATTATCAACTCTATTTTGCAGTTGATAGAATCAAAGAAGGCACTGTGCTCTTTGAGCAAAGCAGAAATGCGGTAGCTCAAAGGAAATGTGAGATATGCAAATTTAGAGACACCTTTACCCCAAATGTTCATATGAACTATTTGTGCCTGATCTGTGGTAGAGTCATCCATATTGATTGTATTGGTCAGATCAGCCACAGTCTGACACATTGTACCTTGACCCTAATTAGTGATGTAACTTGGTGCTCTTTGAGTACGAAGGACAACAACCACCGATGGTAAAACTGAGTTTAAGTGACTTGTCCAGGATTACATAGCTGGTAGCTCAGAACAGATTTGAATTCAGGTCTTCCTGATTCCAGGTCCAGTACTCTTATCTACTGTGCCACTAGCTACTTCTGCTACTAGGCCAACCTGCTGTTGGATGAACAGATTCCAAACTGGGTTAGTGTTTTATCCAAAGTCACAGTTAGCATGACTGTTTCTCTTCAACAAATCCCAGTATTTTCTGTTTAGTTTCAGTAAATCCCAGGACACTTCTCTTGTAGCTTTATTGAATTACAGTCCTTCCAGATTGGTTAAGGATGTTTTCTGCACCTAGTTTATGCTTTTAGTTGACTTATGCAATAAAAGTGTCTAGAAAATTTTCCCATCTATTTTACAACTTTCATTCTGTAACTCAAAGACCTATTATCACATGAAAGACATCAGAACAGAGCACGGAATGTCTTGTTAGTTATTTTAATTAGTTTGCGGTGTGTGGCACACCCAGGGGTGTTGTGAGGTTTGTGTGAGATATTGAATTTCAAAGTACTTTGCAAACCTTAAAGTGCTTTCCAGTTATTCCTTACTCCTACGAGCATAAGCAAGATTTATTGAGCATTCAAAGCCCTTCAGTACCTGGCCCCACCTTCCAGTCTTCTGGAATGTATACCTTTTCCTCCAGGAGGCAGCACACACACACACACACAGACAAACACACACACACACACACACACACACACACTCTCTCTCTCTCTCTCTCTCTCTCTCTCTCTCTCTCTCTCTCTCTCTCTCTCTCTCTCTCTCTCTCTCTCTCTCTCTCTCTCTCTCTCTCTCTTTTCCTTGCTGCTCCTTAGACAAAACATTCTGGCTCCCATCTCCAGGTATTATCTCTGGCTATCTGCCATGCCTAAAATTCTCTCCTTCCTCATTTCTCCCTACCTAGCTTCCTTCAAGTCTCAGCTGAAATCCCACCTTCACAAAGTCTTGATTAATCATTGTGCCTTCCTCCTGCTGATTATTTCCAATTCTTGTTGTTTGTAGCTTGTTCACACATTACTGTTTGCAGCATATCCCTCCTCCTCACCCCCACTAGACAGTGAACTCCCTGAGAGTAGGGGCTGGTGGTTTTTTTAATATTTCTTTTCATCCTAAACATGAACCATCCATTCACTGGCACATAGCAGATGCTTAATAAATACTTACTAACTATCCTTTAATAATATATTCTAGAATTTTACAGGAATCTAAGACAGGCTTATAGACCTAGAAGAGTTTATGAACTCTCTTCTCTTTTTTTTTTCCAAATGCTTCCAGTCCCTTTCTGTTTTCAGAAATCACTGGCCATGACCATTGATCATATCTGCCACTTTTCAGCCCCCTCGGCTGAAGTTCACTTGAGTTTTGACCTCATCTAGGAAACTTTCCTACTCTCCTTGTCCTGGTATAACTAATTTCTTCCAATTTTTTTTTGTTTGTTTTTGTTTTTGACTGAGAAAACAGAAGTAACATAAGAATGGTTAGAATCATAGATTTAGAGTTGGATGGTTCCCAGAGACTGACAGATCTGATTTATTTTGTAATGGAAGAAACAGGTACAGAGAGTTTAAGTGATTTGCTCAGGGTCACATAGCTAGTAAACATCTGAGGTGGAATTCGAACTCAAGTCCTTATGACTCCCAAGTACAGTGCCCTGCCCACTCTGCCACTGCTGCGCCTTCCAGCTCTGCCTTCTCTCTTCACTTGTCATCAACCTACCTACCTCCAACAGCAGTCCCATACCTTCTTGGATCCTCCTCTTTTCACTAGTCCAGCCACACTTTTGTAAAAGCCCGTCTTTGTTCTTGGCATTCCTTGGCACCCTCAGAATTCTAAATTTTAGCATTCCTGAGAGGACAATCCCATGTTTTTGTATTCCTTTTCCATTATTGGTCCTTGCTTCCATCTTTTCCAAAAAACCAAATTGGTTGATAATTTCTTGGAGAATCCATATCATTCTCTTTAAACAAATTCCTCCTTTCCTTACTCACTGGAATGGCTTCCCTGGAGTGATTACTTCCTTCCAAACATTATTATTTCCATCCTAGCAGCCAATTCTTCCTTGTTGGTGAGAATCAGATTCAGAATAGCAATTTTCCTTAGTAGTTCATTCTCTTCTTTGCAAGGATGTTATAATAAATAAAATAAATAAATTTGAGTATAGCTCTAGCAGATGTCTAGACAATTTAAGCCACCCTCATTTTTATGTCAAACCTCTGGGCCAGGTTTGTGATCAGTTTCCCAAACTCTTCATTTATTTCCTCTGACCAGTGGTTGGTAGCATATTCTGATGACAGTATTGCTCCTGCTATTCAGCCTTTATCAATCTTCACTCCAATATTCTCTACCATGCTTCTCCCCTTTCCTTCCTGGGTTTTCTCATGTGACTATACACACCACCAACTTTACATATACTGCTTCTCTTGAGTAAACTATACCATAGCCAAAGCCAGGTTACAGATCTTCGTTTCATTCCATCAAGTCTCAATAATATCTAAGAGGTCAGACTTACCTCCTTGTTTTGGGATCTCTAAGGCAACACCCTCATCATTTCAATTTCAGATTATTGTGAATCTTCTCTCCACCCTCTATAATTCATCTCTTGCATTGATTAAATACTTTTCTACTGAATGATCTTCCATGGTATCCTGTTGCCTATAGCAGTTATGTTTAATTCAAATAGAAATGGAACCACTAAACCATACATAAGGATTCCTGTGGGCTGTTAGCATCATCTGTATTCCATTGTATATTTATTTGTTATGTCAAATATTTCCCAATTATATTTTAATCTGGTTCTGACAGCAGTGGGAGCTTAACACCTTGGACCTAGAGAAATCATAAACGCCTGTCTTTTGGCCTTTGAGGTTCTCACACCCTGGCTCCAGCCTACTATATGGCCTTGTATATTTTATATACTTACCTTACATACCTTACAGCAACTAAGGGGACCTGGAGTCAAGAAGACTTGAATTCAAATTTGGCCTCAAACACTTACTAGCTGCATGACTTGGGCAAATCTTTTAAACTCTCTTTGCCTCAGTTTTCTCAACTATAAAATGGGAATAATACAACACACCTCCCAGGGTTCTTGTGAAGATGAAATGAGATAATATTTGAAAAAAAGTGCTTAACACAGAACCTGGCACATAGTAGGCCCTTAATGAATGCTTATTCCTTTTCCTTTCCCTTATCTCATACTGTTCCCCTTTACATATTCTATATTCCAGCCAAACTAGGCTTTTCCTTCCTCCTGATTATTTTCCTGCCCTCTCCCATTTTTTTTTTGCTTTACTGAGCTGGCCCCAGGCCTGATTCCTACATGTTTTCTGTCTGTTGAAATCCTTTCCTTCCTGAAAGGTCCTACAGAGCCAATCTCTTTGATGAAGCCTCCCCTAAGATTGCTTGCTCTATGCAATTGCCTTATCAGCTGATAATTTAAATGTTTTTATAGCACTTTGCTTAGATCCTTCCTTTGTGTTTTAGCACTTTATCCTTTGTATCATGGCTACATCACTGCATAGGAGTCTTTGCCCTTTTTAAATAATAAGCCCCTTAAGACCAGATTTTATGGGATAGGTATATTCAACACCTACTACCATTTCATGGTAGATATTTGGAAATGTTGGTTAATTAAAGCATAACTTCAGTGAAGTTCTCCATGACATCAAATGTGAAATGTTTACGGCAGAAGAAACTCTCACAATTCATGGTTTGATTGTACATTGTGAAATTCTCTGCATGTTCTTGTTTTGTTTCTCCAACTATTCAAATGACCTCAGATCTAGAAGTGGGGTCTGTTAATGAGTGCATCTCTCTGATTCGATATAGAAATAACTTGATTAAGTTTAATTGTACCATGGCATTAATCTTAAGTATCTGTGCCTGGATGAAAGTGAAAATCAAAACTATTTCTAAAGAACCCCCAAAACAAAACACAGAGGATTCCATAGACAATGACTGCTTTAAAAATGAAGTTGTAGACTGAAAAACTTCACCTGTGAGACTGCTAAGAAGAGAAATTGTCTTTGTTGAAAAAGATACTGAAGGTTCTTTACCTCACCATTGTAGTATGCAGCAAAACTCTTATAGCTGTAACTTTCCATTGAAATGGTAAAATATCAAGAATTCCATATTATTTGCTTCAGCTATTTTTTGGTATGATTGTTGATGGTGATGCCTGGCTAACTTAGAGTCACTCACTGCAGCAACTGGAGTGAATGTTCCCTGGAAAATTTTTTTAAATGCATAAGAGACTTTCTCCTACCCATTTCATTTCTTTCATTTGTCACCAAATCTCTGTCCAATTGAGTGATTGCATGGTAATCTAAATGCCCCTTGTTGAGAGGGGAAAATAAAAGCTATGCATAAGTCTTGTAAACCCAAATGATTTATTAAAGGATATTCTTTACAGTCAGCCAGAAACAGGAGTGGGAAGCCATAGGGCTCCAAATTAACATCCAGATTGTGGCAGTTCCAAAAGTGACTTTTCTTCTTTCCTTCCTCCTTAAGGAAGGAGACATGTTGTAGATTCCAGTTCTAGAGGGTTCCCAAATGATGATTAATGGAGAGCAAGATTACCTGAGAGCAAGACAGTACCAGTCACCTGTACCTCCACTTACAGATCTATGGGATCTCTGAGCACAGTAATCGGCTGAGAGGAATGAGACTGTAGAGCTATAATCTTTCCTGATTTATTCAAGGTGAACTAAGAGAGGGGATATACAGAGTTTTTATCCATGAGGTCAGTTGCTATGTTGCTATCTAAGTCCCATATTTATGAAGGTAATATTGAGAAAAGAAGGAAAGACCATTTTAATTCATTTTAGGGTAAAAGCAAATAGCAAGAATTAACACTTATGGAACACATGACAATTATCTGGCAAGTACCAGAAAATGGCCTTGGGTTGTTCTTTCAAATGAGAAATCAAAGGTCTTATCAAATTATTTATGAGGGGGTTTTTTTCTGCCTTGGGATTCTGTATGTGAAATACTATCTCTGATTATATAGGACAGGGGAGAATAAATTTCCAGTATATGAAAGACCCCAACAAAGTCTTATTTATTAATATTATTGCTTGTCCTTCATTTTCAAAGAGAACCAATGACATCACGGGGTGATGACTTGTGCATGAACTGGATTTAAGTGAGTCAGAGTAGCACAAAGTCCTCAGCCTCACTCTCTCTTCCTGAGTCATCGCAATCCAGTGGCAAGACAAAAGACAGGATGACTGACTATGGCCATGGATATAGTAGATGACCTTGACATCTTTAATGTCTGACTAAACTCTAAGTATTCCACAGTGGATGGAGCACCAGTGCAGGAGTCAGGAGGACCTGAGTTCAAATCTCACCTCAGACACTTGACACTCACTAACTATGTGACCTTAGGCAAGTCACTAAATCCCAAATGCCTCATCCTGAGTTATCTCCAGTAATCCTGATGAATATCTGGTCACTGGATTCAGATGGCTGGTGACCTGCACAGCCCTCCCTCACTCAAAACAAAGTCAAGTACAAGTCATGTCATTATTTCTCTGATAGTATGGTCTTCTTCAGCAACAAAGGATGAACACACACTCAGCATCCCGCAATGCCTGCTTCAGTCATCTTCATGGTTGCTGGAACAAATTGTTCCCATCCATCCATTCTGCCAGGGGAACTCTTCACATGCTTGGGGTAGACACCCCCCTAACTCACTGATAAGTTTGCGGCCTGTCAGTTACCCTCAATTACCCTGCAGAGACAGGGTGTGATTGCTACACATGATACAGCTTCTTGGAGCCACGGGTGGGAATTGGGTGACACCAGAGATGCTGGTCCTCCCTTATCACCTCATACACCCATTTATTTATTCTTTACTAATATAGTTTTATATAAATGTGTGTGTAAAATCTTTAGCAGGCATTGTTGATACATTTATTTTGCTCAGAGTGAGAAAGGAAAGCATTTGGTGATACAAAACTCTTTTCTTAAAAAACTAAGATGATGAATGTTCAGTATAGATTCCATATGAAAAAAAATCATTCTCATAGTCCATTTTGCCATGACCAAGTATTTGCTATATAAGTGCTTATTACCAGAGATGTCAGTTTGCATTTTCTTTGTTGCTTAGGGGATGCATTGTGAATTTTTTTTTGCAAGAAAAGCTAGGCATTTTATAGCATTTGGAAAGTTTTATGTTTCTTTGACATATATTTACTGGTTCTCATGAAGTGCACTTTGCGTAATTGAATTGTATACATTAACATGATTAGCAACCAATTGGTGATTTATTAATGAGCTCTTTTTGTAATTTTTTTCAGGCTCCAAGAATGCTAGAAGTAATTGGCCCTGAAGGTATTTTGAATAAGTTTTTATTTGTCTTTAATGAAAAATATTGAATTGTTTAGAAACATTGGAATGAATTAATGTTTAAACTTGTATAGGTATATTTTCAATCCATTCATTTTCTTCAACTGAAACCCAACTCTTATGTCTCTTGTTGGCATGGAGGTGACCATAGGTTCTCAAAGGCTTATGCCAGCATTCATTTACTCAACAAGCAGTTATAAAATGGCTCTGCTAGGTGCTAGAGATACAAAGACAAAAAGGAACAGATTTTGCCTTTAAGAAGTTTATTATATTCTTTTGGCAGACTATACTATCTGGTTGATCCTACTGAGATAGAAAAGCTTCAAGTATGGATCTAGTGATAGATTGGACTATGTTATTACTTGAGGACAAGCCTAGCAAAGTTCAAAGAGACTGGTTACTAGGCTGACTACAGACTGATTAATTTTTTGTTGGCAACAACTGTCAAAGATCATCTACTAATTTGCAGTGAGGCTATATAGGTTATGAATAGAAGAAATACTCCCTGACAAAATCTTAGCTTCTTGGAATGTTAAAATAAGCTATAACTTCTATCATGTCATTATAAATTGTAATTATATTCTTTTATATTACAAATAAGTTACCCAATAAATGAACACTGCATTTTTAAAAAAAAATATCCTACACTTCCTCTCATTTTTAAACAAAGACTTTTGTTTTTCTAGAACTACTAATAGTAGTGGAAAGGAATTTCCCTTCTTTATTAGTTGATAGTAATACATGATGAGATTTTTATGTATCTATGTATTTGTGCACCTGATCCTTTTATAAAGTATGAACACTTCTCTGATTAGGTCAGGAAGAGAATACCTGAATTGGCTGATGAGCAGATTTGCTTTTAAATGAATGAGTTTCTGAGTTTGAAAGTTCAAGGCAGCTGTGGAGGAGACTCCTGAGTCTATACCAAGGGGCCTCAAGGAGGGGGAAGTGATTTTCTCTTCCCTATCCCCCATCTTCCATTTCATGAGAACTATTGGTGCAGAAAGCAAAGAGGAAGCAGAGACACACACACTCCTGATAGATTACAGGTAAAGAGAGACAGTCACCCAGCACTGCAAACACATTCAGAAATATGATTGCTGGCAATCAGGAGTCAGGCTGTGGGGCAGAGAAGACCCTGGGAATCCAATGTAAGGATTCTGCAAAGAGAGAAACAGCTTGTTGGTCTTATAGTAGCATTAGGAGTTGCCTTCCGCACATGTATATCCTCCATATACATTCATTCCTCCCTGCCATGGTACTCCAAGTTTAAACCTACTCTTTCCATGGATGATATACATATTTGCGGATGATATGTGATCAGTGTAGAGTGTAGTTCAAGTTTAAGTTGGGGGAAGTAATCCAGAAGATGTCTTACAGTATTGTTAAATAATTATGGTTGAAGATTCTTCCTGAGGGAAACTTGTTCATGAAATTATTAAACTTATATTGTTTTTCCAGGTCAAAGTAGCAGTAGAATTATTGTATGAGATAACTATTAAAATTAAGTCAGCAAATTTAGAAATAATAACATGTTCAATGGAGAGAGGCAGGGGTTCTTAGCTTGGGGTCCATGAACATGTTTTTAAAAATATTTTTCTATTTCACAATATTTGTTGTACTTTGATACCCCATATATTTTAGCTTAAAAACATTATTTTGAGAAGGGGTTCATAGATTTCACCAGACTACCAAAGGGGTCTTTGACACAAAGGGTGATCTGTTCTGATAATTCTCTTCCTTTAAAGATAAGGAAACCGGGGCCCGGAGGGACTTTACTAAAGCCCTGTGACTGATTGGTGGAGTTGGAGTTAGTGGTGTTTTCACAACATCTCACTCCAGCACATAAAAGGTCAGATTAGGGAAGTAGGTTCAGACAGACAGGGAAGGTCTCAGTGAGATAAAAAAAAAAAATAACCAACACACATGAAAACATGTGGCTAGAAAAGTACAGGAATACAGAACTCTTAACATTATACTACAGAAGAAAATCATATTGTTTTTATTCTAAAACAGGGATCAGCTATTGCTTGAAAAGTGATAAATAAAGCTTCCTTCATAGAATCTGGATGGAAAATAATAGAAAATCTCCTACTTTAATATGGAAGATAAGAAAGTAATATTTAAAATAAAGTTATTATAGTTACATTTCAAATGCAACTTTCTGATTTTTTTATAAGTTGAAATTCAGATACACTAGAAAGTCTATTTCTATACCAATATATGTTATAGTAAGACATTTCAAAAGAGATAGTTGCTCTGCTGAAACTTGTTCTATTTCCACTCTCCCTATTAATATCCATTCTTTGGAAATCTAGAAATCACTTGATTGAAGCATATCTGTTTAAAAATTGTCCTTTCTCTGTTGCATTAGTACCTTTTCTCTCTCTCCCGTCTTCCACAAATTGTATATTCCCATTCCTAGGAAGAATGTCTATCTGTTAAAGCCAGTCTCATCTAAGTAACCTTTTAGATAACCTTTAAATTTATGACCTTTCTCCTTTTACATGGCAGGATTCTTAAATTCAGAAATTGGAGAAATATCTGAACCTAGACAATATACTGAACTTAAAATATATATATAATATATATATTAAGCTTTTTCTTCCTATTTACTAATGTATATATATACATATATATGTGTGTGTATATATATATATGTATATATATATATATACATATATATATATATGTATAACTCTTCATTCATTAAGAGAGGGAGAAAATCACCTCATAAAGTAGTTTTCCCCAGCTAGTCAACTGCTGGATAAAACATGGGGCAAATCTTGCCTGCTAAATTGAGTAAGTGGGCTTTATTTCACTATATTAAAGAGCTCACAGTTGTGTGATCAGTATGTTGTTTTGCTACCAGCCCCCACCACTCAGATAGCCTAGTGTTCTGTTCACTTACTATAGGGAGTGAATTTGGTGTTTATCTATTCTCTTCTCCCTTCTCTCCTCTCACATTGTTTTCTTGTCTTTTCTATTTCCTGGTGCTTCTCCCATCCCTCCCCCATCCCTCTTAGATTTCATACTAAAAAACTTGTCACCTATAATCTTTGGGAGCCAGAGTACTTTTTTTTTCTTGCAAATGACAAACTGATCACATCCCATCAGGTATAATCTTTGGATCGTCACCATTTTATAGTTATGTTTAATTTTGTTCTAGGTGTTGAAGGACTGTTGGTTAATTCTGGCTTCCTAACTATTCTTAAAGGCTGTTATTACATAAGTCTGAATGCAAGATACCTGAGGGTTTACTAGGATTGAGACTGATGAAAAACCTCCCGCCAAGAATTAATATTCCATTCTTAAGTAGTTAAATATGCTAAACTTGGTGGGAAAATGTTTGTAGTCCAGATTTTGATTAGTTTTAATTACATTGAGAAAATAGAATTTCTATATATTAAGATAAGGCAGCTCCATAAAATTCTTACTGTGCCTCAGCCTGTAAGGAAGTGATCTGGATTCTTGAAAGTTCCACTAGAAAAGTTATGATAAGTCCTAACAGGTTTTACAAGACTAGAAAGCCTTTTAGTAAAATATGAACAACTGACCACTAAGTAGTGAATTTTCTTTTGCTTTTCTTTTCACCTCTTAGTATGTAGGGTTTTTTAAATTTCAGTTTGTTTTTCTTTTATTTGCCATGATATTCACACACACACACACACACATATACATACACATACACACACATACACACATACATACACACACACACACACACACATATATATATATATATATATATATATATATATATCATTGATATTCATTATTTTTGGTGCCTTAAAGCATAATTACTTTCCATGTATGTCTTCTGTGTATTTCTTGAGGGCATCTATTTTTTTTTTACTGTTGCTTTATCCAGAATCATAATGACAACTGATGTTTTAAAATTGAGCTGACATATAATAGATTTTATTTCAACCCCTTTCTTTAAATGTATTTCTATGGTCTAAATGTTTCCAGCGTTTCTGGGTAATTTTCTTGTATGATTTCCTAGGATATCTCTTTGGTTTATCATATCGTCTTCCAGGACAATGAGAGTGTTTTACTCTCTTGTCAAGCTCTGTCTTTAAGATCAGTTTTTACTTTGATTTGTAGAAACTTCATGACTTCTTCCAGTTTTGCTGGTTCATATTTGTTCTTTCATTTGGAATTTTTAAAAATCCCCTCTGTCTTCTTTTTTACCGGATCTACTGCTTAATATTTTTCCCATTGTATGTTTTAAGCTATTGATTATTATTTAAACTTCTTATATTCTTCCTTAAGAGACTGTATTGCCCTCCCTTTAGTTGTTAGATATCCCTTTATTTCTTTTATTGAGCTTCTAAACTGCTCTGTAGGTTGTTGAAGTTTTTTGTTCTTTCTTCAGGGGTCTAGTTAATACTTTTAAGTCCAGTTTTTTTCCTCCTTCTGGAGGTTTCTTGCTCCTTTTGTTTTAGTAAAAATACCACTTCTTGCTTTATAGCAGGTCAATAGACATTAAAGTGATGGTGAAATTTATCTTAAAGCATTTCCTAGTCAGAGAGATATTTTTATGTGTAGTTCAGTTTTTATTTCATAATAATAAACTTAGTCCTAAAGTACAGACAGATTTGTGGAAGGGACAGGAAATACAGAGAGAACTGAAACCAATGAAAACATAATGATTACAGGTTATGAGAGCAGATTGGGGGAGTTGGGTGTGGTCTCCTCACCTATAGAGGAATGGTTTGCTGATTAAGACCAAAAAAAAAACTGTAAGATTTGTTCAGAGACAGCAGTAGTGATCTTTCTGGTCATGTCATCCCAGGAGCTGGAGAGTTCCATAGCTTTTAGCCTGTTCATGCCTTCTTTTACTTGACCAAATCCCATAAGCTTACTGTCCAAACAATCAGCCTTAGCAGTACAGAAGAATAATTGGGAGTAATATGTGTTGGTCCCAGCATTTGCCATGGACAAGATGTCAGGATCAGTGTGCTTCAGGATTAAGTTCTCATCAGCAAATTTCTTTGTAAATGGACTTGTTTCCAGTCCAGTGCAGTTATGGTATGTGAAGTCAATTTGCTGGCACATGGACCCAGGAATGACTCTATGAAAGCAGAATCCCTTATAACCAAATCCCTTCTCTCCAGTTTCTGCTATCTTTGGAAACTTGTCTGAAAATAGCTCAAAGTAACTTGTAACAGGAACTCATTATTAATAGCAGTATCCAAGTACATGATGGGATTGGCCTTAGCCATGGATGGCTAAACTGGGGATGGTGGTGGAGGCAGTAAGGTTTGATGTCCAATGGATCATGTGAAACTGAGGGCTCCTTGTGGCAGCATCTGCAAAACCTCAGAGGGATTATTTCACAGTAAGAGGGGAAGTACAGCATAACTGTAACCATGTCAGATCTGAGTACCCATCTCCTCACTTTTGAGTTAAATGAAGATAATAGAGTTCCAAAATGGAATTGCTCATGCCAAAAGAGAGAATATACGAGACCTCACCTCTCTCTGACTTAACATTTTTCCCCCCAATATTTATTCATTATGTTGACACTACCTTTTTGCTTACTCACTTTTCTTGAGTTAAGCAGTTTTTATTTAAAGTGTTCCTTGGGAGGATTTTAATTGCTTATGGCATTTGTAATTCTGAAGTCATGAAGGGGGCTTGTTTGGGATACAACCACTCAGAAATCTAACTGGTTTCCCCAAACTCATCTTTTAAAAATCATTATTCTTCATGTGATATGACTATAAATCCTAGAATATCACAGTGCCTGACTAGGGAAAATTTCAAGTGACCTGAGGGACAATGGAGAAAAATTCTTGGTGGGCAGGATAACTCAGGAGGGACGGTAGAATAGGGTCTTTATTAATTCTTTTGATAATAGGTCCTTTTGGGGAAATTGTTCAGCATACCCTACTGCAAGTGTTGACTTTATAGCAATAACTAAGTATATACGTATATTTGAGTCACATCACCCAGACAATCAATTCAACTTGCAGAATTCCCAAATTTGGAGTTCAACAGCAGGTTTGTCCAATTAGCAGGACGCTGAACTGTTCAGAAAAGCACCAAGAGTTTGGGTCCAATTCCCTTTTGTTGCACACTTCCATTATATTCTCAACAGAAGAAGAATTGTTCACAGGGTTAGCATTTACTATTCCGTTTAATCTGTTGCAGTGACAACTGGTCAGTTTGCAAGGTGCTCTTCCTTTGGGCTGCATATTCTTTGTGCTCATTCCTTTACTAGGTCTTTAGCCAACATATGCAGGTATCTTATTTTTCAAATGTAGCTGTGAGCTCATTGAATTAGGAAGTTCCCTCCAGTGGTACAGATTGCAATCCACCCATACTTTCTCAACCTGTGTCACTCTTGTCTGTAATCTCCTCAGGTAGGATACTCTTATCACCAAATTGGGGGGCCACCTTGCTGGAGACCTTCTTCACTTTCTCCCAATACCTCAAGGGTACCAGTAGAGGACTCTGTATAGTGTCATCCCTCGCTCTCACCATGTGACCACACTTCTTTTCTCCCTGTCATACAGCTGGTTAATGTGGTCCCTTAGTCCTATTCTTCAGAATTGCTCAATGATTGTATGTTGCAGCCTGGTCACTCGCCATGCATCTCTCTGTTGCCTGCTGTGTGCTATTCATCTTTAGTTCTTCAGAGGCAGTGATTTTCCAAGTCTTCCTCCCAAATAGTGACACTGGCAAAATGTTGCTTTGATTTTTTAAACATTCATTCATTTGTTTATTTATTTAGATAGTCACTAAACAGGGTTATTTTGGTATTCTAGCTTTCAAAGAATCATAAATGAGCTTGCTGTATGGATGAGAATAGCTTTGCTTTAAAAGAGTTTATGAGATAGTATTTAGTTCTGTCAAATCAAATAATTTTTTGTAGTCCATAAGCACTAAACCCAATGGGATTTTTTCCTCAAATCTTTCAGTTAATTGTAACATGATAAAGATGCAGTCCATTTTTGAACATCAGGTGCAAAACCCTGCTTGTTCCCTTCCCAATAACCTCATTGAGGATGCCCACAATTTATGTGTAAATGACTCTTATAAATATTTTGCATAGAGTATAGTAGGCATAGAGATTGGTAGTTATGGATGTTCTCTTGGTCACCTTTTTTCAGTTTAACAAGGTATGAGATTTTTTTCTTATACCTCTGGCATCTTCCCATCCTTCGGCTATCATCTATACTGGTCCCCCTCAGAGCTGTATTGCCTCCAGCACTTCTATATATACTTGGTCCCATTTGGCAGCCATGCCTAGACCAATGAAAAGAGTGGGGATTATTCTAGCTAGCCAAATGTCTGTGTGCCTGAATCAAATAACATTTTTGCTGAACAACAAGGTGCAAACTTCAGCTGTGGTTGAACTGCATAATTTAAGCACTAGCTACTGCCCACTGTCAGCTCTAGCTACTTAGTCTTTTGGTTCTTAATCTTCTGTTGTTGTTGTTTGGTTGTGTCTGACTTTTAATGAGTGAATTAATCGTGAATTACACAGTCCATGGGGCTTTCTTGGCAAAGATGCTGGATTGGTTTGCCATTTTCTTCACCAGTAGATTAAGGCAAACAGAGGTTAAGTGACTTGTCCAAGGTCACACAGCTAGGAAGTATCTGAGGCCTGATCTGAACTCAGTTCTTCCTGACTCCAGGCTCAGCTTTCTATCCACCAAGCCACCTACCTCATGTCTTAATAACTGTTGCTTATTCCCATGCTATTGAGCTATTGTACCTGTTCCTCTTGATCTCCGGGTTGGAGTTCCTACCAGGCCCAGTAGGGGTGGACGAGTACGGTAAGGGTGGGAGGGGAGAGAAAAAGTGTGAGGCAGTAGAGTGCTTGTCCTCCAATCACAGGTAGATCCTGGGCCGGAGACATACAAGATGAGAGCAGAGGATGACTAGACCTACCTATGGAATAACATGGAGACTGTCCGGTATAGTTCACACTGGGGATGGGCAGGGTGATGGAGAGCAGCGGCGGCAGCAGCAAGCACACTGAGCAGCCTTCTGATCTCCTCAGCTCTGATATTTTCTCCCTATACTGTGGGGTCATTTGGTTCACCACCTCAGGTGCACACACCCCTCTTTGAAGATAGAGCACAGAAATAGGTATACAAACTTCTTATGTGGTGCACTAGACCATGGGTTAATATAAAAGCGGTAAACTCCTTAGTCATAAGTCAAAACATGAAACCATAAAGTTGCTGCTTTTCTTTCTTTTGCTTGTTGAAGAATAGTTTCATATGAATTACAACAGTAGTCCATTTTAGTGTATATGTTAAAATAGGTACCCCAAAATGTAATATATGAAATATCATGTGGAACTTTCAACTAAATAAATATGAAATTTATTTTAAAAATTGGAGATTCAAAATTTATTATCTTTTAGCTTAACTAATCATGATTTTTTTAAAAATTTAACTTCTCTATAGGTGAAGTATTTTTGGAAGCTGACTTGACAATTTCTGGGTAAGAAAAAAATAATCTCATATGACAAATTAAGTTTTTAAGGCAATGGATGATATAGACAGAGCAAGGTAGCACAAGGGTGCTGGCGGTACAAGGGATAAAACACCAGGTCTGGAGTCACAAAGACCTGAGTTCAAATCCAGCTTCAGATATTTACTAGTTATGTGACCTTGGGTAAGTCATTTTTGTCTGCCTCAGTCCCTACAGTGGTACAGTAGTATGGGAATAGACAACGGTAATTAAGACTTGAGATAGGTGGCTCAGTGGATAAAGAGCTGGGCCTGGAGTCAGGAAGGAATCAGGGTCCCTTCCTAGGTAAAGATCAGAGTGCAGACCAGGAGCACAGATCCTACTGCTCCGTAAATCACACCATTTTGGAAGTACTGAAAACTTCCAAACTCTCAGAACTAACTCTGAAAACAACAGTGTGAAATTCAAGCCTCAAGCTTGGGACAGTCACTCATCCTCTCCCCTTCCACTTCCCCCAGGTGAACAGAACCCAATTTGAACATAAAATTCAAAATCAAGAAATAGGGTAGAAAATGAGCAAAGAAACAAATAAAAAGAACCTAACCATAAAAAGCTGCTGTTATGACAGAGAAAATGAAGACACAGACTCAGAGAAAGACAATCATGCCAAAACAGCTATAATAAGCAAAGCCTCAAAGTGGAAAAAATGTGAATTGGATACAAACCCAGCAAGAATTCTTAGAAGAGTTTAAAATGATTTTAAAATTCAAATCAGAGTGGAAAAGAACTGGGAGCAATATAAATAAATTTTTAAAACTTGAAGAAAATAACACCTTAAAAAACAGAAAGCCCAAAGAAAAAAGAAGTATAAAACTTCACTGAGGAAAATAAATGCTCAAAAAACAGAATTGGCCAAATGAAAAAACAATGGTATACTGAAGAAAAGAATTCCTTAAAAATTAGAATTGGGCAAGTGGAAGTGAATGATTCCATGAAACATGATGCAACAGTAAAAAAAACTTGAAAGAATGAAAATAACAGAAGAAAATGTGAAATATATCATCAGAAAAACAACTGAAATGAAAAATAGATTAAGGTGAGAAAATTCAAGAGTTATTGGACTACCCAAAAGCCATGATCAAAAAAAAAGGGCTAGACTTCATATTTCAAGAAATAATAAAGCACATCTTCCCTGATATCCTAGAACCAGAGGGTAAAATAGAAATTGAAAGATTCCAAAGGTCACCACCTGAAAGATCCCAAAATGAAAACTCCCATGAATATTATAGTCAAATTCCAGAGCTCCCAGGTCATAGAGAAAATACTTCAAGCAGCCAAAAAGAAACTATTCATATACTGTGGGGCCACAATCAGGACCATGCAAGATTTAGCAGCTATCACATTTAGCTCCTAGGTTCTCTCCCTCTGGAAATTAGCTCATTTCTGTGAATGGCTGTCTATCTAAAGATTTGTTAAAAACAAATTGAATTTCACAAAGAGAATCTGTGGGATAAGACATATGACCTAAAGAATATATTGTTGTTTGTTCCAATGCCCAGATTTTCTTTCTGGAACTTAATTTCTTTCTAAAACATTTATCAATGTTTTCTGCTGTATCATCTCTTTTGAAGACTGCAAAGATAAAAATGATATGATCCCTGACTGAGTAGGTTTATACAGAGGTCCTGGCAGCATTGAGGCCAATAAACATGCTCAATAAAGAATATGGTAGAACATAGATAATGTTAATGTGTGATTTTCTCAGCCAATATGTTACCTGTTGGAATCCTTATATATAGTTTGGTGCTACTCATTTCTGTTTGAGTTTGACATCATTGGTTTGCCCTGTTGTGTGGAAGACTCCTTTTATAGATCTAACTGATACTGAGCAGAATGTGATATATGCTGCAAGCAGGTTCTAAAGTGTGGGGGTTCTGAGAGGTTGCTTTCAGCTAGGCGGATCAGGAAAGGCTTCTTGGAGTAGATGACATTAGAGCTAGACTTAAAAGGACAGATACAGTTTGGATAGGTGGAAATAGGGAGAAAGGAGGTTCTGAGCATAGAGAATAATAATGAACAAAGTCGAATATTTGTGGAATGAGTGGCTAAACACAGAGTGCATAAAAGGGGGTAGTGGAAAAATAAAATAGACAAGGTAATAATATAATAAAGCTTTAAGAGTTACAAAGTGCTTTATTCACATCAATCCTGTGTGGTAGATTTAAGGCAGATTATGAAGGATCTTGAATATTAAGCTAAGGCCTTTGTGCTCTTATCTTACAGGTAGTGGGGAGTCACTGAAGATTTTTAACAAGAGGGTATCAAAATCAAATCTGTACTTGAATAAGATAATTTCAGCCTTAGTGTAGGATAGGTTGAAATGAAAAGAGACTGGAAGTCAAGGTCAAGACAGGAGCCTAGCCTAGGCCACAGATAATGAATTCTTGGACTTAGCAGTAGGCAATGATTGTGAGAATACAGAAGTATTATAAAATGGGACAGGGGAAGTAGGTAGCTAGGTGGTACAGTGGATAGAGTACTGGGCCTGAGGTCAAGAAGACTCATCTTCCCAAGTGCAAATCTGGCCTCAGACACTTACTAGCTCCATGACCCTAGGTAAGTCACTCACCCTATTTGCTTCAGGTCCTCATCTGTAAAATGTACTGGAAAAGTAAACTGGTAAACCACTCCAGTATCTTTGCCAAGAAAACCCCAAATGAGGTCATGGAGAGTTGGACCTGACTGATACATATGAGCAACTGCAATGAGAATGTGGAAGAAGCATCCATGGTACAGGGAACTCATTTAGTTTCAGGAAAAATGGAGAAAAAAGGGTCAAAACTGACTCCATGGCTTCCTGTTCCTGGGAGGATGGTGATGACACTAATAGAGATATGAGGAGAAAATAGGCAGAACAAATTTGCAAAGAATGATGGGGAATCCAGTTTTAGGTATGTTAAATTTGAAGGACTATGGGACATCCAGGTGAATACAGGAGGCAGATGGAAATATGAATCCAGAGCTAGAGAAGTCGGGGCTAGAAATATAGACCTAGAAGTCCTCCATATAACTAACATGTAGACTAAGAAGGATGAAAGAAAGAAACTGTTAAGGGGAAACTTATGAGGAGAATTTGGAATGAAATAACAAAATTACCTAAAGGTGATATGCAGCTTAGGTTCTGAATGTTACCCTCCAAAAAATCCTGGATTTGTAGGGGAAAATGTTTAAGATGACATGTGGGTATAGGTCATGGTTTTAAAAAAGCATATGAGGGCCAAGATGGTGGAGTAGAAAGATTCATATATGCTAGCTTTGAACCCACAGCCCATAAATTTCCTGTAAAAAGAACTCCCAACAAATTCTGGAACAGCGGAAGCTATGCAACAACTGAGTGGAGGAGATTTCCGTTCCAGAGAGCCCTGAAAAACCAACCCCAAAGGTCTGTCAGGCACGGGAGAGGAGCAGAGCCCAGCCCTGCCTTGGCCATGTGGCACCGAAAGGAGCAGATCTGAGCAGGCTTCAGGGACAGAATCTCCAGCGGCCGTGAAGGTCCCTTCCCCACAGGTGCACAGGTCAGTAAGAGAGCCTTCTGAACTGGCCAAGAGGGGCGCGGGGTGTCTCCATAACTCAGGTCCCCTCGGGAGGCAGCAGTGGAGGCAACGGCAGAGGCAGCAGCGGCCAGGGGCTCCCGGAGCAGACAGGAGCTCAGGGCTATTACTGAAGATCTCAGCATAAACACCCTGAGGGAACTGAGCCTGGGAGGCAGCCCTGCCCCCAACCCTGCTGAAAGCCCTGAGGCTGTGGAGCAGCATTTGAATCTCAGAACCCAAGCACTAGCTGGGCAGATCTAGGCAGGGGTGAAGAGGAATCTCAGAAGTCAAGTAACTGGCTGGGAAAATACCCAGAAAAAGGAAGCAAAATAGAGAGCTACTTTCTTGGGGAACAGATGTTTCCTCCTTTTCTTTCTGATGAGGAAGAACAAAGCTTAGCAGGGAAAGACATAGAAGCCAAGGCCTCTGTACCCCAAACGTCCCAAATAGATATCCAATGGGCTCAGGCCATGGAAGAGCTTGAAAAGGATTTTGAAAATCAAGTCAGACAGGTGGAGGAAAAACTGGGAAGAGAAATGAGAGAGATGCAAGAAAAGCATGAAAAACAGGTCAATACCTTGCTAAAGGAGACCCAAAAAAATGCTGAATACAACAACACCTTGAAGAATAGGCTCACTCAATTGGCAAAAGAGGTTCAAAAAGCCAATGAGGAGAAGAATGCTTTCAAAAGCAGAATTAGCCAAATGGAAAAAGAGGTTCAAAAGCTCACTGAAGAAAATAGTTCTCTCAAAATTAGAATGGAACAGATGGAGACTAATGACTTTCTGAGAAACCAAGAAGTCCCAAAACCAAAAGAATGAAAAAATGGAAGAGAATGTGAAATATCTCATTGGAAAAACAACTGACCTGGAAAATAGATCCAGGAGAGACAATTTAAAAATTATGGGACTACCTGAAAGCCATGATCAAAAAAAGAGCCTAGACATCATCTTTCATGAAATTATCAAGGAAAACTGCCCTGACATTCTAGAACCAGAGGGCAAAATAAGTATTGAAGGAATCCATCGATCACCACCCGAAAGAGATCCAAAAAGAGAAACTCCTAGGAACATTGTGGCCAAATTCCAGAATTCCCAGGTCAAGGAGAAAATATTGCAAGCAGCTAGAAAGAAACAATTCCAGTATTGTGGAAATACAATCAGGATAACACAAGATCTAGCAGCTTCTACATTAAGGGATCGAAGGGCATGGAATACGATATTCCAGAAGCCAAAGGAACTAGGACTAAAACCAAGAATCACCAACCCAGCAAAACTGAGTATAATACTTCAGGGGAAAAAATGGTTTTTCAATGAAATAGAGGACTTCCAAGCATTCTTGATGAAAAGACCAGAGCTGAAAAGAAAATTTGACTTTCAAACACAAGAATGAGAAAAAGCATGAAAAAGTAAACAGCAAAGAGAAGTCATAAGGGACTTACTAAAGTTGAACTGTTTACATTCCTACATGGAAAGACAATATTTGTAACTCTTAAAACTTTTCAGTATCTGGGTAGTTGGTGGGACTACACACACACAGACGCACACACACACCCATGTACATACGTGCGTGCACACACATACACACATGCACACACACACAGAGACAGCACAGAGTGAATTGAATAGGATGGGATCATATCTTAAAAGAAATTAAGGTAAACAGTGAGAGAGAAATGTAGTGGGATGAGAGAGGGTGAAATGGAATGGGGCAAATTATCTCTCATAGAAGAGGCAAGTAGGAGACTTTTTAGTGGAGGGAAAAAGAGGAGAGCTGAGAAAAAAACATGAAGTTTACCCTCATCACATTCGACTAAAGGGAGGAATAAAATGCACACTCATTTTGGTATGAAAACTTATCTTACAATACAGGAAAGTGGGGGAGAAGGGGATAAGCAGGGTGGGGGGGATGATGGAAGGGAGGGCAATGGGAGGAGGGAGCAATTTGAAGTCAACACTCGGGGAGGGACAGGATCAAAAGACAGAATAGAAATAATGGGGGGCAGGATAGGATGGAGGAAAATATAGTTAGTCTTACACAACATGACTATTATCGAAGTCATTTGCAAAACTACACAGATATGGCCTATATTGAATTGCCTGCCTTCCCAAAGGGAATGGGTGGGAAGGGAGGGATGAGGAGAAGTTGGAACTCAAAGTTTTAGGAACAACTGTTGAGTATTGTTCTTGCTACTAGGAAATAAGAAATACAGGCAATGGGGAATAGAAAGTTATCTGGCCCTACAGGACAAAAGAGAAGATGGGGACAAGAGAAGGGAAGGATGATAGAAGAAAGGGCAGATTGGTGATAGGGGAAATTAGAATGCTGGTGTATTGGGGTGGTGGGAGGGGACAAACGGGGAGAAAATTTGGAACCCAAAATTTTTTGAAAATTAATGCAAAAAATAAATAAATTTATATTGAAAAAAAAAAAGCATATGAGCTCTTTGCCATACCAGAAAAAGATGTTGCTAGCATTTAGAGTCGGTTTCCTCTATTAGAATGTAAATCTCTGTATCACACTTAGATGTCTAAGTGGTGCAGGGCCTGCCTTTTTTTTTTCACTTGTATTTGTATCCCCAGCACTTATCACAGCTCCTGGAACACATTAAGCCAGGAGTGGGGAACCTGTGGCCTCAACAAAGACAGGATTTGTTCTGTAAAATTTGGACAAAGGCTGCAAAAGTCAAAAGGCTGCACCCAAGGACTTAGAAGGCCACATGTGCGGCCTCAAGTTTGCAGATTCCCCACCCTTGTATTAAGCACTTAATAAATTCTTGTTGCCTGCTAGATTTTGCCCCAGTCAACCCACTGAATAATATAGGCAAAAAAAAGTCATTCAGAAAAAAAATAAGGGGGATAAGAATGAATATTATAACTAAGTAACCATCAAACCAAAAAATAAGTAAGAAAGTAGTCTAACTTGTATCTCTTTAGGCAGTAACAAATGTATAAAAGCCAAATGTCTCAAGGAAAATAATGGGAAAGAATGGGAATGATTGTTTCTAGTAGTAGACATTCTCTTTTTAATTAATTTTTATTTCTTTTCAGTGTTCTACAATCACTACCATATAATTTAGATTTTTCCCCTTCCCTCCCACACTTCCCCTCCCTCCCCAAGATGGCATACAATTTTATATAGGTTCTACACATACATTCCTATTAAATACATTTTTACTGTAGTCATGCTATGTAGAAGAATTAAAATGAATGGGAGAAATCATATAACCAACCAAAACATAATACAAAATAAAATGATCTGATACATTCTGTGATTGAATTCCATAGTCCTTTCTCTGAATGAGGAAGGCATTTTGCCTTAAAAGACCATTGGGAATTTTTTAAGTCCTTGCATTGCAATGAAGTTCCAAGTCTACCAGAAAAAACTCTCACATACTGTGGTTATTGCTATGTACAAAGTTCTCCTGGTTCTGCTCCTTTCACTCAGCATCAGATCATATAAGTTCTTTTCAAGTCTCTCTGGTCTTCCTGTTCATCATTTCTTGTAGCATAATAGTATTACATTACATTCATAAACCATAATTTATTCAGTCATTCCCCAATTGATGAGTATCCCCTTGATTTCCAGTTTTGGGTCACCACAAGGAGTGCTGCTATAAATATTTTTGTACATGTGGGACCCTTTTCCATTTTTATGATCTCTTGGGGATACAGTCCTAGAAGCAATATTGCTGGGTCAAAGGGTATACATACTTTTGTAGCCCTTTAGGCATTGTTCCAAATTGCTCTCTAGAATGGTTGGATCAGCCCACAGCTCTACCAACAATGAATTAATGTTCCAACTCTTCCACATCCTCTCCAACATTTGTCATCTTCCTCTTCTGTCATGTTTGCCATTCTGATAGGTGTGATGTGGTACCTCAGAGTTATTTTGATTTCCATCTCTCTAATCAATACTGATTTAGAGCATTTTTTCATATCACTATAGATAAATTTAATTTCTTCCCCTCAAAACTGCCTGTTCATATCATTTAACCATTTATCAGTTGGGGAATGACTTGGATTCTTGTACATTTGACTCAGTTCTCTATATATTTTAGAAATGAGGCCTTTATCACAGACAGTAATTGCAAAAATTCTTTCCCAGTTTTCTGTATCCCTCTGAATCTTCGTTGCATTGGGTTTGGTTGTGCAAAACTTTTCAGTTTAATGTAATCAAAATCATCCATTTTGCACTTCATAATTCTTTCCACCTATTCTTTAGTCAAAAATTCTTCCCTTCTCCATAAATCTGATAAATATACTATTCCTTGCTCCACTAATTTGTTTATAGTATCCATCTTTATACTTTGGTCATGTACCCATTTGGACTTTAATCTTGCATACAGTGTTGGGCGTTAGTAGTAGACATTCTCAAGCCACACTTTAAAGCAATAATTACCAAAACCATTTGGTGCTGGTTAAAAAATAGAAAAATTGATCAGTGGAGCAGATTAGGTATACAAAACCCAGAAGTAATTGAACATGGTAGTATAGTGTTAAGTAAATCTAACAATATCAGCTACTAGGATAAAGACAACTTATTTGAAAAAAACTGCTGGGAAAACTTGGAGGCAGCCTGGCAGATACTAAGTTTAGACTAATCATTACAGACCATTCTGGCTCCACATGGATACAAGACATATATAAAAGAAGGTAACATCATTAAAAAATTGAAGGATAAGGGAAGAAGATATATTTCACAACTAAACATGGAATAGAGATTCTGACCCCATACCTTACTTTCTGAATTTCAAAATCATGCCTTTTCTGAGGTCTGAACATTCCTTAGTGTCTGGGTCCTCCTCACCTTGGAGCATCCTATCACCCCTGCAATCTGCTCACTTTGCAACATCATCCCTCCACAAGGCCAGTGTTCCATTCTCCCCTTGGTGAGTTCCTACTGGAGCCTCCATTTTGTGAAGGGACCCAGGCTGGGCTGCTTTCATTCCCCTCCAAGCACTGTTCCCCAACTTCTGGACCTCATAATCATGTTTCCTTCAAGTACCTTCTTCTGCCTAATAAAAAACAAAATGAACAATTTTGGTTATGTAAAACTAAAAAACTTTTGCTCAAACAAAAGTAATGCAGGAAAATTTGAAGGGAAACAGGTTAATTGGGGAATATCTTCATAGCAAACTTCTCTGATAAAAGTCTGAATATCCAAATGATACTGAGTATTGACACAGATTTTAAAATAACAGGAACCATTTGCCAGGAGATAACTGGTCAAAGGATACAAACAGGAAATTATCAAATTTTTAAGTGCAAGCTATCTGCAACTCCATATAAAAGCACCCCAAATTATTAAGTAGAGAAATGGAAGTTAAAACAATGCTGAGGTTCTTTTACCCTTCAAATTGGCAAAGATGGAAAAAGGAGACTTTTTGTAAGGGGTGTAGGAGAAAAAGGACTAATGAACTATTGGTAAGGCTATGAATTTATCCAGCCCTTCTGGAAAATAATTAGATTTTTATCCCCAAAGTTACTAAACTCAGCAACAGTACTCATTATTAGGCACATTCCTGAATAGGTGAAAGAATGTGTACAAAAATATTTGTAGCTGCACTTTTAGTTATTAAAAAAAGAACTACAAACAAGGTGGTTGCCTAACCATTGTCAAATGACTGAACAAACTGTGGTACAGGATATTAATGAAAATGAAAATCATTGAGCCATAAGAAATGGAAAGTCTGATGGATTCAAAGAAACTTGGAAAGACTTGAATGAACCAATGCTGAGTGAAGCAAATAAAATTAGGATCACTATTTACTATGACTGCAATGATGTGAAGGAAAACAGCTTTGATAAATTTCAAAATTCCAATTGCTGAAATATTCTCTCATGACTCAGAAGATTGATAATGAAGAATACTTTCCACTTCTTGGTGGATGAATGATGAAGAGGTGCAGAGACAGACACATTTGCAGAAGTAGTTGATGTGATTTATTTTGCTTGACTATGTTTAGGGGAATTTAGTGGGTAATGAATGTCATACAAAGAGGAGGAGGAGGAGGAGGGAGAAGGAGGAGAAGGAGGAACTCAATTAAACATTTAAAAATACACAAGAGAGCAAAAGGAAGCTGAGAAGGGGCAAAGCCAAATATGCCATTGTGTTATTATCATGTTAAGTTGAATATATTTTAAACTTATTTATGTATTAAGTATATAGTAACTAGTAAATACATTAAAATATAATTATAGGAAATATACTAATACTTATAATTTATATTAAATGATGATATATTTAAAAAGGTAAGAGTAATTCTCTATTTTAGAAAAAATTTTCATGTTAAGTTCATAAAAAGTTAAAATTTTAAAAACATATAGTCAAACCTGTATAAGGCAAGAAAACATTTTTCTGGGGGGCGGAGCCAAGATGGCGAAGTAGAAGGACGCACGTTTACGAGCTCCGAAACCAAAGCCCATAGAATTAATGTAAAAAGAGTCCCCCATAACTTGTGGGTGAATACAAGGTGTGCAGAAGCAGAGTGGAAGAGATTTCCGTTCCAGGGAACCCTGAAGACCCGTCCCCAGGGTCCGGCGCGCCCCGGAAAGTAAACCTGACCCCCAGCGCTGCCCTGGCCAGGGCCGCAGAGAAGCTGATCCGAGCAGGCTGCAGAGACGGAAGCTCCAGCAGCCGGGGAAAGCCCCTCTGCCCACAGAAGTGACAGGTCAGTGAGAGAGGCCGGGCTGAAGGAGAGGGGAAGCGGGGCGTCTCCGTGACTCGGGCCCCTCAGGAGGAAGCGGCGGAGGCAGGGACAGGGGCAGGAAGCGGCGACGGCAGAGGCGTGGGCTGGGGCTGAGACGGCGACGGCCCAGGACTCAGGAATCCCCCAGCAGCAGGCAGGATCTTCATTACGGAAGATTCCCGCATAAAACCTGACGGAGCTGAGCCTGGGAGACGACCCTGCCCCCACCCCCGCTCTGTTGCTGAAGGCTTCTGCTCGGGACCCCCAGGGGAGCTGAGATTGGGAGGCGGGGCCCCCCACCCCGCCCCCACCCGCTCCATTCCTGAGAGTCTCTGCATAAAGCACCCCCCCCCCCCCAGGGATCAGAGTCTCGGAGGCAGCCCTGGCCCCACCCCAGCACCTGAACTAAAGCTCACTGATTGACAGCCAGCAGGAGGAAAGCCCATTTAAATCTCAGAGGCCAAGCACTAGGTGGGCGGATCCAGGCGGGGTTGGAAAGGAATCTCAGAAGTCAAGTAACTGGCTGGGAAAATGCCTAGAAAAGGGAAGAAAAATAAGACTTTAGAGAGTTTTTTCCAACAAATGCAAATGATCCCGACCTTCGGATCTGACGAAGATGAGGACGTATTCTTGTCATCAGGGAAAGACGTGGAGGGCAGGGCCTCAGTACCTCAGACACCCCAGGGGGGTGGTGGGTGGGCTCAGGCCCTGGAAGAGCTCAAAAAGGATTTTGAAAAGCAAGTTAGACAGGTGGAGGAAAAACTGGGAAGAGAAATGTCAGATGCAACAAAAGCATGAAAAACAGATCAATACCTTGGTAAAGGAGACCCAAAAAAATGCTGAGGAAATTAACACCTTGAAAAATAGGCTCACCCAATTTGCAAAGGAGGTTCAAAAAGCCAATGAGGAGAAGAATGCTTTCAAAAGCAGAATGAGCCAAATGGAAAAAGAGGCTCAAAAGCTCACTGAATTTAATAGTTCTCTCAAAATTAGAATGGAACAGATGGAGTCTAATGACTTTACGAGAAACCAAGAAATCACCAAACAAAACCAAAAGAACGAAAAAATGGAAGAGAATGTGAAATATCTCATGGGAAAAACAACGGACCTGGAAAATAGATCCAGGAGAGACAATTTAAAAATTATGGGACTACCTGAAACTCATGATCAAAAAAAGAGCCTAGACATCATCTTCCATGAAATTATCAAGGAAAACTGCCCTGACATTCTACAACCAGAGGGCAAAATAAGTATTGAAAGAATCCATCGATCACCACCTGAAAGAGATCCAAAAAGAGAAACTCCTAGGAACATTGTGGCCAAATTCCAGAACTCCCAGCTCAAGGAAAAAATCTTACAAGCAGCTAGAAAGAAACAATTCCAGTACTGTGGAAATACAATCAGGATAACCCAAGATCTAGCAGCTTCTACATTAAGGGATCGAAGGGCGTGGAATAGGATATTCCAGAAGTCAAAGGAACTAGGACTCAAACCAAGAATCACCTACCCAGCAAAACTGAGTATAATACTTCAAGGGAAAATATGGTCTTTCAATGAAACAGAGGACTTTCAATCATTCTTGATGAAAAAACCAGAGCTGAAAAGAAAATTTGACTTTCAAACACAAGAATGAGAAGAAGCATGAAAAAGTAAACAGCAAAGAGAAGTCTTAAGGGACTTACCATGAATGAACTGTTTACATTCCTACATGGAAAGACAATATTTGTAACTCTTAAAATTTTTCAGTATCTGGGTAGTTGGTGGGACCACACATACACATGTACACGCATGCACACACATACACACATGCACACACATACAGAGATAGAGAGCACAGATTGAACTGAATAGGAGGGGAGCATACCTTAAAAGAAACTAGGGTAAATGGTGAGAGAAATGTAGGGGGAGGGAAAGGGAAGGGGGTAACTATATGTCATTTAAGAGGCAGGTAGGAGTTTTTCTTAGTGGAGGGAAAAAGAGGAGAGCTGAGAAAAAAAAAACAAAAAACAAGAAGTTTACCCTCATCACATTTGACTAAACGAAGGAGTGAAATGCACACTCATTTTGGTATGAAAACCTATCTTACAGTATAAGAAAGTTGGGGAGAAAGAGATATTGCAAGGGGGGGGATGATGGAAGGGAGGGCAAAGGGAGGAGGGAGCAATTTGAAGTCAACACTTGGGGAGGGACAGGATCAAAAGACAGAAGAGAAACAATGAGGGGCAGGTTAGGAGGGATGGTAATCCATTTAGTCTTACACAACACGACTATCAGGGAGGTCATTGGCAAAACTACACAGATATAGCCTATATTGAACTGCCTGCTGTCCCAAAGGGAATGGGTGGGGAGGGAGGGATGAGGAGAATTTGGAACTCAAAGTTTTAAGAACAACTGTTTAGTATTGTTGTTGCAACTAGGAAAGAAGACATACAGTTAAGGAGGAATAGAAAGTCATCTGGCCCTACAGGAGAAAAGAGAAGATGGAGACAAGAGAAGGGAGAGATGACAGAAGAGAGGGCAGATTGGAGATAGGGAAAATTAGATTGCTTGGGGTATTGGGGTGGGGGAGGGGAGAAAAGGGGAGAAAATTTGGAACCCCAAAATTTGTGAAAATGAATGTAAAAAAATTAAATAAATAAATAAATTAAAAAAAAAAAGAAAAGAAAACATTTTTCTTAAATAGGTTTTTGCTGGAAGAGAGCAATATATATTTCTTGCATTCTAACTTGATTAGAGAATATTGAATTTTTTTTAGCAGTCCTGCCCCTAGTTCATATAGTAATAATTTTTTCCTACAAGTCTAGGAAAAATATATTTGAATCATACATATTATACTATTCCTTATCAGTGTGCCTATATTAATAATGTATTCCTTATCAGTGTGCCTATATTAATAATGTTAAAGGGCAGCACATTCTCTGCTTTATTCTTTGGAGAAACACAGTGAGGATACATATAAGAGTTTGATGAATGTGAGCCAAAGTGAACTCTCGATTTCTTGAGTTAAGATCAATGGGGAAGAGTGGAAAAGGAAATTGATAACAGGGGAAAGAGATTTGTGGTTTGCCTTTGGATGTTAAAATCTCAGGGCCTTAAAGTTTATGAAGGGCAACTATGTAGCAATGCACACAGGAAGACCTGAGTTCAAATCCAACTGAAAAGCAACAAAAAGTTTATCAGCTAAATAGAGTCAACTTTGTATAAAACAATGAGGGAGGTCAGATAAGGTTAGAAGTTATCATTTCTGGCTCTTTTCTTCCAGGCAAGGTTTCAGCTGAAGCTCTTTTCTTATCACTGAGGAGGTTATCAGTTTCTCTTGAGGCATTATACAACTTTTTTAATCCAAAAGGATGTAGCTTGAACAAACTAAAATTAATATTATATTGGAAGTAATTGGTTCCAACCATGAATTCAAATCAATTCAGTAAACATTTATGAAGTCCTTACTGGGTGTCAGGCATTGTTACTTTCTGGGTATATAAAGATAAAAACTCTCTGGACCTTGACTTACTTAAAGGAGTTTACATCCTGTAGAGAGGGGAGGGGTGGAAAATAGCAAGTCAACATGTAAAGAAATATAAAATAATAGGGGGAGGGAGAAGAGCTGGCACTTACAAAGATGTCAGCTGGGTGATGATAAGCAGAGTGCTTAAATTTTGTGAAGCTTTAATTTCCTCTTCATAGGCTGAGCTTTATGACTAATTGCTAAGATTCTTTCCAGCTCTAAATCAATGATGATGTGATCTGTAAAATGGGCATCATAATTCTTGTAGGGCCTAAATCAATAACTGGTGAGAGTTATATAAGATAATGGATGTGAAGGTTTTTTGGAAACCTTAAAATACTAAATAAATACACATATTAAATGCTAAATATTTTTATTTTTAAAATTTATTAAATAATCATAATTTATTAAATAATTAACCTAAAATATTAATAAAATATATTTTTAAAAAGGTTATACTCTATCACAGATAGACTTTATTTTCCTTTTAAATATGTTCTAATGACTAGACAATTATGGAATATTCTTTTAAAATATTTTATTTTCTAGGCGGAATTGTTTAGACAGACTAGACATTACTAAGGTAAGAGTAAACTTTTCTAGACTATTTTTCCCAGTTGCTTCATGGCCATCTGGTCATGAATGTGTGCATATGCATGATTTTACTTTATTAAAACAAGGAATTTAGTTTATCTGTTAGAAATGTTTACTTAAAGGTTCTGAGTAAATATTTTCAAATACCTCAAACTGAAATAATGATGAAAATGTTTATCTCTTTTTCTGTTTTAGGAACCAAAGAATAGACACTATGGCAAATTGCAGGTGCTTGATCCAAATGGTAAATAATTCATTACTTTAACAGAGACATATTTAGTAATAAGTACCAATCAAAATTATTAGAAGAAATATCATGAAATGGCTGTCTATGTAACTAAGTAGCTTTAGTAATACCGTTCTTTATTCCAGTGTGTTTATTTCAGAAAATAAAGGCTAAAATGTTTGGTAATCAGAATTTACATCAAGGGAAGCAACATTTAAGATACTGAGGCTATTTAACTTGTTTTTCAGAAGAAGTGGTTATTGAACCAGTTGAAGCAATGTCACGGTAAGAAGATGTCTTTGGTTGTGCCGCTGATCTATTACATGCCTCTTAAGCAATTAAAACGAGATAATGCAATCATTTCTCACTCAATTAAATTTGAAAGACCGGAAATGCATGGATTAGCACTTTAACCTTTACTTCAGTTAGTGCAATTGTTATTTAGATTCAAGGGCATTAAAAATGAAAAGTAGATGTTGATAAAAAAAATGTATAAGGTATACATTAGAGAAAATATGCACTTCAAACTCGTAAATGTTATAATACTGAATATTTTATGATTATTTTTATGTTTATTTAACTTATACTATTTGTTATTCATTCTCCATTACCTTTGGATATTTCATGGTTCTTTCAAGATATCTGTGTAAAGGAATCTTTGGTGTTTAAAGTAAAATTGACTTAATATTTGCTAAGACCCTACTAGTTATAGTTTCGGAAAATAAAAATTACTGTCAAACATTAGTCAAAATCAAACTGAGACAGTGTTGAAAGTAATTATCATAGTAGAACAACCTGTTAAAATCATTACAGATCCCTACTCAGCCACCACAATAGAAGTGGAAACAAAATACATGTACATATTACATACAGTATATATAGTAAGATATAAGTAAAATTTCCTGGAAATTTTGATTTCTAAGAAAAATTGCAAAGGAAATTGTGATCTATTCATTTAGAAACATTGTATACAATGTATTTTTATAGGGTTCTGTTCCTGATTAACTGGTATCTATTTATTGTAGAATTATATCCCAACTTATTTCGATCAATAATAAAAATAAAATAAATTTTACCATTTTTTAAATTTTCCAAATACCAGATGATCTTATTTTAACCAATATGAAAAAAGAAAATAAATTTTACCTTTTGACTTTTTTATAATTAATGTTTATGCAAAGACTACTTCAGTTTTTTGCAGTGTTAAAGCTACAGCTCAGGTTATAGTTCTATGCCTGGAATTCTCTCTCTCCCTCCCTCTCTCTCTCCCTCCCTCCTTTCCTCCCTCCCTCCCTACCTCGCTCGCTCTCCCTCTTTGTTTCCCTGGCATCTGTTAAGACTCAGCTCAGATCACACCTACTGTAGGCAGCCTTTCCTAGTCCCCCCAAGTGTTTTCTCCCCCATTGCTATTTGAGCTTATTGAGGGTAAGGATTGTTTTTGCCTTTCTTTGTAATCCCAGCACTTGACCTAGTCAAACCTGCACTTTAGGAAATTGCTTTGGCAGTTGTGTGGAGAACAGGTGGGAGTTGGGGGAGACTTTAGGAAGCTGTTGCAATAGTCTAGGCAAGAGGGAATCAGGCCCTATACTGGGGTAGGAGGGTGGGGGTGGTAACATCAGTGGAGACTTGGCAGTAGATTGTATATGAGTCAAGTGTGAGTAAGGAGTCCGAGATGATAGCAAGGTTGGGAGCTTAGGTGACTGGGAGAGAATGCCCTCAACAATTATAGGAAAGTTGGGAAGAGGAGAGGGTTTTGAGGAAAAGACAGTGAATTCTATTTTAGACATTTTGAGTTTTTGATGTCCATAAAACGTCCAGTGCAAAATAGTCAAAGCAAGTTGTTGATACATGACTGGACCTCAAGAGAAAGACAATTGTTGTGTATATAGGCTTGGGAAAATCTGCTTAGAGATGATCATTAAGTCCATAGGAACTGATGAAGTTGCCAAGTGACAGTGTGTAGAGAGTGAATAGACAAAAGTCCAAGGTAGAGCCTTGGTGTGTACAAGAATATAACAGACGTCATGTGGATAATGAAACAAAGCTGCAAAGGGGCAGTCAGACAGGTAGGAGGTCCGAGAGAGTAATGCCAAGAGGACTCAGAGATGACAGCGTATGTGGGAGGAGAGGGTTGTCAGAGGTGACAAATGGAACAGAGGGGTCAAGGACGATGCCATTGAGAAAATACTGATCCTATTCCAATTGTTCTGCTTCCCAAGTTGCAAGAATATACAGAACTTTGTTCTGTGGAAAACTAAGTTCTTCTTTCCAAATCGACTTGCAAGGCAACTGTGAAACTATGACTTAGCTGTTATTGGTGGCGTATATGTTTTCAAGGCCTTCTGAGAGCTAATGTAGTATAAATGGAAAGAATGCTGAATTTGTAACTGGAACTCTGGGTTTGGCTCCCCGCTCTGATTCTCTGATAGCTGTATGACCATTGGCAAGATATTTAAGCTCCCTGAATCTCAGTTTACTCATCAATGAGAAAAAACTTGTACTACTCATTTTATAGAAATGTAAGGAAAACACTGTGCAAACATTAAAGTGGCATATAAATGTGAATTGTTGTTCCTTCTAAAATGATCATTTACCTGCAGGCCTGTAGTTGGTTTTATTAAGAAAAGCCACTAAGAACCACCAGCAAGAGACCACTGCCCTTCCCAACATGTTATTGTAAACTTCCCCACAAGATGTGATATTCCCAGCTTAGCATGGTGCCCAAAGGCATACCCAGTTCCACAAGCCTCCCTTGTAGGAATGACTCAGCCTGCATTCAGGAGCATTTCACATGCAGCCCCACAGGCTCACCTGCACAGGTGCAGTCTGACTACTCTTACTAGGGGACAGTTCAGCTGTTGGGAATGCACTTCCTATTTCCATTTGTTGAAGGCGAATTCTACATTCTGAGACAGCCAGGTGACCCAGTAGATAGAGCACCAGACCTGCAGTCAAGAAGACCTGAGTTAAAAGTTGACTTAGTAGCTGTGCGACCCTGGGTAAGTTACTTAACCCTGTTTGCCTCAGTTTCCTCATCTGTAAAATGAATTGCAGGAGGAAATGGTGAACCACTTTGCCAGGGAAACTCTAAATGGGATCACAAGGAGTCAAACACAACTAAGACACAACTGTGCAACAACACACATGTAATTTGACAGGATTCTTCAACTAGGTAACTTTATTCCTAGAACTAGAACATCTTATTTCAGAAACAGCATGATAATCCAGTGATTAATTCTGCTGTAAGATTCAGGAAACATGGGTTCTGGCCCTGGCTGTGCCATTAATTAGCTATGTATGTGACCTTGAACAAAATCAGTTAATCTGTCTACACTAGAGTTTCATCACTATAAAATAAGAGAGTTAAACCCTTTGTCCTTATTGCTTCTAAGATTTTATTTATTGAATATTTTGAAAATGTAAGAGATTGAGCAAAAGTGTTAAGTGGTTATTTCTCCTAATAATTGCATATTTAAAAGTAGCTTTTAAAACCTATGTATTTTATAATCAGCAATTACATGATTGCAAAGAATTTTATTTCTTTTATCAGTGTGTAAATTCACTCTACTATAACAGAACTCTGTGATTTTTATAATCTTAGAGAGTTGTCTGGGACACTGAGACATATGCCCAGACCATACAGCTAGTTGGTGTGTGTTAAAGGCAAGACTTTGAATCTCCATCTTCCATACTCCAAAGCAACATTTCTATCCATCATTCAAAGTTGCTGCTCTTCAACTAATTACATAAACTCTGTGTGAAAACAATATTATATAGATTTTCATCTATTGGGACAATGCATAAAAACCATCAAGATAGAGTAAATATTTCTCAGCTTTGTAATTCCCAAGGAAAGTCATGCAGTAATGAAACCTGCTAATCAGTCAATGAGAATCTCCCTTTTCTTCACTTACATGTTAATTATCTTTAAAAAAAAAAACAAACAACCCAGCCAATTCAACCTTCAAAAAAACCTATTCACAAGTGTTTTCAATATATATTGAATAACAGGTTGTTAGGGGTGTTTTGTTGTTTTGTTTTTTTTTTAATTTAAAGTGTCATAGTTTGGTCTAAGTGGCTATCTAAAACTGAACGAAATTTATAGTAAGTCATAACCTCTTTTATTTTATTGTTCTATAGAGGAAGAATTTTTTTTCAAATGAATTTCATCATTTTACAGAAATATTACATAATTGATATATATTTGATGATTATGTCTTGTATAATTCTTTTCATGTGAGAATCATAGACTTAAATTAAGCAGTAACAAAATTTTTCTAGTTCATGTTAAATTTATTTCCAAGTCAGATAGATTTCAATTTGGAACTTGGATAGAAGTAATGAAAATATCAGTATATCTTGTTATTTATTAACATAATTATCTGGGTTATACTTTGACTTCTAGTTGATTGACTTTTGATTAGTCTTACAATTCCATTTAAGATAAAATAAAAAAGGGAACTAATTTGGCCAAAGCTGATAAACATTGAACTCCTTCTGAGAACTGAGAACTATTTAATATGAGTAATTATAAAATCATAGTTTTATAACATAATTTATCCCCATACTAATGATGCACCATTTTTTATCTTGTTGCTGAAAATACTTTAAGTAAAATACTCTTGGGAAACAGACGAGAATTGACAAGCAAATCTTACATGGCAACAACAAAATCCTCTCTAAATATAGTTAAGATATCCTCAGAAAAGTAAGTTTTAACTGTTTTTGTTTTCTATTTTAGACCTAACTTTGGAAAAAATTAAATCATTTTGAAAATTTTGCAAAATGGATAACTTTTTTAGGTGTTTCATCACTTCACAGATTTATAAATATCTAGATATCTCTTATTATTCCTTTAAATTTGCATAAACATCTATAAAATTATTTAAAACCATCCTTGTATTTTCAGGACTATAAGACCATTTGCTAATATGTTCAAGCTGAATAGCAAACCTGTCTTCAAACTTGGAAGCTTATGATAATCAACCTTACAATGTTTCAAGGATCTGATTTTGTCAGAGCAAATTCTTCCTCCCCAAATGCAAACTCTAATCCCTCTGCATCTCAATAGTTAGTCATTTGAGTTTCTGTGGCTAACTTAATGATAAAATTCTCTCAGTTTAGCTAGTCTACTTGTCAGATAAGAGGCATACATGGGCTATTTCCAGACTGTCCTAATGAACAGAATGGATTGAACTTGCCAGAACTTCCCACTTGACCAACACAGTGAAAACCAAGATGCCTCTATGCACAGTGAGGTATGAGAGTAGGACATTATTCTAAATGATACCCAATAAAATACTTCCCTCATTGTTTTCTATACACTTTCCCCACAAAGGTTACCATATTATATAAAGTAAAAATATATACCTTTCTACAACTTTTGGGTATAGTAAAGTAAAAAGGCTAGGAAGAAGAATCAAGACTATCTTCTTTCCCATACCTCATCCCCTGGACTAGAGGTGATTACAAAAAAAATAAGTTATTACCAAAAAAAAAAAAAAATGCACAGACAAAGAAGAAAGAATCCTACCATAGATAGTTACTATGAGAATAGAGAAAAACAGGGTTTGTCTTCAGAGGAGGATAGTGAAGCAAAGAAACTCTCTTCTAGCCCAAAGACTGATGACAAATGGTCACCTACTCAAAAAGAATTCATAGAAGAACTTTAAAAATCAAATGAGAGAGTTTTAGGAAAATCTAAAAAAAAAATAAGAACAATCCTAGAAAAACAAGATTATGAAAAGAAAGTCAACCAATTAGAAAAAGAGATTCAGAATTTTAAGAAACAGAAAAATCAGAAAATCTTGAAAATCAGAATTGAGCAAGAGGAAACCAGCAAAGTCATAAGACACCAAAGAATAAGAAAACAAAATATTAAAAATGAAAAAATAAAAGAGAGTGTGAACATTTCATAAGAAAAACAACTGATCTGGAGAACCAGATCAAGAAGAGAAAACATAAGAATAAATGAAAGCTATGATAAAAAAAAAAAATCTTGATACAATAGTACAAGAAATAATTAAAGAAATTGTCCCAAAGTATTATGAGGGGAAAGTAGAAATAGAAAAAATCCATCAATCACTACCTAAAAGTACAAAGAAAACCCAAAGGAATATTATAGACAAATTCTGAAACTCTCAGCTCAAGGATAAAGTATTACAAGGAACAAGAAAAAAACAATTTACATATGGCAGTGCTGCAATTAGAATCATATAAGATGGCAACACTAATTGACCACATGTCTTGAAACACCATGTTTCGAAGAGCAAAAGATTGGAACATCCAGCTGAAACTTTCATACCCAACACAGCTAATTGTACTCCTGATGTATATATGTATGTATGGGTGTATATGTATATATTAATATTTAAAGATACATATATTTATATAAAGATATATAAATTTACATATATAAATAAATAAATCTTTGTTTAATTGTAGCCTGGGGGGAGGGGAGAGGAAGGCAGGGAAAAGAACAAAGTAAAAAGTATACAGCAAAGAACAAAAGAAAACCTACAAGGAAGCAAAGATGGACAACTTTTAACACAAGGTGTGTAGTATTTGAAATGGAAATTTATTGCGATATATTTTAATTCCTCTCTTATGTTCTGCTGTGCACCACATGTTTTTTCTTATTTTATATTTACGTTCATAATATGTTTCTTTTTCTTTGTTTTAATATTCAAGAGTAAAATAAAAAAATTCCCACACACACGTATATACACACACTGCTATCTTCTTTCCCTTTTCTTCTCCCAAAAGAGGATTGATTATATGGTAGATCATTTACCCACAAACTGCTTACCTCCAGCCTTGGAAGGTATTTTCCTTCATTTTAAAATGTTACTTTGTTACTTAAGCTAATGCTAAACTATTTGTATTCTATTTGAGATAATTATGTATTCTAGAGAAATGAAATGTTTGGTTCAGATTGAACCCAAGGGCTTGGGAGCTCCTCTGAAACAGGTGGACAGAGTGGAAGAGCAGTATTGAACTGCTGGCAATTCAGGATTTTTAGAATTCTCTAGAAATAAAATTGTAAACTGGTAAGAGCTGCAGACTTTAAGAAAACAAAGGTAGACATTTTCCTTCTTTGCTATCTTTTCACTAGCAGCAACCTTTTGTCATGTCAGGCTTTGTAAAGATAAGCCATACCTCGAAAAGGTGGAGAATGAGTTGCTTGGAAAGGGAAAGCCTAAAGAGGAGTGACTTGTTAGGGAAGCTCCATTTACTTAAAGAGAGAAGGAGTTATTTTATTATTGTTAACTTGTTTTTTTCAGTCCTGACAGACTCTTTGTGGCCCTATTTGGGATTTTCTTGGCAAGCATACTGGAGTGATTTGGCATTTTCTTTTCCAGCTCCTTTTACAGATGAGGAAACTGAGGCAAACAGGGTTAAGTGACTTGCCTAGGGTCACAGCTAGCAAGTGTCAATGGCCAGATCTGACCTCAGGTCCTCCTTACTCCAGGTCCAGTACTCTACCCATTGCACCACCTAGCTCCCCCTGTGAATTGTATTAGGATGCTCAATAGATCTGCTTGTTCAATAGATAATTGATATCTTTGCTACCTTCCTTCCTAACTCCACTTAATGCCTACATTTATCTAGGGTGATTTAGGTTATTGTATTACCAGTAAGCAGAACTAGAAGGGCACTACTTAACTTAGGTGGAAATTAAAAGATGTTTGTGATGGTAATAGAGAAACTTATAGATGTACCTGAGAGTTCATAATTCTGTAAAGTCCTATTGAAGAGAACCTGTGGAAATCAGCAGATTAAAGATATAAATTATATAACTTTTGAGCCAATGATTTGCTCTCTTTGAATTAATGCTTAGTGGCTTTAAATAATAAACTTCCAAATTCATATTGAGACTATAATGATGGAGGCCTGTTGGATGCTTTCTCACAGAACTGTTGAAGGCATTACCACATTTCCCCCGCTGTGGTGGTCAGATTCTGTTTTGTACAACTGGAACTCAGAGAATTCATTTAACATGGCAGAGTAAAGGCAGGGACTCACCTGAGCTCTCCTTCAAAACCCTCCAAAAACCTTTTAAAAATAACTCTTAAATTCTAGAGCATCAGAACCCATAGAAAGACAGTGAAACAAATTTCAAGCCCAAGACAACTTACAAGATCGACAGGAAAGGTCAGTTGCACCAGGTTAAGAGAGGAGTACAGTCCAGCAGAAGCTGCACTAGTGCAGATTGGGAGCAAACCCAGAGCAGGCCTCAGGGGAACTGAATTGCTGGGAGCTGTGGTGATTTCTGGACCTCTCGGCCCAGAGATCATCAAGAAGGGTCTGTCATGCCAGGGTAGGAGTGGAGTGGAGTCCTACCAGCACAGCACAGTTCCAGCTGCCTAGGAGCAGGCCTTGGGAATGACTGAATTAGCAGCAGCAATGGCTACCTCCAGGGCTTCCAGCTCACAGATGGGAGAAACAGGTCAGAAGAAGATTACAGGATTCTCTTTACTAGCACTGAGGCAGGACTCTGTTGCTTTGCCCACACTCAGATCCAGGTGCCAACTCTGGGTGGCAGTACCAGGGCACGGAGGAGCACTAGCATAGCAGAGCTTGTGGCGGCAGCAGAGGGGAGTCCCTCCTCACAGTTCTGGGGTAGAAAAGAGTGCTTATGGTCATTCACAGACTAGCGCCCAGGCCAGGAGAGTAGAAAATATCCTTCCTTAGATCATACCACCTTGGAAGAACCAAAAACTTACAGGTCTCTCAGAAAACAGCTGCACAAAACACCTGAAGCTTGGGACAGTTTGTCCTCCACCCTAGAAGCAGAGCCCTACCTTAACAGTTAAAAATCCAGTAATAGGCTGGGAAAATAAGCAAATAATGGGAAAAAAAAACTGACCATAGAAAATTGATATGGTGACAAGAAAGATCAAAATGCACTCTCAGAAGAAGATAACAAAGTCAAAGCTCCTACATTCAACTCCTCCAAGAAAAATATGGATTGATCCCAGGCCATGGAAGAGCTCAAAAAGAATTTTGAACATCAAATAAGAGAGGTAGAGGAAAAATTGGGAAGAGAAATGAGAGTGGTGCAAGAAAATCATGACAAAAGAGTATACAGTTTGGTGAAAGAGACCCAAAAAAATACTGAAGAATGTAACAACTTAAAAAACAGACTACGCCAAATGGTACAAAAGCAGAATTGGTCAAAAAGAAAAAGAGGTTCCAAAGTTCACTGAAGAAAATAATTGTTTAAAAATTAGAATGGAGAAAATGGAAGCTAATGACTTTATGAGAAACCAAGAAGCAATAAAACGAAGCCAAAAGAATGAAAAAAACAGAAGACAGTGTGAAATATCTCAATGGAAAAACAACTGACATGGAAAATAGATCCAGAAGAGATCATTTTAAAATTATTGGACTACCTGAAAGCTATGATCAAACAAAGAGCCCAGACATCATCTTTCAAGAAATTATCAAGAAAAAATACCCTGCTATTCTAGAATCAGCAGAGAAAATAGAAATTGGAAGAATCCACCAATCACCTCCTGAATGAGATCCCCAAATGAAAACTTCCAGGAATATTATAGTCAAATTCCACAAGTCCCAGGTCAAAGAGAAAATATTGCAAGCAGCCAGAAAAAACAATTCAAGTATTGTGGAAACACAATAAGGATAACACAAGATTTAGCAGCTTCTACGTTAAAGGATCAGAAAGATTGGAATATGATATTCTGAAGGGCAAAGGAGCTAGGATTACAACCAAGAATCACCTACAGCAAAGCTGAGTATAACCTTTCCAAGGGAAAAATGGACATTTAATAATTTAGACGACTTTAAAGTATTCTTGATGAAAAGACCCGAGCTGAATAGGAAATTTGATTTTCAAATACAAGACTCAAGAGAAACATAAAAAAGTAAACAGGAAAGGGAAATCATAAGGAACTTAATAAGGTTAAACTGTTTACATTCCTACATAGGAAGATAATGTTTGTAATTCATAAGACCATTCTCATTATTAGTGTAGTTAGAAAGTATATATAGACAGATGGCACAAGTGTGAGCTAACTAGGAAGGGATGATATCTAAAAAATAAAGTATGGGAGAGGAATGTACTGGGAAAAAGAGAAAGAGAGATAGAATGGGATAAATTATCTCACATAAAAGAGACAGTGGAGGGGAAAAGGGGGGAGGGGAGGGGAAGTGAGTGAAACTTACTCTCATCAGAATTGGCTCAAAGACGGAATAAGATACACAGGCAATGGGGAATAGAAATCCATCTTACCGACATGAAAGTAGAAAGGGAAGAGGATAAAGGGTGGGAGGTGATAGAAGGGAGGGCAGATTGAGGTAAGGGGTAGTCAGAAGTAAAACACTTTTGAGGTGGGATGGTGAAAGGAAAGAGAGAATAGAATAAATGGAGGCAGGAGGAATATAATGGAGAGAAATATAGTTAGCAATAGTAACTGAAAAAAAATTTAGTAGCAAGTTTCTCTGCTAAAGGCCTCATTTCTCTAGCATACAGAGAACTATGTCAAATTTATAAAAATAAGAGCCATTCCCCAATTAATAAATGATCAAAAATATAATCAATTTTCAGATGAAGTAATGAAAGCTATCTATAGCCATATGAAAAAATAATTCATTATTGATTGGAGAAATGAAAATTAAAACAATTCTGAGGTACTACCTCATACCTATTAGACTGGCTAATAGGACAGAAAATGTAAATGACAAATGTGGGGGGGGATGTGGGGAAAATGAAACATTAATGTACTGTTAGAAGAGTTGTGATTCTACAGAGCAATTTGGAACTATGCCCAAAGGGCTATAAAATCATACTTACACACCCTTTGATCTAGCAATACCACTACTAAGTCTGTATCCCAAAAGAGATTTTTTTAAAAAACAAAAAGGAAAAGGAACTATACATACCAAAATATATATAGCAGCTCTTTTCTGGGGGGTAAAGAATTAGAAATTGAAGAAATGCCCATCAATTGGGGGATGACTAAACAAATTGTGGTATGTAAGTATGATGGAATACTATTTTACTTTAAGAAATGATAAGCTATGTGCTCTCAGAAAAACCTGGAAAGACTTGCATGGCCTGATACAAAGTGAAATGTACTGTGTACAAAGTAATAGTAATATTGTAAGATGATCAGCTGTGAATTACAACTATTCTCAGCAATGCAATGATCTATGACAATGCTAAAGGACGTGATGAAAAGTGCTATCCATCCCCAGATGGTATCTGAATACAGATTGAAGCATACATTTTTTATTTTATTTTCCTCGAATTTTTTTGTCTGTTTTTTTTCACAACATGACTATTGTGAATATTTTTTGCATGACCACACAAGCATAACCTATGTAGAATTGCTTGACTTCTCAGTAACGGGAAGTGGGGAGGGAGGAAGGGAAAGAATTTGAAATTCAAAATATTAAAAACAAACAATGAAAATTGTTTTTACATGTAACTGGGAAAAATTAAATACTAAACAAATACCCCCCAAATGGGTAGGATGTCAACAAGGAAATGGGGAATTCTAGGGTCAGGGAATAGTGTGAGCCAAAGGTACACAGGTGGGAAAGATTATGAGAGGCTTGGAAAACTTCAAATAGTGAAGTTTGTCAGGAGTTCCACGTGTATAAGAGTAGGGAATAATGTGAACCAGTAGTTCTTAAGGAAGCTGTGTTATTTCAGTCATGTCTGACTCTTCAGGACCCCATTTGGGATTTTCTTGGAAAAGATACTAAAGTGGTTTGCCATTTCCTTCTCCAGCTCATTTTACAGATGAGCCAACTGAGGCAAACAGAGTTAAATGACTTGCCCAGGATCACACAGCTAATAAATGTCTGAGGCTGGATTTGAACTCAGGTTTTCTTGACTCCAGGACAGGTGCTAGTGTGTTGCATCTAGATTGTAGAAGGCCCAGAATGCCAGGCTAAGGAGAATGAATTTTATTCAGTAGATAATGGAAAGCTACTTAAGTTCTACAACAATGTAGTGATATTGTTAAATTTTTGTTTTCATAAGATTAATTTCACAACAGTGCTTTGGAGAAGAAAGCAACTAGAATAAGGAAAGCTTATTAAAAAGTCATTGCATATGAAAAACGAGGATCTGAACTAGGGTTATTGCAGCGATAAAATTCACAGGATTTAACAGTTATTCAGATAGAGGGAGGTAGAGAGAAAAATTTTTAATGGCTCTGAAGTTAGGAGCATTGGTGACTGGTAGAATGATGAAATCATTGCTAAAAATTAGAGTCAGGAAGTAGTTCAGGTGTAGGATAAGAGGTGGTTTATTTTCCGTTTTAGATATATTTAATGTTTAGACATTTGAGACACTAATGGGAAATTCAGGTAGAAGTCTAGTAATCATTTGAAAATTTGAGTCTGGATTTGGGGAGAGAGAGATCAGAGCTAGAGGTATAAACTTGGTAGGCAATCAATAAATAGTCAGTACCTACTATTAGCCATGAATTGTGGTAGTCACTAGGGATAGAGATAAAAAGAGTGAAACATCTGTATTTGCAAGGAACTTACATTCCAATGAGTCATTGATATAGAATTGAGAGTTGAAGCTATAAGAATAAATGGCATTACAATTAGAGAGGGTATGAAGGGAATAACTTGCATCAGAGCCTTCTGAATTGAGAAAAATTATATAGGAGACCCATTTAATCTTTGATCAGATGATATGCCATTTGAGATGTAGACTTCCACCTAGTAATATTACCTAGCAACTTTCAAGGCTCTCATTTCCCATTTTGGATAGTAGAATTTTTTTTATTTCATTTTTTTAAAAATCAGTTTTATTGATGCCATTTGTTATTACTCATTATAAGTTATTTCTGGATAAACCACTCCCACTTTTCTGCCTATAGTTGTAATTTGACAGTGATGGCAGTTGAATATTTGAGTGGTTAACCAATTTCTGCTCACATAAGTATCTTTTTTTAAAATTTATTTATTTAACTTTTTACATTCATTTTCACAAAATTTTGGGTTCCAAATTTTCTCCCCTTTTATCCCCTCCCCCACCCCAATACCCCAAGCATCGAATTTTCCCTATCTCCAATCTGCCCTCTCTTCTGTCATCCCTCCCTTCTCTTGTCTCCATCTTCTCTTTTCTCCTGTAGGGCCAGATGACTTTCTATTCCTCATTAACTGTATGTCTTCTTTCCTAGTAGCAACAGCAATACTAAACAGTTGTTCCTAAAACTTTGAGTTCCAGATTCTCCCCATCCCTCCCTCCCCACCCATTCCCTTTGGGAAGGCAGGAAATTCAATATAGGCTCTATCTGTGTAGTTTTGCAAATGACTTCCATAATAGTCGTGTTGTGTAAGACTAACTGTATTTCCCTCCATCCTATCCTGCCCCCCATTATTTCTATTCTGTCTTTTGATCCTGTCCCTCCCCGAGTGTTGACTTCAAATTGCTCCCTCCTCCCATTGCCCTCCCTTCCATCTTCCCCCACCCTTGCTTATCTCCTTCTCCCCCACTTTCCTGTATTGTAAGATAGGTTTTCATACCAAAATGAGTGTGCATTTTATTCCTTCCTTTAGTCGAATGTGATGAGGGTAAACTTCATGTTTTTTTCTCAGCTCTCCTCTATTTCCCTCCACTAAAAAGTCTCCTGCTTGCCTCTTCTATGAGAGATAATTTGCCCCATTCCATTTCACCCTCTCTCCTCCCACTACATTTCTCTCTCACCATTTACCTTAATTTCTTTTAAGATATGATCCCATCCTATTCAATTCACTCTGTGCTCTGTCTCTGTATGTGCGTGCATGTGTGTATGTGTGTGTGCATGCACACGTGTACATGTGTGTGTGTGTATGTGTGTGTGTGGTCCCACCAACTACCCAGATACTGAAAAGTTTTAAGAGTTACAAATATTGTCTTTCCATGTAGGAAAGTAAACAGTTCAACTTTAGTAAGTCCCTTATGACTTCTCTTTGCTGTTTACTTTTTCATGCTTTTTCTCATTCTTGTGTTTGAAAGTCAAATTTTCTTTTCAGCTCTGGTCTTTTCATCAAGAATGCTTGAAAGTCCTCTATTTCATTGAAAGACCATTTTTTCCCCTGAAGTATTATACTCAGTTTTGCTGGGTAGGTGATTCTTGGTTTTAGTCCTAGTTCCTTTGGCTTCTGGAATATCCTATTCCATGCTAATGTAGAAGCAATATTTTCTCCTTGACCTTGAATTCTGGAATTTGGCCACAATGTTCCTAGGAGTTTCTCTTTTTGGATCTCTTTCAGGTGGTGATCGATGGATTCCTTCAATACTTATTTTGCCCTCTGGTTCTAGAATGTCAGGGCAGTTTTCCTTGATAATTTCATGAAAGATGATGTCTAAGCTCTTTTTTTGATCATGGCTTTCAGGTAGTCCCATAATTTTTAAATTGTCTCTCCTGGATCTATTTTCCAGGTCAGTTGTTTTTCCCATGAGATATTTCACATTCTCTTCCATTTTTTCATTCTTTTGGTTTTGTTTTGTGACTTCTTGGTTTCTCAGAAAGTCATTAGTCTCCATCTGTTCCATTCTAATTTTGAGAGAACTATTTTCTTCAGTGAGCTTTTGAACCTCTTTTTCCATTTGGCTAATTCTACTTTTGAATGCATTCTTCTCCTCATTGGCTTTTTGAACCTCTTTTGCCAATTGAGTGGGCCTATTCTTCAAGGTGTTGTTGTATTCAGCATTTTTTTGGGTCTCCTTTAGCAAGGTATTGACCTATTTTTCATGCTTTTCTTGCATCTCTCTCATTTCTCTTCCCAGTTTTTCCTCCACCTGTCTGACTTGATTTTCAAAATCCTTTTTGAGCTCTTCCATGGCCTGAGCCTATTGGATATCTATTTTGGATGTTTGGGATACAGAGGCCTTGACTTCTAGGTCTTTCCCTGCTAAGCATTGTTCTTCCTCATCAGAAAGAAAAGGAGGAAACATCTGTTCCCCAAGAAAGTAGCTCTCTATGGTCTTATTTTGCTTCCTTTTTCTGGGCATTTTCCCAGCCAGTTACTTGACTTCTGAGATTCCTCTCCACTCCTGCCTAGATCTGCCCAGCTAGTGCTTGGGGTCTGAGATTCAAATGCTTCACCCCAGCCTCAAGGCTTTCAGCGGTGGGCGGGGCTGCTATTCAATGTGAGCTTAAGTTCTGGTGCTCAGGTGGGGGCAGGGCCACCTCCCAGGCTCAGTTCCCTCAGGGGGTTTATGCAGAGATCTTCAGTAATGGATCTGAGGTCCTGTCTGTCCCGGGAGTTCCAGGCCACCACTGCCTCTGCCGCTGCTTCCCAAAGGGGCCTGAATTATGGAGACACCCCGCTCCCCTCTCGGCCAGCCCAGAAGTCTCTCTCTCTGACCTGTAGCACCTGTGGGTGGAGGGACCGTCGCAGCCACTGGAGGTTCCGTCCCTGAAGCCTGCTCGGATCTGCTCCTCTTGGGCTGAGCGGGAAGGGTGGGGCAGGGCTGGGCTCCGCTGTCCCTTGCACGATGGACCTTTGGTGCCAGTTTTTCAGGGCTCTCTGGAACAGAAATCTCCTCCACTGCATTGCTGCACGGCTTGCACTGCTCCAGAATTTGTGGGGAGTTCTTTTTACAGAAAACTTATGGGCTGTGGGTTCAGAGCTAGCATAGGTGAGTCTTTCTACTCTGCCATCTTGGCTCCTCCCCTCCTCATGTAATTTTTTTGATAGATGATTTCTTTCATAATAACAACACAAATGACAAATATAAAATGTCTGCAAAATTATCTTTATTGTGTATATTTAAGTTGATAAAGAATGGCTCTATTTTAGGAGCATATCCATTAGAAAAGGAGATACTTACCATAGTAAATGTTTCATTTCTAAGTTTTTCAGTTCAAATCACTAGTTGAATGTGTTAGTGCTATGGATTGGTGTATCAAATGTAAAGATATAGAGCTATGAAAAATTTGAAAATATTTATGATATTTTCCTATTAAATATACAGGTAGCATTTGTCTTTGTTTTTAATCTTGAAAAGGAAATTTGATTAATGTAAAATATTATAAAATTGATTGTTTATTTAACCAGTCGAGTTGGATGCCTGTTTTTTCTGAATAATAGATATCATATGAGCTTCTCTTATTCCTACTAGGTTTAAATACCCACTAATATCATCAGGTATTTTCAGAACTAAGATCTAAAAATGAAGGTTTAGCACTTATTATTTGAGTTTCTCATTTTAGAAACAAGATTCTTTTAATATTATTCTCAGGCAATAGCAATGTTGTTAAATTCTTTAGTAGCGTAAAACTGCACTAAGAGTTTTGGGACATTCTGTATTTCATTTAGTAGTAGCAGGAGGTGATTTATAAATTGTAGAAAGAGTATTGGCTTAAGATCAATATATTCATTTTCTTCACTTCAACCACATCTAAACAAGTAGACAGTATGCCACACTATGAAACTTTCAAAAGTTTCCAGAAATGTTGTCACAGTGACAAAAAAATGATATAGAAATGTGATTTTTTTCTGTAGTAATTAGTTTGGTGCTATTATAATATAAACACCAGGTACTTGGAAAAAAATCATAGACTTTATTATTAAAAAAAGACACAAGAAAAATGTTAATAACTTCTGATCTGTATGCCTTTTCTACTGCTGCAAAATTTCTATAATACTAATATGTATATATACACATTTATATGTGTGTATATTATATATATGTATATGTCTGTGTGTATATGTATACATATATGTCAAAGTCATCCTTATTTGAAGATGTAAAAAGGGAAGAGGCAGACTTTCATAAGTGAAACTCTCTAGCAGACCATATCTTTACAGTCATACAATTGACAGAAGGGATGAGGGTGGAAGGGGGGAAGGGAAGGAATAAGCATTTATTAAGCTCCTACTGTGTGCCAGGTACTGTGCTAAGGATATTACAAACATTTTCTCACTTGATTCTCCCAAAAACCTCTGAGGTAAGGACTATTATTATCCTTATTCTTTGTAAACTGAATAGATTGAGACAGACAGGTTAAGTGACCTGTCCAGGGCCACATAGCTAGTTGAACTCAGATCTTCCATTCTCTTTACCGTCTGACTTCCAAGATAATACAGGATCTCATTGAGTTTTCTGTTTATTGGGTATAGGAAGGTATTTGATTTGATGGAGACAAGTGCCACCTTAAAATGTCTTCTCCAACTAGGTGTTTCCCAAGCATCACCTATGACTCCTTGATCTGCTGCATCAGAGAGCACACTTTCTTAAAATTCAGTGATCCTCTGATTCTTAACACCCAGGGTGACGTATGTAAAACAGCTGTGCACACCAGAGTTCTTTTTGACTGTCTTGGTGGCTGTCCAGCACAGAGTCCAAATAGAAGAGATGAATGTTCTCTCTATATATAGATGGACGTTCTTATTTGTGGATTATATTGTGTTGATTACAAGACCCGGAATACTGCAGAGTTTCCTAAGTGATGGCCATACTCAGTCAAAAGCCTTCTGCCTTAGTTCTTGCCATACAGGAAAAGCCAAGGGGATAAAGAATTGCTGCTGCTTATACTGTGATGTGCAGTTTAATGGACACAATGTAGAACACATCCCTTAGAATAAGTAAATTGCACAGAATCTGTCCAGAGATAGTATACTGGACTTGGAACTGAACATAAGGAAAGCTAGCTGGATTGCTTTGGGGAAATTGCAGGGTTTTTCATGACTTTTATGACTTTACAAATAAAAGGTCCTTCTTTTTAACATCAGTGCAACTTAAATAGTGATATTTTACAGCAGAACATGGAGTTCCACAGTTTCTTCAGAATTCAAGTTTCTGATCACTCATGGAGTCATGGAGGATTATGGAGATAGGCATGAGTAAGCTACAGCACTTAACTGATGGAGAATCATATGGGAAAAGTGGTTTTTAAATATATATGTATATACATATATATATATATACACACATATATATATACATATATATATATGCATATGTGTGTGTGTGTGTATATATATATATGGGATTGTGACCAGAAATGGGGTAGATCATCACTTCATGTTGTGAGAGGGAGGGATAACCAGTAGATAGTCCATGTGCAGCCAATTTCATGTACACACTATCAAAAAAGTTGGAGGAAGACCAACCATCAGATGCACCAAGTGGAGCTTCTATAGAGGATTTATGGGAAGTCATTCAAAAGAGTCACATGAGCTATTTAGATACTGGATGAGCTATAGTCTGTACTGTGGGAGAGATAGTACTCACATTAATGAGATCATTGATCGATCAAAGTATTGTAATGAGAATCTTGTATTTGTAGTTTTCTACCTAACATTAAAAAAACTTACTGCCCAAATAAGTTTTGATAAAAGAAACACAAAACATTTTGTTAATCATTATTTACTTTAATATCCAGGAAGAAAATTTCCTCAAAGAGTAGTGAAAATAAAGATTTATTTACAAATTCAAACAATAAGTTATGGTCATCTTACTTCTTACAAGAAAAAACAGGTAATGGTTTTCATTCAATTACAGATGTCTAAATTAATTATCTATCTTCATATAACTCTGTGACTGAAGGCTTACTTGTCTTATTAGATAATGTTTGGTATAATGACTAATTAAAAGTAGGTCTCATGGATATATTCATCTCATAATATTTGTCATATGAAATTTGAATAATATGGTATTTATATAATGGTTGTTAAGTGGCCTGAGTACATTATCTCATTTGATGTTCACAACAATCCTGGGAATTAAATATAGATATTACTATTCCACTGAGAGTAGAGGGAGTTGAGTATCATGATATCTTCTGTGTGCTGCTCCTGGTGTGAAAACTCCCTCCACTAATTCAGATCAATTTTACAGGTGAGAAAGCTGATACTCAGAGAGGACAAGGAACTTGTTTCTTGCCATATATCTAATAAGTTTTAGAGGAGGGATGTGAAAGCAGCTCTGATCAAATTCCCAATTCTGTGTCAAACCCTCTTTCTTTTTTTTTTTCGAACACTGTTGTTGAAAACTTTATTTTTTTGTTATTAAGTTATTTGCTTCCATAAGTCTTAGATTTTTCTCCCCCTCCCTCCCTGAGACCACATGTAATTTTATATAGGTTCTACACACACATTCTTATTAAACACATTTTCACATTGGTCACGTTACATAGAAGAATTAAAATTAATGGGAGAGACTGTGAGAAAAATCATAACAAAATAAGACATCACACAAGAGAAAATATTCTGCTTCATTCTGCATTCAAATTCCATAGTTCTTTCTCTGGATGTGAAAGGTATTTTGCCTTGAGTCCATTGAGAATGTTTTAGGCCCTTGCATTGCTGTGAAGGGCTAAGTCTACCAGAAAAATTCCTCACACACTGTGGTTGTTACTGTGTACAATGTTCTCCTGGTTCTGCTCCTTTCATTCAGCATCAGTTCATATAAATCTTTCCAGTCCTCTCTAAAGTCTTCCTGTTCATCATTTCTTATAGCATAATAGTATTCCATTATATTCATATACCACAACTTGTTCAGCCCTTCCCAAAATGATGGGCATGCCCTCAAATTCCAGTTCTTAGCCACCATAAAGAGAGCTGCTATAAATATTTTTGTACATGTGGGACCCTATACCAGTTTTATGATCTCTTAGGGGTACACTCCTAGAAACTATATAGCTGGGTCAAAGGGTAAGCACATTTTTGTAGCCCTTTGGGCATAGTTTCAAATTGCTCTCCAGAATGGTTGGATCAGCTCACAGCTCCATCAACAATGAAATACTGCTCCAACTCTCTCACATCTTCTCCAACATTTATCATCTTCCTGTTTTGTCATGTTATTCAGTCTGAGAGGTGTGATGTGGTACCTCAGAGTTGTTTTGATTTGTATCTCTCTAATCAATAGTGATTTAGAGCATTTTATTTCACATGAGTATAGATATCTTTAATTTCTTCCTCTGGAACCTGCCTATTCATATTCTTTGACCATTTATCAATTGTGGAATGACTTGTATTCTTGTGTATTTGACTCAGATCTCTATATATTTTAGAAATGAGACCTTTATCACAGACACTAGTTGTAAAACTTTTTTCCCAGTTTTCTGCTTCCCTCTTAATCTTGGTTGCATTGGCTTTGTTTGTGCAAAAACTTTTCAATTTAATATAATCAAAATTATCCATTTTGCACTTCATAATGTTCTCTGTGTCTTTTTTGGTCATAAATTCCTCCATTCTTCATCAATCTGACAAATACACTATTCCTTGCTCACCTAATTTGTTTATAGCATCAATCTTTAGATTGATCATATGTCCATTTGAACTTTATCCAAAAAAGCCCTCATTCCAGTATGCATATTTCCTTATTGTCTTGACTGTCTATTGTATAGTAGATGTTTGGCTTCAGGGCTTGTCACTACATCTATGCCTAGGTAACTCATACACTGGAGGCCCTTTATGTCTTATTTTAAGTAATAATTGGTTCCTCTGGTTATTTTAGGGTAACACGCCACCAACTAATTCTTTTGATAGCAACATTTTATTTTCCAAACTTTACATTGCTATACATCATCTACTGCGATGATGATGAAGATGATGATTTATGAAGATAAAATGTAGTTCTGCTTTGTTTAAAAGAAATTTTATTTCCTGAATTGTATATCTGAACATCTTGAAAATACATCATATGTATATGCATATAATATATCTAATTTAGCCTGGTTTCTGTGTGTTTGTGTGTATGTGTGTATATGTATGTAGATGTGTATGTATTTTCAGAAACCAGGTCTATCTTCTAAAGGTAGATGAGCCCTGTCCATCTGTTTGTTCCATAACAATACCAACACTTGACATTTATTAATGCCATCCCTCTTTTAAATTATCCTGATTTTATACACCCCCTGAAGGTTCTGGGCTTGTTACTCCCCACTCCATCACATCAGCTGTTTCTCCATTACTACTAGTCAGGAAAGACCTTGGCTGTGAACTCCGAGCAGAAGCACTCTTCTTGGTTCCCAGTAAGAGGAGGCTAGCTTTAAAATTCTGTGATTCTTTGATTTCTAGTGAAAGTATCAGATCTTTTCATTTGGGACTGGGACTAGTCAGCCTGAATGGTCATCTACTCCTCTCTTCATCCTGTTGCCAATGTCTTCATCCTGCTCCTTGGCCTACTGATCTCCAGCCTACAGTCACTCACACTTACATTTTGTTGTAAAACAAAATGACCTCCTTAACCCTGCTTTATTTCCTATCCAACTCAGCCCTGTTTACTCTTCAGCATATGATTTCACCTGTAATCCTGAAACAATGTGGTAGAGTACTTATCTTGTAATCAAGGAAACCTGTGTTAAAATCCCACCATCCAACAGATATACTAACTGTGTGATCATGGAAAGTCAAGTATCTTCTGAGCCTCAGAGGTATTATAAAGACCAAATAAGATGATGAAATAAAGGTGTGTATCATACAGAGTGTCCCAAAAGTCTTAGTGCAGTTTTAAGTGTTCATCCCTGCACTAAGATTTTGGGGCACCCCGTGTGTAAAAATAATTTTTATAAGTAAATGCTAACTATTAATATTACTAGTAGAATTAGAATTATCCAATAGAACGTGAGCTTCTTGAAGTCAGGGGCTATTTTGTTGTCTTTGCTCCGTCCGCATCTAGCACAGTCCTTGCATATAGATGATTAATAAATGCTTTTTTAAATTTTTTTACTACTTAATTGAATTTGTTGAGGTTCCTTCATCTTCTACTTCAAAATATTCCTGTGCCTATGCCCATGCTTTCTCTTTCCCTTTTAAAAAGTTTTAAATTGTATTTATTTTATTTTGAACTTAAGAAATAAAACAAGGATTTCTGTAACATAGTAGAATAGAAGATTATACATGAAACTGCAAATATATTATGTACAACTTGCTATTCTTTTTAAATGTATAGTAAAATTATCATGTAACTTTCTTTTTTTCCTTTTTTCCTTCCCTACCCCTCACCACCCTAGACATGACTATCATCACACACACACACACACACACACACACACACACACACGAGTAAAACCATTCTGTACATCTATTTATCAGTTCTTTCTCTGGATGCATCCTTTGGAGTTAGCTTGGGTATTTCAATCAAAATGACTTAGTGACTCAAAATTGTTCTTAAAACATACAATGTTCTTTTGATTCCGCTTATTTCACTGTTACTTTATGCAATTCTGTCCATGTTTTTCCAAGATGATTTTGCATAGCTCAGTAGTATTCCAGCGCAATCTTATACCACACCTTCCACAATTTCCAGATCTTTGCCACCACAAAGATAATTGGTGTAACTATTTTAGAATGTATAGGTTCTTTTTTCCTTTTTCCTAATCATCTTGTGAAACAGACTTCATAGTAGTATCACTGGGTCAAAGGGTATAAGCAGTTTACTAACTCTTTGGGCATAATTCCAGGCTGCTATCCAAAAAATGGATGAGTTCACAGTTTCACCAATAGGAAATTAGTGTCCCAATTTTTCCACATCCCCTCCAATATTTGTCACTCTCCCCTTCAATGATTTTAACCAATCTGATAGGTATAAAATGATATCTCAAGGTTGTTTTAATTTGCATTTCTCTAATCAATGATGATTCAGAACATTTTTTTCATATGGCTATAAATTGTTTTGATTTCTTCATCAGAAAACTAACTGTTCATATTCTTTCACCACTTATCATTTGGGGAATCATTTGTATTCATATAGACTTGACAGAGTTCTTTATATATTTGAAATGTGATACCTTTATCTGAGAAACTGTCTATAAAATGTTTTCTAATTTTTCTGCTTTTATTCTGATCTTAGCTTTTTGCTTTATTTGCTCAAAACCTTTTTAATTTAAGGTAGTCAAAATTATCCATTTTATACCTCTCACTGTTCTCTGTCCCTTGTTAATTCATAATTGTTTTCCTATCCATAAGTCTGATAGGGTAAAGTGTTTCATGTCCTTCAAATTTTCTTGTAATATCTCCCTTTACATCTAGGTCTTCTATCCATTTTGGTCTTATCTTGGTAAATAGTGTAAGTTATTGGTCTATGCCCAATTTCTACTGGACTGCTTTCCAGTTTTCCCAACAATTTTTCCCTAGTAATGAATTCTTATCCTCAAAACTTAAATCTTTATACTCATCAAATACAAGGTTACTATATTTATTTGCTGCTGTAAATTTTGTATGTCTACTCTTTTCCATTGATCTACCTTTCCATTTGATCAGTACCAGGTAATTTGGATAGTTACTGCTTTACAATATAGTTTAAGATCTGGTACCACTAAACCTCCTTCCTTCATATTTTTTTTCATTAGTTCCTTTGATATTCTTGGATTTTTCTTCTTCCAAATGAATTTTGCTATTGTTTTTCCTAATACAGTAAAATAATTTTTGGTAATTTAATTGGAATGTTATTGAATATAGAAATTAGGTAAAATTGACATTTTTATTATATTGGCCCTGCCTACCCATGAACAATTAAGATTTCTCCAATTATTTAAATCTAATTTTATTTGTATGAAAAGGTTTTTTTATTATCTTTTTTCATGTAGTTTCTGGGTTTGTTTGACAGGTGTACTCCCAAGTATTTTACACTGTCTAGAGTTATTTTAAATGTGGTATCTTTTACCCTCTCTTCTTGCAGGAGTTTGTTTATAATATACAGTAATATATGACCACGTTTTCTCTCTCCTTTCTGTCTGATAAAGGGAAATGTACTAGGAGGTTGAGAATTCGGAACTAAAAATAAATCAGATTTTAAAAAGCAATACAAATGCAGAGTTTAACGTAGGAAAGACAGAGATCTATTTCTTCCTCTGAGAAAGGACAAGAGAAAGAGCAGGGGATATAAGACATAGAGGAACAGTTCAGGTATAGCTCTAGAAGTAACATCTTCATTCTCTGAGGAATATTGAATACAGGCCATGCACTAAGAACAAGGGAAGAAGGGGAGGTTGGTGTGATGTATAAGGTGGAGATTATCCCTTTACCTCTATAGATCTCTTCCACTTTTTTCAGGGGTATCTCTCTGTGGTGAGAAATATGGATGAAGTGATTGTCATTCTGACATGTCATAGGATGAAAAGGGACAGGAAGCAATATCCTTACAGAATTACTGTCCAGACAACTTCACTGTGTAATCAATGATGCCCTGTTGTCATGAAAGGGTATTATAAAGCACCCTCCTAAATGCTTGATTACCTAATTTACCATGCGATCATGACTTGGGTAATTATAAGAACATAGTCCAGTAGGTCTAGGGGAAAATGTAATTAATTACTAATATTAAAAAATAATTTTTAAAAGTGGGAAGGGTAAAACCATTGAAAAAGGGGAGACCATTATGTCTGATCCATGTTTGTTTTTAGGTTTGGGGAGTAGAGGGAGAAGATTTGAGTAAACTGATTTAAAAAAAGTAGTAAAAATTTAAATTTAGTAGCTGTTTATTTTTTATTTTAAAAGATTCTGTTCAAAAGTACTAGTAAGTGGAAGTATATTTTTTTTCTTATCTGAGCAACAGATTTAAAATATACAGGCTCATAAGGACAAATACATATATATATAATATATGTATAATATATATGTATGCGTATATACATGTGTATACACACACACAGAGTACTTATTCATTAGCCTGTATATGAAATTAAACAGCCTCCTGTATCAGAGTGTGTAACTGATTTTAGATATTTCTAGGAACAGGAAAATGATGAAAAGGGAAAGGGGGAGAAAGGAAATTGATATAATGTCAATTTCATATTGAACCTTATAATTCTGAAATTGAAGTATATATTAATCAAAGATAAGTATACTTTGCTTCATATACACAACAAAGAACAGGTCAGGAACCAGGAATATTTCATTTTTTTCATCCTGAACATACTTTTTTACTGTCAATTAATGTTGCAATTTTATAGAAAGGATGAAAGAAAATGCCCTTCCTTCTTCCCAAGGCTAATCTCTCGACCCCATGTTTTCAATCCCATCCCTTCCTTTCAAGGTCTTGTTCTCTCAGTTATCACATTTCCCCAGCTTCTTCCATTGCTTTTCTACCTGCTCTTTCCTTTCTGCTTTCCAACATACATTGATTTCCCCCTATCACAGAAACATTTGCACTTGATCTTATTGCTAGTCATTATTTGGTTTGCACTTTTCTTTTGTTGTCACATTTCTTGAGTAAATTGTCTATAACTAAAACTATAGTTATCCCTTCCACATAGCAGGCGTTAGGGGTACAGCACCCCCACAACCTGGATAATCCGCATAAAGTTTTTTGACCCTTCCTTCATACCAGAGAAGAGGTCTGAATGATTATGGTATTAAAAAATAAAATATGTTAATATTATACAATACCTTACATATAATTTATGCATTTCTGAGTTCCTAAACTTTTTCTGTGTTATCTTCTGGCCTTCAAAACTCCCCAAAATTCTCATTTAATTTCTTATGCTGACTCACGTATGGAAAAACCACAATGGGGAAAGTCATAATGTGGGCGGGATGTCTGTACTTGTCCTCCAAAGATTCTTTGTCCTTGTATTTTTGCTTACCCCATGCTACCTGCTCCTCCCTGCACCTACTTGATTTCCATTTTTTCATTCACCTGTTCAAGTTTTACCTGTTGTCCATTTAGCAATGAATTGTACATCTCACATACCTCATTATTCTCCTCTTGTAACCACCGTGCATTCCTAAAAGCTACATCCTGCCAAGCAGATTCTATTTTTTCCATAAGAATAGTGTTAAAATTGAAGTTTGGTTTCCCTACCAGGAAATCAATCAGTATTATAGATTATGGACATGATGAATAATCAGATAAACAGGTGGGTGTGAATATGATACATACAAATGGGTATGAATACAATATATACACTAATTACTTATGAGTCCCCAGAATGCCAATATGTTACATATAGAGTTGAACATACAAGTCATCCTTATTCCTGCTCTCATTCTTGTCCCTTTTATAAACTTTGATCTCAGGGGAGTTCACGTTTTCCAGCAATATTGCTGGTGCTGGATATACTTCCAACCTGTTCCCACCTCCGTTAGCATTTGCCTCTTTTACTTGCACTGTTACTACGTCTGTGAGCTGTGCCTCTCTCTTCAGAGGATACCTTAAAAATTAAAAGCTCTGTTTCTTATTGTTTGGAAAAGCACACACAATTAATTTACTTACATTTACTTTTTGTTGTGGCTCAGCATTTTTAGGACTGTTAATAATAGCCCAGTAGTGCTTTACCCAGTACTCTTTTCCTCCATGTCACCCTCCTTTAGAACACACTAGGCTAATCCTATCGGGAAAGTGGGAACCCACTCTGTCCTAATGAAGAAATTCTCCATATGCACACAGTCAGAAGTTCCCTATCCATAGACAGGCAAGACCTCTGGATGTGACCTTCCGATCACACCATCCTCATCACCTTTTCCCCACTTAAACCAAAAGGTCAGATACAAGATCATTCTGATGCAGTTCTGCTAACTAATGCCAAATGTGCTAGGCCAGGTCAGACTCAGGATTGAAATAAAGTGAGACACTCATACCTCATACAACACTTAATGAAAAAAAAAGTTTATTTTTCCTGCAAAGATACAGCACTGGGTCAGGTCGATGCAGGCCCTTCCCCCTCCATACAGAAACACATAATGGTCAGAAACATGTGTTGACTTTCATGATACGGGGACATCTGTTAAGTCTGAGGCTCACTGACTCTCTGCACACTGTCCTTTTTATACACTGCACAACAGAGAAGCCACGTCAAAGGTTCAAACCCCAGTTCCCTGGATCAATGTCTCAGAGACAGTCTTTTAGAGAAAAATTAGCCCAGCCTCTATGACAGGACCCCAGCAGATATTGCTTCTGTCATGAGCCCATTAGTGCAGCTTTGAGAAGAGTTTCAAAGATGAAACTAAGTAAGGCAAGAATGGTATCTTGACTGTCTAGAATGCTGTTAGAGTCGTCCATGCAGGGATCATCAAATGGACAAGTGAAAGACTGCCAAAGATGAGATAGGTATTGTGCAGCATCCAAGTGATGCAGACAGAATTCAAAGCAGGAAAAAGCAGAGGCTGACTGCTGTGATTTTACCCTCCTGTTGTTAACGTTTTTATACCTTCTCTTGTCTTATCTCCAGGGAGTAGGGACTGCATATCAGTATTTCAGTTCATATTATCTCTTCTTTTAGAATGTAAACTCCTTTAAGGCAAGTTCCATTTCATTTTTGTCTTTGTATCTCCAGTGCTTTGCACATGTCTATTTTTCTGTCATTTCAGCCATTTGGGGGTTTTCTTGCAAAGATACTGGAGTGGTTTACCATTTCTTTTTCCAGCTCATTTGACAGATGAAGAAACTGAGGCAAACAGGGTTAAGTGACTTGCCTAGGGTCACACAACTAGGGACACAATTTGAACTCAGGTCTTCCTGACTCCAGGTCTAGTACTCTATCCACTGTGCCACCTTACTACCTTGTATACAGTAGTTGTTTAATAAATCCTTGATTAATTGATAGTTGTTCAATAAGCCTGAGCCCCAAATTTTTCTTTGGACTGATTCCCTACTTAAATGCCACATTTGTCTATAATGTCAGAATCAAAGCATCAAATGTGAGAGCTGTGAAACTGTAGAGACAGAATTTGTGACTTGTTCTGGGTTACAAATCATTCATTTTTATCTTCTTTTAACAATAAATTATTCTAAGAGATTGAATTTCAAATAGATTTAGTTATTATAAAAGAGATGTACAATCATGATCCCACCTTTATAAAGAGAATAAGATCTGACATCATTTTCTTGAATAATGACATGAAAAGTGCTATTGGTCGGATCAGTGTTCCATCTAGCCCAGAGTTCCATTTCTGACTGTCACCAAAAGAATGGCATATTATAGTTTTCTCTCTTAAGATCAACCTCAAAGGTTAAATATATAGGTAAATAGATATAGATATAAAACGAAGCATTCATATTTCCCCTGATGATCTGTAATGAGCCTGTCATAGATCACTACAAATTGCAGAACAGAAAAACCTAAAGGGACCTTGTAGAACATCCTCTTCAGACCTATCATTTTACCTAGAGAGACAGTTAAGGAGCAAACCTATGGTTTCACTGATACAGGGAACTCCTAAGTGAGGAAACTCTACCAAAACAGATAGTCCCCTTCTCTGCTGCTTGAATTTGAGAACATTGCCTCAGGCACTGGGACTAATCAGGTGACTTGCTAGGGTACATCACCAGTCATAGAACCCAGGCCTTCCTGGCTCTAGCTCTGGGACCAACTCTATATAGCCTATTGCCCCTCACTCCTGAAATTACATGTCTTTTTTTTGAAACTTACTTTATAATAGTAATTTTATTATTAATATATCAAACATCAAGGTGATACAGTGAATAGTGTACCAGATTTAGAAAGATAATTGAGTTTGAAGGCTACCTCAGATATCACCTTTGTCAGACTCAGTGTCCTCATCTGTAAAACAGGAATAATGAAAGCACCTTTCGTTGTTCATTCATGTCTGACTTTTTATGACCCCATTTGGGGTTTTCTTGGCAAAGATACTGGAGTGGTTTGCTATTTCCCTCTCTAGCTTATTTTACAGATGAGGAAACTGAGGTAAAGAGGGTGAAGGGACTTTCCCAGCAACATCCAGCTAACAAGTGTCGGTCAGATTTGAACTAATGAAGGTGAGTTTTCCTGACTCCAAGTCTGGCATTCTATCTACTGTACCACCTACCTACCCTTAAAAGCACCTACTACCTCACAGGATTGTTGTCAGGATCAAATGAAATAATATACATAAAGTGCTTTATACACCTTAAAATGCTACATCAGTGGCTAGCTATTATTGTTATTATTAAGGTAAGTTTCAAGAAAGGCTTATGTCCATTGATTTATATGAGACTTTTTGGAAACTGACTTCCATAATAATAAATTTCTTTATATTGTATTCTAATAACAACTATAGGTACTGAATAGAAAATTAAAATAGCCATATTAAATAATTCACAATCACCCATTAAATAGTTTATAATGCATATTATGCCAAATGATGATGTGAGGGATCTAAAAATGAACTCATTTTATTCAGAACTAATTCCTAGTCCCTTAAAAGCTCTATTTACATGTGAGAAGTATAGCATCATTAGTTATGAGGAGAGAAAAACTTCCTTTCCTGATTGGGAAGCCCTGGTTTCTCTTTACAATTCAGGGTCATCCAACAGTATTCATCTTTTCATCCCCCATTATGAGCTCTTGTGTGATGTCAGTTGTAAAGTTGGGTAAAGCCAGGTAGTTAGCCCTCAAGAAAAAGGGGCTGATTGAAATCAGGGGATTATCCTAACGGATCCCAACCCTTAAGCCTTTGGAGCCTCAGAGACACAGAACAGGTGATTCTGGTCATCAATTTCACACCTCTGGATGTGTTAGGTCTCCTTTTTTTTAGGGCTCAGTTTTTTGCATGTGTTTTGCCACCCAGTAGTTTTAGTAATTGTCTTCGGTGTGTTCCTGATACTTTCTTTTCAACTTTCTGATTTTCCTCATTTGCCTCATTCTTAGAATGTGTGCTTCTATATTTATTTAGATAGACCAGCTCCAAATTTCTCTGCTTCCATGGAAACCACCTCCCAGAATGCTCCATGCTATGACAGCCCTGGAGACACAGGTGAGTCCAGTACAGGTCCACTTTAGAAGCCCCTAAGATTACTTCCATAAAGTTACAGGCTAACACTTCCAGAATTTCATACAATAAATAGGCTGAGCTGTGGAATTTTATTATTTGTCTTGATTTTTTTTTAATACACCATTATTTGTTGGAACATATTATAGTGGCTTTCATCTCAAACTACTTTTTACAATGGTAATATTAATTTCTCTTTGCTAATATTCAAAATCATTTCCTCTTATCTCTACTCCTTTCCTTTAATTCAGAGTTCTTTTAGCATTATTGAAGTTTCAGGGTGTGAAGAGACTGTTCTAAGAAGTATTCTCCATTTTTTTGACCTCCCGTGTCTTACGTTTCATTATTATCTCAGTAGTTAGGCTATTTATATTACATTTGATGTAGGCTGTGAAGTAGCATAGTAAATACAGCACTGAACCTGAAGTCAGAAAGACCTGACTTCAACCCTGCCTCAAACATTTCTAGATGTATGACCCTGGTCAGGTCACTTAATGTCTGTTTGCCTCAGTTTCCTTATCTGTAAAATGGGAATAATATTGATAATAACACCTATCCTTGTTGTGAGGATCAAAATGTAAAGTTCTTTTCAAATCTTAAAGTATGATATAAATGTTAGCTCTTAGCATTTACTTTGTGGAGAAATCAGAAAATATATTTCTTGGGGAAAATATTAAAATTACTGGTATTCGTTTCATCTTATAAAATGATATCGTTTGGTCCACTGAAATCTCTAGCATTTGACAAGAATTTGGTCCTTAAAGATAATAATTGCTCACATTTATGAAGTGATACAAGATGCTTTATACACATTGTATCATTTCATCCCCACAATAATTGTGAGAGTGGAATACAAGCATTGTGGTCTGCACTGGAGATGTGAGGAAGCTGAGTCTGAGATAAGATGGGTCATTTGTCCAAGGTTACATGCTAACAAGTGCTGGCCTTGGAATCTCTAGCTTCTTTCTAAGACCAGGGCCCAATTGTCATGAATCCTTTTTTCTGATTTCCCCAGGTGCCACTGCCACTCCCAAACAAAGGATTTTTTCTGTTTACTTCGTTTATATTTGATACTACTTATATGTGTACATATCGTTTCCCATAATAGAAAATAAGTTCTTTGAGGATAGGGCCAGTTTCATTGCTATCTGCATGTGCCTGGTATAGACTAAGGACTTGATCAGCGCTTGCTGATCAGTTGATTGATCAATCCTAGGCTGTGTCTGACCACAGATTGAATATTTCTAACTTCCTCTCGCACTGCCTCTACACCTAAAGTGCTAAGTGGGTTGGTGTTCTTTTTTTCCAGCTGCATAGCAATGCTGCCTTTTAAAAAAGTACCATGAGGATTTGGTTGGAGGGGAGTATCTCACATGACATCTCTGCCCATGGAGGAGGAGATGAGAGAACATGCTTCTGGGATATCTGATGAGGAAAAGTTAGGAAAGTACCCTGGAGAGGATGTGGAACACAGGATGTGGAACTACCTCTGGTCTGTTAACCGTGTGTTAAGTGAGAGGCTCTTTGGCTTCTGAGGCATTCAAAAATGAGATCAGTTTATTGTCATTATCTTTGACTTTGGAAGAATGTGCTCCAAAACAGAAAGCCAAAAGGCAGAATCAGTTCTAGATTATGTTCTTGTATATCACAGGTCAGGAATATCAACTTTTGATTTCTTAGTTTTTGAAGACTGATCATCTAAGGAATATTCATTCTGTATTTTGGTTGAAATATAGGTCAAGATACAGCAGTTGCAAAAATTGAGGACTCCTCACAAAGTCCTGATGACAGGTTGTCTGAAACCATAGAAGGGGATGAAGAGGAGCGATATAATAATGATAAATATGTTGGGAAAAATGTTGCACCATTGGAGTTAATGACAGAGGTAAAGTTTACTTGCATGTTATTATATATTTGAAAGTCACATTGGTACATCTTTGCAAAAAATAATTATTAAACCTACCCATGCAGATATTTACCTGGTCACCATCTTTGAGACCCACTTCCAGAGTCTTCCTGGAGTCTCCCTGATGTGCTAATGGCAACACTCATTCAGAAAGAGGTTCAGGGCAAAGCAGTTATGCTTCAACAGCTCTGTTTCCTCTTACTAAGATTATCTTGGGATACATCCTGAGGGACATCAACCCACCCTTTACTGTCTCTGTTTGCTCAGTGTTCCCTTGACACCCACAATGCCTTTTCTCCTCCCTTTGCATCTCAGATTCCTATCTATGTTTTAAAGCCTGGCTGAGATTTTCTTTTGCAACTCTTTAATGTGCTTAATCATGGAATATTTTGTATTATAGTGCAGTTTTTGTCTTATCTCCCTACTAGACTAACTCTAGTTAGATGTGGTAATATCTAAATTTTGTATGGAATATCAGTTAACTGCATCCAGATGCTTAATAATGAAGAAGAAAGAAGATGGTGGGAAAGAGAGAGAAGGATGAAGGAAGAGGAGATGTGCAATTCATTTAGTATTTTTCTCTACCTGGTTTTATTTTTTTTTAACTTCTTTCCCACTAACATCAATTAGAATTAAATACCTTATTTGTGAAACTTGAATCCAGGCACCATGGTGTGCTAGATACTTCTTTAGAACATTTATTGACACAGCAGCCCTCCAGTTTATATATAAACTCATATGTAACTTAAGATAAAACAGCACATTAGAACACAAAACTTATATGAACATGTAATGATCGCTCTGTTGGGGATAGAGGAAGTCCCCTCCATTTTCTTCAGGTTCAGTAACCAGATCCAGGATCCCAGATCTAGAATTAGGAGGGACCCCTCAAGCCTATTTGATCCCAAACTCAGTACACTGTTGAGAAGATGAAAGAGAAGAGTTAAGTACCTTGCTCAGAGTCATCCAGGTAGTAAGTGCCAAAGCCCCATGGGATTTGACCCCAAGTCTCAACTCCAATTCTAGTACTTTTCCCCCTGCAACTATTCTACCTGGAAAGGAGTGAGATATATCTATTTATTCCCTACATTTGTCTAATTGTTTTTATTCATAATATTAAAAATGGATATTTGGAAATTCTAGAATTATAACCCAATACATTTTTAAATCATCTGTTCAGTAAAAAATTAAGTATGTTTTTGTTTTTACTGTCATCATTTAATATGTCTAAGCTGCAAGAAAGGTAAAATAATGAAAATTTGGCATAGCTACAAATTCACTTGTGTTTTCAGGAAAATTATAATTTATAATACATAATTTTTACATATGAAATAAAGATACTTTTTCTTGCAACTAAATGGTTTTTGAAGTGTTCTGAGATTCCTAGATGAAGGATTAAATAGATATAAAATATTACCTTTCTTGCTCTTGTTATCACAGAGACTTGAAAGGTATGAATAAATCATCTAGTTCAAAAAAACCTCTTCCCTTACTCCTTCAACTCGAGGTGGGAAAACTTCGGCCTCAAGGCTACATGTGGCCCTCTACTCAGTGCAGCCCTGGTTGGTTCAGTCAAAGGGCTTCATTTGAGGACCTAGAGGGCCACATATGGTCTTGAGGCCACAGGTTCCCCACCCCTGCCTTAAACAAATGCTTAAGATCAATAATAAAGGTGTAGTAATACTAAGGTAAAACATCACTTTGTTCTTACTATCTAGAGTATAGAATTTGGTTACATAGAAGAATATTACTAAAATGTAGCAAACTGAATTCCTGCACAGTTGACTCCACTTACATTTTTGATCCTTCACAATTCAAAACCAATGGGTGATACCAATTTATATGCTAATGAAAAATGCATGATTGCAAAGATTGTACTTAAACGGATTAAATCCGTTTATACCTATGTCACTGTGCCATGCATTTTGAAGTATAAAATAAATGCACATGAATAAGTTTCCTAATGCCATCTTTCCTGATTCTTGATGCTGAACTGAAGCTGTTCCTTGAACAAATCTACTTAGTTCTTAAAAACAAATGGACAATTATTAAATGTTAATAATTCTATCATTTAGGTTTTGATGATCAAATATAGAAAAAAAATCCTAAGATATTGTCTTATCAAAGTAGATTACTACCACATCCCTACTATGAAATTTCATGAGGAAAGAAAAATTCCTCTGGCATTTTTCCATTAAAAGTAATGCATAAGAAAAGTGAATAGAAAATAAAAACCTGTATTTGAATCCACACTATTTGAAATCATAATTATATACATTTTGGTCATTGCTCCCAGCTCAATAGAAATATATGGTGTGAATTCAAATAATTCAACCACTTCAGGAGATTTATTAGTCTTACTAATCAGGACCCATCTATAGTTGTGCCTGTGCTAATGATTTTATCATTAAGTGGTTGGAAGGATGATGTTGAAATGGAGCATCATGGGAAAAGATTCCTTTAAGCAATCTTCATTTAGATAAAGGAACTAAATTACTCATCATGTAAAGTCCTATAACTATGATAGGAATGTTGCCTGTCTTCAAAGAAGAGGTGTATCCATCTATCCTGACATCTTTTTATATTAAAAATTCATGTAGAACTTTATTTTTTTAATATTTTACTTATTTTCAATTACATGTAAAAACAATTTTTAACATTCTTTTTCAAAAAATGTTGAGTTCCAAATTCTCTCCCTTCCTCCATTTCCTCCCCCCTTCATTGATATTTGTTATAGGTTATACATGTGCAGTCCTGCAAAACATATTTCCATATTAGTCATGTTGTGAAAGAAAACATAGATCAAACACCCCGCCCCCGGACATAGAACTTTAAAAATACTTTTCTCACAACTTTGCTGTGAGGTAGGGAGTAAAAAGGTATTATTATGCCTATTGTATAGAGAGAGAAATCAAGATACTAAGGGGTTAAATGACTTGCCCAGGATCACAGAGCTAATAAGTATCAAGTCAAGTCAACAAGCATTTCTTAAGCACCTACTATATACCAGGCACCTAGCTAAGCACTGACTATACAAAGAAAAGCAGAAAGAGCCTCTGCTCTCAAAGATCTCACAGTCTAATAGATGATATCTGAGGCAAAATACAAACTTGGGACTCCTGATTTCAAGTCTACCATTCTTTCCACAATAGATATCAGACTATTTCTCATATCATTTATATTTAGCATTCATCCTTGTGATTTTAATACTATGAATATAAGGAGCCAAATACTTTTATTTCATATTCAGTTATAATATAGTATATAAATATATTTATCATATATAACTATAATATATTGTAATTATATTTAATATTGTAAATATAATGAGCCAAATATTTTATTGGTTATTCTGCTTTAATGTTAAATATATTTTATTTATATTTATTCAATATTTCCCAATTACACTCATTTTTAACATTCATTTTTTAAAATTTTGAGTTCTAAATTCTCTCCCTCCTACCTACCCCTCCCCCACCCCTTGAGAAGGTAATATATCAGTTATTACTTGTAAAGTCATGAAAAACATATTTCTATATTAGCCATGTTGCAAAAGAAACACACCCCCCCCGCCAAGAAAACCAAGAAAAATAAAGTGGAAGAAGTATGTTACAATTTGCATTCAGAGTTCATCATGGACAGCATTGTTCATCATGGATCCTTTGGAATCGCCTTGGGTCACTGTCTTAATCAGAGTAGCTAGGTCTTTTACAGTTGATGGCAACAATATTGCTGGTGTTGTATACAGTTTCTTCTGGTTCTGCTCACTTCACTTTGTATCAGTTCATTTAAGTCTTTCCAAGTTTTTCTGAAACCATCCCTTTTACCATTTCTTATAGCACAATAGTAATCAATCAAAATCATATACCACAACTTGTTCAGCCATTCCCCAATTAATGGATGTCCCCTCAATTTCCAATTCTTTGCCATCACAAAAAAAAAAACTGTTGTAAATGTTTTTGTACAAATAGGTCATTTTCCCTTTCCTTTGTTCTCTTTGGGATATAGACTTGTTATTACGAGGTCAAAAGTTATATACAGTTTTATAGTCCTTTGGACATAATTCCATAGTTCTCCAGAATGGCAGAACCAGTTTACAACTCCAACAAAAGTATATTAGTTGTCTCAATTTTTCCACATCCCTTCCAGCATTTGTCATTTTCCTTTTCTGTTATGATAGCCAATTGACAGATATGAGGTGGCACCTCATAGTTGTTTTAATTTGCATTTCCCTAATCAATAGTGCATTGTTTTATGTGACTGTTGATAGCTTTGATCTCTTCTTCTGAAAACAGCCTGTTCATATCCTTTGATCATTTATCAATTGGGAAATGGCCTATATTTTTATAAATTTGGCTTAGTACATCATATATTTAATAAATGAGGCCTTTTTAAAAGAGAAACTTGCTATAAATCTCCCTCCCTTCCCCTGTGTCCTGCTTTTCTTCTAATTTCGTTTTTGAAATAAAAAAAAAATATGCCCTCTGTTAAACCTGATTGCAGTCAAACTTTAACCCACTGCCTATTGACAGTTAAAACATAATCTTTTAGTAAAAAAAAAAATTTATGTAAACAGTTGCCCTGGCATTCTGCCTACTTCATTCTGTGATGAACAGTGTAGCCAGAAATAGGATGTTTTCATGGTTGACACATATAAGTTGTTTTCTTCTTCTCCAGCACTCCTTCAGTGGATCCATGTTTTCATTGATTTCCCTGTTTATTGCTTCCATTTGAATTGTTTTAGGAAGATTCCAAAGATCACCTAGCAGGATAGGATACCAGATACTGAGGTCCTTTCTCAAACAAAACTGCTAAGCATTCAAACTGAACTGCAGAAGGTGCAACTCCGATGCGCTAGCCACATTGTTCAAAATTGTCCAACCTACAATAAAAGAGACGGAGGCAGAGGTCTGAGCCAATGGCATTTTATTAAAGGGTCCATGATTCCTTCTGATGAAGCTGACCTCAGATCTTCCTCATGATCTGAGATACCCATTCCTTCCAGGACTCTATTTTTATAGGGTTGATACCTAGATATTCTTGAAGAGCTATACCAATACAGAATAATTCCATCAATTGACATGTGATGCAAAAGCTAAAATAAGCAAAATGATACATCAACAGGATCACAGATTGGGTAAAGCAAGAAATATTCACTGACTAAGTGCTCATATGATGATCATATGATGGTAACCTGCTCATGCTGGACAGAAGAGAATGGTCCAGAGGACTTTCCATGTAATCGAATCACTTCTGCCACATTGGGCTTGGTCACCATGACAAGGAAAAACAAGGGTGGAGGACCTCTAGTTAGGGTCCTATGATTAAGCAAGTGAACTTGCAATCTTCAGCTAATAGTTCTTGGGTCAAATATGTAAAACTTATAATCACTATCTCTAATATAATCCTATCAAATTGAGTGATACTGATTGGAATAGCATAGGGGTCCTCAATGAATGAACTTTCTCATAAGGAAAAAGAAAAAAAAAGCAGCCATGATATGTAATAGTAGTTCCAGTTAACTTTTTCACATTTTAACTTTTGGAAGTTGCTCCTCAATTCAGTTTGCCCTGTTCTTAGAGACCTCATCAACATTCCCAGTGAGATTTAGAACCTCATCATCCTCCCCAGTTGTCAGTAGTGCCTTTCCATAGACAGGTTGCTTGGGCAGCCTTCTTAAGGTAGTCAGACTGCCAGACTTAAAGCTGGTTTAAGATTCTGGGGAGCATTTCTATTTCTGTTAGGTGCTTTGTCTGAACATGGACTGTAATAGTAAATGTATTTGCAGCCAATGATGCCTAAGCTTTAGGACTTTTAAAGTGAGTCACTGTATCCTGGTTGATAAACAAATTCACCTCTTCAATGCCAGGAATATTGTATACTCCTAGTTTCTTTAAGGAAAACTGAAGTTTCTTATATACTGTGGCAGTTCTATGAACCACCTTCTTATTTCACCAAGCAGTTCCTTTCCCACTCAAGTATTATTTGTGCCTGCAACCTAACAAGTTTCTCTGGTTCATAATTGTTTTTTTCATTATGCTGGATTGGGAACAAAACTGTGCAGATGACCGGAGGTTACTTTTGGGGTTGAAGGTAGACAAGATAAAGATAGGAGAATACTCAGGGTAGCAAGATGGAAGCCAGAGAGGAATCCAGAAGTGATGCCTGGCCCCAGGAACTATCTTTTGCCACTTACTTTATTCCCAGTGCTAGCATAGTGCCTGGCACATATTAAGTGCTTGATACATGCTTATTCATTGACTGGTTCTTTGTCATCTACAGATTTAATAAGAACGCAATCTATGCCTTTTTCCAATCAGAGTTAAAAAGGTTAAACAGTGAGACTAAATATAGACCATTAAGGTCTCCATTGGAGACCTCCTTCTAAGTTAATAAATTTATAATATTAATATTATTTATAATTTGTTATGTTGAACAGTTAATATTCTTGGAACCCAGTCATTCCGCTAATTTTTAATCCATGTAATTACACTATTGTATAACCCACAACACTACATCTTTTCCACAAGAATAGCAGGAAAGACTAAATTTAGTTAAATACATTGCCAAAATCTAGTAAACTGTATCTATACCTTCCTTCTAATCTACCAGTTAGTAATCTACTTGCCAAAATAAGGTTAGTCTGGAATGATCTGTTTTTATATAGTCATACTGGTTCTTTGGTATTACATATTCATTTTTAGATATTCACTAACCACCATTGCTATTATAAAATAATACATTATAGAATTTCTCTAGGAATCAGAGTCAAACTTATCACTAACAGATTCCATTCTCTCCCCCCCTTTTTTTTAATTGGAACATTTATTCTTCCTCAATCCTCTCCAATTAGTGGCTCATCAATTATCCCTATCACTTCTTTCTATTCCTGAGGCTATAGCTCATCTAGAACACATAACTTGAACTCATTCAGTGTTGTTAAGTGTTCAGCTAATACCTTACTTAAATTGGGCATCAGTTCTCTCTTAGCCATTTTTGTTCTGTCCTTTCCAATTCATTTTTTCTTGTCAATTCTTACTTAACTTCTAACTTTTCAGCCACTGGAAAGGATAGAATAAAAATGACTAGTAAGTAGTCAATATCCAAGAGAAGTAAAGAGATATTAAGTTCTTTTGAAGAGGAAATAAATTGTTAGAAACTCTTTTGTTCAATTACATGCTAACAAAACTGATAAATAAAATGGATAGTTACACAAATATAAGGTTGCCATATAAATAGAACAAGAAATGGAGGATTTAAACAAGCCCACTTCAGAAAAAAATTGAATAAACCATAAATGAGCTTCTAAAGAAAGAACCACAGAGTCAGATGGATTTACAAATAAGTGAACAATGAACCCCTTCATCACTGTTTGCAAAAATAAAGAAGCTATCCCACCAAACTCTTCACCTATGTATAAGACAAATATGGTCTTGAGTGAGAGAAAGGAGGGCGAAAAACTCCTTGTCAGAAAAAGCAGGAAAATAAGAATCAAGAGACTCTACTTTCTCTTTGATGTCAGTTATCACCCCATCTGCCCTTAATAGGGATCCTAGCCTCCTTTGATCCTCCTCTTTCCACCAACAAAATGCTTTTTTTAGTTCTCCCTAGCTTTCCTCCTCTTGAAGAATTCTTCTCCCTAGCACTCTTGATACACTTTTACAGACCATGCCATGCCTTTGTATCTGTCCCTTGCTAACTGACCCTGCTTATATTTTCCACTCAGTTTTTAAAAACCCAAGATATTTTTTGTGTTCCCTGTGGAGCTATGTTGGTCTCTTTAAATAAGCCCCCTTTGCCTTCCTCATTGTAATTGGTCTCCTTTCTTTAAGTTTTCACTGTTGAGAGATTGCTATCCCACCTAGGTTGACTTCTATAGAAATAATCCAAAGTATCCTATCTTTCCCTCCTTTGAAGCCTTTAAAATCCTTCCTTCCAAAAATCTATCCCTAGAGGAAATTTATGTCCATATTTCCTTTTCTATATTACAAACCCAGGAAAATAGGAGTGGTTACTTTATTAAAATCATACTCAACAGCAAGCATTTATTAAGCACTTACTGTGTGCCAGGCATTCTACCTAACAACTAGTGATAGAGAGAGGCAAAACTCATATCCTTGCTCTCAGCAAACTCACATTCTAATGGGGAAGACAAGGTGCAAACAGCAAACATACAAAATACATCCAATGTAAGTGGAAAGTAATCTTTAAGGGACAGTTCTGGTGAGCTGGGGGGGGGTGCAATAGGCAAGGACTGATGGGATTGGAGCTGAGTCAGGAGATGGGACATTCCAAGCATGAGGAATGGCAGTGAAAAAGCACCTCATGAGGAGCTGGAGTGTGGTATTTGTGGAATGAACAGTGTTGCTGGGAGTGTAAGAAGACTGGAAACTTGGCAGGGTCCAGTTTCCTCTCAAGGTTCCCATTCTTTTCCCTCCAGCACCAGTTCCTATGTATTAAGAGAGTCAAATCCATAGCCAAAACTTCCTTTGTGGGTTCTTCTGCCTTTTGAAGGCTAAAAAGTTGTCATTGATTCAAGTCCTGAGATTATTAGCTGCTCTGCTTTTAAGAGAGAGGAAGCTCCAGCAGATGTCTGGATAATTTAAGCCCCCACCATGATTACATCATTCCTCTTTGCCAGGCTTGCGGTCTGTTTCTCAAGTTCCTCATTTACTTCTTTTCTCTATTCAGGTGGTCTATAGAATCCCCCTCTAACAAAATTACTTCTGTTTTTTGCCTTCATCAGTCTTCACCCAAACATTATCCACTCTGTTTACCCATTTGGGTTCTTGGATTTTCTCACTTGAGTTTATCTTCTTAAAATACAGTGCTACCTGATCTTCTTTTATCTATCCCAGGTATGAGATAGCTTCCCTTAAAATCACTGCTGGCAGTGGGTCAGGGGGAATATATGTGCTGACAGCCTTTGTTTTGATCTTTTGACACTAGTAAACTAGGCTGATATCAGAAATACGTTAGAAGACCTGTGTGGCAGATTGTAAATTCCATAAGAACAAAGATCACATGTTACTTATCTTTTTATTTCCCACAAACATAATGTGTAGCGCACTGTTTACACATATGAAGTTCTTAACAAATGGTTGTTGAATAAATTAGGGTCCTTAAAAGACTTTTTGTATGCCTCTGAGTCTACATTTCTTCCATATTTTCATCACATATTTCCATCACAATATATCCTTATTTTCATCACAAATATATGTCAGAATCTCAAAGAAGTGCTAAAACTATGCTGAATTGATTTGATTTTGCTGGAGAATAGTGATGAATTTCATTCCTAATAACATCAAAATCTCTAGCAGTTTGAGCCCATCTATTCTTATGGAGCAAAACCTATAGCAGTGGTTTATCTACTTTAGAGGAAAAGGTATTCTGCTTACTCCATGAAGTTCCTGCCTCAACCGGGGCAACAAGATTGCAGTGGAAAGTGCCCTGAATATTTAGAGTCAGGAGGGAGACCAGCCCCAAGACCCTGCTTGTCATATTTCATTGGTATGTAACTGTGAGCAAATCATTTAAACTCTCTTTTGTAAGAAAGGAATAATATCGATGACTTTTGTGAGGAACAAATTAGATTTTATATACATGTGCGAGTTGTGTGTGTGTATGTGTGTGTGTGTGAGAGAGAGAGAGTATACTGCTTCTCAGACCTTAAAGTACTCTCTTAAGTCAGCTATTATTATTTTATTTGAAATGGCTAATCGTAATAAAAGAAACAGTTGATTGATTTTAGGCACACTTCTAAACAATGTTGTATTCATAATTAGTAGCTAAGGAAAGAGGTAATATCATAAGTCATACTAATATTTAAACCTTAAAAATCTACTAATTGTTCCTTTTTCTTTTAGTTCCTAAGAGCAGTAATGAGCCGAAAGTATGCTGTGGCAAAAAAATTATGTCAATTGAGTAAGTACAGTTTTCTTATGCTTTTCTTTATTCCACTTCCTTTCTTCCTTCCTTTTTTTTCTTTCTTTCTCCCTCCTCTGTTTTCTTTCTTTTTCTCTCCTTCCCTTCCTCCTTTCTCTTTCTCTCCTTGTTTCTTTCTCTCTTTATTTCTTTCTCTCTTTCTTTCCTTGGTCTCCCTCATCTTGCCCAGGCTGAAAAATGCATCATCTAGCCTGTCAGTTAATAAGCAGAAAAGCAGGGGAAGGTGGTGGAGAGGAGTACTTGGGGCGGTGGGGGGCGCATAATGCAGAAGTCATGAGGAGTGCAGCCAGGTGGGAAATCAAGACCTGACTGATCTGGGTTCCTTCCTTGAATGGACATTCTGGGAAGGAAGATGTCTGCTTCCATTCAGAGGGAAGAAGAGGCCCTTGGGGCAGAGGTTCCCATCCCATTATCAATAGGCATGGAAATTTGGACATGCTTTATTTCCAACCTGGGTTGGTTTACCTCTGCATAGCAGCCTGGTATCCCCCCACTCTTAGGGGCTCACTATATTAGGGATAGACTTAATATCTTTGACTCTACTATACCTCAGAACTCCCAAGCTTAAAAGATCAAGATCAGCCTCAGCCTCCCCTTTATTTACTTATTTAGTAAAGAGTAAAGAGTCAAGGATCATGCTGAAAGAGAGCAGTGTTCTCTTTTTTCTTTCTAAATAAGTAAATAATTGTCAAATATAATTTCATATAAAAATATAATGTGCCAGATTTCTCATAAATTAATATAAAATATATATAAAACTAATAATACTCTATAATATATACATATATGTGCACTTATTCACACACACACATACAATAGTTAAATAGAAAGTAGTTTTGAAAGAGGGTATCAACAATTGGGAGGATCAGAAAAGGCTTCAAAAAGAAGATAATGCCTGAACTGCATCTTAAGGAAGGGAATGCATTCCAGGCATGGATGGATGCAAAGGTATAGAAATGAGAACCAAAGTGGCATGAGAGAACAACAGACCAAAGACCAGTTTGGATGGATTGCAGAATTCAGGAGAAGGAATAATGTCCAAAGAGGCAACATAATTTGGGGCCAAAGTATGTGGGACTTTAAAAGCTAAACATGGGAATTTATGTGTATTCTAGAGGCAATAGGAAGTCACTGTGGTTGGTTGATTAGGGGAACCACATGGTCACATCTGCACTTGAGGAATATAACTTAGGCAGTAGTATACAAGATGAATTGGGAGTCATGAGAGATTTGAGACAGACCAGTTAATAGATTGTTCCATTGATCTGGGCAAGAGGTGAAGAACCTGAAATAAAGTGAATGGAGAGAAGGGATTAGATGCCCAAAATTGTGTGAAGCAGAAACAGCAAGATGTGGCAACTTCATAGATGCATGGAGTGAAGAAGAGTAAAGAGTCAAGGATCATGCTGAAATGACAAACCGGAGACACTGGAAGGATGGTGGTGTGCACTCAACAAACACTGGGAAGTTTGGATGAGAGATGTGTTTAGGGGAAAAGAAACTAAGTTCAATTTTCATCTTGTTGACTTAAAGATGTCTGTGAAGTCCACTTTGCAGTTTCCAATAGGCAATTAATGATCTTGGACAAAACTTAGATGAGATACTGGGCAGCACGATATGTAGTTCGGGAAGTCATCAGGATAGAGAGGAAAGAGATACCTGTGGCACTGAATGATTAAGTGATTTGCCTAAAATCAGAGACATTAACTTGAACCAAGGTCCCCCAAATTCTGAGACCAGTTCTCTATCCACTACCCCACATTCCCTCTTTTGACAATCCAATAATTTACCAAGTCCCATTAATTCTACCTCTATAATGTTTTACATCTATCAATCCATCCCATCCTCTCCCTATATACACAAGTATATAGGTCTCCATCTACCTGAACCATTGCAATAGTCTATAACAACCTCCAGTTTACTTGTCCTGCAAACTGTTCTTTGTACTATATTCCTTACTCATTCCTTAATGTAATAACTCTTCTCAAGACCCTACAGTTCAACCTAACTCCTTTGGCTAACAATTAAGGGCCCTCATGATCCTATACTGCTCTTACCTTTCCAACTTTAAGTTATACTAATACTCTCCATGGGCTTTGCATGTTAGCCCAACTATTTGCAATCCCTCATTCACATCCTGTGCTTTCTTACTTCCTTGCCCCTATTTATACTGTTCTGTATAAAGTTCTTTCTTCCCTCTTACCCACTGAATTCAAACTCAGTGTCTCAGAGACATCTCAAATTCAACCTGTCTGAAAATCAACTTTTCCCCAAAACCTTCCCCTCTCTTGAATTTCCCTAATTCTGTCAAGGGTACCATTATTCTTCCAGTCTCCCAGGTTCATAACTTTGGCATTAACCTTAATAATTCTTACTGTCTCTTTGTCTCACCCACATATTCAGTCAACAACAAATCTTGCTATTTTTACCTCTATTACATCTCTCACATTCAATCTCTTCTTTCTATGTATAGTGACAGACCTTATTATCTCTTGTTTATACAATTACAATACTATCCTAATTGGTTTCCTTGCATATGTCATGATTGATTCTTACCAATCCTTTAAAGTCTAACTCAAATCTTTTTCCAAGAGGTTTTTTCTTAACTGTCTCTCCAAATTTGCATTCCACTAGATATTTCTTTCCTATATTATAACACATTTATCAATGTATTCATGCACTTATGAATTACTCTTTTGGGTAATTGTGTGTATACCCCATATTTCCTTACTAGGATGTAAGTAGGGACTTGACTTATCCATGAGTTTTCTTTCACCTGAACTTTGTGTCTCCCTCAGTGCCTAGCCCAGTGCTCTGCACATAGTAAGTGCTTAGTAAATGTTGTTAAAATGAAAACTATGTCAGAATTAGTCAGGAAAAATATCAGAAGTAAAAATGTAATGCCATACCTTAAACTCATAACATAGATTAAATAACTTCAGAGTCATTTGAGCCAGGAGTAGGTCCTTAAGTGTAATGTTAATTAGAGAGTTAAAGATCTTCCCCACCCGTTGATGGGCCTGCCCATTAATGGAAGCTTAATTAGGGGAGGCCAGTACCATTTGTTAATTTCTAATGAGGCACTGGTTCTCAAGGCTTGTAATGCTCTCTGGCTCTGAAAAGTATGTAAATACTCTGAGTTAACATTTTACTTTGGGGCTCACTTATTGGACGTGTTTGTTTGGCCAGATGAGACTCTGGGTAGTAGCTAAGGAGCCCCCTGACTTTGAAAACCCAGAAGTTGGTGCTTTTCTTTCCGGTAACCATGTATGTATTGCTTATGATCAGACAGTTGGAAGCCCTGTCTATTGATCTTTATTTCTCTGTTTGTATTTTCTCTGAAGTTCAGAGTGCTGACTTTTTACCCTGAACTGAGTGAATGATACATGTCCTTGATTGAAGTAGATTGTTGACCCTTCAAAAGTTGCTTTACTTTTAGAAAAGCAGATCTAAGAAGCTGTACAGCAGGCTTTCCTGTGTATATTGGAGTCCTTGCTGTTATATTAGGTCCAGGATTCTGAACTCTGCCTATCTGTGTCTAAGATCATTAGGTTATAAAAGTAATTTCTCCTAGTTCCCCTCAAGTACTTTACAATTTGAGTAAAATTGGTTTACTCTGGTTAGTTTCCTATCTAATTACAAATACTGAAGTTATATCTTCTCCTGATTACAAAACTTAGATGTTGGATGTATTGTGGAGACTTTTAATTTTATTTCTTTCTCTGTTTTGTTTTAATCTACAAAGAATTTCTTAAATAATTTTATCAGTTAATGTGAACTTAGACTTCATCTGCTTTCTGCACACTATTTTTATAGAGTCCTAATATCTCCTACCATTTTCCTGTTGTCTCATGTGGCACTGATTTCTTTGCCTACATCGCACCCCCCACTTAATGTTAGAGTCTTATGTAATTTTTTTAAAATGGGACTGAAAGTCAGAAGTTTCAGGTACCATTTGCAGCTCTTCTGTTAGTTTACAATAAGACTTGGAACAGATCAATCTTGTTATTTCTTAGTACCTTCACATGTAAGACAGATATCATAGGCTCAGTTTGGTCAGAGAGACAGACAGACAGACAGACAGAGACAGAGTGAGTGAGTGTGAGAGAGAGTGAGATTTTTTCCCCCTCTCACAGACAACTGAAGCCTCTAAGTGGGAGAATTTGGGCCTTTCAATATTGCTACTTTGATAGACCCAAGATCTTATTGGTGCTGTACTCCTCTCTTCCCCAATATATGTCAGAACCTATCTCATCCTAAGTGATTCTTATCCATATATTTCCATATAAAACTTCCATAGAGGATCTGCAAGACACTGGAAGTTGTCCTCTGAGTCTTTTAATATTTCTTGCATATAATGCAACACTTGGGCTGTCTTCTATATTCCTTTTTGTTCAGTTAACAAAAATTTATTAAATGCTTTCTATTTGCAAGGAACTGTGCTAGGCCCATACAAATGCAGAAAAGCAAATAATCCCTGCCCTCAAAGAGATTACATTCTACTGGAGGTAATCACCATGGATTCATAAGGGTAAATAGAAAATATATACAAATTAATCTGGTGGAGAGGTCTAGAAAGGCCTCATTTGGGAATGGCACTGGAGCTGAGCCTCAAAAAATTGAGGGATTCCAGAAGGCAGAGAGAAGGAGGAAGGCAGAGCCTGGGCAGCAGCTATGGAGGAGGGAAATGGAATGTCACATATGGGGAAAACTAAGGAGGACAGTTTGACTGGAACAGAGAGTACATGAAAGTAACTAATACAAGTCAGCCTGGAAAAGTAACAGACAAATTATAAAGGTTTCAAATACTAAACAAAGGATTTTCTTCAGAAACTCTTCTTTCCCCAAATCCTCTCCAATGATCTCTTAATTGCCAAATCAAATGACCTTCTCTCGGTCCTCATCCTTCTTTGACCTTTCTTCAGCTTTGACTACCATCCATCATCCTGTCCTCCTGGATACTCTCTTCTCTCTAGATTCTGTGGTATCAATGGAATCTCCTCATTATTCTCCTGCCTGCTTTATCTTTCTATTTTCAGTCTTCTTTGCCTGCTCTTCATCCAAGTCATGTCCACTGACTACATGTGATCTCCACAATCTACTCTGGACCCTATTCTCTTTTTCTCTCTATTTCCCTTGCTTTTTTCATTAGCTTCTATGGGTTCAATCATCATTTCTATGAAGATTCCCAGGTCTATATATCTAGCTCTAATCCCTCTCCTGAGCACCAATTCCATATTATCAACTTTTTTTGGACATTTCAAATCAGATGTCCTATAGACATCTAAGACTTCACATGCACAAAAACAGAACTCACTGTCTTTTCTCCTAAAACTTTCCCCTTTCTCCAACTTTTCTATTATTATCAAGGGTACTACCATCCTCCTAGTCACCAAACTCAGTTATCCTCAGCTTTCGACTCACACTTCCTCCACATATCCAGTCGGTTGTCAAATGTCATTTTTATCTTCACATTTTTTATATATGTCCCTGTCTCTCTACTCACATACCCACTACCCTAGTACAAGTCATCCTCATCTCTCACCTGATCTTGTACAAGAGCCTTTTAATTGTCCCTTCTGTCTCAAGTGTCTCCCCATCTAATCCATCCTCCATTAAGCTGCTAACATGATTTTCCTAAAATACAGGTCTCACCATGTCTGTCACCCTCCTCCTCAAAAGATTGCAGTGGCTCCCTATGTCTTCCAGGATGATGATGATGATGATGGTGGTGGTGGTGGTGGTGGTGGTGGTGGTGATGGTAGTGGTAGTGGTGGTGGTGGTAGTGATGATACTAACAATAATAATAGCTAACATTTATGTAGCATGTACTATGTGCCAGGCTATACCGGCATACAGGTTATACAATGTATACTAAACATTTTTCAAATATTACCTCATGTGATCCTTACATCAACCTGGGGAGGCATAGATCCTATTATTATTCCCATTTTAAAAATGAGGAAATGGAGGCATGCAGAGGTTAAGTGATTTGTGCAGGGTTGCACAGCTAGTAAGTGTCTGAGGCTGGATTTGAAATCAGATCTTCCCAACCCTGGGTCCAGTGCTCTAGCCACTGCTCAACCTAGCTGTCTATCAAATATAAACTCCTCCATTTAGCATTTAAAGCCCTTTACAGCCCAGATGCTTTCTGTTTTTCAAGTCTTCTCTTGCTTTACTCTCCTCCACATACTCTATGAGTCAGCTATAGTGGCCCACCTATCGTTCGTTACATGAGACAGACTCCAAACTCCAAATTTTTGTTCTGACTGCCTCCTATGTTTGTAATGGTCTCCCTTCTTTTAGTTTCTCTGACTCTTTCTAGACTCAGATCAAATCCTGTCTTGTGCTGGAGGTTTTTTCCAGCATCTCCGTGCTCCCAGCTACTAATGTTTTCTGTTTGAAATGACCTCCCATTTATTATATGTGTGTGTGTGTATGTGTGTATATATCTTGTATTTATATAGAGCAGTTGGGTGGATAGAATACCAGGACCCAGAGTCAAGAAGACTCATCTTCCCAAGTTCAGGTTTTGCCTCAGGCACTTACTAACTGTATGACCCTGGACAAGTCACTTAACCCTGGTTGCCTCAAATCTCCTCATCTGTAAAATGACCTGGAAAAAGAAATGGTAAACCACTCCAGTATCTCTGCCAAGAAAACCCCCAGTGGGGTTTGGACATGACTGAAAGTCAACAAAAAGTTGCACAGTGTCTTCCCCAGTTATAACATGAGCTCCTTGAGAGCAATGAGCCTTTGTTTGTATCCACAGTGTCTACCACATAGTATGAGCTCTTAATAAATAGATATTGAGTGACTTCTGTTTCCCAGATACCAGAATGTTATATGCATAATATATCTTCCTCCAACTTTTGATAGCCAAACAACTTGTCAGACAGGAGAGGAAATCAATTGCACCCTGACTCCAAGCTCCAAGCCAAGAGATAACCTCTTTGCCTCTTCTCTGATGCAATAAGTAGCCTATTCTGAGTGGTAGAATTATACCATTGAAAGCACTGCTTTAAATTATCATCTAAAATTTACATAAGATTAAAGGCTATTTTTTTCTTTGTTTTATGGATTGCCATAGCTAAAGAAATTCATCAGCTTTCTGGTTATGTTCCTCTCTGTTGTTAGCCAGATTGGTCCTTGGAAAATAGTTTTGATCTGTCATCAGGTCCATACTCAAAACTTTTCAGGTATAATAGAACTTTCCAGAGTTTATTCTTTTCTAGAATAACCTTCAAGGACCCAGGGTCACCTGCATACCATAATGAAGCATCAGAATAGCATTTTGTGAAGAGTTGTAATCTGTATAATTGGAGGAAACTATCTATTTGCATGTTAGAGTAAAGATTATTAGAAATTTCAAGAGACTTTGTGAGGAATACATCAATCATACTTAACATATCTCAGATGTCTATTACTTTATTATTCTTTTAAAAATCTGTATAAAGGGTTAGTTAATTGATAGTACCTTACCTTGAGGAGCTTCTGATAGAAGACTCTCATAGTACCCTAAAAATGGTCAGGTAGACTCCAGCACAGTACTGCCAGTGGAAGGATATAATTTAATTGTAGGACACAGAGACTATCTGCTATTTGCCAGGTTATGAATAAGCCAGGTTAGTAGTACATCTAATGTTCCATTCACCCTCTATGTTAAGTAGATCATGAATGAGAGGAATAAAAAAACCCCTGAGAAATAGAGCAAAGGAAACTATTAGAAAGGACTCAAATAGGGTATGGGGGGAGTGGGGTGTAAGAAAATAGTTCTGATCTATATAACATTAGGAAACCACTTTGCAGCCTAATAAAGGGGTAATATGACTATGTTACGTGAACTTGAATAGACTTTGAGAGATAAAGGAGGATAGAAGGGACTGGCAGGTTATGGTCCATGGGATCCCAAAGAGTGAGACACAACTGAACAACTGAACAAGAAAAATGGCTACTTCAATGACAATGACTAAAAGGAGACCCATGAGAGGAGAATAGTATTGATAGGTCAACTAAAGAAGAAATTCTAGCAATTCAATCATGGATCTGCACGTTAAAATGTGTTCTGTCAGGATGAAGATAAAGGAATGAATGAATCAGACGTGTGAAAAAGCAAGGATGAGCAGAAGCATGGATATATGAAGTACAGGATAATGATCAAAGCTGACTTAACATTTTCTTACTTGAGAAGTGAATGGAAAAGTGCCATTACCCTGATATTGAAAAAGCCAAACATTTGAGGGGGGGACTTGCATAAGAAATATAATACACTTTGTTTGTCAGACATGATAGCACACATCTGAAATTGCTGCTGCCAGAGAGGCATAGTGCTGGCAAAGTTCTTGAGCTCAGAAGTTGCAAGTTGCAATGGGCTAAGAGGGTAGGGTGTACTCCTCTGACTGGCATTAATACGGCAAGCATCTAAGAATGAGGAGCCAACAGGTTGCCAAAGGAGACCTGAACCATCCCAAGTGGGAAATAGAATGAATGAAAGCTCCAACGCCAGTTAGAATGAGACCAAGCTTATGAGTAGCCCTTGCTTGTACTTCCAGCCTAAGCAAGATAGAGAAACCCAGTATTTTGAAAAATAGCTTCTTTTAAAATTATTTGTATGTGTTAGATATTTACCAATTATAAAAAAATTTTGAATATTTTCCAGTCACATATAAAAACATATAATGGAAACCATCTCTAGGGTAGGAAGGGGAAGAAAAAAGGGGAAAAAAAGAAATTTATATGATAATTTTATTAAATATTTAAAAGGAATGCCAAGCTGTACCTAAGAGATTTGCAGTTTCATGTACAATCATCTTTTTTATTGTACTATGTTATGGAATTGCTTGTTTCATTCCATAAATTAAAAATTAAATAAATAAAAGATTGCCATTTAAAAAAAATTGGTTCCAAATTCTCTCCCTCCATCCCTGTCCCCCCATCCCAAGATGGTAAGCAATTTGATATAGGTTATTATGTAAAAAATATAAGCAATCATTATAAATAAAAATGTTCTTCATTGTGTTTAACTAGAATTAGCAATGAGATATTCAATTAGAGATAAATGAATGAACAAAAAAAAAAAAATAAACAACCCTCCCTCCCCCAATCTTATCTACTAGCCTAGCTTGTCCTACAGCTGGATTGCATTCTCTTTGGGAAAAGAAAATGATGCTGTGTCCAAGAAATGTTTCAGATCTCAGATAATGAATGAAGACTAATTGAGATGTTAGAGACTGATCATATTTGTTACCTTCCTCACCATAGAAATGTAATGGGAATTAATAAGGTAATCTTTATAAATAGGATTATATAAGTAGGGGTAATTAATAATTTTTGGCTAGCTATTTATAATTATTTTAGTATTGCTATATAAATAAAACATTCTACTTAAGTATAGATATATTTTTGGTTATGATTTTTAGTACCTGTAATTGCATGCAGTTTCATATTCAATGACTGACAATTTAACTACATTTCTCTATGGGATGTCTATTTCCTACAACACTTTGATCATTAATAATGTGAATTCTCTTGTCAAATTTCAGTACTAATCTATGAACCAGAAAATCCTGAAGCCAAACAGTTTTCCTCACTGATTGAAGAAAAGTTGCTAATGGGTATTTTTAAAAATTTGAAACTACCTTTTTGTTTTCTAACTAGTTGTCTAAAAATCTGTTACCGAGAAAGTGTGAATCTCATTCTGAGATGGAGATAGTTAAGAAAAGAGCAGACAACCACCTCAAATGTCTTAAGTTCAGACAAGATTGAAATCAGGGGCATGAACCCTCAAGGTCTGTTTCCAAGGGTTTGGTTAACTACACAATGCAAACTAAAGTAATTTGCATGATTTCTAGACCCTAGGCAGAGCTTCCAAAGACATTAAGCTACTACTTGATCCCTTTCCTACTCCCTAGAGCTAAAAGCACAGGTTATCTTGTAAGTCACAAGAAATATCTAAATTGTCTATGTTTTTACAAAAATAAGCACTGTTGAACTATGGAAAAACCATGTTTACAACTTTCTTTTAAAAAGATCTATGATAAATTTAAAGTTCACAAACAATTATATTCAAGTAAAAATGTGCTCTTTCATTGATTATGATGTCATACAGGGAGCAAGTTTTTAGCACTAACTTTGTATCTTAAAATAATAATACATCAAATTACAATATGTAGCTTCCAAAAGAGGCTTATACATTGGGGAAATCTATTCCAGTATTTTCCACTGAACTTATTCAAGGTAAAGACAAAAAAACAAAACTTCTATCTGATCCCAAGTTTAGTATCTAAAAGTTCATTATCTCCATCATCTTCAAAACCGCATATTACTTTGAAGAGGGGAGGAAAAATATTTGCGAAAGAACAATGCTTTAGGCAAAATGATTAATAATTCTGTTTATTTCTGTGGTAGAAAAAAGCCATGCTGGGGAAGAAGACGATGATGATGATGATGATGATGATGATGATGAAGAAGAAGAGGAAAGTGATGATAGCAGTGATGATAGTGAAGAAGACAGCAGTAGTGATAATGATCAAAGTGAAGACAGTTCTGATGAATCTGAAGATATATAAAAACTTCCTATGACTTCCATGCCTGCTGGTTTTTCATTCATTTTTAGTAACATTCACATTCTTTGTTACTATCAAAACAGAATGATAATGTGAAAGTGGTTCTGATGAATCTGAAAATATATTTTTAAAAGTCTATTACTCTTCTGGCCTAATAGTTTTTATTCATCTTTAGTAATATTCCCATTATTTTTATTAGCATTCAAAATCAAAACATTGTCATCTTTTTTGTTTGCTTTGCAGCATCAGCATGTTTGTTCTTGAGATACCTTAGCTATTAAGTGACCCAATTACAGTGGATTGTGAAATGTGAGAGGAAGTCTAGGTTTCAGTAGTGTCCCTGATACAATGCTAGTTGTGTATCATTGAGCAAGCTACTGCCTCTCATTGGCATCAGGTAACTCTCTGAAGAGTACAAATTCCAGAAGAACTGATCTGTATTGGTAGAAGGAATTTTGTTCATAGGGAACTTGCTATACTAATGACATCATAGGTGCTGACCAAGACCCAAGTAATACAGAGAATACTGGCACAGGCTTTTAGAAATGGGCTAGTCATAATTTTCATTTCTGTTAGTGATGAGTACCACACAGGTAATTAATGCAGTAACTCCCACCTGATGTGTGCTAAAAAAAAATCCTCTAAAGTCAAATTGTGTACTGATTTCTTTCATGATTAAATATAAAAGTGGGAGGAAGAAATAATGCAAGGAACAGAAGCTTTTCAAATAGAACACTACATCACAGAGCAGGAACACCCCCAATGAGACTATGAAGTCATAATCATATACTTCTCAACTATAGGGTATGGGCTTATTTTTTTACTTTTCAACTTGATTATTATGATGAGCAGTGATTATTACCCCTGATCACTCAAATTGCACCCTCTCCTGGTGAGTAGTTGTTAAAGGAAAAGGTACCTGGGTGGGGGCACTTAATATTGATTCAGAAGCACAGGTAGAAGGGTGTGAAGCATGGAAGACCTGGGCCCACTCCTCAAAATGAAAGCTCTGGAAAGAACCCACCAATAGGAGAAAGGGGCCAGGATGGTGAAGGAGTCTTACAGGGCGAAAAATAAAGTCTTAGGCACTTTAGGAATTTCCAGAGCACAAAAAGTTCCATCCACAGTCACATCTCAGAGAGGCACCATCTCATAGAATACCACCAGCTCAAAATCTACAAAAAATCATTCCTCCATGATTCTACCTTTCCCATTCCACTCTATCACTCAAATGATACCCACTCTCTGACCTTTTCATGACCTCTAGTCTCCTTACTCCTTTTTATTTTCTCAATCTCACATTTACCTAACTACTCAAGTCTTGACCTCACATATCACTTTAATAATTTGTTATCGACCACCCTAAAATCCCTTCTCAGACTTTCCATGATTTCCAAAACCGTAGGTAACATCTCCAGTTCTTCTGTTCATGATCCCAGGCTTCTGTATCACTGGACAATGTCACAAAATTAAACTGGTTTGTCTGCTACACATTTGTAGCATGATTTCAGCTGGGCCTCCATTGCTGTTCAACAGGTCTATATTACACTACTCTTATAGAGTCTAATAGTGAATATTGCAAACATTTTTCTTTTCATGGGCACCCTGCTCTGGCTTCACAACCAGCTAACAATTTGGCCTCCTACTTTTCTAAGACTGAAGCTATCCAACTGAAATTAGCTTAATTTTGAATCTACACTGTTCAAAACTCAGCACTGTCACCCTCTCTCCTTTCTGGATGAAAAAACTTCCTAGCCTTAAAGATCCAGATTTAACATGTTTATGTCTCTAATAATAAAGACATGAATAACATGTATCCTCAGTCAAATTAGAGAACAAATAAGCAAATAATTTATTCACATTTTAATAAAACCACATTCAACAACCAACTTATAAAGAGTGGAAAATATAAGTAGATCACAGGATCTATTTTGTTTTTTAATTTGGGGAAGAGCCTGAAAATCTCAACTGTGGCTTGTGAGATAGAAAAGAAGATCCATCCCTCTTCTGTGACAAGTTCCAAGAGAAATGCTGAAAGGTCTTTGCTTGGCAGAATATGTAGGAAAGAATTTTGTAAAACAAATGCTTTTAATGAACCCAACAAGCCTCCTGACACTACCTACTTGGTCACTCCTTTGGAATGTCCTTCTTCCAACCCTCTACAGGTAGGTGTGGCCCAAAGCTGTCTTTGCCTTCCTCTTTTTTGTCTCTACACTCCGTCCTTGTGATCTCAACCATTCCCCTGCCTTCAATGACCTCTTCTAGACAAATGATGCTCCTGCAAAGACCTTGGCCTAAAGGGCCCAAGGTCTCCCAATGCATCCTGGGTCATCTCCAGTCATCCTGATGAATATCTGGTCACTGGATCCAGATGGCTCTGGAGAAGTGAGGTCAGTGACCTGCACAGCCTTCCCTCACTCAAAACAAAGTGCAAGTCACGTCATCATTTCTCTGATGGCATGGTCTTCTTCAGCAAGGAAGGACCAACACAAATGTCAACAAATGTCAAATGTCAGATCTATATATCCAGCCTAACCTGTCCCTCCCGAATCATAGCTAGGAAAAGCCTTTAAGAGTTTGCTCCTGAACACAGAAAACCAGACTGTGCTAATAGTACATGTAGCCCTTCAGCAAGATAGAGACAACTGAACTTGCACCTCCTTAACAAGAACAGTTAATTTAAATAGGAAGCTATCAGGTGGTAGTCATACCCCAAAACTGGCTCTTCCTTCAGCCTGCTGACCCCCATTCCCTCATCCTCCACCACCAGCAGCATATTTTGTGCTACTTGGCCCCAGCACAAAAATTGTTAGTATTAGGTCTACCTCTGTCTTCTGAGTTTCAGTCTTGTATTTTCATCTGTTGAACAGTTCCACCTGAGTGTTCCTCTAGAACTTCAAATTCAACATGTCAAAAACTTAAGCCCTCTCTCTTTCAAACATGCCTTTCCTCCCAAATTCCCTATCCCTATTTACTATCCTTTCAGTCACCAACCTTGGAAACCTAACATCTTTGACTTTTTTCCACTTTCATCCTCAAAATCTATCCAGTTACCGAATTGTATAATTATACCTCTGCAATATCTCTCCCATTTGTTCTGTCTCTGCATTCATACTGTCATTACTCTTATTCAAGGTCCTTATCACTTCTCTCTATTGTAATAGCCTCTTCAATGATTCCTCAGCCTCAGGTCTCTCCCATTGGATCATAGATCTGTTGTTGACCTAGAAGGGACCTTAAAGAGCATGTATTCTAACCACTGCATTTTATAGATGAGGGAACAGGTCCTGAGAAGTTAAATGATTTGGCTCAGGTCAGATAGTTAGTAATCTCCAGTCAGGATTCAATCCCAGTTTCCACAATTCTAGTCTCTGTGCTCCAGATTCAGCATTCTTTCAAATTCAGCTATATCATACTTCCTCCCATCCAATCCATCCTTAACACAGCTGCCAAAATAATATTCTTATGGATGGGGTAAAATATTTTAATAAAACTTTCGATGACTCCTTAGTCTGTATAGAATAAAATTCAAATTCTTTATCCTAGCATTTAAAGCCCCGCACAGTTTGGCTCCAACATACCTTTTCAGGTGGTTTCACATGACTTCCCTTCTTTTATTCTATACTGCAGTCAAAATTGTCTCCTTCCTTACTGGAACCTGGGCTCATTCTGATACTCTACTTTCATGCATTTGCTGAGCCTGAAGTGAATGCCTAGGACTTAGTCCTTCCACATTCTTTCTAGCTAAAGTCCTTCAAGTCCCAGCTCAGGTATCACTTCCTTCCTAAAGATTTTCCTAATCCCAATATCTGCCTGACATCTCTCCTTCTGCAGTTTTTTTAGATCACATTATATTTCTCTTTTGCCCTCCTCAGATTATACCCTGTAATGTACTTAGCTGTGTTCATATTATTGCTCTTTTGGACTGTTCTTCATCTTAGTATCCCCAAAGCCTGGCCCAGTGCTTTTTACACAACAGAAACTTTCTAAGTGGTTGTTGAATTGAAATGTTGAAATTCTCATAGATATGGTTTAGGTTTATGGCTTGAGGTTAATAAAGTTGTGCTTAAACAGAAGAATAAACTAATTCTTCCCCCTAACCTATAGTTCAAGTCCCAGCAATCTCTTATGACACCCATTCAAAAGATACCTAAATCTGGAAAGGGCGTGTGAGGCGATTGAATGTAAATTCAGTCAGAAATTGAAATTTTATTAAATCCAGCAAGACCCAAACCCGATGGTGGAAATATAGGAATGTACAGAATTCCATCAGAGACTTTAATTGACATGCTTTCCCAGTGACCAATCTTAAAAATCCCTAGGGAAAGGTTTGAAAATGTGTTTTGGATCTAGTCAAGTGGTCATGGGTAACCTAGAAATAGCTTTAATTTTCCAAGTCAAAACAAAATGGTTGATCCAGATTTTGCTAATTCTCTAGTTTCTATTTGGGAGGATATAGTGACAGCAGGACGCCATTGCCTAAAGTCAAAAGCCCCATTTCCAAAGACCTCTTTTTTCTGCTACACTGTTGTAGAGATGTCATCGGTCTCCTGGCCTTCGTCTGAGGACAGGAATCCGTAGGTGTAATCAGCTCACTGCATTCGGCTCTTCCATTCCCTCAAAAGAAAGGCTCGCTTTGGAGAATGTTAGCCACATGAAAGAAAACTAGAAAGATCTTCCTTCTTCTTTGTTGGAAATACTGTTGATTTTTTGCTGTTGCTGTTGTTTCATCTCAGAAATTAGAAGGTACCGCCACCTGGTGGCACTTAGAAAAAATTCTTTAGCGGTTGAGAAAGTACGGTCTTGGTGGTCTATTGAGATTTGCATACGGCGATATGCACAAACATAAATCACTCTGTCGTCTTGATTAATTTCTTTCGGAATATTTTCATCTTCTGGATATTAAGGGGAGGTAGCTACTTACAAATCACTCCGAGGAATTCGGTTGTCTTCTTTAGAATGAAATGGTTGTAATTTCTAGAGTAGATTCCCTGGCTTCCTGCCTGAAGCCCCATAGAGTTTACCAAGCCTAGCTGTGTGTGCTTTTAGCGCTCTGACGACTGCTTTGAATACGGTTTAGATTCAGCCATGGTCCAGCAAAGAAAGTCTTATTTGATTTTACGGTTAAGATTAAAAAAAAAAATGATACCTAACTCGGAGGACCACAGAAAAAATCCCACACGAGAAATGCCGAGTTCAACATTAAGCCAATATTTCTGCACAATCCATGTCTCGGGAGATAGACGTTTAAGTGGTAAGCACTGCCATTTATTTTTTTTTTTTTGGTCATAAATTAGAGACTTAAAATAGACTTTAAAGCCTCAGCTGAACTGAACCAGCCTTGCAGTTTAAAATTATCTTTTCTGGAGGCTAAAAATGTTAAATGTGCTGGGGAAACGAGATCGAGGTTTCTTATCTACTCACCTTGATTCGGACCACATTTTATGCTCCAGATCTCCACAGCTGCCTGTTTTAAGGCTCCCCTTTTGCTTCCCACATCTCACGTCCTTCCCCTTTCTCTTCCCCACCTCCATCTCTAATCCACTAGGAGAACCTAGACCCAGAATCCGGAATGGAATCTTTAAACCTCCCGGGAAAGAGGAAGCGTAGGCGAAGGGACAGAATCCAAAGCCCTAGACATCTCTGACCCGAAGAAAGGTTTTCCTTCCAAAAGGGAGACCCAGATGTGCAGTTCTTCATTCCAGGGCTCAAAACCACATACCGGGTGGGGGTTGAACGGACAGTAGTCTGAGACCAGTATAGAGAAGGTGGCGGAAATGGCCCCCCTCCCCCCGCCTTTTCTGGCTTTTCGATGTTTGTTTTTATTTCATCAAAGCTTTAGATCCTGGATCAACTGAAAACAAACAGCTGTGGGGATGCCACTCCCTTCCGCCTGCAAATCCCATTGCTATTTCAAGTTCTGCAGGCAATTCCTTTATTTCTACCTTTACTCTTCCTCTCCCGCCCATAGGAAAGAAACAAATATATGAAAAAGTGGAAAGACAAAATAAGAAAACTGCAGACCATAGATATTCCAAACAGACAGCCACCGTCACCCTAAATCCATCATCGAGGGAGTAAAGTAGAAACTTAACCCTGGGAAAACAAATTTGTCCTGAGGAAGACGGGCAAGAGGACCTGGAGGTCTGTACACGTGAGAAGACAAAGGAGAGGAGTGGGGTTGAGGGGAGGCTGGACGCTGTCCTTAGTCCTGAACTTTGCCTGGCCATCACACTTTAGAGGTTTAGGAAGTGAAAACACTGAATGAAAAATGAAGTCCATCAGTTCCCCTTAGTCATTGTAGAGAGGTCACCTGAAGTGCCTTAAGCATGTTGCGTGTTTGTGTATTTGTGTGTAAAATAATGAAATAGACATAATCTCAAGTCTAACATTCATCTTGCACAACTATACCACAAGTTTTCAGAACAAAGCTATTTACAGAGCTTTTTTCTCAAAAAACTGAATTCCTATCCCACTGACCAGCAGATTTTTAAAAATTAAACAAAACTCCCTCCAAACAAAAACCCTTTGAACTCTCACAGCTGGAAAGATTCAATTTCAACACAAATTCTGGAGTGTCATAGATATCTCCATCCAAGTTATGTATGTATTTTTGCCATTAAGGTTGTAGTGTATATGTTTAAAATGTGGGGTCAAAGTGAGGGTGTTTGGAAATTTCTAAATCTACCAATCATCCCACAAGCATTTATGTAAGCGCTTACTGTGTGTCAGGCACGAATCAGGCGTTGGACAAAACTATGAAGTAAACGAATCTCCTCTTCTAAACATGAGAGAATTACAGGGTCTTGGGGAAAGTTGGGGGGACAGCGAGGGAGCATTTTGGATTCTCTCACATTGGCAACTGCAAATGAAATGAGCTTTTATTTCCCTTTACTGGCTGGGCTCATTGTTCGATTGTGTCGCTAATGATTTAATATGGGCAAAAGATCTCCCTGATTGGTGAGAACGATCGCTTTAAGGAGCAGATCAGATGGAGTATGAAGGAGAAGAGCGAGAAAACTAGAGCTTTGCTCACCGTATGTAAACCGTACATTTCCATTAAGTGACTGAAATTCAGGCTGCCTTTTGTGCGCTATTTTGATAATGTGTCTAGTGCCTGGAAAACACAGGTTGTCATTCGGTGCGTCCTGGCTGAGAGGAATGCCAATTATTAATGACGACTGACCTTCCGATTAAGATTCGTTTGTAGATAAGGGTTTCTGGTAAGATTAAAGGTAGATGGTATGTTCCCTTGTGAATCAGGTAGCATTTATTTAAAAAGAAAAAAAAATCTCACGACTACTCCCGTTTGCTTATCTGAAAATCTTCCTTCCTTTCTTTCCTCCAAGGGTCTTCTGCTTCCCTTCGATAATTTTCAGTGGCGTGTTGGGAATTTTCGAGTTTTCTACTGTCCTGTGAATTTGGAGGAGTCATTTTAAGGAAAGGGAGAAATAGAGTTCTTCTTAAGAGAGTTGTTGGAGACCCCACTGCCAACAGTCATTTAGATGCACAAATAAAAAAACCCAGAAGCCAACACGTGGAAACCCTTTGCTCACTGGGTGGAAACATGAAAATGTTGGAGAGTAAAAGAGATTTTTCCATCCCAAGTGACTACATCTAGTTGGCCACACGAAATTTTCTTCGACTCTTCATGTAAACACACACACACACACACATACACACACAAAGGAAATGAACAGGCTAGAGAACATGGGGGGAAAAAAGAGGAAGGAGGTGGGGAAAGAAAACGTTAAAGGGGGGGGGCTTAAATCCAACGTGACTGTATGTAACCCCCTGAACCTCTGTGCCCAGGTGTTTTCACTCGAATCTCTGCAAATGGACTGCTCAGTCTTTGGATGCCTGGCGCCCTCTGGTGGACTGTGCGTCATGAAAGGTTTCCTTGTGGAGAGGGGCATTTTTTCACCCAAGCATTGTTATCCATGAATTAATTATTGGGGTCATTTAACTATTCTCAAAACAAAACACTATAAGAGGGCGAGAAAACAGGAAAAAAATTCGTCTCAGCCGGGAAGGAGACTGATGTTCATGCTTAGGCAACTCTATCAATACTTGGACCGTGTGCTACTTCTCTATAAGATGCTTACATGATTTTGGAGACATTCGTACTTGCAAATAAAAGGGTGAGTGGTAGGAGGGGAAGAAAAAAGCTCAGGTGGTAGAGAGATTGCCCTCCACAATTGAAATTGTGTATATATTCGTGTAGGTGGAAGTATGCAAGCTAGAATGAGGTGACCGTTTAGGGTTAGAGTCTAAGGCACGAGGCTGTCCCTAGAAAAAGAGGTGGGAAATTGTAAATATCTTTGTTATTCAGGTGTTGCTTCTATCGCTCTCCCAGACCCTTTGTCTCCATGAGAATTAAGGAAGAGCAAATGGAGATGAATTCTGGCCCATTTTTTTCTCACTATCCAGTGTTTTCAAGTGTCAGGTCGGGTGGAGGGATGCCAGGGGACCTGGGAAAGGAGAGACGTGAAAGCCATTTTCCCATCTCCTCGGAAATATATTAGAAAAAGGGATGGGGGAATGGCTCAGCAGAATGTGATGGAGGAGTGAAAGCGTTTCTGCCCCCAACTCTTATTCCCACCCACCAGCATTCCTTGCTCTTTCAGAAAATGGAGCGTGTTGAGTACGTACTAGATTACTCATTCCGGGTGCAACTTCGTGATCTGGATCGATAATGGAGCTATAAAGCCCATGCACCTACAAATAAGTCACAGCATTCAGCCCGAGGAAATCCGGCTAAAAAGCTTCGTGATTCTCCCACCAACGTCTTTCCCGCCTCCCACCTCCATCCACCACCACCCCAAAAGAGAACACGAACAGAAAATGAACCTTTAGAGCCTCTCTCTCTCTCTCTCTCTCTCTCTCTCTCTCTCTCTCTCTCTCTCTCTCTCTCTCTCTCTCTCTCTCTCTCTCTCTCCTCCCTCCTTCTCTCCCTCTTTCTCCTCCCCCCCTTGCCTCTCTCCTCTGCCCTCCTCCTCACCCTCCCTTGCCGGACCGAAGGAGAGAGCTGAGAAGAAAGCAGCGACTGCATCTACTAGAGGTGACGGACAGCAAGGCTGTGATTCATGCCTGCGTAGGAGCGGAGCTGAGAGGAGCAGAGCCGATCCTCCTTCCTTGCATACAGCATCCAGTAGCGCTCCAGACCTGAGGAAGAACTGAGAGGGGCCAGTCAGCGCCAGGTGCATTTTCAACACCTAAGTGTTTGGTATACCGGCGCTGTGCCACCCGGAGTTTATAAACGTCTGTCCTTTGCCCAGCTTCTGAAGTGCGCTATTTTCTCCTTCATCCTCCAGCTTTCCCGAGATTCGGAATCCGTCAGGCAGCTCGCGCAGACTACCTCGGTCCGCAATTGTAAGTGACTAGCCAGACCCCAGCCGCCCAGCTCCCTTTGTGAGCCGCACAGACATCCTCTTCCTTTCTAACCCCAAATAGTCCAGCCGCGGCGAGCTGCTTCGGGGAGATGGGAAAAAGAGGCTGCTCCTCTGAAAGTACAAATGGGAGCGGGCTGGGGGAGGGGAGTGCATCAATTTCCCCTTTTCCTTTTCCACTGTGTGAGACCAAAACAAGCCCTTAGTAAACCTAGCCAACAATCACTGGAGTCGCTCAGAGCGACTATATATATATATAACCTGTTACTTCCATTACAACTGCTAATCTGTCTGGCTTGCTCCCGGGGTTGTTATCCGTGAGCGTGTGTGTGTGTGTGTGTGTGTGTGTGTGTGTGTGTACACGCGCGTTCGAGCGCTTTGGGTAGAGGTGGGACTACAAGTATTTTATTCCCGAGGCTTTGGTCTGGTTGAATTTGCACCTCTTCTGTCTCCTAAAGGTTCTGGATGCCCTCAAGTCTCTTTCAAGGGCTTCTCAAAGGTGCGCGGAGCAGGTTTCAAATTCCCCCGCCTCCCTAGTCTGGGGCGCAACTTTGTTTCCCCAAAGGGCAAGAAAACATGGACACGAAAGAACTGGCGATTAAATGAGAGGGACACAAAGCAAGACTCCTTTGGCCTGGTCTGAGTACCAAGCTTCTCAGTCACGGACCCAAAATACGGGCTAGTCAGGGAAGAAGCGTTTGACCAGCTAATTTAGGAAGGGAGGGGGTAGGAGAATTGTCCTTTCTCTAGGGTCACTGTCTCTGTACCTCAGCTAAGTCTCGAAACGTCTCCGTTCGGGATATCTTGGGGAATCTGGCAGGATAGCTTGCCTCACGGCCAGTGAGGGCCCTATCCCTAGAGCAACATGAATCTTCCTTCTTGCCCTTTCCAGGGATTAGCCAGACACAACAACAGAAACCAGACATCCTACCAGACGTGCCCGCCTCTCGTCTCCCCACTCACCTACTCCCTCCCGCCGCGCAGAGTCCTCTGGGGCTTGTCCTCACTTGGGTGTTCGCTTTGACTATTAGTGCTCTTTCGCTCTCTCCAGAGCGGGGCTCTGGGGCATTGAGTTCTGACCTCTTAGGGACCCTGAGACTACAAGTTGCGCTTCCTCCCCCCAACCCCCATCGCACCCCTTTCATTCCTTCCTTGTCGCGACACAGAATGTCCTCTCTCTTTCCTGGACTCATAGAATCGAGGCTCTCAGATGGAAGGACCTGAAACTTGGGCCATATTTTTGTTGTTTCTCTGCACGCTGGATTGACAGCGGCTCTGGATCATGCCTCTGGGGCACTTCATGAATATAAACAGGGCCCCTTCTTTTTTTCTCATCTTCTCTGCCCCAGTGTGAGGGAGAGCTTCTTGACTCCCCACTGCCTTAGACTGGTCCTCAAATCCCCCTTTCACTTCCTCCCTACCTGGATATCCCAAAGTATAACGCCTTCTCATTCTTGCAGTAGGCTCCTTATCTAACCATCGGCCTCCCACCTGAAAGACCAGAGAGCACATAGATCTCGGACTCTGCCAACTGAGCAAATGGCATCGTCAGCGCCTTCCTCCTCCTCTTCCTCTTCCAACCCAGGCCCGGACTCCAATCCCACCAACCTGCGCCCTACAAGTAAGTCCTGTCAGAGTTTGTTCCTGAAAATCTTGGCCTGGGATGGAGATGGGGGGTGGGGTGGGAGGAAGAGAGAGAGAGAGAGAGAGAGAGAGAGAGAGAGAGAGAGAGAGAGAGAGAGAGAGACAGAGAGAGAGAGAGAGAGAGAGAGAAAGAGAGAAAGAAAGAAAGAGAGAAAGAAAGAAAGAAAGAAAGAAAGAAAGAAAGAAAGAAAGAAAGAAAGAAAGAAAGAAAGAAAGAGAATTAGAAATTAGAAAAATCAAGCTGTTAACCCAATAACTCAAGGTCCCAGGTAGGGCTGTGAGGATATCCATGTAGATTTGTGGTTCTGGAGTCTAGAAGATCAGGACAAGTGGTTTGTTTCATTTTGCGTGATTTATTTTGACGTGAAAGGGATCGTGTCTGAGTCTTGAAAAAAAGGTGAGAAGAGCTGAGAGTCCCTAAGGGAAACCAAGAGCATTCCTGTCTCTAGAATTCGTTGAGCCAGGCGCCTCTCCGCCCCCCCAGTCGCCCTCCCCAACCCTCTAGCTCTTCGCTAGGAAGTCTATAATCAGCGGAAATTTGGGCTTTAATTGCAGCTTTTCGAAAACCCGGTGTCCCTAATTGCCCGGAGTTTGCGTCGAGCTATTGAAGTGTGAGGGGAAAGCAAGGGATGGGGAAGGTGGATAAAAAAAAAATCAGTTGTGGTTCTGCCTTGACAATTCAGCAAATCAATTAGGGATATTTTTTCAATGAGAACGAAGGATGTAATCATTATGAACGAATTTAATGAGGAGCTTGCAAGGGAAGGGGCGGGTAGAGAATGGTCGTTCTGAGGCAGACCCAGAGAATCCTGCCCTGTACTTCTCCTTGAGACTGATGGAAACCCGACTAGAAGGTGACTGTTCTGGAAAAAGGAGGACGACGGAAAACAAAAACCCGAATGCAAGGGCAGTAATCCAAGCATAGGCAGATAACTTCCAAACACACCTCGCCCCTATCCCTGTTCAAGGTTCACCTTAGCTCCTTCGCCCCGCCCCCGTCCCCCTTCAACCCTATAGCGGTTTAAAATAGGATTAATTTTCCTGGAGCCTGTAGAATAAAGATAGCTATTTAAATGGCCTCAGCCCAGTTGCCCCTTTCCATCCTGCTCCCTCTTCCAACACTCCCCCCCCCATCCCAACTTGATGTATAATTGCCCTCTTAACAAAGAGGATGGTATCGGGAGTGGAGCACAGCCCTCCCTGTCGGGCGGGCAGGCTCTTCTGCACTCCAGCGCCGCCGCTCCGGCCGATGGATGGGGGGAGGGGGAGCGGGGAACGGGAGGAATGCAGAGAGCTGGGCTTTTGTCTTTCTGCTTCCAGATTTATTTATTTCACTCTTCACTATCTTCTTTGCTGTTAGGTCCAGTTTTCCCGCTTATAGTCTACTTATTCATGACAATCTCCTCCTCCCTTCATGCCTTCCCCTCCCTCCTTTTTTTCCTCCTTCCGTGATCCTTTATTTCCTCGACCAGCTTCTTTCTTCCTCCTCCTATACCTGCCCTGGATTCTTCCCACATTTCTTTGGTGCTTGTTGAGCTTGGGCTTAAGCCCTTGCAATGTTTGTTGTTTGGTCGCACTAGCCCCTATTTCCACAAAGATTTTCTGATTATTCAAGGCCAAGGCAAAAAGACATGAAAACGGAGGGCCAAGTCCCTAAAGATTCCCAGTCAACTGGCAGAAACAAACAGAGGGAATTGGGTTTTTTTCCCCTTGTTTGTACTGCCTAGGGGCTGGGACTGATCCCCAGTTCAACTCATGTCCTACTCACCCTCAGTTTCATCTACAGTTCAGATTGCAATTCCCTCTTCCAGGGGACACACAACGTGATAAAAGGAACGTAGCCAGTCACTTTCACAAACCCGAGTCAGTATTTCACAGTAACAGACTGCCATCTCCCTAGTATCTAATTACCCAGCTTCCCATGAAAGGGGCTTTTGTTTGTTTGTTTGTTCCTGGCAGGGACATAGCAAAAAATGCATTCCTTTTCTGTCCCTCTGCCCACCCCACCCCCATCAAGCCCATTTTCTCCCACTACAACCCAAAGTCTACAGTGACCACAATTATTCCTCAATTCACCAGATCATGACTTTTAGGTCTCCAAAAGGAGTTCTTTCCATCTCTTTTCATTCTTGTCCTCTTTCCCTTAAGTATCTTACTCCATTTGACCCTAGGGCGAAGAGACTTGCCAAACAGAAAAACTTAAAGCATCCCTCTCACCTCTGCTTGCTCTTCACTATAATGTTGTCTCTCTAAGTATGTATCAATAGCGAATGCCCTGTTTCCTTCTTTCTCACCCTTTTCCTTTGTCCTTTTGGGCCATCTGGCAATGATTACTGTCCCCATTACCTCCGACAACATACATGCACAATGGTAGAGGAACTAGGGATACATGAAAATGAAAGAAATTTGGAGACACAAAGTGGAGCTCCATGGAGCATGAAACAAAATGCCTACAAGAACTGGTTCCCCTGATTTCCCCTCTACATGAAAGCAAGACTGAGGCTGGAACCGATACAAGCCAAGATAAAGAAAACATAAAACATTCCACAACATGCTGACATGAGTAAGATTAAAGTGTCCCAATTCTAAAACCCCCTGGAATGCCTTTTCTTCACCATACAACCTCTTCCTCCCCCCCCCCCTTTTTCACAGACTGTATTCTGGAGCAAACTAATAATGAAACCTGGCCCAGGAAAATGGGGATGGGAATTGGAGGCAGGTGGGCTAATGAGGGAGAAGGTGGAAAGTGGGAAAATGGGGAAAAGGAACTAAGGCACACTGATGTGTTTCTGACTCCTCCCTAGTCCAGCTGAAGGGCAGTCATGCAAGCCCTATCATCTAGTCAAATACTATTTTTCACCCAATTAATTCCTGAACTCTTCTGCGACCCCATTTCATGCCAGTTTATTTTAAGCTGCCACTGATGGAAACCTGCCAGGAAATTATGAGATGTTTAGGTCCCAGATGCCTTTTTTGTTCCTTTGCTGGACTGATGTGAGGGCCTTTTCACATGTGCTGGACTGAAACAAAAGGCTTCTAGACTGCTATGATTTTCTCAACTTGCTCACCACCACCACCATTTTTCCCACCCCAGGATCAGTTGCCCACAGTTAGTTTGGAATGTAGATTTCTTTCTGAGTTTGTTTTTAACCTTCATTTTATTTCCATAGGATATTTCATGGAGATAATGAAGGAAGTCCAAGCTTGACTAGAAGAAAGGTTAGGGGATAGGTTTGGATGCTATCAGCATCTTTTGTTTCCTTCTGTCGTAACTCTGGGAAGGGAGTGGGGAATGAATGGATGTTTTTAATGCTATGTCTCCTTCCAAATCCAAAGAAAGAAACAGTTTCTGTCTTCTCTCCAACCATCCCACACCTCCCCCCAACCTGTTTACCTCCCAGAATTGCTTCCTAAGTTTATTTCCATGCCCTAGTGAATGATTTTTATCTTTCTTTCTAGCTTATGACACCTGGTGCGGGGTGGCCCATGGATGTACCAGAAAACTGGGACTCAAGATATGCGGTAAGAGAAAAGATATGCACTGGAGCTAAAGATGAGATATGGTCAGGGAGAGAAAACCGTAAACTTTGACCCCCAACTTTATTCTATGGATATCGGCTTATTTTTAATAGAGCTTTAGGTGGGTAAGGAGCTTTTATGAATCTTTTTTTCTCTCTGAAAACCATCAAGCCACCATCCACCTCATTGTTTAGGACCAGAAGCAACACAGGACTTCAGGTTTAGAACTGGGACTCTCCAAGGCGGCGCTTTTCGGTGAACCCTCTGCGCCTTCTGCTGGCCCAAGGGCGCCAGTACAGCAAGGTCATACCTGGGGGCTTCGCTCTCATTCTGCCCTTAGACTGAGCCCCACCTGAGAAATTCGCCACAAGGTACCAGTTGAGCCTACTTGCTCAGGAGAAAGACTCCCAGGGCTCTAGCTTCTGGAGTCAACCAATTGATCGAGAGCTGTTTTCCTTGAGCGGTATTGGACTAGGCATGCCGTTTTTTCTAAGCGCAATCAAAACGTTCAGCGTGAGCCCTTTTGCCTAAAATTTCATGTTCTGCCCTTCTTTCGTCTTCTATCAGGGGCCAGGGAGAAATAGATGTTTTTTCACTCCTGTGTGGCCAGAAGGAGGAGCTATCTGTGAAAGGGGGAGAGGTCGGGATGTGTGTCCTAGACGATGAAAGAGAGAAAGACGGGAGAGCGAGGAAACCTCCGCTGGGGGAGTGGGCAGAGTTGAGGTTGCGAAGAGAGCGTGGTGCATACAGAGCCTATTTGGTAAAGCTTTGACAAAACCAAACTCCTTCTGTCTGCCTCTGAGATGGAAGGGGCTGTGGAATTAATTAACAGAGAGGAAGCTTCCAAGAGGTGATGCGAAGGAGTAGAGGTGAACAGGCACGGAGAGGCTATTTGAAGAATCTTGTGGTGACTTCTAGAAATAAATGAAATCTAAAAGACCAACAAGAGATTTTGTTCGAAGGGAAGCCGATTTGCAGCTCCAGTCGAGTAGCGAGAACAGTGATTTTTTTTTTCTAAGTTTCGCCGTCTAAAATTCCCAAACCTTATCGGACCAGAAAATACGGATTTCTCCAGGGATAAGGGAGGGAAAAGATTAACGAGAGACTTATTAAAGAGCAATTCGTCAGAAGGCTGGGTGGGTGAGATAGCAGCATTGCCTGCCCTGTTCCCCGGCACGCACCAAATAGACAGCTAGGAAACAAATAGCCCGACAGTCGGATGACCACCTTACAATCAGAGATCCATTTGGAGATAACAAGCTGCCTTGGCCTTTCTTTTTTGGTTGTAGAGCTCTTAAATGTTTAGAACCCAACTAGTGACAGGCACCTGGAACATTCAGATGTTCGTTCCGTAATTCCAAACCTTCTCCTTTCCTCCCACCCTACTGCGGATGACCAAAATGTACAGTAGTAAATAAGCAGACTTTCCCGATCTTAGAGGGGCAAGAAGGTGCTTCTCCCTTGGGTGAAGGCGATTGACACAGAGAGAGATGCTTGGCAAGGGGATAGATAAAACCACACACATACACACACACACACACACACACACACACACACACACGTCAAATCAATTTTAAATCCCAATCCACTGCCTTGAGTTGAGCCTCTACTCCCTGCTCCACCCCCTCCCCTCTCTGTTCCCTTCTGCCTAGATTCATAAAGATTCAAGGTTAGAGGGGAGCTTGTCCCGGAGCTTACAATTTTTAATTTACATCATGTTATAGACTTTTTCCCCCTACTCAGTCTGGGTATTGGAGGATGGCGAATAGGGAGAGGTAACAGAGGCTCGGAGGAGAGAAAAAACGAAGAGCTGGTTGCTTTGTTCTATAAATAGCCCCCTCCCCCCAATCTGGGTTTAATGGGCTGTTACGCCTAGGGTCCCTTCGGCGACTGAAGCACCCGGCTTCTCTGCTGTCATTTTAATGCAGCCCGGCAAGCAGAACTGATCGAGTAACGCACCGCCGCCCGCCAGCCCCGCGTGCTGGCCCCCGCTCTTGTAGTAAGGCAGATGGGGGTGGGTGAGACCCAGTGGAGTCAGGGAATAGTCGGAGGAGGGGGCGGAGGGGAAGAGAAATCCACTTTCACTAGCAAAGCACTTTGTGAGTCTTAAAGTGCCAAATGCATGTGAATTATCGTTATCAGATCAAATCACTGTCCGACGGGTTGTTTTCCCACCTCTTCAGAGGGTCAGATTCGTTATATGGACAGGAGAGAGCCGGAGGAAAACAAATTGGATTAGACTCCAGCCATCCCCTTTAGCCGGGTCACTGACTGCACACAATTTTCTTCTGCCCAGCTGACCCTGGGACCCGACAGATTCGCCCGAGCCAGCCCAGCATGGTGGGAAGGGTGATAGCTTTAAGCAATTTCTTTAAAAGAAAGGGAAAAAAAAACCAACCCTGGGGTATAGGATCAGCCGCATAACAGAAACCTGACGGGAACTGAACCTGCTTGGATAGGGTGTCTAAGAGAAACACTGGTCACTCTCCAGTCTCTGGTTAGCTGCTGAGAAGGGGGCGGTACTCCGGGCATGCTGGACAAGTGCACTTGGAGAACATAGGAGGCCATTGTTGCAATTAAGTCCCCCACCCCCTTCTCTGCGGGAGGTCCAGGTCTAAAGGAGATGAGTCTCGATGAAGCGTGCCGCGCTTAGGGATCCTTGTCCTGGGGATTCATTTGATTCCCTTTCCCTCACTTTACAGAAGAAGCACTGACCCCTCCTAAATCTCTGTAATTTAGAGATCGCACAAAAAGCAGAGAAGAGTCACAAGGGAGCCCGGTACTGGTGTGTGTGCGTGTGTGTGTGCGTGTATGTGCGCGCGCGTGTGCCTCGATTATGGGAGGGTGACAGTGTATGTGTAAAAGGAAAATTATCTTTTGAAAATAGCTGCTGAATTTAAGATCGTTAGTTGGAATAGAAAGAGGGGGAGGAAGAAGGGAGACAATTGATATTAAGCTAGTCTGATAGCAAAAGAAAGACTTATTCATGTTCTAAGTAATTTTCAGATTTTGTGTTTCGTTTATCATATTGGAGGAGGGGAAGGTGGGGAATTCAGGTAAAACATTTCCCTCTAAAGATCTTAGGAAGGATATGGAGTTCCCACAAAGTAGCCTTGGTTTCCAGGATAGCTTGGAGGCAAGAAGGTAGGAGTTGAAATCCCACTCCTAACAATTTAATAGTAGCGTGGCTCTGATCGAGTCAATGAACTTCTGTGCACCGCCTTAGGACCCCTTAGGACTTACCCACTTAGAATCTAAGTGACTAGAAGGATATGCCGTCTGCATTATAGAGAGAGTTCCCACACAATTCGGTTATGCTGATGAAATTTCAGATCCGCAGATAATTGAAGATTTAAATCCACAGAAGGTACAGGTGCTTCCAACATTCACTCATTCATTTGACAAATATTTGTGAATGTTTGCTTACGCCTGCCCTCTTCTTTTACTGGATTTAGATTTAGAGTTCATTCAAACCCTTTACTTTACAGATAAAAAAACTGAGGCCCAGAGAATTTATGTGATTTACCCAGGGTCACAAAGATAATACGTAGCAGAGTTCAGATTTAAACCCAGATTCTCTCACTTCCCTGAAGCTGAGGAGAGATTAGAAGCTTTTCACTGGCCCAGTCCTCTCCCTCATTCCCAAACTTTTTTCTTCCTAACAGGAATCTCACCTCCTCAGGTTGTTATAGACAGAACTCCATCCCCAGCTGCCCTCTCCCCCAGAGCCACCTGGTGGGAGTCCAGCTGGCCTAGCCTAGGCTGGGCATGGACTGAATTGGGGATTATTCTGATGTAGCACTGGAAATAGGGTTCAGGTGCAAGGTTTGGGAGGCTAGTTTTCCTACATTCTGAACTCTAGTCTCAAGAAGAAATGTCTTCACCTGGCCCCAAACTCCTCTTCCTTCTTCTATCTCTCCTCTTTATTCTCTCAAAGCTTCCAGGGGAAATCATCTCTAGGACTCTCCTGGGTGATCTTCCTCCACTGCCAAACCCACCAGTTCTGGGTTTGGTCCTAGGAAGATTAGATATCTGTTCCACTAAGATCACAAGCCTCCAGGCAGGGATACAAATAGAAAAAGGAGCCCATTATGTACATAGCATACACTCCAAACTGTACACTCTTAAAATATATACAGTACAATACCATGGAAAGAGCATTGGACTAAGAGTCAGGAGACTTGGCCTAAAATCCCTGTTAAGTCACCTCCTAGCCTTCTAATGTTGGATGTCACTTAACTTTCTGGACTTCAATTCCCTTGTGTGAAATGGGGAAAGTCGGATCTTTAGGTCGAATTCTAAGTGTAAATCTATGACTCAAAATGACTAAATACTTGGATAGCAGTCATAGCATACAAATAGGGAAAAAAAAATCAAACCCATTCTTTTACATAAGGATACCTGGAACTATGAAAAAGTGGGCTAAGTATCATAAATCCTCAAGGGAATGAAACTCTTAGGTTTCTCTCCTTTTCCTCCCCCACCCCTGCCTCTGGAACCCCTGAGAGCAAAGCTATCAGAATGAGATGGTTCAGGCTGGTGACGGTGGTATTTCTGGAATCCAAATATAATAATTAGGTTCCTTGAATTACTGGAGGGGGCAAGGGCAGTAAAGGAAAGTAACACAACTGCTGAAAACCACTGAGCTTCACTTTAGTTCCCAGGTCCTCCACCTTTGCCCCTGAAGTCAGGAGTGGGGGGGGCGGAGGGGGCGGGGAAGATGGCTATGGTTCAGGACCTTTCCTTCCACCTCTCAGGGCATCTAAGCAGCTTCACAACCTATCTAGGCAATCCCATGACCCAACTACTACCCACTCACCTCTAGGGAAAATGTCAGGTCCTTTCAGATACTGGTAAAGCTGAGTTCAGTTAACTGCCTCAAGTTTCCAGGTTAAATGAATCAGTCAGAGGAGAGGAGAAGACTGGGGGAAATTTAATGCCTGGTAGAGTAATGAACCAATGACAATCCAAATACTACTATATCCCACCTAATAAGTCTTCTATATGATGGCATCTTCTAAAGATTTATTCTGTGTAGCTTCAGAGTGCAGACCTAGGCCTAATGAGTCAAAGACACAGGGAGTAAAATTTCAGCTCAATGGGTGTAAGACAAGAGGGATCCAAAGCAATGGCAGGGAGCTGTATTGTGTTCATCCTTCATTGCCAAAGAAGACCATGCCATCAAAGAAATGATGACACAACTTGTACTTGACTTTGTTTTGAGTGAGGGAGGGCTGTGCAGGTCACCAGCCTCACTTCTCCTCCAGAGCCATCTGAATCCGGTGACCTGATATTCATCAGGATGACTGGAGATGACCCAGGATATACTGAGAGACCTTGACCCCTTTTGGCCAAGGTCTATGCAGGTACTCACTGAGAGTGAGGTAATGCCCATTCATTGAATAGGCTTGTTTAAGAGGTAGCCAGGGCATGACCTGTTTAATGAGGCAAAGATAAAGAAAGGCATTAGGCTGAGAGGGAAATAGCAACAGTTACTATTGATAATCACTCTTAAGACAGGAGGGTCCAGTAGAGCCCTTACAGAGGGACCCAGTGGTGTAGGAGCTTCTGAGGGCAATAAGTTTAAGGTTTGGGGAAGGGGAAAGGAAGGGAAGGCAAGGCAAAGGAAGGCAAGGGAAGGCAAGGCAAGGGAAGGCAAGGCAAGGGAAGGCAAGGCAAGGGAAGGCAAGGGAAGGGAAAGGAACTTTACATACATACTAGGGGCTGTATGTGTGACAATTAAAGCTCCTAATATGAGTACCTCCCCAGTTGCTGTCCCCTGTCCTCTACCAGTCCTCATTACAATTGCTCTTGAGTTCTGGGAAAGTAAACTTTGAACCCACAGATGGACACAATCCTCTTGGACCCTTTTAAGTCTCCTTGCTGACAATTGTGTTTCCCAGAGGGACTTAAAATGTTGATAAGAAGAATAATTTACATTGATTCAGCACTTTTTAGTTCCAGGACACTCTAGTTACAAAACACTTTACATCTATTTCCTTATTTAATCCTCAAAACAATCCTACAAGGCAAATAGCAGAAGTCTTTATAGCGGAGGGGACACATAGTGTAGTGGTTAGAGAGTTTCACTGCAAGGAAGACCTGGGTTTGAGCCCCAATTATGACCTTTGGCAAATCATTTAAACCTTTATTGCTCCAGGGAACTTGTTAAAACTTTAAGTTGAAGAGAAGGTGCTGATCTGCTTTGGTAGAAGAAGTTTCCTCCCTAATGAAAAATCCAGGTACCTAGTTCCTTTCCCTATTGTTATTCCCATTTTCCATGTGAGGATGCTGAGACCCAGAGAGGTAAAGTGAAAGGTGGCAGTGTGGTACAGTGAGAAAAATACCTGATTTGGAGTCAGAGGAATTGGATCCAAACCCTAGCTTTGCTACTTGCTCTGTGTGCGATATTGGGTAATCACTTAAGTTTTCAGGGCTTCATTTTCCTGCTGTATAAAATTAGGGACTTGAACTAGATGACCTTGAAAGTTCTTTCTAGAGCATTAGGTCCTATAGCTTACTCACAGTCATATTACTGGTAGGTGGCAGAGCTCATATTTAATCCCAAGACCTCTTATTCAAAATTAGTGTTCTAAATTACTAGGAAAATTAGAACTCTTTATTTTTATATGCATCACAGTCAGGACTTGAGAAGGAAATCCTGAGGGGCTAAAGGGAATTTTGAAAGTGAGGAGACCTCCAGTGGTTGGCCGAGCTAGAGGTTATCTGTAAAAGGGAATGCCCTCTGACTTAACTGGTACTTCTGGTATAGCTCTGCTGGCTTCTTAAAGGAGCTCTTATTCCTGAAATCAACTCTATTAAAGCCAGCCCTACAGGGAAATTGTTATTCCCTCCGAGCATTAACACCCCAACTGCAGAAGATGTATGTCTTCATTTGTGGAACAATATTCAGGACGCGGGGACCTCTGAGGAGATTGTGGAAATTGAATGAACCACCCTGACTCCATCTTGCGACTCAATTTGGGTTCTAACTCAGTTTCCTTTCTATTCAGTTATGGATCTAGTCCAATTTCTGTCTTGTGAGAAAACTATTCAATTGTGAGAGTTGTAAGAAAACTTTATTACATTATCTGAACCTAGCCTTGCATGACTGAGTAGCTGGACCACCTCCTCCTTGTTGCTTAGAGACCCTTGACTAAGAGCCTAGGTCATTGGCAAGGAACCTGTGGCCTTGAGACCATATGTGGCCCTTTAGGTCTTCAAGTGCAGCCCTTTGACTAAATCCAAGCTTCACAGAGCAAATCCTTTTATTAAGGGAATTCCATCTGTGAACTTTGGATTCAAAAGTGAATGTGGCCTTGAGGTCACAGGTTCCCCATCGTTGGTCTAGGTTATGTTGACCTGAAACCCAGTAAGGTCCAAAGATTGCATTTGCCTTATCTAAAAAATGGCCCTGTACTGGTCAATCAATTACTGTTTTCTTGTTCCTTTGATTGAATACAGACATTTGGTGGGGAGTGGAACACCTCTTTTGCCAATTTCAGGGAATTGTACCTGTTTGTTCTCCCCCTCCCAACTTGGAAAAACCCCTAATCTTTCTTCCAATTAGAAATCAGATGACCTAATCTTGTATCTTGTTAATTGTTTTCTTGTAATGCCCAAAAATTGGTTTCCCCTTGTACGGGGGTCCAGTGCTAAGCTGAGGAGGCCTGGTCCTGATTTTTTTTATGCAATCGACATGCATTGTTTAATAAATCAATATGCTCAGAAGCTTGAACCTTTGTTTCTTTAGTTATTTGAGATTTCACCTGGCTCTGTTTCCTAAAATCACCTCCTCTTCAGTAGTGTGAACCAAAGAGAGAAAGGAGAGAGGTATAGGAAGAACATTTTGGGTCTGAGTCAGAAAAATTTTGGTCAAATCTCCTGTCAGTAAACTTCAGGGGTGGGGGTGGGGAGAAACAATTTCCAGAATTCCCTTCATTGCCCATCCTGATCCCCTCCCTCCCTTTGCCCACAGAGTCCATAAATCCCATGTCTGCTTGCAGTGACAATAATCCCATCCATTCCCTAAAACCCTATTCCTAGGGCTAGTTACTGGAGTGGAATATGTCCAATTGACTTAATTCAGAGCTTACTGTCACTTTCAGAGATGGGAGTAGACTTCATTTATTGTTGGGGTTTTGGGTTTTTTTTCCTTCTCTCTGAGCACTACTGGATCTGTGCCACCAATGTCACTTTGTGTTGTTTCCTCCCTGCTGGAGGCAGAGAAGTCATGTGTGTGTGTGTGTGTGTGTGTGTGTGTGTGTGTGTGTGTGTGTGTGTGTGTGTCTGTGTAGAGACTCAGCTAAAATGACTGTAGGAGAAAGAGAAATCTATTTGGACAGCTTGAGTTTGGACCCTGCAGCTAACTGTAAATCTGATGGAGAGTCCTTGACCACTTTTTCTTCCATTAACATAGGCTTCTTGCAAAGGACCAACAGTCTGGAGGAGAAGAGTCGGATTGTGAGTGCCTTCAAGGAAAGGCAGTCCTCAAAGAATCTGATATCATGTGAGAACAGTGAGAGGGACGCACGGTTCCGCCGAACTGAGACTGACTTCTCCAACCTGTTTGCCAGAGGTAATGCACTTGACTCCTCCATCCTCCCCTTCCCTCTGAAGAGTCTTTTTTGCTTGTTTGTTTGATAGTATTAGTGGCTGGGGGAGGGGAGAGAAGGGGACACCAGGATATTTAATTCATCTCCTCATTCATTAAAGCTGTTTACCTTATATCTCAGGGACAGGGGGAACACTCCTCCCTTTCTGACTCCCCAAATCTTACTTATTTTGGAAGCTGGTTGAGAATGTCAACCCCACCCCCAATTTATTGTAGAAACCTCATCTTCCAGGGATACCTTTAGAAGCCAAAATCCCAGAGTTGGAAGGGACCTCATCTAATCTAGCCTCTTAATCAATTGAGGGATCTATTCTGTAGCAGACCTGCCAAGAATCTCTGCTCAAATACCTCTAATGATGAGGCAGTCCACCCCCTTTTTAAACTACAATAATTGCTGGAAAGTTCTTCCTAATGTAGGGAGGCAGAAAGTTTGTGAGGTCTTGTGCTAGCCAGAAAATAGAGCACAAAGACCTACGTGGTTTGGGTTGGTTTTGCTGCTGATAGACAAAGGCAGGAATGTGGGCCAAGAGGCCCACATCAGTGATGAGAGGCAGAAACCCTAGTTCAAATCATACCTCTATCCCAGAGGACTTATGGATAATCATACCATCAACCTCCAGATGGTGAAGTGATGGAGTCAAGACAAATATTTTGGACATGACCATTTAAGGAATTTGTTTCACTTGGCTATTCATGTTTATTTTCTTTTTTACTGGATCTGGGCAGGGGCGGGGGAGTGAAGAGAAAAAAATTATTTTTATTATTAAGAAATAAAGTAAAAGACAAAATAAAAAATAAATTAAAAGACAAAATTAAAAGGCAAAAAAAAAATACTCTCTGTGTGATCTTATGCAATTCATTTGCCCTTTTGGGATTTCAGACTCTATAAAATAAGAAAGTAGACCAGAAGGCTTGGGAAATTCCTTGTAGCTTTCAATTCTAGGACTTTATTTTCTTCCTTTAGCTTCCTGTTCTTCTCTTTAGAAAAAAATGAATTTTTTATCAACAAAAATCTTATTTCTCTCTTTCCCATTTCCTTTTCACTTCCTCCTTCTTCTTCCTCCCCTTAAGAAAAAAAGAAAACGTCTCTGTAAGAAATACGTGTAGTCAAGCAAAACAAATTTTTTCATTGGTCATGTCTTCAATCCCCTTCCCCCACAAAAAAATACATCTCAGCGTATACTGAGTTCATCCCTTCTCTATTAGGAGGTGTATTGTTAGGAGTCCTCTGGAGTTGTGATTGGTTGTTGTGTGGATCAAAGGTCCTAAGTCCCTCTAGCTTTAGTCTTGCAGTACAAGTGAGTGTCATGGTCTCAAATCTCCATGTATTTTATATGGCGTTTCTTTTGCAGAGTCCCTAAATGGGTTTTGGGGATGCAGCGTATCTCTGTCTCCAGGCATAAATTGAGTTGAGATTCGTATAATTTCTACCCTTTGGTCCTACTTCTGCCTTCTGGAGATTTTTTTGAGATAGTCATTCTGATTCTCCATGACCCCATTTTGAATTTTCTTGGCAAAGATACTAGAACAGTTTGCCATTTCCTTCTCCAGCTTATTTTACATCTGAGACAAACAAGGTTGAGTGATTTGCCCAGAGTCACACAGCTAGGAAGAGTCAGAGGCCTAATCTGAACTCAGGAATATGAGTCTTCCTGACTCCAGGCCCAGTGCTCCATCCACTGAGCCCCCTAGCTGCTCACAGATATATAGAGAATAAATCTATTCCTTCTTCTACATTACATCCTTTCAAAGATTTTAAGATAATTATCGTGTGCCCCACCCACAGATGCTTAGGGTATGTGTGTGTGTGTGTGTGTATGGGTATGTGTGTGTGTGTGTGTGTATATGTGTGTGTATGTGTGTGTAGAAGGAACAGTAAGATCATAAATCTAGGAGTAGAAGGGACCGTGGAGGTCATTGAGTCCAACAGTGATGAGACTGAGCCCCAAGGATGTTGAGTGACTTGCCCAGTGAAACATAGTTATAAGCATTTGAGGCAGGATTTTAACTCACTTCTTAACTCTGTGTAGCACTCTACCCACTGTGCTATCTAGCAGAGGGTTGTTGGTACATGTCCTAGGACCAAAGTGAGTCTGGAAGTTGGGAGTGGTGGTACAGACAGGAGGGAATGGGAAAGATATTGTTGGTTCCCAGGCATAAGGTGTCCACATATTAGGTGTTAACTCTGCTATCTTTCACCTCTCAGACTTACTTCCAGCCAAGAATGGGGAAGAGCAAACTGTACAGTTCCTTTTGGAGGTGGTGGATATCCTCCTCAACTATGTTCGGAAGACATTTGACAGATCAACCAAGGTGCTGGACTTCCACCACCCACATCAGTTGCTAGAAGGAATGGAAGGCTTCAACTTGGAGCTATCTGACCACCCTGAGTCCTTGGAGCAGATCCTCGTGGACTGCAGAGATACTCTGAAGTATGGAGTTCGAACAGGTAGAGTCCCAGGCAGGGAGCTACTTGGAGATTCAACTCTATCCTCTGTACCTTAGTCTCTTTCTCACCCAGACATGTACACATAGAACTAAAGAAGGAGTGGCAGGATCAAATTACCTCAGTGGGCAATCAGCCCCATGCCAGCTAGCCTGTGGGAATGACATGAACTTTCAGACTCATTGGGAGGGAGTAAAGTTCTATGGAGGTGCTGCCTGGCAGTCCGGTATCATGAAATTTTCCTAGTCTGCTTGGGGGAAATCAACTGATTCTGGCCAGCTCATCACTGTTTAAACACACACACACACACACACACACACCCTAAGTATTTCTATTTTAATTAATTTTCCTTTTTATTCTGAATTTATTTAAACAATGGTTTTTTATATACATAGTAGAAAAGAAAAAAGATGGCACATGAAACTGCAGGGCTCAATCTGACCACAACTAAAAGTTCCTGAACTCAAATGATCAATCAGCCTCCCTCTCCCCAGTAGCAGGGACTGCAGGCATGGGCCACCACAGTTACTTAGGATAGAAACTCTAATAAGTACAGCTTACTTTTCTAAGTATGTGATAAAATCCACTTGTTACTTTCAAAACTATCCTACTTAAATGGCCTTCTTTCTGGCCGTTCTTCTGATCTTTTCTTTCCCTTAAAGAAAAGTATATTTCAATAACTGTTCTTTTCTTTCCTTTTTTATTCTCTTCTTTTTTCTTTTCTTGCCCTAAACCTGTCCTTCCTCTTCTTCCCACTCATCCTACAGTTGAGATAAAGGAAAAGTGAAGCCCTTTCAATTTGCATACATGCACACATATTAATGTGTGCATATATAGCAAAGCAAACAATTTCCCACATTGTGTATCTAAAAATGCATATCTCATTCTGCATCTTAAGTCCATCATCTTTGTCAAAAATCAGGTAGCAAGTTAAAATATCTACTTATACTTGGTGCTATGCAATTCATTAAACATAGGAGATTGATTCTTCTCATTTCTCTTTTCTCTGTGGTTTCATCCCTATTCCTATTAACTCCTCCTCTCCCTCTTCCTGTCACTGTGTAGGACTCAGACTCCTGGGTTTTTTTTCTGTTACCCAATTTGTGAAATCAAACTCTTCAAGCCTCCTTATTGTCTCTGCAAAAAACCTATGAAACTCTCAGCCAAAAATCTCTCCTTCAAGTTAAAGGTCTCCTTGAAGGAACCCAGAGGGTGATTCCAAAGACAATGCTAAAGTGAGAGGTATTGGTTCATTACTGTGGTATGAGCATAACCCAGCCAGCTCATATCAAAAGTCAATGGTCTTGTAGCTCACAGGGCATATGGAGAATTGTGCATCCATCCAGAGCAGGGGAAACAAAATGCATACCTGGCTAGGTAGATATCTGGAAATCCAGCCTTGAACTACACATTCTTTGTAAGTTTCTCACTAATGAAATAATAGATTTCTTTTTTCAAATAAATTTTATTATTTTCAATAAACAAAAATTCACTCTCACTTTCTCTCTCTCATCTTCCTTTCCCTCATTGAAAAAGGTAAACAAAACAAAACCTTCACAATGAAATGAATAGTCCAGTTAACGAAGCCCCTACATTGGCCAAATCCAAAAAGCATATGCTTTGTTCAGCATCTTGAGTCCATATCCTCTCTATTAGGTGGGTAGCATACTTCCTCCTCATCAGTCACTTAGAATCATAGCTAATCTTTGCATTCATCAGAATTCTTAAATTTTTCCAGTGTTATTATATAAATTGTTGGATTTCTGCTCACTTCACTCTGTATAAATTCATATGAGTTGAAGGTCAATTTCCTGGCACTATCTGGTTAGCTGAATTCATCTAGGGTGACAAAGAGGAGAGGCTTTGCTTATATGAGTTCCCCAAATATCCACATTCCAGGTACCAGGATGAGGAGGAGACAGAATTTGGAGAGTTGCCAAAGGTTGTCAGTGGCATTTCCTAATCTTTCTTGAAGACCTCTCTGGCCTTTCCCGGTTACCTGAGGCATGCAAAAGCTGCAGAGTATTGTCTTCTCTTAGTCTCCATTTCTTCACTTGAACACAGGGCCCTTTCTTGGGCTACTCTTCATTCCAGAAGAAACACTGGGTCATTGTTTCAGTGTCCTCTAGCATCCTAGACTTCCTTTGACTTCTTCCTTCTGCTGCCTGGTTTTGGACCATTTCACTATTCAGTAGGATTTCTACCATATCTTACCTTCACTAAAAACAAGAAAATTTTAAATCTTTCAGGGAGGGGGTGAAGACTGGGTCTCTCTAGCCCAGGGGGGAAGGAGAGCAGCTTCTACTGAAGCTAACTTCACTGATAATCAGCCCAGAAGCTTTGACTAGTTTTGTTTTTCTGACCTAGGCCAATTTGCTCATTCCTTGGACAGCCAGGTGGTTCTGCACAATATGGGGCTCACCGTAATGGTAATAGACTTAGTGTGAACACCCCATCAGCTTCAATCTGACCACAACTAAAAGTTCCTGAACTCAAATGATCAATCAGCCTCCCTCTCCCCAGTAGCAGGGACTGCAGGCATGGGCCACCACAGTTACTTAGGATAGAAACTCTAATAAGGCTTAATGAAACCATTGGCTAAATTCAGATTTGAAGATAACTAGTGGGCTTAATTTACATGTGTTCTTCCCTCCTCCTTCCCTACTCTCTACCCCTCTTCTAAAATTGTATAGTATAAATTCTTGGCCACTCAGAGTTTTGCACTTATTTGGCTTTTTTCCACGTTAACTGATTCTGAAATTTTTCTTTTTGAAAAATTCAATTTAAATTTATTTTCAAGTAGACTTTTTTTATTCTTTTTTTTAAATTTGAAATTCTCCCCCCCCCCAACCATTTCCTCAATGAGAAGGCAAGAAAAATAAAACCTATTACAGAGATGTATAGTCATACAAATTTCCATGTTAGCCATTGAAAATTTTCTAAAGGGCACCAAGATACACTTTAAATTCAGTTGATGATTTCATCATCCACTTTGATACAAATGGTGGCTGGTAATTTTGCAAAAGGGCATAACTTCTATTACTCTTAATTACCTAAATATGATTTTTTTTTACTTGGATAGGCAGAGGATCACCTGATGGGTGGTGATACTTGAGTGAGATTTCTCTCAGTTCATAGGACATTTACCCTAGACAATTTAGAGTTGTCTAAATAAACTTTTAGACTCTGGTCCTGCAGTGACAGCTAGCTTGATTAGATGGATTCCTTTATTAAAATCATTATACATCACATGAATTTCCAGACTTTTCTCCTGGGGACTATTGGGTACAGGAGGTTATGATGTAAGAAATGCTTTCAGGGTGAGCCCAGTTGACTAGGTGTGTGTCTAAATGAGTGAATGAGACATTGAAGAATATGTCTATATTACAGTGGAATCAGTCCAGATATTTGAGTACATCATTTTACATTTATACTATTTTTCATGGCCAAACAAATTTGAATTTTTTCAACCAGACCTGTAATTTTGTGAGTATAGGGAGCTACCTGCAAGTGAGAACCTTCTATTACTTATTCAGAATTATACCTTTTCTGAAATTTATAGTCACAGGGTTGCTGAGAAGTGAAGGGACTTTCCTATGGACACACAATCAAGTATTTGTCAGACAAGGCACTTGCGCCCTGATCTTCCTTCGGAGGTCAGCTATCTATGCACTACCCAAGGGTACAGTCTTCTCTTTGTCTTTCTTAAAGAAGTTCTCTATTTCCCTACCAACTAATCAGTAAACATCTATCATATGCCAGGCACTGTGCTAAACACCAAGGATACAAAAAGAACCAAAAGATAATCCCTTCCCTCAAGGAGTTTACTATCTGAAGGGGGGGACAACATGTAAACAAAATAAGCTATATAAAGCACGAGTAGAAAATAATTAACTTAGAGAAGTTCTGGTGACTGAATGAATGACAGGAGAGCAGGTCAATGGCTGCTGCAGAATTCAGTAAAGCAGATTCTGTAATGGTAAGCACCCCAACATATGCAGGAGGGGGCCTGCTATCACAGATTCTTAGATATACATTCATAAAAGGAAAGGCAACTTTTGAGGGGTTAACAATCACTTTAATCAAGCACATATATCATTCACCTAGTTCAGGGGAGTCAAAACCCTGAACTTCAAAGAAAATACAGAGAAATCAAAAAGTCAACAGACATGGCTTCCTCTGCCTGACCATGATCAATACATATATCACAAAATCAGCAGACAAGTCTAACTGTCTGGCCATAGTTACTAGAGAGGGAAACACCAACATCTGGGTTCTAAAAGCTGAGGGGGTAGGGGAGGGACTCCTTTAGTGGCTTCCCAGAGTCTTCATCTAGCCAAACACTCCTAGTCAGTAAGCCCCAAAATGCACCTCAGAGTTTTTACACACTTTTTCCCAAACACAAAAAGCATGGACTTTCCTACAAATCTTCCCAGGTCCGACAATGGGTGGGAAAGATCCTCCTTAATCACATTCAAATAGAGGCATTATACTTCTTGATTATACTAAAAACCAAAACAGCAAACGATCCTATATGCTTGCCATTACAGATTCTCAGGGACTGATTACATCCATTTCGTAATTTCATCAACTTTCAATATATTTGCCACCACTCTTCTCATCCTCCCTATGAATGCCCAATTGACCTAGGTGATGGTTGTACTGAAGGGCATTAGTGTCAGACATGTTAATCAAGGTATTATGAGAACAAAGGACTTTAGAATATTTTATGAACAGTAATTATTCACAACAATACTTACATCATTGACATGACTTATTTGTCCCTATTATTATGTCCCCATTTCCCAGATGAAGGATACTGAGGTTCTGTCTACACAGGATCTGAACATAGGCCAACTTGAGTGAAAAGTTGAGTAAAATCTGTTATTTGGCATCTTGATTTAGTTTTTGACAGAAATGACTGGTTTAATTGGATGACTTAGCTTCATAAAACACAGAGAGTCTGATTAACTGGTCCAAAGTCATGTAACCTGATAGAAGCAGCAAAGCCAAGACTTTCCCCCAGGTCACAGTACCGTTCTCCTTCTCCAAAGGGTTCACCTTCTGGATCAGTCACAGGAGGAACTAGACTAGTCCAAAGCTGACTCTGAATCTCCTCTTGATCCAAAGGGCTTTGAAAGAGGTCATCCTCTGTTGAAATTGAAGGATTAGTTAAAAGTTCTCAAAGGTATTTTATCTTGTTTCACACTGGGAAATTAAATGTGATCAAGATTTGCAAACCAAAATCACCAGTTACAAGAAACAGAGTGATTGCCTTTATGATGCAGCAGTTTCTGTTTTATTTTAAAACCGCCCCAGTTTTCAAGCTGTCTTGTAGGAAATTGCTAAACTTTGAACTTGATTCCAGAGGGGACAGCTATGGCCTTCCACTGTGTGCTTTTTGGTACCACTGTTCATGATGGAGTACAGGGGATGACAGATCATTGGTCTGACCTCATTTGGCAATCTTTGTGTCCTTTTTTAAAAATTATTTTTCAATTGAATTTTCAGTTCCAAATTTCCTCCCTCCTTCCTTTCTCCCCCTCCTCCACTTGGCCAGAAAGCAAGAAAAAAAAAGTCCATTGCTAACATGTATAGTCATGCAAAAAAAATCCCCACATTAGCTGTGTCTGACAAAAGAAAAACAAAGGAAGAAAAGAAAACATGCTCCCATCTGTCCTCTGAGTCCATTGCCTTCTAACCAGATATGGAAATCCCCATGTTCCTGTGACTGTGTGAGCATCCAGGCCCAAAGTGATACATATCTGTTACACTTGCCTCACTAGGTCATCCTCGATTTTTCAACCAACTCTCTACTGGACTGGATATTATTGGCTTAGCTGGTGAGTGGCTGACATCAACTGCCAACACCAATATGTAAGTCCTATATCTTTCTCTTCTTTCCTAATAAGCAATACTGATGCATTAATTTGTGTTTTTAGAGAGCAGTTCCTATTCAGTTGTTATAAATTTGCAAAGAGTGCTAGGGGAATTTCCTGCTGTAAAATCCCTTAGGCATATGATTAGAGAGATAGATATAATAATAATAAATAACAATAGCCAGCATTTATATAGCATTTTAAGGTTTGTGCAACCCTTCACATATGTTTAGATCCAGAGCTGGGATCTCAAAAAGTCATTTAGGTCAGCCCTCTCATTACGTAGATAAAGAAGCTGAGACCTAGAGGTTAAGTTATTCCTCCAAGGTCACCTAACTAATAAATAGTAGAAATGGAACTTGACCCCAGAGGATCTGAATTCACCTACAGGTCAATATCCTTTCAGTGCTGGCTACCTAGTAGGTCCTCCTTGGCTCTGTGACCCTAGGCAAGTCACTTAAACTCACCCTCATTTTCCTGTAAAATGGGGATAATAATATTTGTAGATGGTATCTACCTAAAATGATTGCTATGAGATCCAAATGTGATAATAGTTACAAAGAAGTGTGCAAATTTTAATGACTATATAAATGCCAGTTACTATTAGTATCATTACCACTCAATAAACATTTTTTGAATTTAATTGAATTGATGTACCTCATTGACAAGATGATTAAAAGAAATGGTGACGTTAGAGCTTATTATTTAAATTTAAACTATGGGAAAGTGCCCATATCCTAGGAGAGGGTAATTAAACAAACATTCTTTTTCTCTGGAATAATCTTGATTCATTTTCCCACTGATAATCAAAGCTATTGACCATTATCATTAGGGTTGGTGATCACTCTACCTTAGATTTTTGCTATACATTACAACCATTTTGGAAAAAAATCAATCAGTGGTTTGATTGCATTAAACAATTGTGGAATATCTGATTGTTTAACTGAATGTTACTTTTTTCCCCAAAACCTATTCATATTTGTAGACACAGCCTTAAAATTACTCTCTGTTCTTGTTAATTTGTATAAAGATTTAATTTTAATTTGTCTGATGGGCAATTATCGCCTCCATGGCCATCAAGCAATGATACCTATGTTTCTTCTCTATACATTTATCCTCCGTACCAATTGTACAGTTGATAGAAATGGGTCTATCAACCTGTACATTAAGGATCCCTATATATTGACTTAAGAAAGCTACATATTATAACATTATCTATGTTCTGTTTTCTATAACTTAGTTTGTTAAATATTTCTCAGTTATATTTGATCTGACTTGGGGAGTGCTGAAGCCTACCTGTTTGACACCTCCGTTCTATCAACCAGAAAAAGTACAAGTTAGCCTTCTTTTTTGCATAGGGCTTGTAGTCAATGGAGCATTGTCCTTTTCTATCAATACCATAATGGTTCTGTGCCTCCAGAATGTTGTTCTTTTTTAAAAATTATTTTTTACTTTTTTGATAGTTACAACTTCACTAACATATATTGGAAACAGTAATGAATAGTCAAGTGAGAATCATTTGGGTCATCTTATGGACTTAACTCTCCTTGGAATTCTCAGAGTTTATGTTCATAGTAAAGGAGACTCAAAAAAATGAATTTAGGTGGAAAGGTTATATGCTTTAAAAAAGAAAGTCCTGTTTGACATCAAGATGGAATGCAGGTTACTCAAGCTTAAGATGTTTTCTTGTACTTCAAGATCAAACTACTACCATCCACAACACCCTAAGGCCATTTTGAAATTATGTATTGATTTGTGTTTCAAAAGTGTAAAATGCTGTGAGACAAAATACCAGTTATAGAAGACAAATTTCTATTAATTAAACAAGTATTCCTGCACAGTTTGCTATTTTAAACTGGCATTAGATTCAAAAAAGTATCTAACTACTAAAGTCTTCAGTGGCATATGTCCTAAATGATGAGATTGATCTGAAAAATGGAAAATGAAGGGAGCTTTAATTTGCCCCATCTGTGGGTAATGGTTGACATAATGAGGTTTAATCATGTGAGTGATGAGGCATGCTATTCAGACACACGAAACTCAAGTTAAAGGTACATTGTTATTTTAATGTCCATCCCCCAAAAATTCCCTCTTTGTTCACCTTGTCATCTTTGAATCTATTCCTTTATGATTCATCATATAATTATATAAAGGACAAAAATTGTACTATAGTAATTACCAACTTTTAAAAATTGTGGCATATACTGCCTACTTAAAGCACCAATTACACTTAAAAATAACTAATTATTTCATTAGAAAGCTAAATATGTTTGTTGTTTAGTCATGTCCAACTTTTCATAATCCCATGAAGCATCCTGCACTGGGAAAGATACTGGAGTGGTTTGCCATTTCCTTCTCTAGTGGATTAAGGCAAACAGAGGTTAACTCACTTGCCCAAGGTCACACAGCCAGTAAGTATCTGAGGCCAGATTTGAACTCAGGTCTTTTTGACTCTAAGTGCAGTGCTCTATCCACTGAGTCATCTAGCTTTCTCCAAAAATATGAGCTTACTAAAACTCAACTACACAAATAAATACTTTGATATCTTCTTGTAGTGTGAAGGTAACCCTAGCTTCTAAAAGGGTATGCCAATGAAGTGTAAGCTCTGACAGGTTCTACTAAGTTGGGAAGTCTGGCATGTACACTGCACCTATCATCTACCCAAAGACTAGCCAAGCTAAGTTTAGAGGACCACATAACTGGAAGGGTGGCCATTTGGCAATGATTTTTTTTAGGGAACCACGGCAACTATGCTGAGCATCCACTAAGGTACAGAGGGATTACTATCTATATTGGTGGAAGGAGTACCCATGTCCTTACTAATCTCAGAACTTTTGAAATATGCAAAGACAGGCTCAGAAACTATAGAAATCAATGAGCAGTTGTCCATATGGCACAAGTGCCTGTTTTAATGCCTTTGATGAATTTACCTGACTGTCCTTAAAGGGCTAGTGCCAATTTTGTCAACCTTTTGACAGTTTTTTTTCCTAACACATCTGGCTAAAATGTCTAAGTGGTTACCATTAGCTTACCTCTTTGAAATTTATGACCCAAATACCTTCTTCAAATGCTTTTCCTTTAGCAGGAAAATTACACTTATTCTCTTTTTTTGTGCCTGCTCATAAAATCAAAGTCCTTTTCTCTTCTTTCCTAATCCAAGTTGAACCATGAAATGCTAAAATACATTTCAGTCACTGAAGGTCAAAGCAAACCCCTTTAATGGCACATTGTAATTGTAGCTGTTTTGCAGAGTAGATATTTTTAAAATATGATACGATTCCAACAGATCAATAGAGAAGGTTATTTAAAATAGTGAAACAGTTTCTGCCAGTTCTCAAGACAAGGCATTGTCTAGAGAAGAGGTAATAACTATTGTCTAGAAATTGTTCTAAGCCAGTTCTATGGGAAAATCATGAAATGTGTCAGGAGAGTTAAGTTCTTTCGGGAGGAATTACCTCTTTGCTGACAGTTGTCTTTTAGATCTGGGTGCAGTGTTCAAAATATTTCTGGGAAAAGATGGGGAAAAGGATTAAGCTTTTCCAGGTAGGGTTTGCATCAATGATGTACTCATTACTGAGCTACATTTTTATCTGGTAGACAATTACTATGAAGAATAATGACCATATTCTACAATCCATGTAGACTTGTAAAATGTACTCTCTTATGACATCATTAAAACGGCCACCCATGACATTTCTGCATTGTACGGATAGGATATCTATTTATTTCACTTTGTTTTCATTTCATCCATGTATACCTTCTATTTCAGGATACAGGCTCCCAAGCCAAAAGTCCAGGGCAAATCCATGAGGGATTTCAGACTAACAGGGCAGGGTCCCTCCCCAGCAAGGGCCTTTGGTTTTCCAGGGCTGGTTTGTACCTTTATTGTTACTGTTGTTTAGTCATTTTTCCATCATGCTCCACTATGACCCCATTTGGGATTTTCTTTCAAAGCTACTGGAATATCTTGTCATTTTTCTTCTATCACTCATTTCACAAATGAAGAAACTAAGGCAAACAGGGTTAAAATGACTTGCCCAGGGTCACACAGCTAGTAAATATCTGAGCCTGGATTTGAACTCAGGTCTTCCTGACTCCAGGTCTTGCAACCTGTCTATCCACTTTGTCACCTCACTGCCCCCTTGTGCCTTTATATCTGCCTGAAAATGCTTTATGACAATACTCAGCCTTAGTGACAAGATCACTCACAGTTCCTGCACCATTTCATTAGGAATTCAGAGCAGCCAGGCCAATAATTTCATAGAAATTGCACTAAACAAATTTGCTTTGTGAGTTGCCATGATGTTGTACGCTTAGCTACATTTTGTCAGAAAAGCATACATTATCAGCAGTTCTTATTACCTAAGAGAAACTATCCTGCTAGGGAAAATGGAGGAAGGTGGTCAACTCTGATTTGGCCAAGACCGTAGAATAGCAGGAGCCTCTTGTGTGCTACTCCTTCATTCATCCCTGTCCTTCCTACTCCTCGTACTCTCTGACCTCTTCATCAATTTCCCCAAAGATAATGTTAAAAGCTCAAAGTGTGAAGAGATCTCAGAAGTCATCTAGTCCTCCGATGCAGTGATCCTTTCTATGACACCGCAAGCCTCAGCATCTGCATTGCCAATGACACTAATTCACAGTCCATTCTATATTAGAATCTCTAATTGTTTGGAAGGTCTTCCTTAAACTCAGCCAGAATATGTCCTTTTGTATCTTGCATTACACGGTTTTAGTTCTTTCATCTGGAACCGTACAGAAGAAGACTGCTGGCTCTCCGACACAACACCTTTTCAAATATTTGAAGGCAATATCTTGCCTTCTCTTAGCTTTCTCTTCTCTGGGTTTAACAACCTCAGAACCTTCTAATGACATGGTTGGAATCCTCGCACTACTCTGTTCACCTTGTTTGGAAAATGCTCCAGTGTTATTTTTGTTCTTAAACTGTGGTAGCCAGAAGTGGACACCATAATACAGGTGTTCTCCGACCAGCCCTATACCTTCCCCAAAATCTGGACACTATATTCTAAATTTTATGAAATGTTTAAAACTAGTGAGGAAGAAATTCCCTTAAGGCCCAATACTTCTTGAGTGAAATACAGTAGATGACTCACCTTCCACCTTGGTCCTAAGATGGGAAGGTCAGAGAAAGGACTATGTATAATCTTTTGGTAGGGAAGCCACCCCAGATGTTTGGGTTAATACAGTAGAATTTACTTACCTTGGTTGGCAAGCATATAGAGAAACACAGGCTATCCTTAGCATCTCACTGCTATGAATTACAATGATCAGTGAACTCATTTCTTGCTTCTAGGACCTAGTTCCCGTATTTCCACCTAGATTCTTTGTCTCAGGACCTGATTTCTTAATCTCTGCTCCTCCCACTTTGTTCTCTTACAATATAATTTGCTGCTGGATCCTGACTTGAATTCTGATTACTTGATGTCTATACTGGTGCCCATCTGTCCCTCAGTGGACCTCCTCTATCAGGGTGAGGTCCTTCTGACCATATATGGTACACTCTTTTGGGGATATCAGAACTGGCATCAGGGGCCAGGAGGTACAACATCATCCTAGAGGAGAACTGGACTTGCCTGCCAGAAACTAGTAAGGACAGGGTTGAGATCAAGAACAAAGGACAGAGAGCTAAACTGAAGGGGAAGAGTCCTACCAGGAACACATAAGAGTTTTCAAACAGGTTGTAGCTAAAATCAAGAATTAGGAGGCATGGAACTAGACAGACCATATCATCAGTAAGATAGATAGATGGATAGACAGACAGACAGCAGATAGATAGATAGGTAGATAGACAGACAGACAGACAGACAGATAGATAGATAGATAGATAGATAGATAGATAGATAGATAGATAGAAAAAAATTTATTAAGTACCTACTATATGTGGTATATAGTGCTAAGTACTTTACAATTTTCTCATTTTATCCTCACAACAACCCTGGGGATTACCATTATCCCATTTTACAGGTGAAGAAACTGAGGCAGAAAGAAGTTAAGTGACTTGTCTATGGTCACACAGCTAGTAAGTCAGATTTGTACTGAGGTCTTCCTGACTCAAAGCCTTGCACCACTTAGCTGGCTGTAAGACTTGGGTATTGGGATTTTTGAAGTTGTGGAGTACAAAGCGGGATTGGTTGGTACCAGACGCTCTTATTAAGTTTTCAGTTTTTTTTTAATTAAATTTCTTTTTTCTTTTGAAATGTCAAGCACTTTTTTCTCCCTCCCATTTCCCCATTGCAAAAAACAAAAAAGAGGATCCTTCTAACAAATAAGCAGTCAAGTAGAACAAATTCCCATATTAGTCATTCCAAAAACCAAATGCCTCATTCTGCATATCCATCACCTTGCTCTCTGGAAGTGGGTAGCCTTTTTCATCACTGGTCCTCTGTACCCATGGTTGATCACTCAGTGGTCAGAGCTTTTAAGTCTTTCAGAATTGTTCATTTTTACAATGTTGATATTATAGTATAAATTGGTCTTCTGCTTCCAAATTCTGTTTCCAAATCCCGAGAGTGCTGGCTAACCACCACGGTCCAAGGGCAGGTCAGAAGTCAACATGAGCAAATTTGTACCTGATCCACCTGATTAAACAACTAGGACAGGAAGATCACCTGCGCAGGCAAAGCAGGGGCTAATTGGACCTGGTCTAAAGCCAGGAAAAAGGCGAAGGGCAAAAAGCCGGACAAATCATGACATCCCATTCCTGGTCTTTTTCCCTTTGTCTGTCTGGTTCCTAACTGACCGTCTGATTTTGGCTTAGCTATCTAAAGCAATCTGTGGTCAAGGTTGACCAATCCTTGATAAGTTTCTGATCTCCTGGGTTTCTGACTCAGTTTGTTCCTGGCCTTACCAAAGGTCAATTCTAACAAGCCTTCTTAAGAAGTTTCATGAGTATCTAACGTACCCACTGTGGCCAGCTCAAGCACTCATGCCAGCATCTCTACAGTGTTAAAGCAGTTCATCCTCCCAATGGGTTTTTGGAAGCTCAGATACATCTTGTGCCAGCTCACTTGTTCGGTGATGTCACACATCATGAGTTTGCAACTTGGTACTTTAAATAGCACAGGCTAAACCAGGAACCCTTCTCTCTTCTTCTTCCTTTATGACAGCCAGTCTCCAGCATGCCATCAGACATAAGGGATTGTTGGTTGCCATGATGATGGGGCTCAGAGCAGGACCAAAGCATGATTGTGGCCCTCCAGAGGTGATGGTAATTAAAAAATGACAACCAAGTATTCTTCCTCCTAATAGTTCAGTGTCATCCTAAGAGCAGTGAACAGATTCTTTTTGGTTAAAAAATTCTGCCACCAGCAGAAATGTCATGAGAGCTCTCTGGGATAATTTTCCCTCTACTTCTATAACTGACATTAAATTGATTGTTGTTTTTTCCCCTACTATTAGAAATAAGAATTGTTGCTTGCATCTTGTGTCTAAAAGTTGCTTCTCAGACATTCAAAAAAATTGTTAAAGCCAACAAAAATTCCACTTGGCCCACATTCTCCTTGCCCCGCCCCTCACTGACTGACGTTGCAGCTTCCCCTTCCTAGGCAGATTCACCTTCTCTTGCTCTCCACATCACAAGGTTAAGAGAACTCAGGCATCAACCTTCAGCTAATAATCAGAGCCTACTGCAAAGACACAGATGCTCAGAGACTAACCAAAATGAATAGCAAAGAGCAGCAGATCATTTTAAACATCTTTTAGGCCTGCTGCTTAATTTTCATTAGACTTACCTTGATTTTTTTAGGCCCTGGACTCAGGGACTTACACTTATTTTCATAACTTGATCAAAAGGAGCCTTTGCCTCCCTTCAGGGATCACTATGTAGTTCATAGCCTACTGCTTGAGATTTAGTTTGGTGTAAGAAACACACCACATGCCAGGCCATCTGATGCCCTCTGCTTAGAGTAGACAGAAATACCAGTTGACTGCCTTCTTGTTATTTGTAATTGGTAATTAGAAAATCATCCTTTATAATTACTCTTGACAGATATTGACTACACAGTACTGTTGAAATAAAATTGTCCTTGGGGATTATTAGTAGAAAACAATCCACATAGATAATTGCACTTAGATTTTTAAAACCCAAGCCAATATTTCCAATCATTTTCATAGTTAGCTTTCTGATGTTCATGATTTTTTAAAACACCCTAAGATTTTTGGCATCAAAATTTCAGATTATATAAATATGAAATTGGCAGTGATTGAAAGTTTTTCTTTGCAATCTAATTTTATATAGAACTATCAGTATATTTATAATGAAGATGTGCACTGTCATATAATCCTAGGCCTAGTCCATCCTTGTGCCTACAGGTAGGACCATATTCAACTATTCCAATAAGAATCTCTCTTATTCTCTTAGTGATCATTTAAAAACAGATTATAAGAGAATATTGTCAGCTGGCAGGTTTATCTAATTTGTTTCTCATAAAATTGTCCCTCCTTAGATTCAATGGGAACACAAAAAATTCTCACAAAATTATTTGTGAATAAATTTTCCTAAAGCTAATTTATTCTCTAGTCTTTTTCATTATATATGCATACATATATATAGATGTGTGTATGTAAATATATATACACATATAATGATGAATTTAAAAAAAAAAAGGCAGAAAACCATTATATTTGCTGCATTTCTACAGAGACTTTGTCTCTACAATTTCTGGACCACTGTTCAGTTCAGTCAAACTTCTGGTAAATCCAGTAGGGGAAAAAATCAACAAAGCAAATTTATTGGTTGAATTGACTAGTCAGTAAAATGGTAGCTCCAATAATTGCTAGTAGTTCTCTGTAGGTTCAGAGTCTTTAAAACAAGTGTTGGTGTCTTGGAAAAGGTATAAATGTGAATGCTTAGTGTTTTCAGGTACTGCCTACACTGGCAGATTGAAGGGAAAACTTTTAATTATCTGGGAAATTCATCCTGATAATTAATTTAATGGTGTCTGACAACTTATGACTGGTGACTTTCTCTATCTTCAATAAAGATATTTTATTAGAGATTTGGAAGACCTTTCTGAAGAAATACAGCTTCCTCTAAGTGAGTTCCTGAAATTAGTGATTTGTCCTTGTTTTTCATCTTATTTTTTCCCCATCATCTTTCAAGGTTTACATATGAAATTGCCCCAGTGTTTGTCCTCATGGAGCAAATAACACTTAAGAAGATGCGAGAAATTATTGGATGGTCAAGTAAAGATGGTGATGGCATATTTTCACCCGGTAGGTTCATTTTTCTTTGTCTCATCTCATTAAAGCCACAAACTTTAGAGCTCTCTTCCTTAGAATAGTTGAGAACATTTAACAAAATATATCCATGGGGTTTGTGGAAGAATACTGAAAGTTTCCTTAAGTTTTTCACTTCTCCAGATTTGGTTCTTTGAGAGATGCCCATCTATATAATGCCTAAGTAACTGATCAGGTAAATCAAACTACTGGTCAATTCAGAGAGAAATAATCAAGACAGTTTAATGAAGACTGGACTTTTGGCCAAAATAGTAGATCTGATAGTCTTTTGTAAACACAAAATGATTCTTCAAAACAAGTACTCTTAGGGAGTAAGTTATGAGTGTACTGTACTGGATAGGGTTTATATATGGTGTCCCAAAAAATTTTAGTGCAATTGTCAATATATACATATAAATTGCAGTTGTAGATTGTAAATCTTAAAAGTTGTGTATACAAAGTAAATATGCACTTTAAAAAACACCAACTATTCTGTTGCAATGATCTGGTTAATTTAGGCAGATAATTAATGAACCCATAATATCCATACAATTGAAATATGAGAAAAAGAGGTGGGTTTTTATCTAAATTAACTAAATGATTGCTTCAGTTTCTGGTTTCATCTTCTATATAGATTCAGATTCTGTTTTCATCTAAGTTTTCTAAAATCACTTAGTTTCATGTGAAAATATTAATGATTCAGTCATTTTAGTCCTCTTTGAGGAGACAAGGCATTCAATCACCCCACATGCATTTATTAAACACTTACTGTGTTCAAAGCATTGTGCCGTACTGGAGATACAATGATACTCCCTCAAGCGGCTTCCATCATAATGGCAAATAGGCAGGGTAGTGGCATTGTAATGGCAAAAATTCAGGATGCAAGAACTTTCAGGAAGTTCCTTTACTTGCTTTCCCTCTGCCTTCAGGTTTCTAATCCTGTTTTTCAGCTTCCTCATCTATAAAATTGTGATGATAATACTTACTATTGCACAGGTTGTTGGAAAGCACAAGTAGTGCATTGCCATGGAAACAACTTCAACCTATCACAGTGCCTGACATATAATAGGCACTCAATAAATTATTGATTAACTTATTGATTGAGGCATTGATCTATGAATCAACCTCAGATTGAAAACAAAAGGTTCTGTTTCTTGACAACTATTGCCATCACTCCCTCCTCCACTTCTGCTCAACTTGAGAAAGGTAGATCACTGTGGAAAACCAAAAGTCAGTTTATAAGGGTGAATCTAATAGTTCTATGATGAAGACTTCTATCCCCAATACAGATGGGAGGAGAGAAGTTGGTATCATAGTAGCCACAATAAAGGAGCTAAAGTAACTAGGGAATAGCCCAGAGTGTCCCAATTCATCGAGATGTCATTCCTTCCCACTCTTACCTCCTTTGATCTTAGAACTCAAGCACCAACTTTGTTGTTACGGGAAATGACAAGCACAATGACAAATTCCCCTCAATATATGTCTTGTTTGGTTACAGGGGGTGCCATATCCAACATGTATAGCATCATGGCTGCTCGATATAAGTACTTCCCAGAAGTCAAAACCAAAGGCATGGCAGCTGTTCCTAAACTGGTCCTCTTTACCTCAGAACATGTGAGTTGTAGCTCCTGCTCATGTACGAGTCTATCCTAAAAGAATGCCTCCCTTGTCAATACATGACTTTTTTCCTTTCAGAGTCACTATTCGATAAAGAAGGCCGGGGCCGCACTTGGCTTTGGAACAGATAATGTGATTCTGATAAAATGCAATGAAAGGTAGGGGGGTGACTGCTAAATTTTTTGATGTATTAAATGTGTTCATCTGTTAAATCTGTTTTACTGTGCTTAAGGGCTGGCTTGGTACAATGTGCCAAGCTGCTAATGAGCTGGTGAAAATATCCGATTAAATTACTTTATTCTGCATCTGAAGCTCCTTCATGTGCAGCCTTGTTGATGCTTCTTCAGAAAAAAAACAAAACTATATCCTTCTGTTACAATTACAGGGGGAAAATCATACCAGCTGATTTGGAGGCAAAAATTCTTGAAACCAAGAAAAAGGTACGTGTGGTAGAAAAGTCTGGACAAGAGTCAGAAGTCCTGAGTTTGAGACCAAGCCTGAATACTTACTTTCCCACATGGGACTATGAGCAAGTCACTTATTCTCCCTAAGCCTCAGTTTACTCAACTGGGAAAAAATTATATTTCTATCTTATAGGCTTATTGTAAGGAAAGAGTTTTGTAGTATGGTGTCATGGAAAGGACACTGAACCTGGAATTAGAAGTTTTGGATTTGAGTCCCAGCCCTGACTGTATGATCCTGGCCAAGTCATTTAACTCAGTTCCTTATCTAGATAAATAGATGTAAATATAAATAAATACATATTTAGAGAGACAGATACATAGATAGATAGATGATAGATATTTAGAAAGATAATATCCATATAACCTAACTCGCAAGGTCATTGTGAAGAAAGGTCTTTAAACTATAATGTACTGTGTAAATGTGAGTTGTTATATTACAGCCATATAATACTGATAATCTCTAGTGTTTATGTTTTTTAAACCTACTTTTGCTCTGGAAATTAACAGGCATTATTAAACTAAAAACAATTTCATGAAAAATAGCATTCTGCAGTAATTGTTGAGATAGTTTCACAATCAGGGAAGACCTGGGTTCAGGTCCATATAATGACAAAGTCCAATCTATCAGTGCCCCTAAAGGGCTCTTTAAGACTATAAATTGCATAGCTGGTGCTGAACTATTCAGATAGAGTTTTCCCACTAGACGTGTCATACATCAATGAAATCACAGGTACAGACTCCCAAAACAATCACTTAATGTTACTTCCAACATTTTTTTCCTCCAGCTTTTATGGGTCTCCAATAAATAGACTGACCTAATTCTCTAAAGCTCTGTCTACATGGTGCCCAACAAAGGCAGTTGAAAAGTAAGGAGTCCAGAGACATTTTGTCCACATTATGCGAAATAATTCTGTATGTTCTTCCTCCCTTCTTTTTTCTTCTTTTTTTTCTTCCTTTCTCTTTTTTCTTTCTCAAATGACTGCTTGCTTTAGCATCCTGCAGATACAGCCTTATTTAACTTTTAACTTGCTTTTTATGCTGGTACAATCTCAGTGTATCACTGGAGTCTGTTTAGCAAGGTACTCTCATGTTCTAGCTTATAGCACATACTAACAGGTCTTTGCTGATCCAAACTTGGCAAATGCTATTAAGTGAAAAATCTTGTTGAACAGATGCCAATGCTGTAGTCAGCCCATTTAACAATAATGCGGTTTTGGTTTAGTATTCATGCCTTCTGCTGTAACAATATTATTTGCTGGGCTTTCAGAAGAGTGAAGAGGGTGAGGAGGAAGGAAGGAGACTGACAAATTTTGGGCAAGAATATTTCAACAGCAATTTCAATTCAACATCCATTTATTAATGGCCTGTTATATGCAAAATACTTGCTAAGGGTTAGAAAGATAAAAATGAAGTCTTTGTCCTCAGGGTGAATACATTCTAATCAGGTGTCACTACATGTATACCATAAATATAATCCAAAGAAAATGAAAGTGGAGGAGAACACTAACAATAGGAAGATTCACGGGAGGCTTCAAGGAGGAGGTGGTATCTGAGTCAAGCCTTAAAGGAGGACAAGAGTTCTGGGAGGGGGGGATGAGGAAAGATGGTATGCCAGGCATAGAGGATAGCTTGAACAGAGGCACAGGGGTGGAGGCAGAGCTAAGGTACCTCAAAACTTTTGACTCCCAGATGTCTCTAAATTCATTCTAGTTCTATAACAATCTTTCTTCCTTTCTTGTTTACATCATTATTTTGATATATCAAATATTTCAAGTTCTGAAAATGGATGTAATTACTACTACATTAGCATAGTCATAAACCAAAAAATATTTTAGAAAGAATGCCTACTAAGAAGGATGAAAAATATCCTTACAAAAATCTCACCAAGTTTTTATGTGATGTCATACAACTGTTTTGCTCCTCCCTTCTGCACCTCAATTTCCTCATCTTGAAAATGAAGGAGCTAAATTTAGGTAATCCTTTATGTCCTTTCCAACTGTATGCCCTATGATTCCATGAATTCTGTCTTGGTCAATTTTCTTTTATTGGTCTTTTCATTTGTATTGTTGTAATATAGTATTTTGTGCAATTAGTTCTACTTATTTTACTCTATAAAAGTTTATACCAACCTTACCCTGAATAAGCATTTACTAAGCTCCTACTATGTACTAGACACTGAGGATACAGAAACAAAAATGAAATAGTCCTTACCCTCAAAGATCCAACATTTTATGAGGGGAAACAACACATTCATATAAAGAAATATAAAACAATTTCAGGGGGCATTAGGAAAGATCTTGGGTAGAAGGTGGCACATGACTTGAGTTTTGAGTGGGTCCAATAGTTCTTACGAGACAGAAGTGACAAGACAGTGCATTCCAGGAATCAGGGATAGCCTGTGAAAAGGTACAGAGATGGAAGAAGGAATATCATTTATAATTAAAAGCAAATAGGTTAATTTAGCTAGAACCTAGAAAAGGAAAGCTGCGTGATGAGCCTAGAAAAATAGGTTGAACATTAGGCAAGTCAATTCACTTTTCTGGCCTCAGTTTCCTAATCTGTAAAATTAAGGGGGTAGACTAGATTGCCTGTAAGATTCTTTCCATCTCTAACCATCTTTGAGTTTAATATAACTCACTTCAGGTTGTTAAAAAAAAATGAATACAAACATTCAGCTGCCATCACTTGAAAGCAAGTTCTGATACCACTTGGTTCAAACAAGAAATGTTAAAGATTGATTAGTTCTTTTGTCTTTTGTCTTATGCTATAGGGATATGTTCCTCTTTATGTCAACGCAACTGCAGGCACAACTGTGTATGGAGCTTTTGATCCGATACCTGAGATCGCAGATATATGTCACAAATACAACCTTTGGCTGCACGTTGACGTAAGTGTTGGGACACAATAAACAGCCCAAATCCAGCTAGATGAAGGAAACAGCTCTCCTTTTGGGGTACCTGGACTGTTTCCAACCCCCCAGTTCTGTCCACATCCTCTCAGTCCCATACTCTCCTCTGGTCCCCAGCCTGACCATTCTGGACAAATGTCCAAAGTTGAATCCTAGACTTATTCTTCATTAGGTTTCTCTGGCCCACTCCAGAGCTACTTGAATTTTCTTTGGTTCGTATCCACCATCTTCTCCCATAGTAGCTTCATTTGGATAAACTGCTCCTAGATGGCAAAAACATGAGAGAAGGGATAAAGGAAGTGGCCACACATGCTTGGTTACCTGCTGTCAATGCAGCTGTTCATGTCCTTTGCTTCAAAAGATTGATCTGGAAACACATTGACATAGAAACATACAATACCAACTGATAGAGATTTTTCCCTCTAACTTGTTCTGAGGAGACATAAAGGACCACAGAAAACATTTTCAAATATATAACTATATTTCTTCTCTACTCTCCTCTTCCTTTTCTCTCTCTGCCCCCTGGGGAAGTGCTGGTAAATATTTAACAACCAGCTTTCTAAAAAAAAAAAAGGTACATACACAACTTTAACACTTAATTTGCATTAACATTTTTCCATTGTTTTCTTAAGTCTAGACCATCAACAAATGAATAAATCATGTTCTTATTTGTAGCATTTCCTGATTTCCAAGATGTAAATGCGCACACACTGAAAATTTAACAATCTCGCTCCATCATACCCCTGCTCATCCTGTTTCTCCTTCTCTCTCCCTCTCCACTCTCTCCTCTTCCCCTTCCTTCCTCCTCCCATTCTCACTCTAACACTCGCTTCTCTCTTTCTTTTCTTGATGTATCTCTCTACGGTCTCTCTGTGTGCCTGTCTCTAACTATTTATCTTTTTAACCTCTTACACCTGGACTGTCTTTTCTGCTGTGATGACAAAACATAGATTACAAATATGATTCATTTCTGTCTCTTCCTGCCCTTTTCCCTCCTCCCCCACCCCCACCCCTGCAGTATTTTATATGATTACCCTCAGAGAAGCCTGGATATTTTGTGGCTTGCTACAGTCTTCAAGGACCACTCAAATGACAGCTATACAAGTATTATCTTGTCACATATCTAGGTACTTTGAGACATACCTCATGCAATGACAACTAGGAAACAGCCATCTTCAACTCTGCAGTGCTCCGAGTGGTCCCTGAGTCAAGCAGTCATCTAGAAGGGTCTTTGATCTTTACCTCATCAGTACCTGATATTTTTGGACATCTGTGGTGCTACAACAGACTTAGACCTTAACTAACCTGATCTCCCACCTGCTGCCAACTAACTTGCATGATTGGAACTTGGGTTCACAATCCCCTCAGCAAAAATTTCTTTTAAAAAATGGCAAAGACGAAGGCTTGAAGTTGTTGCCCTATGAAGACTTAAGTGGGCTTATTTTGCCAGAGGAGCTTCTGGGTCTTCCATATGAGCCCACATGTTTAAAGAAAGCTATAGAATGGCCAAGTAGCCTAGAAAAGAATTGGGAATCCTCCCATAGAGCTGATCCCCTCATCCCTCTTCTTTCTCTGCTCTCACAGGCTGCCTGGGGAGGAGGTCTCCTCATGTCCAGAAAGCACCGTCACAAGCTCAATGGCATAGAAAGGTATGGGGCACAGTTTCCACGTATCCTCCCATTCAAAGTATCAGACATGCACAGTGTGGTCCTCTGACTCAGGGTGGCACCTCCTTTACTACCTTACAGAATCAGTAATTTTTCTACTTAGCTCAGGTGCAGAGTTTGCAGTTTGCCATGTTCACTCGCTAATTCATTTCCCTTGTTTCTCTGCCTCATTGTTTCTGGCTGGCTCCTTTGAGATAAAAGGGGAAAGGGAAGAACATCCCTCCCTCATTTATTACACCTTTTCTCCTCTCAAAAGAAAAAGGAGCTTATGAATAGAGGGGGGAAAAATCATAGCACTGGCCTCTCTTTCTGTTCCCTGTAGTGACTCCTCAGGCTTAAAGCCATTTCTCCTGACCATCTCCTAACTTTGTAAGGAAAGAGCCCCAGGAAATAAGAATGGCCATTCAAAACACAAGCTAAAATGAAGTGAGGCCACAGACAGGAGCCAATCCAGATGTAATTTAGATTTATCAAACAACTTCCATTTTTAAGTTTTGAATCTGAGAAGACCTGAAATGTATTTTGACTCCATGAATTTTCTTCTTTAGTGTGAGTATAAATGTATGTGTGTATGCATATATATGCATATAAATATATACTGTATGTGTATAGTATCAGCATGTACATATGTTGTATATGCAGAGTATATGTACACACATCAGACTTTCTTAGATTCAAAATGTTAAATTGGAATTTTTTTTGATAAATCAAAGTAATTCAACAAACGTTTAGTAAGGACCCACTATATGCAAAGCATTTTGCTAGAGGTGGGGCTAAAAAGACAACAATGAAGTCTTTGTCCTGGGGGAGATTACATATGATTCAGGCTTTACACCATGCACAGCATAATATAGTCCATGGAAAGTGGAGGTGGAATAGGACACTAACAGCAGGAAGGCTCATGGAAGGCTTCATGGAGTAGGTGGCCCCTGAGCTAAGAATTCTGAGAGGTGGAGATGAAGAAAGATGGCCTGCTAGGCATGGAAAGAGGTAAAGTATGCATCAGATATACATACATATGTGTGGGACAGGCATATATAGATATGTTATATATTATATATAGTATGTTTATATACATTGTATATATTATATTCTATAATTGTATTATATATACATGTACATATGCATTTACATACACAACTTACACACACATATATGTGTGTACATATGTATATATACATATGCATACATATATATAGGTATATGTGCATATTTATAGATGCAGCTAGATGGTGCAGTAGATAGACAGTCAGACCTGGAGTCGGGAAGACCTGAGTTCAAATCCAACCTCAGACACTTACTAGCTGTGTGGGCAAATCACTTAACCTCCTCATCTGTAAAATGAGCTGGAAAAGGAAATGGCCAACCACGCTAGTATCTTTACCAAGAAAACCCCAAACTGGGTCATGAAAAATTGGACTCTGCTGAAATGACTGAACCCCAGCAAAACAAAAAATTATATACATTGGCTTATGTTACCTAAAGAAAAAAAATCAAACCTTGACTATACCTTATTTTCCATTTGAAGCATAAATATATTGTTTATGTAAAATCTCTGGGAAGTTCAGAAAAGTTTATGACATTTTGTGAGACAAAATTCCTTAAGAACAGAGCAGTTTGTGGTACAAAGATCAAATGGACCGTTGCCCTTTGTAATGACCCTTTGCCCATCCCCTCTGCTTTGGGGCCCTTATGGCTTAAGTTGGGCTCCAAACTTTGACCCCTAGGGGTGAGATGTCATCTGAATAGTTGGCAAATCTACTCTACAGTAGATTTGCATTTGCTTTCTTCATTATAATTTTTGGAGGAAGGAATTATTCTGGGTTTCTCTATTTATTCACACTTATTCATATTCTACAGACACAAATATACCTACTAAATACTTTCCCTACTAAAAGACCTCTTTGACATAAGAAAGTTAAGAATTCTGGGTAAGGGGCATAGTATGGAAAGGTCAAACAAACATTTCAATGAAACCATTGATTGTTGGGGGCAGAGTCTACCAAATTCACAGGAAATTTGTAATAAGCCTGTATATCATTGAAGCAAAAGTGACAAGGTTTTGATCATTATTTATTTCACTTGAAGATTGTTGCAAAATCCTGGTTAAGGCGCTCCTTAGTCACTTAATTGTCTTGGATAAGTTGATTAGGATAGTAGGAGACCTTGCTTGTTAAACTATGGTTACAATGAAAATGATAAGATCATGATCATTTAGCATTTAAATAACCTTGCTGTGTAGCAAAACTTTATAGCTGATTTGTCTATAGGCATTTTTAGGAATATCTTCTCATACTTCCAAGTAGAGGCAGTTAGTTAGGATGGTACATAGAGCACTGGACCTGGAATCAACCTCAGAACCAAACTGTGTGACTCTGGGTAAGTCACTTAACCTCTTTATTCCTTAATTTTCTCATCTGTAAAATGGGGATAATAAAAGCATTTACCCCTCCCCCAGGATTGTTGTGAGGGTCCAATGAGATGATATTAATAAAGCACCATATAGATACCAGCTATTATAGGGAGGTAGACATGCAGTTAGATACAACTCTAGCCCAAGGAAGAGTATCTGAGTCATTTTCCTAGTAATAAGTGTCAAAGTATTTTGTTCATTGCACTGACATCACATTTACTGGTCAAATGTACATACATGTTTATTCAATCAAAGTAGGATTGCGGGTGAGGAGTGTATGAGTTTATGGACATTCAGTGATGAATCCCCAAAGAACGTAATTCCTTGTGCCCCACTGTCTGCATCTCCTCTTACAAGTACTGATTGCTTCTTCTTCCAGAGCCAACTCAGTTACCTGGAACCCTCACAAGATGATGGGCGTTCTGTTACAATGCTCTGCCATTCTCGTGCGGGAAAAGGTTTGCTTTCTTTCATCAAATGACTCTGAAGTGCCAAAGATTCTGGTAGCTGGAGAAAAGGGAAAGAAGGGGACTGGTGCCACATAGCAGCTGCTGGCCACAAGGCTAGCAGCCCTGTTAGTAGGCAGCTGGGCTGCTTGTTCTTCCCAGGCATGAATTTTTGAGATTCCTGAGCAAAAATCTGTTTGGGTAGGATCAGGACCAGGTTTTGTGGGCATCAATGATCCCTTACTAACCAATCCACATTTATTAAGTGCCTACTCTGTGGCAAGCGCTGGGAATATGACAAATGTGAAATAGTCCCTGCCCTCAAAGAGCTTACATCCTAATGTGGGAGGCAGCATGTGTGTGTGTGTGTGTGTACGGCGGGGGGAAGAACAGAGAGAATGAGAATGAGTGTGTGTATGTGTATGTAGGTATATGTGTGTGTGTACAGAGGGGGAAGAAGAGAGAGAGAATCGGAAAGGAATATAATGTTGTTTTAGGGAAGAAAGGCACTAGGCATGTGAAAGGATCATAAAAGGCATCATGTACAAGGTGACATTTGGACTGAGTCTTGAATGAAACCATGGATTCTAAGGTGAAGAGGGGAGGAGAGATAGTATTGCAGGCATGGGCCAGTACAAAGACACAGAAACAGATGAGAAAGTGTATGTGTCCAACAGCAAGGAGGCCCATGTGGCTGGACTCCAGAGAACATGGAAGGGAATCCTGTGTAAAAAGACTAAAAAGCTTGGAAGGGGCCAGGTTGTGAAGAGATCTGTGCCAAACATAGGAGTTTACATTAGCTCTGGGCTGCTTACCGGCAGTTGCTGGCCTTCTTGCTCAGTATCCATAGTTGTACTGAGTATCTGGTCTAAAGGTTATTTAAAATCCCCATGTCTAAGAGGGCAGAAGTGAGAAAGAAAGTGATAGTCCTACCTGATGAGGTAACCTCCTCCACACACAAAAAAACTGTTAGCTGCAAGCTATTAGCATGGGCTTATGTTTTCTGTGAAAGAAATTATAAAATTAGAAATAAAAAAAGGGAAAAATTTACATAACTTAGCTATATATTTAAAAGGAATAACAAGTTGTACATAATAGATTTATAATTTCACATATAAATAATCTTATTTATTATGCTATTTTATTAAATCTTTTTTATTCCATAAATTAAAAAAATTAAATAAAAGATGAAAATTATCTCGTCCTAAAGAACAAAATAAAGATTTTACTATTTTTTAATTTTAAAAAATTATCAATTTTTTAAATTATTAATTTTTAATTTGAATCCAGAGACTATGTTCTGATGGCAGTGTCTATAGTGGAAGAGGGAAAGATGGAAGTCAGTAAGCAAGAGCTCTGCATTATATTTCTCCCAGGAGTAACCTTCCCCTGAACAGGACAAGCAGCACAGAGTGGCTTAACAATAGTACTGGATGGGGAGGGGAAAGAAGCCACATGTCATCCCAAGTCCCCAACCCTTCATGCTTTAGCATATCAGCAATACAATATGTAGTTCCTTCTTCCCCAGGGCTTACTCCAAGGATGCAATCAGATGTGTGCAGGATACCTATTCCAGCAAGATAAGCAGTATGACATTTCCTATGACACTGGAGACAAGGCCATACAGTGTGGCCGACATGTGGACATTTTCAAGTTTTGGTTGATGTGGAAAGCTAAGGTAAACAAGGAGGGAATCTGGGAAGTGGGATGGAAGTGCTTTCACTTCCAATTTTATGAGCACACAGTAGGTAACAGTAAACTGGGGAAGGTAGCCTTGGGGCCACTCACTTGTTATTAACATTCACCGTAGATAATTGGCAAAGTAGACAATTTATGAAACTGTGATCACCAGCCAGTTTGAAGGATGTAGTTTTGGGCACTGTGGAACCTCACACAGTCTAGTTAGTCAACCCCAAATCAGTCCTTCTGAGAGCTTACCTGTTACCCTTGTTAACACCAACCCATGCAAACACTTCGCACTTCTGCCTAACTCTCAGAGCTTGTGCTTGTCTAGATTGACTCCTTCATCAAGACTTGGACCTCGTGAAATGTCCAAGAATCCTGCTAAGCCAAGGAATGCACAAAGACCAGTGGCTCTCTGCCACCTGCCTAGTGAACAAGGGAAAAGTATGACACTCATTTTAAAAAGCTGATTGTGTAGGATGAGAGCAAAGGAAGATTTTGGTCAGGGTTCACTTAGTACTTTTAAGTAAAAGGTGAAGGGACATGTGGCATATTCCAAAGCAAACAAGACTTTAGAGTAAACTCACTGGGCAATAGAATTTTTTGAAAGATGAAGTCTCTGCTGTAAACAGTCACTCAGAGGTCAGAAAGCCCCCACATTTCATTCTGAGCTGTGCATATCCTCATCCTAGTACTTTTTTTACTTGGGGTTCTCCAACACTGTTTCATTATTTCGAAAACTAATATTTTGCCTTCTGACAAATGAAGATAATCACACATTGCTTGGGTTTGTATTCTAATATTTTTATTTTAAAGTCTTCATGTAGTAGAGATACTTCAGTGATAAATTGGACTAACTGACCTCTGAGGTTCCTCATGACTTTATGATTCAATGAACTTAATACATAAATGGGGAGATGATCCATTCCTATTAATATCTCTCTTCCTTTCAAAACAGGGCACAGTGGGATTTGAAAATCAGGTCAACAAGTGCCTGGATTTGGCAGAGTATCTCTATGCCAAAATTAAAAACAGAGAAGAATTTGAAATGGTTTTTGATGGTGAGGTAAGTCATCACAGTCTATCCTTACTATAAATAGCATATGTTTTGTTGAATGTTTCCGTAAGTGATGATTGTAAGGCCACATTTGTCCAGAGTACCAGGTATTGCACTCTGAACAATCTTTTCATCATTTCTTTGACCCATAAGAATACTGCTGCCTAAGACATCTTAGAGGTGTTTTTTAATGATGTTGTTTTGGTTGACCCAGAATTCAAATACGAAGTGGCATCATTAGACACACTAGCATGTTCACAAATAGTTCCTCTTAGGGATGGGTTCAGTGACTACTTAGTCTCACCTGTCTACCTTTGGGAGAGAACACATAGAAACCATCTAGGACAACTGTGAAACTGACCTATTTCCCTATTCTTCAAGGGCTCTGGGAAAAAGCAGTTGATATCTTCCCTTGCTGGTATTCATCATATCTCCTAATCTCTATAATCAGAAATTCATCTCTAACTAAAATCCTTACTCCTGCAGGATAAATCTAATTTTTCCCTCCTCCTTTCCTTAGGGGTCTATCTTCTGAAATTAACCCTCTATAAACCTTTATGCTAATTTGTTTTAAATTTTATGGCCACCTTTTTTTTCCTGACATATACCATTTCCAAATATATCCCTCTCCTACCCAGAAAGTAACAAAGACTAGAAAGAATCACAGTTTAACAAAACTGACATACTGAATGACTCTGGTAGACTATGCAATGTTCCACACCCACAGTCCCCAACCTTGACAAAAGAGGGAGGGAGACACATCTTTTCTTGGACATCTTGATTACTATAATGAATATGATTCTTAAAATACCTTCAAATAATCCAGGGTATAAATGTGACCTCTGTCTCTCTCCAAAACAAATTCTCAGAGAGGTAACTGTTAAACAATCATTTAACCCCATATTCCAGAGGTAAAGCTCATGATTCTCTGTCCAGATGCCATGGGCATGATGGGGATGAAGTCAAACTGCCAAACACCATTCTTAATACTTACTAATGTGAGCTCAAAGCAGCTTCCGCCACAAGGTCCCTATGACAAAATGACTAGGATAAAGTCTGACTATAGTAAAATCTGTGAGAGGAATTAAAGAAAAGAAATCCTGGTCAAATCTCATCCAGATAATAGAATAGTACAAAATGAGCATTGACTAATCAATGAGATTGTTTACTATTGATTAAAGAATCATCGGACTGGGAAGGTCTTCAGAAAGGTCACCTCCCCTCTCCCTCTGCCTCCAGACTGTATTGGAATCAATATTCTTTACCCAAAGAGCTGCCTACCCTCTCCATCAAATATTTTCAAAGCAATCACACAGATTCCCTTTGTAATGCTTCCACTATTGGTCCGATGAGTTCTTCTTATCTAGCCTACCCTCTGGTGGAATCAAGACTTCAGGCCACTCTTATTTTGTCGTGCTTCTCGAGAATTTGGCATCTTTGCCGAACATTAGAGATTGCTAACCTGAAGAAATTAGGGGAAATGTGTTCTCATCGGAAAGAATGGTGTCTTTAGGCAGGACTCTGAGAAACATCTATTCAGCTCATAGTTCTAGTTCTTAGACTGTCCTAATCACAATTTGGTCATTATGTGCTATTAACTATACCCTCATCAATCTCCCAACTTTGTATGTTTCTCTCCTAGCATTGTACTATTCCCCCATTCCTCCTTTGTCTCTGAGCCACACCTAATTTATCTCTTGTTTCTTCAACCCAGTTGTAAAGCTTTATATTGGTGAAACATACTGCATTGGGGAGAAAGTGGACCTGGCTGTGGAGCTCATTTTTGTGTCCATGGTTCAGTTCTCCCCTCTGGTACATGAGTAATAAAAATGTCTTGGCTAATCTAGAAAAATGCAGAGTATTGAATTTATTCTTTAATGATCCTATTTGTCATTAGGTTGATTTGGATCAAAATTCCTTTACATATATCTAAATATATGGAGATATGAACATTTGTGTGTGTAGTCTCCCACTGTACCATACTTTGATTATAGTACAGATCAAATCATGTGCCCAAGTACATAATAGTACATTGTACATTCTTCACTATAGCTCAGAATGTTTACTGGGGATGTTGTATGTGTCCTCTGATATTAGCTTTAAAATGAAGTTGTACTATAGCCCTGTAAAGGGAATAACATAAAAGCTAACTTTTTTATAGATTCAACATCACACAGATTAAAATTTTAAACATATTCGAGTGAAATGGAATCAGTTTCTAGTAAATGAAAACTTCACAACTAAATAGTTAGGAAATACATGTTTATTTGAAAGATATTAAAAATCCTTAACTATCTATAAAATGTTCAAGAATGTTTAGCACTCTGAACATCCAAAGGAGATCACAAAACCTATACTCTTAAGCTTTTACACTTTAAAATGTTTTACTAATTATTCTCATTTTTAACACACCACAGTCATTTCCCAATAAACCACCTCCTCCATAAAGCCCTCCTTTATAATGAAGAGATGAAGTTAAGCAAAACCAACAAATATAATGCATTCAACATTCCACACCTGTAGTCCACCACCTTATGTCCAAGAGGAGAAATCAGTCTTCTGGAACTAAAATTAGTAATGGCATTTAATATGAATTTTGATAGTGTTATCTTAATATAATTTAAATATAATTTAATTACTATAGTCTTTGTGCATTCTGTTTTCCTGGCTCTGCTTTTTCCACTATATTTCACCTCATACAACTCTTTGCAAGTTTTTCTGAATTCCTTATAGCCCTTATAGTTCCTCCAATACTGACTGTAACAAGGGTATGTAAGTCACCAACCTTGCTTATACATCACCTCCCCAGCTACCTCACTCAATCCCATGTTTTTATCTCTAAAATGTAGGATAACCCAGAAGTACATTTGGATATTTTCTCATGAATTTATAAAATTTTTACTTATTTCCCAATTAATCAACTCTTCTCACAGCCTCCACCCAGGTTCATCAAATATTTATTTAATAAACTGTAAAAACATTTTCTTTATACTAATTACTTAAAACACTCTCCTGATCTCCTAGAATTAAATATTAAGGTTACAGAATATTTATAATTAATAATATAGTTTATTAACAATAAAATCAATCATAAAACAAAGACATGGACAATTATTTACACTATTTAGCCTGAGAAACACCAGAGTTATAAATCCTCATTATGATGACAAATGACCTCACTTCTGAGAGCATTTAGTTTTCTTGGAATAACAAATCTCTTCAAAAGAATCCTTTTCATCCTCTTTGTAAGGCAGCATTTACAATAGTTTCATAAAGAAAAAAGGTTGTCTCTATATTCTTTCTCCTTAGCCTCACTCACTCTTACTCCTGATGTGACAGGAAAAAAAATGACATTTTTAGCTTTTATCAAGACTTCATTCTTAACATTCTCCATGCTGACTCTTCATAAAGTTTTTTTGGTAATGTTCCCTCATAAAATAACAGTTAATACAGTTCTCTCAAAAAAAGAAGTTTCTCCTTTCCTTCTTTCTCTTAATTTTCAGCACAATTTCTCATAGATTCTCATAGATCAGTAAAACTCACACATCCTCCCTGATTCCATAGAGTGAAGGCCCTCACTGGATTATAGTTACAACTATAACTCATAGCTTTTCTGATTTTAAAGAAACAGTAACAGCTTCCATAGTCCCTGGCAGAGAGACCTTTGAAAGTATTTTAAATTGTCCCTGTCCTTTTATCTTCTTTGCCAATCTGATCCATGAGAATTAAAAATTCAAAGTTGTTGTAACTGCATTTGTCTTAGTATTAGCTATTTGGTGCATTATTTTATATGTCTGTTAATGGTTTATTTTCCTCTTTTGAAAATTATTCTTATTTTTTGGCCACCTATTTATTGGGGAATAACTCTTAGTTGCTGTGTTTTACTCATAGTAGAGTCCTCAGACCATCACTCAGAGACTACTTACTTTTTATATGTTATGTTATATTATGCTATGTTATGTTATGTTGTGTTATATTGTATGATATGATATGACATATGATGTGATATAATATTGTATTTCAACAAGTTTCCCAGTTTCTTAGACCACTGCAAATCAGAAGGAAGAGGAAAAACTTTAGGGGGCAGTCATATTGACAGCAGGGAGTAGTGACAATTGACAAGTATAGGAGAAGACAAAAAACGATGATAGATAAGAACTCAGAAAAAAAAATCACAGAAGTCGTAAGGCCGTGTAATGAAAGGTAAAAAACTCCAAGTACTCCAGTTGTCCCTGAGGACATCATAGGATTAAAATACAACATAAACATGCATGCTCATAAATAGGACTCTAAGTCAGAGACATGCTGGAACCAACTTGAATTCTCAAAAGAGTCAATTATTAAATTTTCAGTGTGAACACTTATACCTCAGAAATGGGTAGAATCTACAAATCAGGGCTTGACTAATTTTTTTTTTACTACCTGGAATATAAAAAGTGATGGAAAACGTAAATAATACAGATTAAGCTTAAAAGTGAGTCATGTGAAGAAGCAGGAAAGTGCATCATACTTTAAAAAAAATTTCAAGAAATTTGTGTACATATAAACATTTTATCATACATATATTTTAAAATGAATTGCTTGAAGAGGTATTTTCAGTTACCTGGAAAATTCTCCTATATGGAATATCTCATTCCCTGGTGACACATAATAACATTGTGTTACTTTACTTAGTATATAGCAACATTTATTCAAACATGCCATGCTCTTGGAAATCTGAAAGCTTCATATACGACTCAAGTAAGAATTCTGGGTTGGGGAAAGGCTTGCCTTAGGTTTTCATAAACTTTCATGGATCGTTGTTTTTGTCTCCTCAGCCTGAGCACACCAACGTTTGCTTCTGGTACATTCCACAAAGCCTCAGGGGCATCCCGGACAGTGATGAGAGACGAGAAAAACTTCACAGGGTATGGAGAATATCTAACCTATCATCTATCCTTCTGCATTTCTGTTGGCAGTCTAGAATTAGCTTGTTCTCATACGACGGTTCTGCTCATCCTGATTGAAGGTGTTTTGAATAACTCAATTTTCTTTGAATTATCCTTGTCACAAGGGAATTAACCTCTGCTTTAAGGTCAGCTCAACTCTGTAGCTTTAGTGAGGCATCAGTCTCAGTTTTCATGGGGGTCTCTCTTGGAACATAGCCAGGATTCATTATGCAAAGTAGTCTGATGAACATTCCCAGACTATGGCAGAATCTCAGGTCAAGTACAGGAGAGGCCAGAGTTCCTCACAACTAATTGATAGTCACGCTGAAGCTGTCCAGTCATCTGACTTCTGTGTATCTACTGGGAAAATCCATTTAAAACAAAGTAGGGAATGAGGTAGGTGGTGTGTGGATAGAGCAGACTCATCTTCCTGAGTTCAAATCTGACCTCAGACTCTTCCTAGCTGTGCAGCCCTGGACAAGTCACTTAACCCTGTTTGCCTCAGTTTCCACATTTATAAAATGGGCTGGAGAAAGAAATGGCAAACCACTGCACTATCTTTGCCAAGTCCCAAATGGGGTCATGAAGAATTGGACATGACTGGAAAAAAAACTGAACAATAATAATAAAAGAAAATGAAATGAAAGATTTGTTGGAAACTTGGCTCAGTGGCTGAACTTTCAATTACTTATCAAAAAGACTTGTATATTTAGTTGAGAACATTGCTCAAACCTGTAAGTAGAACTGCAGAGCAAACAATCCAACCCTCTATTCAGACAGTTTCTATGGTAGAGTAGGAACCAAATTCTGCTTTTAGTTGGATTGTATCTTCTCCTCGAGGTGATATTGCTCTGGTCATGTCTTCAATATTAATAGTAATTTCCTTTCTAGTAGATTGCTTCAGTTATAACTAACAGAGCAGTGTCTCTCAAGTTTTGACGACTACAGCAGTTGAAGATGTGTATTCAGTAGTGAAGCAGCTAATGAAAATTTAAAAGAGAGTGTCTAACACTAAAATCCAGAGCTCAAATGAACCAAAGGGTTTTGACCTTTACCTCAAAAATCTACTGAACCCTGGCAATGTTCCCCCCCCATGTCTGCCTCTCATTCTCTTTTTTCCTTCCCTTGTTCCTCTTTGTCTCTTCTGCATACATATATATGTATGTATGTATATGTATATATACATATATGTGTTTGTATATATGTATATATTTATCTGCTCCTCCTTTTCCCTATCTCTTTCTCTCATTTGCTTCTATTGTCTCAATGTCTATATCTATGTCTGCTCCTTCTTTTCCCTCCATCTATTTTTCTCACTCATTTTCCTCTATTTTTTTCTCCATGATTTTCTCTCTCCCCTACCTGCTCTGCCCTTCTCACTTTCTCTCCCCCTCCGTACCTCCTTCCTTTTCCCTTACGTTTCTTCTGTTTTTCATTTTTTCCTGCGTTTAATAGACCACACACTAAAACTAAAGGTATTTTTTTAAATATTTTTTGTGCTCAGTGAGCAAAGTTTTATGTTCCTTGCTTTTAATTTAAATGGTAGATGAGTTGAAGTATTTTTATTTCTTTAAGAAAACATTCACCCCAAATGAAATTGCTTTTTCTGTGTAGTCATGAATTGATTTTTTGCAGGTAAATGACCTGTAAGAATATTCTCACCCCTTGTCTACATGGTAACATAACCAGTATTCAGTTCAGTGAGGCATTAATTAAACCAACATTGGCACTGAAACAAAACAAAATGAAATCAGGTGTTAAGACTAATTAGATTTTTTGCTTCTGAACTCACTATTTGGCATTAGATAGTCAAAGCTTCATAGTGCAAAGGCCTTGGAGAGCAATAAAGTCAGAGTTTGTTAAACTTATAATGCCATAGATTGGTCCTTTGAAGACTATGACTTTTATACCAAGGATATCCATTAAGGGCCTTGCAGTAAGAGAAGGGAAATTCAGTCTCTAGGTCTGGATTCCTATAGTATTTAAACAAAGCAGAGTATAAATTAGTCTGTAGTGTTACTGTTGGAATGAAGCAAACCCCAGTGGAACCATTGGTCTATGATCAGGGAAGGAATAAAATGTAGAAGAATAAGACATTAGACAGATAAAGAAACAGAGTAAGAGAGTAAAAGAAGGGGGTGAAAAGAAGGAAAAAGAAGAAAGGAATGAAGTCTCTGAGTTGCATTGGCAGATCCTTCATGATAGTGAACTTCAATACATGTTCTTATTCTTTCCAAATTTGCCAACTAGGAATATAATTCAAAAGTATATTTAGACAACATAGAGTGTCTTTAAGTTCCAGGTAGGGAAATATATATAACTGAAAAGACAGGTCAATTTGATGAGGTTGAAATATGATATGTCATTTTCTTTAAAAAAAAAAAAAAAGATTCATCTAACCTAAAATAGGATAACTAGGTGGCCCAGTGGATAGAGTGCCAGGCCTGAGTTCAAATCTGGACTCAGGCACTTACTGGCTCTGTGACTCTGGGCAAATAACTTACCCTTGATTGCCTCAGTTTCCTGATTCCAAGTCCAGTGCTCTATTCACTGTACCTGATGAACTCTTAGATCCATTCTAGATCCAGCTCCATCCTATGTAACTCAGCAACTCAGTGGACAGTACACTGTACTGGGTGGGTTATCAAGAAGATCTGAGTTCAAATCCTGCCTCTGACACTTGCTAACAGTGTAACCCTGAGCAAATTATTTACCTTTTCTATGCTTCAATTTCTTTATCTGTAAAAGGAGGCAGATGGTCCCTAGGTCCTTTCCAGCACTAAATCTATAATTGCTCAGCAGTTTCCCCCCCTCCCTTTTTTTAACCATACCACAGTGACTAAAGGTCCTGTCTCTTTCTTCTGAACTCATGGTAAAAATGGATCTGCTGAAGCACAGTTTTAAAAAAAAATGACTTCTCTGGAAGTCAGCAAAAATCCGGAACCTGAGCTGAAAGTGGCTGGAAATTATGGTAATCAAACCATGTGTTTGAAACAGTCTATAGGACTGGGGCCAGTTTTCTTGAGCCTTCTAAAATCTGGGGTCCTTTGTGGAAAAAAACATACAGTTCAAATTAGATACACATAGACTTCTGCCACCACTGGGAAAAGTCTTTGTTACTAGCTTTATAAATTTAGAATCTCATATCCTCATTCTAACAAGGAGAAATGTGCCATTTCTTAAATAACTAGATTATTCCTTATCCTACCTCCTCATCTATCAACACTCTCTCTCTCATTCTCTCTATCTCTCTCTCTCTCTCTCTCTCTCTCTCTCTCTCTCTCTCTCTGTGTCTGTCTCTGTTCTATGTCTCTGTCTGTCTCTGTCTCTCTCTCTGTCTCTGTCTCCCTCTGTCTCTCTGTTTCTGTCTCTCCCTGTATCTCTCTCTTTCTCTGTGTGTGTATCTGTCTCTCTGTCTCTGTCTGCCTCTGTCTCTCTATTTCTGTCTCTCTCTGTCTCTTTCTGTGTGCATATCTGTCTCTGTCTCTCTGTCACACACACACACACACACACACATTCAATCTCCACCATATAGCCTCCCCACAATTGCTTTAACAAACTCTAAGACAACAAAGAAGACTTAGTGCCATACTAGAACAGGACAACTAGGGCTTTGCCCAGGACAGAATCAGAAGGCACTAACTGTACTTGCCAAGTTTTAGCAGGGTAGAAATATTAGAACTCAGCAAAAATAATTGAAGGTTAAGCTATCAAATAGTTGCACTCTACCCTACACTGTCATCCTGCCTCAGTCTCCTGAGCAGTAACTTCATACTGATGTTTAAGTTCTCTGTCTGCACCCCAGTGGGACAGTGTTAACTCCACCCAATACTGGGCATCTTTTATGCCATTTATAATGCGTACAAAGATTTCATGTTGCATCTCTGTGAAGACTACCCAGATGTTGCTCTATTTCATCCCTCAAAAGCATGTGACATAAGAATCCACTTCCTTCTTGTATTTATCCAATCCCTGTCCTCACTTTGGAGAAAGGAAATAGGAATTAGCCAGTCAATAAATATGTATCATTATTTTATTGACCAGCTAATATTTATATAGCACTCTAGAGTTTTCAAAGCATTTTACATGTAATATCTCATTTCAGCTTCTGTGAGGTAGGTGCCATTGTTATCCTTATTCTACAGATGACGAAACCAAGGCTTAGAGAGGTTGTAAGAACCCAAGGCAGGATTTGATCCTAGGTCTTCCTGACTCCAAATACAGTGCTCTATCTACTACACAACACCACCAACCAATAAGAGTACTGAGGTGCTTTTTTTTTGGATGCTGACATAGAAAAAGATTGACAGTATGGCTTTGGTCAAGCCCCAAGTGGCTACAATTGTACATAGCTAGGTGGAGCAAATTTTGAGCAGTAATTCAGAGCTGTATTTAAATAAGTGCTGTTGACTCATGCATGAGTTTGGATAGAAGCTCTTTTACAGCAGACACTGTTGGAATTGACTCTGGTGATGTGCTGCCATGAGGTCCCCTTTTAAACTGAACATCCCAAAATGGGATCTCTTACCCTATGGTAGGAAATAGAGATATCTATGGGCCAGGTTCAGTAGCATATCATAGTCACTTGGCCCATGTAAGTCTATGGTAGTATGATACTTTGTAGGGCCTTTAGGATACTGTCCAAGGATTTGGCACCTATTAATATCTGTTCCAATGCATTCTTTAACCTTTTGAAGAAAAGCTGTTTATTGAAGCAAATTCTGACCTCTTAAGAGTTGCCATTGTTGAAAAATTCATCACCTGTGGTCAACTTTTTGGCAATGAGCCATTTTAGTACTTAGCTTAGCTGGTGCTCAAACAACAGACATTGCTTAGCTAGTCACCAGGGTGTTAACAGTAAGCAACCTGACAAACACAGTGGGGCCTGCTATCACAGGTTCTTTGATCTGCTTTTCTAAAAGGAAATGCAACTTTTGAGGGGTTAACAATCTCCTTTAATCAAGCACATATATCATTCACCAATAGAGAAAATACAAGAAGAGAAATAAATACCAAAAGACAGGCTTCCAATTGTGTGACCACTCCATACGTACATAGTTATCAGAGAGAAGCACCAACATGTGGGTTTTCAAAGCCCAGCAGCTGCTGAGTGGCTTCCCAGAGTCTCCTCTGGCACCTAAGCCTTCTTCCAAAAACTAAGCCCCAAAGTAAAGCCTCACCCTCAGAATATTTATACATTTTTATAGCCAGAGGGCATCACAACCCTAGAGAATCTGTGCCTCATTAACAGAAGGTGTGGCCTTCCTACAAATCTTCCCAGGCCCATTAATGGGTGAGAAAGATCTTCTTTAATCATATTATTCAATTAGAGGCACTTTATACTAAAACAAAAACAGCAAAAGATCCTCCTTTGCTTGCCATCACACAGTGTCACCCAAAGCCTTTCTAGTTTGGTAAAAACTTACTACAGTTCTTACTTCAGTGGCATAACCTTTGAGAGGCCATGGTTGCTGCTTGACCACATGTGTGCTAGTGCCAACTTGTAAATCAACTTGTGAGAGCTGTTAAATTTTCAGTGTGAATATTTACACCTTGGAAATTGGCAAATACTACACATTAGGGCTTGATTTACTGTTCTGTTGATTGTTTAGATTTAAAGTGATGAAGAAAATGTTAATAATGGAGATTAAACTTAAACATGTAATTTTTTTAATTGAGAAGGTTGTTAACCATTTACCAGGTTACCACTCTCCTGACACAATGTGGTACCCAAGGAAGACCAGCAGAAATCTTCTGCTGGCATAGTTAGTTAGACTATAGACATATAGACATAGATAGAGACATGTGTGTATGTAAATGTATATATTTGATCTAGACTGTACTTTAATTGATGTAGGAAGCTACCCATGTGGAAACTCTCTCTATCAATGAAGATTAACAGCTCATTTTTAGCTCACAGTCTTAATTTTCTAAGTTAGATGAGGCATTGAGAGGTTAAGGAATTCATCATCTATGGTCACATTTTCCTGTGTTTTTCAGAGGCTGGACTTAAAACCAAGTCTTCCTAATTCTATCCCTTATGGCATACTGCCTCTTCCATAGCACAACAACCACTATAAAAATAGGACATTTTCCTTTTCTTTTTATTCTTGTCTATGTTTAAAAAAATAGCGGTATTTTTTAGCTAGGTTGCTCTTTCCAGATTCCCCATTATACTCCAAATGTGTTGAGTTATGTTATTTATTGTTGATATTATTAATAACAATAACTGTTGGCATTTATATAGGGCTTTAAGGTTTTCAAAGTACTCTGTGTGTGTGCATGTGCGTGTGCGCGCATGTATGTGTGTGTGTGTGTGTGTGTGTGTGTGTGTGTACTAACTCATTTGAAAAACATCCTTAAAGCAAGTCAGAGGGGGACGCAGACCAACAGGACAGCTTAGAAACTAACAAGCTGAATTTATTGTATGATTATTAAAAACAAAAGCTTTACTTATTTTCATATATAATCCTCATTTTCTGTTCTTTGAATATGGAAATGTTTGTGTTTGTTGGATAGAAACATAGGATCATAGATTAACAGCTGGAAGGAATCTCCAACTTTGATTTAATTTGACCCCCTCATTAGCCTATCAAGTTAAGAATAACTAAAACAAAAGTTAATAAAATTTCAAAACAAACCAAAAAGAGATGTTCAAGTTGGCCTTACGTATTGTTTTGTGTTCTTTATCACAAGGTGGCACCGAAGATCAAAGCTCTGATGATGGAGTCTGGCACAACTATGGTTGGATATCAGCCTCAGGGAGACAAAGTCAACTTCTTCCGGATGGTTATCTCAAATCCAGCAGCCACCAAGTCTGACATAGACTTCCTCATTGAGGAAATTGAAAGATTGGGGCAGGATCTGTAATAACAATTGTCAAACCCGTTCTTGCTTTCATGAGATGTTTTCCAGAATTGGCTGTTTTACATCCAGTTCTGCAGAACACACTTCATGGAAGTTTCCTTTCTAAATGTTCCATTTTCCTGTGGCACTCTAGAACAAATCCCTTTAAGTTGCTGAAAACATATAGGCCATTTTACTGAGGGAGAAAAAATATATTCTTGTGATGTGTACTGCTAAACCTTATTTAACCCTGTTTATTGTAGTTAGCGGGAAACTAATAGGTCTCAAAAGAAGTTGCAGATGAAAAACTCTTTAAAGTATATATGTACAGTTATATATAACTATATATATATATGTATGTATGTATAGTAAGTAGGACCTCAGTAATCAGCCGCATGCTTTCCACTCTCAGAGAGCCAACTCTTCATTCAACAATCACTGAGGAGGGGGTAATGTGCTGCAAACCAGTTTGCCAAATGAAAACGCTTTTATAAAACTGTAGTTCTGTAGATACAAAGGAAATTACCATTTAGCAGGACTTAAACTTATCCCCAGTTAGTCTCTCCTGCCTCACAGAGATGAATTAGGAAAAGCCAGAGCTATAACTAAGGAGGAGCAAGAGAGGCTTTGTCACAGGATGCTAACATTTACAGGGCATTGACAGCACTGTTATTCCTTCATCAAGTAGAAACAACTGAGCTTAACACCTACTTAGGAAGAATAATTAGTCAAAATAGGATGCTGTCAGATGACAGTAGCTCCCTCTCCCAGTTGGCCTGAATCCCAGGTGAGATTCTCTCAAGCTACATTATGCTCCATTCCCATGTGATGACATCACCAGTAGCAGCTTTGAGGTGTCCTGGGGTGTCTCCTCCCAAGGTATCTCGTCTTGAAATCTAAGTTCTTTCTACAAGGGAGGTCTTTCTCCCACTTACCCTGCCTGTCCCAGTAGAAATAGTCTTACTGCTTGCCCCAGGCACAAGCATCTTGTGGTGCTTTCCCTGAGCTCTACAACTGCTAATAATGGCTCTGGTAAAGTCACCATTTGCTGCCCAAATAGCCATACCCTCCCCATTAGTGTCATAGTAGGGGAAGTAGTAGCATAGTCCTTGTTAACAGGTATATTCTCGCTGTATTTTTAGAGGTTACTTTGTGTAGATTGTGTATATTATTGTTCAATGACTTTATTGGGGGGAAACATACATAATGGTTTCAATAACTGTTCAATTGTAGGTATATGAAATATTTGCTTTATTTATATGCAGAGATTTACCATGTTAAGAGTTGTCTTGTATTTTCTTCCATTTGTAATGTATCTTATTTATATATTACTGAAGTAAGTTTGAAATAATGTTTATGGTATTTCAGTGTTATTTGTGAGCCAAAGAGAAAAGAGTAAAATTTAGTGAAATTTGCATTTCTATTAGAGTGCCCTTAAAAATAATCACTTAAGTATCATTTTCCTGTCTAGAAAAGGAATTCTGATATTGTACATAGAGTTGAGTATATTGAACCCCGTTACTTCCATAGATTCTTCTCCTTTGTTACCCTTACTGTTTGGCTGTGTGTCCAGTTTTCTGAATGCTTTTCTAGTGACTCCTGGCTAACAACCAGGCCCTTGTACCTTTGTAGTAGATCAGGACCAAGCTCTGTGACTAGCTTAGCTAAATTCTATGGCAACATTTCTGAAGATCCTTATGGGTTCTAGAGGGATGCTGACCAGGCTCCCTGCTGTTTTGCAGAAAGAACATTTTAGAGGATATATGAGAAAAATGAATAAATAAAAATGTTCTCCTTAGAGAACTTGGACAGAGTGGTTTGTCAGTTTGTCTTTTTAATTGAGAGAAAGAAAGAGAGGGAGAGAGAGAGAGAGAGAGAGAGAGAGAGAGAGAGAGAGAGAGAGAGAGAGAGAGAGAGAGAGAGAGAGAGAGAGAGAGAGAGAGAGAGAGAGAGAGAGAATGTTTCCAATTGCAGTCACCTGGGACACCTGCAGCTCATTGGGTTCACATTTGTTGTCTGACTATGTGGCTAATTGCCTGCATTTCACTCTCATGATCAAGCTAAATCTCCATTCAATACCAAATCGAAGTCCCAGAACTTGAAAAATTTTAGTGTGGCCTGTCATTAAAATTTGTTGATTTCAATGTCTTGGAAAGGTTTTACCCTCTTATTCCATTTTTCATTTTGGAGTTTGAGGCTTCATTTCTTGTTAGAAATGTTAGAAAGTTAGAAGCACAAAATGAAGCAATTTATCCTGCCCAGCTTGAGCTGGGTGGTTCTAGTTTGCATGGGTAACATCCTCCCAGGAAATAACAAACGACAAAACTGTGAAGAGGTCCAGAAAAATAATGAATAAGGTTTTGTTCAGAAGGATTTTAAAAAACTGATTTTGAATTTATCCTACTACAAAATTCCAAAACTTTCTGGATATGTGTATGCAGCACCTCTAGGAAAAACAATTCCTTTTTGTTTGTAATAGGCAGCATGGTACAGTGGACAGGGTACTGGACTTGTAATCATGAAGACCTGTGTTCAAATTCTGCCTCAGACATTAGCTTTGTGACTGAATATCATTTTACTTCTCTGTTTCTTCATCTATAAAATGAGGGGTTTAGACCTAATTCTGTGACCCCATGAAACATCTGCAAATAGCTCACTAAGCAAAGAAATGGAATTTTGTGAGACTAAGAAAGCTCTAAAGGAAAAGAAGAATGTTCAGCTAAAGATGTTTTCCCCAAATCTTAGCCAGAATTCATAAATAATTTTGGTATGATGGAAGAAACACAAAACTATAATTTGGGAGACGTTGGTGCAAATTTTGATCCTACCATTTAACCTCTACGTGGTCTTTAAGAGATGTGGTACATTGGAAAGAGTTCTAGATTTGGGTGTTGAGGACCTAGTTTCAAATTCTGCTCCTTTCAGTTAAGACCTGTGTGACTTTGGATCTCGATGTCTTTTTCTACAAAATGAGAGAATTGGATGGAATGGTCTCTTAGGTCCCTTCTAGCTCAAAATTACTTTGATTCCAGAATTGGCATCTGTTGTTTTTAAATGCAATAACAATTACATGATTGGGCAGTGAAGTGTGGTATATAGAGTGCAGGGTCCAGAGACAGGAAGACTCATCTTCTCAAGTTCAAATCTGGCCTCAGACACTGGCTGTGTCACTTAACCCTGTTTGTCTCAGTTTCCTCATCTGTAAAATGAGCTAGAGGAGGAAACAGAGAACCACTGCAGTATACAAATGGGGCCACAAAGAGTTCGAAACGATTGAACTTTAGATGACACAGTTGACCTAGAAGGGAAAGTATTGTTCAAGGCAGTACTTGTGGTACCTTCTGACCTCAGCACTTAGTAAAGACTGAGAGCCCATTCTGGAGTAAGCCTCTAGGATTAATTCTGTACTCTAAGACTTGAGGTTCAAGTTCAGGTCCCAGGGGACAGATATATTTATTTGGGAGAAGAAAGCCAGTTGTTTCCCAATCCTGAACATTTAGTTTTGAGATTTTCCCCTTTGAAAGAAGCCACCTACCATCTATCTCAATTGTACTTAGCCCAGGAGAATATTTCCTGGCAACTTATCTAATTTGAATATGAGGTTCACTTCTCTGTGTTCTTGTGCTTCCATAGTCTGAGTTGTAGCAAGGTATACATGATCTGGGTTTTCTGGTCCCTAAATCTGACTTTCATTGGGTACATGAATAGTTCTTCTTTCCTTCCCAAAATGGGTCTTTTCACCCTTTCCCCTGTAGTGGGTACTGTTTTGGAGTCTGGTGATTTTCAGTCAGGAGAGAATACACATTGCTCACCAGCCCAATCCATAAATTTGGAAAAGGATAACTATTAAAGAAAGCTAAAAATGTCTAGTGCTTGTGACATGGAGCTCTTCTTCAAAGCATTTAGGATTAGCCCAATATCTCTGACACATAGGCATAGAGAATGTCAGGTACCTGAGGGAAGCTCAGAATTTCAGAATAATTTATTCAGGGCAAAACATGAAATTATTCAAGAAACAGACTATTCTGACACATTAGAAAACTTCTTAGAGTGATGATGATAAGCAATGAAGTTTTAATTTTTAGATAAGTCCTTTTAAATTCCTCCAAAATGGTTCTCTACAAACTTTAGGGATTCATACTCCACACACAAAAAAAAAGAGTAGCTCTTCATCTTTGCCAAGAAGACATTGATGGCCCCAATTTCTCCTTTTCCTCCTCGTTCTGTTTTCCGTCTCCTTCCTCTTCACAGAATGAACGTGATGGGTAACTGTGAGGGTGGAGGGGATAGGAGGAGTGGAGAGAGATGAAACTAACTAAAAACGGACAGGGAAAAAGGGAGAGGCATCCAAAGGAGGATGTGAGAGACCCGAGAAAGCTTGGCTCACTTTACAATTTTGTTTTCCTGTAGTTGAATCTCTGGTAAATAAGCAATCTCCTTAGAGTCCATCTGAATACTCATAGACCCAGAATTTAGCCATGAATCTCAAAATCAATGAGAATTCTAGGAACAGGACTGTATGTGAGAGGGGCCTCAATGAGCATATGGTGACTGGTGGGGCCCACTTCTATCCAGCAGTGTTCCTCTTGCTCAACAGTAATGTTAGCACCTTCCAGCAGTAGAAAGAGTGATAGAATCCGAGTTCAAATCCCAGCTCTGCCTTTTGCTATATGTGTGACTTAGAGAAAGTCATCAAATTATTCTGATGTACAGTTCCTTCATCTGTAAAATAAGGGGGGGCTAAACTAAATGATCTCTCCTAGGTCTTCTAGCTCATGAACATACTATAATGGGAGGCTTTTCTGCACTCCAAATAAGTTTTCTGTGGCCTGCCCTGCCTGTCTCCTTCCCCTAGTGGCCTTCCCAGTAGAAGTTTCTTGGGGTTTCCATCTCTCTGTCATGGGGTATTGTGTCCTGAAGTCTGAAATTTCTCCCTGGTGACTGTCTTTCCACTGTCACCTCTCCATCCCTATTTCCTCCAAGTACCAAAAGAATTTCTCGTTCAGTTTCATATGTGAAACGTGCCCAACAAGTGAATTGCCCCATTACGCTGCTCACCATCACTGCAACTTCCCAATCCAAAATACTCCTCCTTAATATGTGTTGTCTTCTCATATTAGAATATTAGTACCTTGAGTTCAGGAAATTCCTTGCTTCTTATATCTGCATAATAGGCTTAGCACAATGCCTGGCACATAGCAAGTGATTAATAAATCATTTTTTGCTCATTTATTCATGTTTACTTTGAATCTCCCCATAAAAAGGTATACAATAATTAAAGAGGAACCTCAGGGGTCTTCTTCCTATTCAAAGGAGCCACTATTTAAAAAAAAAACACAGAAAATACTTTGGGTTCTTTCGATATGGTTTTGCTTTTTAATGTCTAGCATTATTATCATGGGAAGCAAGCTACCATAAACTCTTATTTCCAGGCTTCATCATAATGACCTCTAGACAGCACTAAAATTTCTGTATATAATTCCTGTAGGCAAATCATGCTTAGACAGTGTTAGAGAGATTCTCTTCTCATTCCTTTCATCTCCCCAGGGTAGTCCTGAGAACCCAACAACTAAAAAAAAAAAATCCTCACTATCTTGGTTTTGAGTCATTAGCGATAAACAGATAAAAGAACGATAAAGTACAACATGGGGGAAGTTATTTGAGGAAATTCAGCTGTTTCATGTTCTTGGGCAGAGAGGCTACATTACAGACAGAACTAGACAGTAGTTCCAGACTCCAAAAGGAAGAGTAACCTGGTTTCCTTGCCTAATACCTGCATTGGTTCAGAGGCGAACCATTTATGGTTTCCCAGAGAGAAAGTGAAATGTTCTCCTGGGAGAAAGAAAGAGAAAGGCAATTTCTTTTACTTTGACTATAAAAGTAATTTTAAGTGCTTCCCCCAAACCGGGGAACTTCCTCTTGGGCTTTAACCTGGCCTAGACTAAACCAAAAAGACTCTTAAATTGAATTCTTTCCCTTGAATCAATGGACTCAGCTTAGGTGTAAATTTTTTGTTGTTATTCAGTAGTGTCCTACTCTTTGTGACCCTATGGGCTGTACACCAGGTCCAAGTTGATGTTCATTGTTTCTATGACATCATCTATTCATCTTGTTCTCTGCCATCCCCTTTTCCTTTTACCTTCAATCTTTTCCAACATCAAGATCTTTTCCAATGAGTCCCATCTTCTCATTATGCAGCCAAAATATTTGAACTTCAGCTTAAATAAAAGTATTTGAAGTATTTGACTTTCCAGTGAATGGCTTTGATTAATTTCTCTAAGTATTGACTGATTTGAATTCCTTGCTGTCCAAGGTACTTGTGAAAGTCTTCTCTAGTACCACAATTCAAAAGTATCAATTCTGTGGTGCTCAGCTTTCCTTATTGTCCAATTCTCAAAACCATACATTGCTACTGGAAAAACCACAGCTTAACAGCTAACTAAAGTCTGTGAGTCTCTGATTCCAACATTATCACAAAACTAAGTCCTCTGGTGTTAAAAATGTCATTTTCCAATGTCTGATGAAATTCTGTTCTTCCTCAAAAGTCCAGAGGGGGTGTAAATTTCTCTATGAAGTCTTCTCTGCTAAGAGAATCTTTCTCCAATCTTTCACCTTCTTTATCTGGTTTCTTTCTCTTATGCACTTAGCATATTCTCATTTGTATTATAGTTATTTTATGCACACATTATCCCCTCAATATATTGTGGGCTCCTTAAGGATAGGGACTAGGAAATTTTTCTCCATGTAATCTCCTTCAGCACTTAGCACAATGCACTATATATGTTACAGTACGTGCTTTAAAAATGTTTTCTTTAATTGAATCAATTGGATCATGCTAGCTCAAAGTTTTGATTTGGTAATAGACTCCCTAAGTGCTATTGCTTGAAAATCTTTAGAGTAATTATCAAGTGATAGAGATATGGTACATGGAAGGTTAAGCAAAGTGGCCAAACCTGGTCAGGGAAAGTAGGCCTTGAAGCTGGATACAGGTACTATTTTGACAAAGTTCTCCCACTCCACCTAAGAAACTGATACTTTCACTGTTTTCATGAGATGTGGTCTTTGTTTTATGAGAGGACAGCTAGCTAATCCTTTTGGGAAGAGATAAGGGGAAAAAAAGCTATTGTTGAAAAATGAATAAAAAAACCATGATCACTAAAGAAATTTAATGTATGTAAATACACTGACATAACAAGGAGACCAAAAGAGACCAGAAACTACCTCAGTCAGCAAACCTTCATCTTCTTTGACAAATGAAGAAACGTAGTTTGGAATGCAAACTGGCGTACAAGCCCTTAGGGAGGAGGAAGATTTACTTCATGTGTAGCAGTCTCAATTACATGTCATATTTTTCTTATTTGATTCTTTCTTCTGGTCTAATATTGATTGTGATCTTTGCTCTATAAGTTAGTGGTTTGACAATACACAGAAAACTGGTTTCACAAACAATTTCTGCATCAGTAACCAGTCATTTCCTGTTTGTTAAAATATTGCTTCCTAGCAATTAAAGCTGCCCTAACGTGTATTGGACTGCCTTGAGACTGCCTTGCCTCTTCTTAGACATCTTCAAGCAAAGTCTGGATGACCATTTGTCAAGTATATAGTTCCTTTTGTGTATTAGTTGGTCCAGATGGCCAACAAGGCCCCTTCTGACACTTAAATTCTTGGATTCTGTGAGACAGTTAAGTTATTCCCCCACAGAAGCCTGCTCCGTATACGTCACTCTTACCATCCTTTTCTCATACCAAAAGGCTGCAGCACCACTTTGTTCTACCATCATGAGGCATCATCCTACCACTTCCTAGCCTGTTCCTTAGAAGAACTCAACTGTTTTTGTAAAACAAAATTTCTTGCTTTAGCTGCCTTTATGGTTGCTGGAACAAATTGTATTTACCCACCCATTCTGTTGGGGGAAGTCTTCACATGTTTGGGGTAGACATCCATCTAACTTACCAAAAGGTTTGAGACCTCTACCAAACTGAATGTCTACAGAGCCCTTGTGTTAACCTCATTGTTGTATGCCTGTGAAAACTGGACAATATACCAGCATTATGGCAAGAAACTGAATTGTTTCCACTTGAATTGTCTTAGGAAGACTCTGAAAATCTCCTGGCAAGATGAGGTACCAAACAGTGAGGTCCTTTCTCAAGCTAAACTGCCAAGCATTCAGACTCCAGAGAGCACAACTCTGATGGACTAACCATGTTGCTTGAATGTCAAACATACATTTGCCTAAAAGACTATTTTACAAAGAACTCATGCAAAGCAAGCACTCACACAGAGGTCACAAGGAGTGATATAAGGACACTCTCTCAAGGACTCTTTGAAGAACTTTGGGATTGCTTTGTGAAATGGGAGACACTGGCAAAGGAATGCCCAGCATGACATGCCCACATGTGCTCTATGAGTGAAGCAGAATTGCAGTAGCTCAAAGGAAACACTGGGTGTGCAAATGTAGAGACACCTCCATTCCAAATATGCATGTGGACTACCTGTGCCTGACCTGTAATAGATCTTTTGAAGTACATATTGGTCAGATCGATGGGCCACCAGTCTGATACACTATACCTTGATTCCAACATAGTGAAGTTACTTTGCTCTTCTTCAAGAACAAAGGACAACAACCAACCAACCAAATTTCTTGCCCTGAGTCAGATGCCCTAATTACCCCTGACTTGGATAGAGATGTTGCAGTTTTAATCACGTGCCTCTGTATTTATTCTTTCTTATATACTCTCCCTCTGGATAGTCTCTCCTTTCTAGAGAGTCTACTCTCTTCTGGTTCTCCTACCTATCTGACTTCTCCTCAGTCCTTTTTGATATCTCACCATTCATATCACACCCCTCCATTCCTTCTCTTCTCCCCTTCCCACCCTCCTCCCATCTGTCTGTCTGTCTGTCTGTCCCCTTATTATCAGCTCCCATGGGTTTAATTAGCATCTCTATGCAGATGACTCATAGGTCTACATATCCAGTTCCAGTTTCTCCATTGTGTCAGTCCTTCTCAAACTGGATGTCCCAGAGACATCTCAAACTTAACATGTCCAAAATAGAATTCATTTCCCCCTCAAAACCCACTTTTCTTCCAGACATTCTTATTTCTGTCAAAGGTATTAACATTTTTCCAGTTGGTCAATTTTTTTTAGCATCAGCATTATCTAGAATGCCTTATTCTCCCTCACCTCACATGTCAAGTCAGTTGGCACATTTGTTTCTGTCTTCACACCTATCTCATCTAACCCCTTCTCTCTATTTCCACACCCAGCACCTTAGTTCAAGCCTTCATTGCCTCTCACCTAGATTGTTGCAAGAGTTTCCCAGCTGGTCTTCCTGCCTCAAGTGTATCATCATTCCAGTTCATACTACACACTGCGATCAAAGTGATTTTCCTTAAGTTCAAATCTGACGATGTCACTCCCATACTCAATAAACTTCAGCGGCTCCCTATTGGATCTGAAATAAAATTAAACTCCCCTGTTTAGTTTTTATTTATTTTGTAGTTTTAGTTTTCAACATTCATTTCCACAAGATTTTGAGTTCCAAATTTTCTCCCCATCTCTCCCCTTCCCCTACCTAAGACATTGTGCATTCTTATTACCCCTTCCCCCAGTCTTCCCTCCATTCTATCATACCCCTCCCTTCTCTTATCTTCATCTTCTCTATTTTCTTTTAGGGCAAGATAGATTTCTATACCCCAATGCCTGTATTTTTTATTTCCCAGTTGCATGCAAAAACAATTCTCAACATTCGTTCCTAAAACTTTGAGTTCCAACTTCTCTCCCTTCCTCCCTCCCCACCCATCCCCACTGAGAAGGCAAAGAGTTCAGTATAGGCTATACATGTGTAGTTGTGCAAAAGAATAATAGCATGTTGTGAAAGACTAACTATAATTCCCTCCATCCTATCCTGCCCCCTATTTATTCTATTTTGTCTTTTGACTTTATTCCTCCCCAAGAGTGTGCACTTCTAATTACTCCTCTTCCCATTTGCCCTCCCTTCTATCATCTCCTCACATCCCTCTTATCTCCTTCTCCCCTACTTTTCTGCAGTGTAACATAGATTTTCCTACCAAATTGAGTGTGCATGTTATCCCCTCCTTAAGTCATATGTGATGAGAGTAAGCTGCACTTTTCCCTCTCACCTTCCCCTCTTTCCCCCTCCATTGAAAAAGCTTTTTCTTGCCTCTTTTATGAAAGATAATTTACACCATTCCATTTTTCCCTTTCTTCTCCCAATATATTCCTCTCTGACCCCTTAATTTTGCTTTTCAGGTATCATCTCTTCCTATTCCATTCAACCTGTGCCCTCTGTCTATATGTATAAAATCCCCCCAACTACCCAAATACTGAGAGAAGTCTTAAGAGTTACAAATATTATTTTTCCATGTAAGAATGTAAACAGTTCAACTTTGGTAAGTCCCTTATGCTTTCTCTTTCCTGTTTCATGCTTCTCTTGATTTTTCATGCTTTTTCTTGATTCTTGTGTTTGAAAGTCAAATTCTTTTCATGCTTTTCATGCTTCTCTTGATTCTTGTGTTTGAAAGTCAAATTCTTTTTCATGCTTCTCTTGATTCTTGTGTTTGAAAGTCAAATTCTCTATTCAGCTTTGGTCTTTTCATCAAGAATGCTTGAAAGCCCTTTATTTCATTGAATGACCATTTTTCCCCTAAAGTATTATACTTAGTTTTGCTGGGTAGGTGATTCCTGGTTTTAATCCTAGCTCCTTTGACTTCTGGAATATCATATTCCAAGCCCTTTGATCCCTTAATGTAGAAGCTACTAGATTTTGTGTTTTTCTGATTGTATTTCCACAATACTCAAATTACTTCTTTCTGGCTGCTTGTAATATTTTCTCCTTGACCTGGGAACTCTGGAATTTTGTTACAATATTCCTAGGAGTTTTTCTTTTCAGATCTCTTTCAGGAAGTGATCAGTGAATTCTTTCAATATTTATTTTACCCTCTGGATCTAGAATATCAGGGCAGTTTTCCTTGATAATTTCCTGAAAGATGATGATTAGTCTCTTTTTTTTGATCATGGCTTTCAGGTAGCCCCATAATTTTTAAATTTTCTCTCCTGGATGTACTTTCCAGGTCAGTTGTTTTTCCATTGAGATATGTCACAATGTCTTCTATTTTTTCATTCTTTTGGTTTTGTTTTGTAATTTCTTGGTTTCTCCTAAAGTCATTAGCCTCCATCTGTTCCATTCTAATTTTAAAAGAACTATTTTCTTCAGGGAGCTTTTGAACCTCCTTTTCCATTTGGCTAATTCTGCTTTTTAAAGTATTCTTCTTCTCATTGGGTTTTTGGACCTCTTTTGACATTTGGGTTAGTCTATTTTTAAAGGTGTTATTTTCTTCAGCATTTTTATGGGTCTCCTTTAGCAAGCTGTTGACTCACTTTTCATGATTTTCTTGCATCACTCTCATTTCTCTTCCCAATTTTTCCTCCACCTCTCTTACTTGATTTTCAGAATCCTTTTTGAACTCTTCCATGGTCTGAGACCATTGCATATTTTTTGTTGGTTTTGGATGTAGAAGTCTTGAATTTGATGTCTTCGTCTGATGGTATGCTTTGTTCTGCCTCATCCTGAAAGAATGGAAGAAAATATCCGTTCACCAAGAAAATAACCTTCTATAGTCTTATTTTTTCCCCTTTTTTGGGCATTTTCCCAGTCAGTTACTTGACTTTTGAGTCCTTTGTCATGTGGAGGATATATTCTAGGGACCTGTAAGTTCTCAGTTTCTCCAAGGTGGCACAGTCAAGAGAGAGGGGTTTCCTCCTCTTCTGACCTGTGCTGTGGTCTGTGAGCAACCACAAGTACTCTCTTCTGCCCAGGATCTGTGAGTAGAATTCCCTCTCCCAAGCCTCCATCAGCTCCACCATGCCAACACTATTCCTCACCCCAAGATTGCCATTCAGGACTGAGACCCAGATCAGCTGCTCAATTCCCCCAGGATCTTTTGGCTGAGGGCTCCAAAAGTGGCTGCCATTGTGCTGGGGCCAAAGCTGGGGCAGACCGTGTTCCCTTCTTACCAAGGTGAAAGAACTTTCTTACTGACCTTTGAAGCTGTCTTTGATGTTTGTGGGTTGAGAAATCTGGGAACCACAGTTGCTACCCCTGATTGCATGCTCAGAAGCTTGCCCCTCCTGTCCCTGCAGCACTGTGCAGCCAAGGCTGGGCTGTGCTCTGCTCTGAGCCCAGTATGATAGCCCTTTCGTATTAGCCTTCCAGGCTGTCTTGAGCTGGAAATCTCTTTCACTCTGTCATTTTGTGGCTTCTGCTGCTCTAGAATTTGTTTAGAGTCATTTTTACAGGTGTTTTATGGGCTATGGGAGTAGAGCTAGAGCAGGTCCATCTTTCTACTCCACCATCTTGGTTCTACCCCCCAATCTAGTTTTTAAATCCCTTCACAAGTTGGCCCCAAACTATCTTTCCAATATTTTATGCATTACTCCCCTCTCACACACTCTGTGATCTAGCTGAACTAGCCTTCTCTCTCCATCTCTCACCTTTATGTTGCACTGCCCATCTTCTAACCCTGGAATGAATAGTCTGAAAACCTTTGACTTCCACTCCACCTCAGCTGCACACAGAGATGCTCATACTTTTGACATTGCAATCACCCATACTTCTGTGTTCACGAACTCTAAATTTCCTTTATCTGATCATAATGTTTTGTCATGGTCCCTTTCTCTTGCTTCATAATCCTTAACCCTGTTCTTCAACCTCACAATAATATGATCCCTCTACTCTTAAGTTCTTTCCCAGACCATCATTCCTGCACTGGTAACACTCTCCTCTCCTCCTGATCTTGACCTCTTGGTGAACCAGTTCAATTCTACCCTGTCCTTTTCTCCTGGGTCACTTACCACTTTATACTGTTTAAGATCCTACCTCAGCACACCCCAGTTTGAGATTAATCCCAGAATCTTCTGCTCTCACTACTATTCACATGCTGATGAATGAAACTGGAGAAAACACAAAAATATGTCGACTTGGTCTACTACAGATTTATGCTAGCCTTAACTGGATCTTCAATGTGGCAAGGCAATCCTTTTACACATCTGTAATTAATCCAATATCCCATTCAATATAGTAACTTTTTCAAACCTTTTTATTCCATCTCACATCTACTAATCACTCCTCCTCTCCCAACCCTATTGACTGAGAAACTTGTCTCATATTTCACAAAAAATGAGGCTATTCCTCAAGATCTTCTCCTCCTCTCCTCTCCTTTCCTCACTTCACATCACCCAGATGCCTTCTGCAACTATTTCCTTCTTCACCTCTGTGTCACATGAAGAAGCCACTCTGCTTCTTATCAAGATGTACCAACGATCTCATCCTATCCCATCTTCTCCAGCAAATTGCCTCTATCTGTCATTCCCATTGTCTTACAAATTTTCAATCTCACACTATCTCCTGATTGCTTCCCTGTTACCTACAAACATGCACACATTTCTCCTATCCTCAAAAACTCTCGCTTGATCTGTCCATTCCTGCTAACAATCATCATATATCTTTCCTCCTTTTCACAGCTAAATTCCTTGAAAAGGCCATCTATAACCAATCCTTCAAGGTGCTTACACTCCCTTGCCTTTCACTCTCTTAACCCTCTGGCTTCTAAGCTCATCATTCAACTGAAACTGATCTCTCCAAGTTTACTCATGACCTTTAATTGCCAAATCTAATGACCTCTTCCCAATTTGCATTCTTGACCTCTCTGCAGCCTTTGACATTGTTAATTACCCTCTTCTCCTTGACATTCTCTTTTCTTTACATTTTAACAGCACCATTCTCCTCCCTATGTAACCACTCCTCAGTCTCCTTTTCTGGCTATTCATACAGATTGGGTATTATCCAAGACTGTCCTGGGTTCTTTTCTCCACCTATGTGGTGATCTCATCAGCTCACATGGATTCACTTATCATCTTTCTGCTGTGGAGCCTAAAACATATTATCCATCCCTAACCTTTCTCTTGACCCCCAGTCTCATATCTCCAACTAGCTATTAGACGTCTTGGACTAGATGTCCTGTAAACATCTCAACATGTACAAAACTGAACTGTTATCTTCCCCACCCCCACCTTCTTCAGAACTTCCCTATTACTGGTGAGGACACTGTCATCCTCCTAGTCACCCAGGCACACAGCCTAGGTATCATTCTCACCTTCTCATTCTCTCTCATCACCAAATCCATCTGCTACTAAGCCCTATCATTTCTACTTTTTCAATATCTGTTGTATATACCCTCTTCTCTCTTCTGACATGGCTACCATCATGATGCCAGGCCCTCATCGCCTAAAGCCTGACCTATGGCAGTAGTCTTCTGTTTGGTCTCCCTGACTCTTTCACTCTCCCCTCCAGCCTATCCACTATTCAGATTTCAAGTTATCTTCCTAAAATTCAGGTCTGACCCTGTCACTCTCCTTTTCAATAAACTCCAGTAACTCCCTATTACCTCTAAGATCAAATATAAAAACCTCTTTTGGACTCTTAAACCCTTTGTTACCTGATCCTTTCCTACCTTCCAGTTTGTTTTTTACTTCTTACCGCCTTCCACATTCTCTATGATGCAATGACTCTAGCCTTCCTTGCTGTTCCTTGTATATGACATTCCATCTACTAATTGCATTTTCACTGGTTGTCCCCCATGCTTAGACTCTTCTCCTCCCTATCCCCACTTTCTGGTTTCCCTGGCCTCCTTCACACCCCAGCTAAAATTTCATCTTCTGCAAGAAGCCTATCCAGACACACATAAGTGGGAGGAAATAAATCAGGCAATGGCTAGTGGTTCAATGTAAATCAAAGAATGTACAAAGGGAGATGATGTAAAATCAGGCCAAAAAGATGAGTGAGAACCTGATTGCAGTGGTCTTAAACACAAAAGGAGAAATAGTCTTTTATTTTGCAATGCAAAACAAAACATTGTACTGCATGGCAACATTGTATGGCAGAAAAATATGGAGCAAGAGTACAATCCATGAAGAAATGAATAACACCCAAAGGTCAAGATAGGAATGGCACATAGTAGGTGAAAGCAGGGTGCAATTCATAACAACTCTAAATTATAAATACAGGATTTATCAAAGAAATGTCTGAATGAAAGAGATGGCCTAGTCATATAGTAAGAGTAGTGAAAAGTAAGTGACAAAAAGCATAAGTGCCCCATTAGCATCTTTACTACATCAAGAGAAGGTTAGGAAGGGCCCTATCATGGATTCCCTGTGGTGAACATATGGGAAGACATAGAAAAGAGTGACACGGAGGGGTGGCTGTGGATGAGTTGGAATTTATATCATCACAGGGAACAGTCATAGCTATAAGACTATAGATCCATTTTTTTGAAACTCTTGCAATTAGTGGCCACTAAAAGTCTTTGAACAGAAAAATGAATGTGATTAGATCTAAGTATTACATAACTTGAGCAACAATTCAAAGGACAGGGAGGTCTAAAATAAAGGAAAATAGAAGACTATTACAATTGAAATAAGGAAGAGATAATAAGGACCTAAACTAGGGTTATAACCTTGGGCATAGAAAGGAGAAATGTGAACAAAGAAAATCAAACCAAGTGAAATCAGCAGAATTTGGATCAAATACAATGACCAATGTTGATTCTAAATGACTGATGTTAAAAAAAAACAAAACCAAACAACTTCCTTCTTCTCTGCTAAGAAATGATAAACCATGAGTGGAGAGTGTTACATATTCTATCACTTACAAATGCTAAATTAGATGATTTTACTTTATCTTTTCTGTAAGAGAAGGTAACATTAGGGGCTGCATGTTGAAATGTAATTGTTGTGTAAAAACAAAATACATCAATAAAACATTTAAAAAGACAGGATAGAATGGGCAAACAAGCTATTACAGAAGTAGAATAAGTAGTAGCTATCAATTGGTCAGATATGAGAGATGAGAAGGAAGAATGTAAAAAGTTTCAATGATGCCAATACAGTAGAATCTCTTCTTTGATGTCTGGAGTTTCTTGCCCATATATAAATGCCCATGAAAAAAAATTTCCATGCAACTTCACTTTCCCACTTCAGAAACTTCATACTCATCAAGTTTTCATGAATCATTCCTGGAATGGGGTTTATTCACCTTAGGATCCTTCGTTTCCTTCAAAAACTCTGCTCAAGTTCCTGAAAAGATTTACATGAACTGATGCTGAGTGAAGTGAGCAGAACCAGGAGAACATTGTGTACACAATAACAGCAACATTGTGCATTGACAAACTTTTATAGACTTAGCTCTTCTCAGCAATACAATGATCTAAGACAATTCCAAAAGACTGATGATGGAAAATTCCATCCACATCCAGAGAAAGAACTGTGGAGTCAGAACACAGAATGAAACAGAGAGAGAGGAAATGCAGTAGCAGTAGCAGCAAAAACAAAATTTTTTTTCACCCTTTAACTAATGAAAAATGAGGACAATGATGTCTGAAAAATCTGAGCATCCTCCATCTAACAGACTCTCAAAAATTTCTCAGAGTAAACCTAATGTTGCTACAGGTGCCATCATCATCAGAATCTGAAGGGAAACAATATTTCAACTACCATAGACAATATAAAAGGCAAGCTTCCATTTCAGCACTATGGATAGATAAGCAATGTACCATGGACAGATAAGTAATAAAATGGTCACAGACAGACAATTGAGACCTGGAATCCAACATCTCTATCAACTTAGTGTGAGTGAAAAACCTCTAATATTCCTTCACCTACCTCTACTGAAAATTTTGTGAATTACCTGAAGAATGATACCAAAATGTCACATTTTTTTTTGCTTCACCAGTAGGTTTTAATTATTAAATTGCCGTCATTAAAAAGTTGTGAAGACACAAATAAGTCCTTGCTCAAGTTTTTATTTACTTTGCTCCTTGCTAGTACTTTAAACAGATGGTATCAATTCAAATGAAAATGAGGTATATAATGAATTTTATTAAGGTTAACTTTCAATTGGGGTTTTGCTTTATTATGCATACTACAAATAACTATGCAAATGCCCTGTAAACAGAATGTATATGTGATACAATCCATAGTTATTCATGCTCTACCAATTATATTGCAATTATGACCAAAGTTACCATATAGTCTCAATAATAATTATATGCTATTTGCAACATTCAAGATGGGAGGGGCATCTCAGAAGGTGCAAGTTAACTTTTCAATTGTTTTTAGATGGTACAGTTATGACTGTTATTGCTGGGTATTTAAATGAAGTTTTTTTAATGCCCTAAAGATTAGTTGGTAATTATACTTGATTTTCCCATTAAGGAGAAAAAAGACCCAACATAAGAAACAACAGCCTAACTGTAAAATTATTCTATATCTATACAGTAGGCTAATATCATCTAAGAGGAAAATTAACATAAACATTCGTTGATTTTTTGTTTTCCTAATGGGACACCTGCCTATATAGGTCTACACCTGCCTATATAGGTCTACTAATTAGATAGATAAATAGATACTTAGTTTCATGTCTCGTATTTAAAAAATCTTATAAGTGAAATTAAAAGGTCCATTTCCTGACTTTTCTTTTACTACTGTAAGCATATTAGATCCATCTAGGTCTCAGAAATCCAACATTCAACCTCAGCTCCTGTGGTCGACAGCAGTCATATTATTAGGCCAAGTCCACTAACTAGCCAGATGATCGTCTCATACCCATGCACTGAGCATCTGCTTTTCTATATTAAGTTACTGTTCACAGTCCTGGGGAGGGCTCCTGCAGTCCCCTCTCAGTCATGTTATTTACCTTCTCTTACAAGTTCATCATACTTTGATTCCTGCGACATTTTATTATACCTTTTGCAAGATGGTCCTAAGAGATTTCATGAGGATACTACCAGTATTTTTCCATCTAGCCCCCCTTGAGATATAAACCGTTCACTGCCCCAGAGGGCACTAAGTCACTAGCTAGTGGCATGTCAGTACAAATATCTGCTCACACCATGCAAATGTCTGCTCCCTTTCATTTTATTAATAGGGCTCATCAAGTCATTGGTAATTGGGAATCTGGAGTTCAGGATGCATATGACTGATTAGACTGCTGATTCAGGATCTATTGTGACTGAATCTGCTAGTAAAAGAGGCTGCTGCATGATATCTTTTCTTGTATATCTTTTCAATAAACCTCACTTTACTATCAAAGTCTGAGTCTCCCACATAGTCATTTCTTGCACTTCTTAATTCAAATCCAAAGACTGATTGAGTTATATACCAGTCTACGGCAGATGGCCTTCATACTGCTCCTCAACTTTCATATTTTCCTTAAAACTCATGTTCCTTAGGTATATGTCTAAACCTCTGTTTCCCTTCAACTATTTGTCCCTTAGACTAGTATTTCTTACCATGACCTCCAAATAAGGCCTTCGTTTTCTCTGGGTGAAATTCATTCAGAATTTTCTCATATATACATTATGGAAATACAATAATTTCCTCCAAAGATAATTCTAAAACTCAAATTATATTATCAACCAATTAGCAAAATTATTTGGTACTGATTAAAAATATAAAAGTAGATCAGTGGAACAGAGTAGTCAAGGAAAAATCAGAAATAATTGAAATCAACAATTCAGTGTTCAGTAAGCCTAAAAATATAAATTACTTGAAAAAATAATTCCTTATTAGAGGAGTTCCTGGGAAAACTGGAAAGCAGTCTGGCAGAATTAAGTTTAAACCAAAATCCTACACCATGTACAATAACCCAATGAACTCAATTGAACTCATAACAATGAACTCAAAATTGACAGGTGATTAAAAATCACATCATTAAAAAATTATAAAAACAATCAGAGGAAATACCTAGAAGGTGAATTCTTGATTAAACAAGGAATAAAGATAATCACAAAGGATAAAACAGATCATTTTCAGTACCTAAATTTGAAAAGTTTTTGCGTGAATAAAATTAACCTAACTAAATTCAAAAGGAAAGCAGTCTGGGGAAAATCTTTGTATCAAATATCTCTAAAACATTCAAAATATAATTAACAGAAATATATAAGACCAAAAGCAATTATTCTAGATAAGCTGTCAAAGCAATTAGAAAAAAAAAAAAGAAAAAAAATCACAAACTTTTTTTTTATGACGAGTTCTCCCGATCTCACCCAGGCCAAAAGTATAGCAACTATTTATTGTCTGAATGCCTCTGCTGATAGTTACAGAAGCCTTGAACTGATCGGCTTTCCCAAGTTCAAACAGTCCACCAGTCTTAGCCTGCCCACTAGCAGGTCCCACAGATATATGCCATCATCTGGCAGAATTTCAAAGAATTAATACCCATATGAAAGAATATTCCAAATCACTGAAAATAAGTGAAATGTACATTAAAACAGCTCTGAGGTTCCACCTCATTCTGAGAAATGGCAAAAATGATAAAAAAAAAAATGTTAGATTGTGGAAAGACAAGCACACACATGCCCTGCTGTAGAGCTGTGAATTGGTTCATGCATTCTAGAAAAAAAAATTGAAAAAAAGAAATTTGCTAAAATATCCACAGGAAATTTGCTAAAATGTGCAAAAAGACAAAGACAGAAATAAAACACTTAAGTATATGAAATATTTATAACCCCACTTTTTTATAAGAAAAGAACTCAAAACATTGTAAGATGCCCATCCATTGGCTAATGGCTAAATAAGCTGTGGTGTATCAATGTTGTGGAATACTACTGGGCTATAAGAAATGATGAATATGAAGAATACAAAGAAATATGGGAAAACATGTGAGCTGATTCAAAGTGAAGCAAGCAGATTTAGGAAAATAATGTACCCAATAACTTTAACATGTAAATGGAAAGAAACCTTAGCCCCCACCCCCGAAAATTAACAAAAATTTAAAATGACTATTTGGCTGCACAGAAGAAATAAGAGAAGGTACCTCTCCCCGCTCCCGGCCATTTTTGCATAGGTGGGGGATCAGGGGTATGGAAGTTGGTATATAATGTCAGACTTTTTTCATATGTCAGTTAGTTTTTCTGAATTGGGTTTTTCTCTTTATCATTGCTTTTTTTTAATAACAGATGGCTCCCTTGGGGGGAAGATAAAAAGGGAAAAAAGAAATTTACATGATAACTGTTTTATATTTGGAGGGAATAGCAAATTGTACAGGGTAGATTTGTAATTTCGTGTGCAATCATCTTTTTTAATTGTACTGTGTTATGGTAATGCTTGTTTTGTTCTCTGAATTGAAAATAAATTTAAAAATAAATGAAAGCCAACAGTAGAGAGGGAGAGGGAGAGGGAGAGAGAGAGAGAGTGAGAGAGAGCGCTCCCTTGGAGGAGGAAAGAGAAGCACACACTGGGAAATGTGGGTTGCATTAAAACAAAAGATAATATTCAAAATTAGTTTAATAATAATAATTTCACCATATATTTCTGGTTCAGGGAAAGAAGATTATAATTAGGATCAATCCTCGGGGAAAAAATGGGACATAAGCAAAATTTATTGAATATGAACTCATAGTAAATATGAGTGACTGCTTTTAGCAAGATGTCTAATTTAGCCTCAAAGATATCTAAAACAGGAATTCTTCCATTATCAGAGTAACAAATTTGGGAAAAGGTTGCTTATAGGCTTATTAAGATTAATTCCCAGTGCAACTGACCAGAAGAAGTCTTCTACTTGGGAACTCTTTGCGCCTTCTCTATTTGAGCTCCCAGACTCCTTTTTATCAAAACCTACTCTTGAATTATACTATATTGTTCACTTCCATATCTGTCAACTCAGTTATCTTTCTCAGACCTCTTCATATATTTATTCTTAGCACTAACTGTGGGATTAAATGCTTTTGCTCATAGTTAAAGGTATTTCAAGCATCTTTCAGGAGGTGGAGGTAAGGAGCACCAAGTGAGCCCAGATTATAGTAACTGATTACTCTCTTGGGGTGGCAGGATCAAGTCAAACAGACCAGTTTTTTCCTTCTCTGATTTTTTAAAAGGAAGTCCTTGTCTGAAAATAGCCACATTGGTAATATTATGAATTAATGTTCACTGTCCTCACTTTCCCAAATAGCTATGTCAAACTGTTATAAGTCTGTCAGCAACTTTTTCCAGACTTGTCTATCTAATAACATAGAATTCTTTTCTAATCAGTATGAGTTCTCTATTAGCCAGTTTTGATAAAAAAAAAAAAACAAAAACAAAACAGCTTCCTTGTTTTTCATTCAACTGATTAACTCCAACTGTTTTATTACTAAGCTTTTTAACTTAATAGTCTAAAGAGTATACCATAAAATGCTTAATAAGTCCTTTCCCGAGGCCTTAAAACTTGGCAAGGCCTAATATACTTCAAAATTTGAGAAGGAGAAATTTTCATCCCCTTCTAGAGGAACAGAGAGATCTTTTATTGTCATTGGATAAGAAATCCACATGCAAAAAAAATCAGTGTCTACAGAAAAAAAATTGTAGACAGATAAAAGGGAGATTATAGCTGAGGGAGGCAGTGTTAATAAATGTTTAACAACTAGATCTACAAAAACGCAAGACTACATTAAGTTAAATCTGAATTATCAATGTTTTCTCTATCAGTTTCTTAAATCTAGACAATTAACAAAATAATATATCAAGCCCCAATTTGTAGCATTTGCCAATGTCTCATGCTGAAAATTTTACAATTGGCTCTTACTAACAAATGTGAGCTGCAGAGCACCCCTGTTATAATTCAATGCATCAATGAGATATTGTTTGTGAAGATCAAATTATATAATATTTGTAAAGTACTTAGCATAATTCTTTGCACATAACAAGTGCTTAATGAATGCTTGTTTTCTTCTTTCTTTTCATAAACGAAGAGCTTTCTGAAGATGGAGGGTGGTTAAGACTACAAATTCCACTCCCATCTTATTGAATGACTTTGGATATGTCATCTAACTTCTCTCAACTATGAGAATAATGGATAAATTAAATTAAATTGAGTTCTTCAAATATTCTATGATACAAATAGATTTTTAAAGTAATTTTTCTCCAATTATGTTAAAACAATTTTTTAATATCTTTGTTTGAATTCCAAATTCTATCTCTCCCTCCCTTTCCTCCTACCTCCCTGAGACAGTAAACAATCTAACATAGATTATACATATTCAATCATGTAAAACATTTTCATATTATTCATTTTGAACAAGAAAACAGGAAGGAAGGAAGGAAGGAAGGAAGGAAGGAAGGAAGGAAGGAAGGAAGGAAGGAAGGAAGGAAGGAAGGAAGGAAGGAAGGAAGGAAGGAAGAAAACAGTATATTTCAGTCTGCATCCCAGTTTTCTCTGGAGGCAGACAACATATTTAATCAAGAATCCTTTGGGATTGTCATGGGTGATTTATACAAATAGATTTTAACTTAATATCAATGTGGTGGGGATACACATACAAAAATGAATAGAGAAACATGGGTCGATTGAATAGATTACATTGGATTGAAAGACATTTCACCATTACGTTTGGTGAAAACAGAAACGCCCTCAGTCTTCTGGATAAAGCTGGTTTTATGTGTATGCTGAGTAGATAATCATAACTTGAAGAGATTTCAAAGTCTTCCTTGCCGCAACCCCAGTAAAAATGCCCATATCACCAGCTTAAAATTCCTTTCACTACTTATTTAAGGGGAAATATTTTCTCCAGTCAACTTTGTTAAAATACAAGGAGTTACTTGGGAGGACTACATTCATAACAACACTCAGGACATGAGTTCAGGCAAGTCTGTCTGAGATCACTAACATTGCGTAGCAGAGTCTCTCCAGGATCTAGGTCAAGCACTCTCACTATGCTTCAGTTAAACAGACAGCCTGTTCCTTGCCCCAACATTCACTGTTCTCTAACCTCTCTATGCCTAGAATCCCATTCCTCCCTTTACTAGGAATACTCTTCTACCACATTTTCACTTCTTGAATTCCTAATTAACCTTTAAAACCCACTCAAAAGTCACTTTATTCAGGAAGCTTTCTGGACAGTCCTAGTTGATGATAATCTTCCCCTATAATCCCACATAACACTCTGTAAGTATTGAATGCATTTATAATGTAATATTGTGCATTATATCAATCTGTGTTGGTGTCTCATCCTCCTACTGACCTTTAGGTTCCTTAAAGGCAGGGCCATAGCTTATCCATGTAATGTATTTCTCCCAGTAAAGGTCATTTAAAATTCTTCCTTTTTATTATTATAAATTTGATAAATGACACCAAAAATATTTCCTTATGAAAAGAAAAGAGAAAAGAAAAGAAGAGAAAGAAAGACTGCATATGAAACTATGAATCTCTATTACATTCAGCTTACAATTCTTGTATTTAACATGGTGGTCACTGCTTGACTTGCTTCCCCTTATAAACTTCTATCTTCTGTTTATATTTTAATAATTCATTGGCACTTTTTTCTCTTCCTTTTTTAGTATCATTATCACTACCACTTCCTTCCCCCTCCCAACTATCCTCAGCCAAAAAATGCCCTTACTTATAAAATATGAGTATAGTCACACAAAATGAATCCTGACCTTGGTTGTATCTGAAAACGTGCATCTTATTCCCAGATCTGACCCACCATATTTTTGCCAAGACGTGAGAAACATGATTCATCATCAGTATTATGGAGTCATGATTGAACATTACATTGATCATAGTTATCAATGCATTCTTCCTCCTCAAATTAACTTGTATTTATTTGTCTAAGTCCATTCTGTATTCCTCCAGTAAATGTCAGGAACTGCTTTGTTTTATATTCCCAACCATATGGTATAGTACAGAACTGCCAAACATACCACTCTTGAGTGCAGCCCAGACCAGAAGAAAATTTAGTTCAGATAGGAACTAAATATATGTGTGTGTGTGTGTGTGTGTGTATACTAAATAAAATATAAATAAATATATCTATACTAAATATATTGATATCCTAATTTTTAAAAAGAAATGTGTAAAAATGTATAGTTTTCTAAGTTAATATGTATCAAATAGGGATCCTTATGTAAGGTTTGGTGATCCCCATTTCTATTTTAATTGGACACCATTGGTGTACTAGATTGAGGATCAGCCTTGGAACCAGGAAGGCTTGGATTCAAGTTAGCATTGATACAGTAAAAAGAGTACTGGAGCAGAGGGAGAGGAACTATCCCTATTGTTAGAGGGATCCCTCTGTAGAATTCTTATCTAAAAAAAGAAAAAAGTCTGAGGTACAAAGCTTCTCAGTATAGTTATTGCATTGTTGACAGTATTATTTGCAAAGCTAGCATTTGCAAATGCTAGCAGACTCCTCAGAGATCAGAGACAAAGGAGTGATCTACAGATTTTATTTTTATAATAGAAAAAGAAGAATTAAAAACTACAGCAATCTAAGAAAACTTGTTTTGAACATAATTCAATTGGACAAGGCAGGTCCTCTAACTAGTTTACTTCTCCCAGGCTTTCCTAACCCAAATTAGAGTTATTTGGAGTATTTGGTGTCGAGGAGTTGGGGAGTCATTATTAAATCTGATATTCTATTGGATGAGGGCCTGTGTCTATCATCCAGTCTGTCAGAGTTTGCCTTGGAAGTCTTTGTCCTGAAGCTGTAGCTTTTTGCAATTATAAGTGTTACTTTTTAAGAGGCCTGTAAATTGACTAACAGATTTTCAATTACTAAAAAGGGGGCCTTACTTCAGGGAGTTCAAGAAAAGGGGAACTTATCCACTAAGACTGGAAAGTGGTACTGAACCTTTAGAAAGTTTTATAAGATCTAACTTGATCCTATGCTTACTTTATTCCTATAAAGATGTATGTGCACTCTAAATTATCTACCAATAAGTGATAGTTACTTAGGAGAGCCCTATCAATCTAGTAATTCCTTCACCTCAGAAGACGAAACTTTCCTCTATCAGTGCATGACAACAGCTTCTCTGCAACTTAGATTTAAAGAATGTTGCCTAGTGTTCTGAGAAAACAAATGATTTACTCTGGGTCACACAATCAATACATGTCAGAGGCAGGACTTAAAACACGGGTTTTTTGACTTCAAGGCCAACCATTCCACTCCAAACTCATTGTGCCAATAGGGGTCTTCCTGATTACTAAAAATGAGCCTGGAATTGTAGAACAAGTTACTGAGCTAGATTTACCTCTGGATATATTCCATAATCAACTTGGGGGTATTGTGGAGTTAGGAGCCAACATTTTCATCTAGGGTCATAAAGTAAATGGGCATACCAAGGTGGCACAGCAGATTGAGGATGGTCCTGGAGTCAGGAGGACCTGAGTTCAAATCCAGTCTCAGACATTTCCTAGCTGTCACCCTGGGCAAATCACTTAGCCCTTTTTACATCAATTTCCTCATCTGTAAAATGAGCTGGAGAAAGAAATGGCAAACCATTCCAGTACCTCTGCCAAGAAAACCCCAAATGGGGTCATGAATAGTCAGACACAACTGCACATAACTGAACAACAACGGAGGGGGGGGGGGGTGGAGCCAAGATGGCAGAGTAGAAAGACACACAAAGGCAGGCTCTCCCCACACAGCCCATAAAATACCTGTAGAGAGGGACTCTCAACAAATTTTGGAGCAGCAGAAGTGGAGAACAACAGAGTGGAGGAGATTTCCAGCCCAGGGTGACCTGACAGACCCATGGGAAACATCTGTTGCACCGGAGGTGAAGCAAAGCCCAGCCCAGCCTTGGCCAAGCTGCGCTGCTCGTGAACAGTCCTTGGGGGCAGAATCTCCAGTCCAGGAGCAGGGAATCCCCCAGTCCCAGCAGCAGCGTCTGCACATTCCTCAACCCTCAGGTGCCAAAGGTCAGTGATGGGGTTTTTTCAGCTGATTGGGAAGGGAGAATGGCCTTCCCATAGCTCTGGCAGCAGGCAGAGGCCCACAGAGGCCATAGCAGGCAGCAGCAGTTGCCATCTCAGCCCCTACAGCAGCCCTATCCATTGTTGGATCATAAAACTCCTTGGGGCACTGAGGAGCTGAATATTACCTCAGCCCTGTGTAGAGGCCCTGAGGGAGCTGCTTTTTGTCTTGCACTGAATGGTGGCCCTGCCCCCACAGCTTGACTGAATCCCAGCCCCCCAGTGCTAGCTTGGTGGAACTGGAGGCCAGGTGGCTGTGGAGAGGTAACTGCTAAGATTCTGAGCACAAAAATCTCTCTCTGCTGCCAGACCAGCATACACACTTGATTGTGCCACCTTGGAGAAACTGAAATTTTACAGATTCCCAGAGTATACCCTACTCTTGACAAAGGATCCAAAAGTCAAATAACTGTTTGGGAAAATGCCCAAAAAAGGGGAAAAAATAAGACCATAGAAGGTTACTTTCTTGGTGAACACATCTCCTCCCATCCTTTCAGATGAGGAAGAACAATTCTTACCATCAGAGAAAGACATAAAAGTCAAGGCTTCTTCATCCCAAACATCCAAAATAAATATCCAATGGTCTTAGTCCATGGAAGAGCTCAAAAAGGATTTTGAAAATCAAGTAAGAGAGGTGGAGGAAAAACTGGGAAGAAAAATGAGAGAAATGCAAGAAAGGCATGAAAAGCGGGTCAACACCTTGCTAAAGGAGACCCAAAAAAATGCTGAAGAAAATAACGCCTTTAAAAATAGACTGAACAAAAACAATATGTCAATATTATGGAAAGGAAGGACTCTACAGGTTGAGTTTACTATATGTTTTTTTTTAAATGTTGTACTTAATAGAGACTTGCAATTTCAAGTACAAACCTTTTTTCTGTTCTAAGCCAGTATGCGGCACATGGAGTGCTTCATTTTTTTTGATATTTGATAAATTCAGGATAAAAATTTTAGTACATTCTGTTTTTCTTTGTTGCTAAGAAAAATTCATTGGGTTAGGGAGAGGAGAAGAAATGAAGGGTATATTTAGAAGCACTGTGGCATAAAACCAGAAGGCATAAATAAAATAAAATAACCAGGCCACAGCCCACTAACCTCGTTCCCCTTGCTATCAAACATATAATACTTTGCCAAGTTTCTATCAAAGCAGTTAACAGAGTCTCTCATGCTTTTCTTGTAGGAACAATGACATAACATGGACATACCTCCCCCTGTAACAGCAAGGACCCTGGCATCCACAGGAGGGGCTGCTGTGTAGGTTCTTAGATGGGCTTTTCTAAAAGGAAAACAACTTTTGAGGGGTCAGCAATCTACTTTAATTAAGCACACATATCATTCACTTAGTTCAGGGGGAAAGACCACACCCTGAATTTTAGGGAAAATGCAAACAGAAATTACAAGCAGAAATGACAAACAGAAAGTCCAACAGACAGGGCGTCTAACTATCTGACCATAAGCAATACATGCATCACAGATCAACAGACAAATCCCACTGTCCGATCATACATACATAGTTACAAGAGAGAGAAGCACCAACATCTGGGTTTTCAAAGCCAGGGGAATCCTTAGCAACTTCCCAGAGTCTTATCTGGAAACAAACCTTCTTCCAAAGACTAAACCCCAAAACAAAATCTTACCTCAGAGTATTTATACACTTTTAAGAACCAGAGGGCAGGACCCTCAGTCTTGTTGCCTCAGTAGAAATTAACAAAAGGTATTGAGACCTATTAATGGGCAGGGAAGACCTTAAATTTCTCCCCCTGCCACCACCATTAACCTTAAATTACCATTATAAACCTCTCCCACCAGATTTGTGCTTGGCTCTGTGCTTTTTTACATTTTTATCAGTGACTTAAATAAAGGTGGTGATATTTTTATTTTCGGATGATACCAAGCCAGGAGGGATAGCTACCACATTGAATGACAAAGTAAGGATCCAAAAAGATTTTAACAGTTTAGAACATTTGGCCAAGTCCTGCTTGAATGCTTGGATGGAACTGTGATCTCCCCAATATGAAAAAGGGCCTTCTTATGGTACAGAACCTGGATCATCCATACCTTTTCGTCCTGCTTCTCTTCTACATTTTCCATGAATCCTCCAACGTTCTGGCCAATACAGGGTCACAAAGTAAAAAATCCTCTTCTGGATTTCTTTACATTATATGAACAGAGTTGAGGGCCATTTTGTATTTTTCTGTTTCATATGTGTTGTTGTTGAGTGATTTTTTCAGTCATTTCTGATTCTTTGTGACCCCTTGGGGTTTTCTTGGCAAAGATACTAGAGTGGTTTGCCATTTCCTTCTCTAGCTCATTTTACAAATGAGGAAACTGAGTCAAACAGGGTTAAATGATTTACCCAGGGTCATAGAACTAGAAAGTGTCTGAGACTGGATTTGAACTCAGGAAGATGAGTCTTCCTCACACCAGGCCCATCACGCTATCCACTATGTCACCAACCTGCCCTTCATGTATTATTACTGTCAAAGAATTCACCATCAAGTGACCAGCCTACTGGTTCTTAGCCTGCCCTATTGGATGAAAAATATCTGTTGTCTAGATCATGCTATGGTATGAACAGCCTATAGAGCTGGTCCATCAATACATATGTCTTAGACAGTCACTGAGGTTGGTCAATGATCTGGACCCAGAATTGAGTAGTAGGAAAAGAATAGACTATATTTGTCTTTGAAAAATTCAAAGTGCTTTTAATAACAAAAAATTTCTTTGTTAAGCAGAGGCACATGTTTTTAATAAAAAGCATTTTCAAATGTTGCTTTATGACTGTTAGGGATGCAAGATCAAGGTCTCCCCAAAATTAGTTGTGAATCACCTATAGGGTAGTGGTTGGGGGTTTAAGGGAAAAGGCAGCAGGATATGGTGGACATGAACAGACTATAGAAAGTGGGGATTGAAGCCAAATCTTGAAGAAAGTCAGAGAAACTGAGGGGGAGTGAGAAGAGAGAGTATCCCAGGCAAAGGCATGGAGATTCAGTGTCACATGCAAGGAACAGGAACTAGGAGGGTATAGCTGGATGGTAGAGTATGTAGAAGAAAGTTCTAAAGGTAAAAAAGGTTCTAAGTGAAAAGAGGAAGAGTCTTTATTTGGTCCTGGAGGTAATAGTGAGCCACTAAAGTTTGATGAGTAAAGGAGTGATATAGTTAGAGCTTCAATTTAAGAAAATCATTTGGACAGCTGAGTGGAGAAAGACAATGTAATTTATGGAAACCAATTAGATGGCTATCACAATAACAAAATATAATGAAGGTCCATATTAAGGGGGTAGTTGTATGAGTAGAGAGGTGGAAATGTAAATGAGAAGTGTATGAAAGTAGAAATAACAAGACTTGATTAAGTAGGAGTTATGTCAGTGGGGTGAGTGCAAGAGAGGAGTCATGGATGACAGTGAGATTACAAACATAGGTATCTGGAAGAATGGTAGAACCCAAAGTAATAACAGGAAAATTGTAAAGAAGAGAGGATTTGGGGGAAAGATGAAAAAGTTGTTTGGACATGTTGAATTTGAAATATGTATGGAATATCCAATTTGAGATACCCAAAATTCAGTTGGTGATATGGGACAAGAGCATAGGAGAGAGGAAGATTTAAATCTGGGGACCCTCTACATGGAGATGAAAATTGAACCTAATGAGATCATCAAACAATCTAACATCTAATCCTACCCCTAACCCAACCATAACCCTAACCTTAATCCTAAACCTAACCCCAAACAACATAATATAAGGCACTTAACATTTTTGAGTTAGGGACCCCTTTGGCAGTCTAGTGAATACTATGGACTCCTCAGAAAAAGAAGTTGTTAAGTACATAAAATACAAAGATTACAAAGGATACCAATTAACTTGAAATACAGTTATCAAAATATATTTTTTAAAAAAGCAATGTCAGGTAGAAAGACTCATGTATGCTAGCTCCGAACCCACAGCCCATATATTTCCTGCAAGAAGAACTCCCCACAAATTCTGGATCACTGCAAGGAGCGCAGAAACACAGTGGAAAAGATTTCCATTCCAGAGAGCCCTGGAGAGCTGTCCCCAGGGTCCGTCATGCCCCGGAAAGCGGAGCCCACCCCTGCCCTGCCCTGGCTGGGTGGCCCCAGAGGAACAGATCCAAGCAGGCTTCAAGAACGGAATCTCTGGCGGCCGTGAACGTCCCTCCACCCACAGATGCTCCAGGTCAGTGAGAGAGACTTCTGGGCTGGCTGAGAGGGGAGCGGGATGTCTCTGTGACTCGGGCCCCCTCGGGAGGCAGCGGCAGAGGCAGCAGCAGAGGCAGCAGTGGCCAGGACTCCCCGAGCAGGCATGATCTTCATTATTGAAGGTCTCTGCATAAACCACCTGAGGGAACTGAGCCTGGGAGGCGGCCCTGCCCCCACCCGCTCCATTACTGAAGCTCTCTGCATAAAGCCCCTGAGGGAACTGAGCCTGGGAGGTGGCCCGGCCCCCACCCCAGCACCAGAACTTAAGCTCACATTGAATAGAAGCCGCACCTGCCACTGAAAGCCCATTTGAATCTCAGACCCCAAGCACTAGCTGGGCGGATCTAGGCGGGGGTGGACAGGAATCTCAGAAGTCAAGTAACTGGCTGGGAAAATGCCCAGAAAAAGGAAGCAAAATAAGACCATAGAGAGCTACTTTGATGGGGTGCAGTTGTTTCCGCCTTTCAATTCTGATGACGAGGAAATATTCTTACCATCAGGGAAAGACATGGAGGGCGGGGCCTCTGTATCCCAGACACCCCAGGTGGATGTCTGGTGGGCTCAGGCCATGGAAGAGCTCAAAAAGGATTTTGAAAAGCAAGTTAGACAGGTGGAGGAAAAACTGGGAAAAGAAATGAGAGAGATGCAAGAAAAGCATGAAAAACAGGTCAATACCTTGGTAAAACAGACCCAAAAAAATGCTGAAGAAAATAACACCTTGAAAAATAGGCTCACTCAATTGGCAAAAGAGGTTCAAAAAGCCAATGAGGAGAAGAATGCTTTCAAAAGCAGAATTAGCCAAATGGAAAAAGAGGTTCAAAAGCTCACTGAAGAGAATAGTTCTCTCAAAATTAGAATGGAACAGATGGAGTCTAATGACTTTATGAGAAACCAAGAAATCACCAAACAAAACCAAAAGAATGAAAAAATGGAAGACAATGTGAAATATCTTATGGGAAAAACAACTGACCTGGAAAATAGATCCAGGAGAGACAATTTAAAAATTATGGGACTACCTGAAAGTCATGATCAAAAAAAGAGCCTAGACATCATCTTCCATGAAATTATCAAGGAAAACTGCCCTGATATTCTACAACCAGAGGGCAAAATAAGTGTTGAAAGAATCCATCGATCACCACCTGAAAGAGATCCAAAAAGAGAAACTCCTAGGAACATTGTGGCCAAATTCCAGAACTCCCAGCTCAAGGAGAAAATCTTGCAAGCAGCTAGAAAGAAACAATTCCAGTATTGTGGAAATACAATCAGGATAACACAAGATCTAGCAGCTTCTACATTAAGGGATCGAAGGGCGTGGAATAGAATATTCTAGAAGTCAAAGGAACTAGGACTCAAACCAAGAATCACCTACCCAGCTAAACTGAGTATAATACTTCAGGGGAAAATATGGTCTTTCAATGAAACAGAGCACTTTCAAGCATTCTTGATGAAAAGACCAGAGCTGAAAAGAAAATTTGACTTTCAAACCCAAGAATGAGAAGCATGAAAAAGTAAACAGCAAAGAGAAGTCATAAGGGACTTACCAAAAGTGAACTGTTTACATTCCTACATGGAAAGACAATATTTGTAACTCATAAAATTTTTCAGTATCTGGGTAGTTGGTGGGATTATACACACACACATACACACACACACGTATACATGTGCACGCACGCACACATACACACCTGCATGCACATACAGAGACAGAGAGCACAGAGTGAAGTGAATAGGATGGGACCATATCTTAAAAGAAATTAAGGTAAATGATGAGAGAGAAATGTAGTGGGAGGAAAGAGGGTGAAATGGAATGGGGTAAATTATATCTCATTCAAGAGGCAAGCAGGAGACTTTTTAGTGGAGGGAAAAAGAGGAGAGCTGAGAAAAAAAAAACAAGAAGTTTACCCTCATCACATTCAACTAAAGGAAGGAATAAAATGCACACTCATTTTGGTATGAAAACCTATCTTACAGTACAGGAAAGTGGGGGAGAAGGAGATAAGCAAGGGGCGGGGGATGATAGTAGGGAGGGCAATGGGAGGAGGTAGCAATTTGAAGTCAACATTCGGGGAGGGACAGGATTAAAAGACAGAATAGAAACAATGGGGGCAGAATAGGATGGAGGGAAATACAGTTAGTCTTACACAACATGACTATTATCGAAGTCATTTGCAAAGCTACACAGATAGGGCCTATATTGAATTGCCTGCCTTCCCAAAGGGAATGGGTGGGGAGGGAGGGATGGGGAGAATTTGGAACTCAAAGTTTTAGGAACAACTGTTTATTATTGTTCTTGCTACTAGGAAATAAGAAATACAGGTAATGGGGAATAGAAAGTCATCTGGCCCTACAGGACAAAAGAGAAGATGGGGACAAGAGAAGGGAGGGATGATAGAAGAGAGGGAAGATTGGTGATAGGGAAAATTAGAATGCTCGGTGTATTGGGGTGGGGGGAGGGGAGAAAAGGGGAGAAAATTTGGAACCCGAAATTTTGTGAAAATGAATGTAAAAAGTTAAATAAAAAAAATGATAAAGAAAAAAAAAAGCAATATCAGAGACCCCAGGTTAGTATAGAAGGAGAAGAGAAGAGGGACAAGTACAGAATCTTTAGGGACACCCACAGTTAATGGGTAAGATATGGATAAAGACATAGCAAAGGAGATTAGGAAGAAGCAATCAGATAGTTAGGAGGAGAACCAGGAAAGTACAATGTCAAGAAAGTCTAGAGAGGATAAATTATCCAGGAAGACACAGTGAACACTGTCAGAGACATCAGGGAAATCAAAGCTGATGATTTAATTGCCATTCGATCTGGTAATTATGATATCATTAGTAACTTTAGATTGTTGAATGATTAGGTCACAAACCATATTGCGGAAAATTTAGAAGAGGAAAGGAAGTAGAATGCCTAGTATAGATGCCTTTCTTAAATTTAGCTAAGAAAGGGAAGAGAAATATTGGATCATAGCTAGTGGTAATAGATCAACTGGCCCATTGATGGAGAGACATAGGCATGATTGTAGACATCAAGGAAAGAATCCATAAATGGAAAGACATAGAAGATTAAAAAGAGAGCTAGAATGATAGTAAGGATAATCTGCTAGAGAAGTCAGGAAAGCATGGGATCAGGGCAAATGTAAAGGAATTTTCCTTTGTAAGAAAGTGCACATCTTTTTAAAAAGCATTTTATTTTTTCCCAACTACACATAAAAATTTCAATATTCATTTAAAGATTAATATTATATTTCTCTCAATTGCATTAAAACAATACTTAACATTCATTTTTTTAAAATTTGCATTCCAAATTCTCTCCATCCATCCATCCTTTCCTCTTCCTCTCTCTTCTTTCCTTCTCCCCCCAACCCTCCCCACCACACTGAAGGCAAACAGTTTGGCATAGGTCATACATGTGCAGTCATATAAAACATATTTCCCCATTGTTCATGCTGTGAAAGAAAACAGACCAAAAACACTAAGAAAAATAAAGAAAGCAAAGAAAAAGTATGCTTTGATCTGCATTCAGACTCCATCAGTTCCTTCTCTGGAGATGGAGAGCATTTTTCATTAAAAGTTCTTCAAAACTGTCTTGAATCATTGTATTACTGAGACATTCACAGTTGATCATTGTACAGTTACTGCATATAATGTTTTCTTGGCTCTACTCATTTCACTTTGCATCAGTTCATATAAGTCTTTCCAGGTTTTTCTTTTCTGAAGTCTGCCTGCTCATCATTTCTTACAGCACAATAGTATTCCATCACAATCATATACAATGTTCAGCCACATTCTCTAACTGATAAATATCCCCTTGATTTCTAATTCTTTGCCATCATTTGCCATCAGTACACATAAGTCCTTTTCCTTTTAAAAAATAAATCTCTTTGGGATATAGACCTAGTAATGCTATTGCTGGGTCAAAGAGTATGCATGTGTTGGATAGCTCTTTAGGCATAGTTCTGTTCTCCATAATGGTTGGATCAGTTCATAACTTCACCAATAGTGCATTAGTGTCCTAATTTTCCCACATCCCCTCCAATATTTGTCATTTTCCTTTTCTGTCATGTTAGTCAATCTGATAGGTGTGAAGAGATATCTCAGAGTTGTTTTAATTTGTATTTCTTCAATCACTAGTGATCTAGAGCACTTTCCATATGACTATAGATAGTTTTGATTTCTTTGTCTGAAAATTACCTGTTCAAATAAGGGCTACTTGCTTTTACCAGGAAATAAGATCAAAGGAGACAATAAGGAGGAGACAGTCAGTATGGGAAGGTGCTTGAATGACATGAATAAGAATGAGGGGGGAAAATAAGTTCTTGGTGAATATCCTCATTGTTTTCAATGAAGTGTAATGTAAAATTCTTAGCAAGAGTATGCAGGAAGGGGATGCCATGGGTGGCACTGGAATAGCCAATGTGTTGAGAGAGGTGAACTGATTTAGGGAGGTATAAGTGGATTGCTGAAGGAAATCAACACTTGGATATGGCAGCCACCTTAGGCTCCATTAAGAAAGGCAGAGTATCTGGGGCCAGGAATTCTGCTCTACTCTACCCTGGTCAGACTAGACCTGGGCCATTCACTTCTGGAAGCCATATTTTTAGGATGACATTGCTAAGCTTGAGAACAGCCAGTAGAGTCACCAGGATGGTGAAGGAACTCAAGATATTGCCAAATAAGGATCAGTTAAAGGCACATCCATATACAGTGAAGAGCCTGGAGAGCAAGCAATAACCAGGAGAGCTAGGAAATCAAATTCTGTCTAGCACAGCTTAACTGAATCATGGCACTCAACTGAGTTTCATTTAGTTCTTCTTCCTAAACAATCACAATTAGAAAGGATCTTAAAGACCTCCTTGTCCAACAACTTTAATTTACAAATGAGGATCTTGAGGCATAGAAAAGTAAACTAAACTCACCATACTGGCAAAGCCAGGAAGAAGAGGCCAGGACTGACACCAAGCAACATAACCAACTGGAACTGGACTATTCTCTTTATTCTGCCATGTGATAACTTTACCCTATTATATAATTTCTGAATTTGTACACATTCTTTCCCCATGTAAATAAATCTTAGAAAATAGTCTATTGCTGTTTAGAATGTGCAGCCACAGATGTAAGAAAAGAAAGAAGAAATAGGTGCCAGACAGGGGCTATGAAGTGTCACAGTGCTGAACCTAGACTCAGGAAGACCGTTGGTTCAAATTCCAACTCATATACTCCTACCATGAGCAAGTCAATCTCACCTGTGCAATGGGGATGATAACAATAGTGCCTATCTTGCATTGTCATGGCCAAATGAGATAATGTATGTGAAAGGTTTTGGTTTTTTTGCAAACTTCAAGGCATTATATAAATGCCAGTTGTCATCATCATGGGGCAGCTAGGTGGCACAGTAGATAGAATGTCACACTTCAAGTCAGAAAGACTCCTCTTCCTGAGTTCAAATCTGGCCTCAGACACAAGCTGTGTGACCTTGGGCAAGTCACTTAACTTTGTTTGCTTCAGTCCCCAAGGAGCTGGAGAAGTAAATGTCAAACTGCTGTAGCATCTTTATCAAGAAAATCCCAAATGGGGTCATAAAGAATCAGACATGACCGAGCAACAACATCCTCGTCATACTGCGTATAAGAGTAAATTGGTGGCAACAGAAGGGAGATTTAGTAATTTAGGAAGCAAGTGTAGTACATCATGGAATCTCTGATTTGAAGGGAAATTCAGAGATCATTTAGTCTGTCCCCCTAATTTCACAGGAGAAAACCAAGGCCCAGTGACTTGTGGTCCAGTAACTGAGGCTTAGTGACTTGTTTAGTCATTAAGTACCCAAGGTGAGATCTGAAAACATATGTTTTGCATGATTTCACATGTATAGTTAATATCACATTGCTTGCCTTCTCAATGTGTGGGACAGGGATGTGGTGAAAGAGAAAGGGAGAATTTGGACATCAATTTAAAAAATTAGTGTTAATAAATTTAGTATTAGAGAAAAAAACACTTCCTCTGACTAGTGTGAGACACAGTCTCTCACTTCAGGTTCCCAAGCCAGTCCTCTTTCCACTCTATACTGAATAGTTTTTAGAGGAGCATTTATGTCAAATGTGCAGATGTCCATAAATAGAATCAAGATTAACACTTGAGTACAAAAGCCATGACAGCCACTAGCTCCCTCGATTTAATCACGATAAACTTATGGTGAATTGACATGAGGGTATGCAGGACAGCACACATGAGGAAGGGTCTCTAATTACTTCTTTCTTTGAATTGACCTCAGCTGATCTATTCATTAGCCTCATTCAGTGCTAAATAGTGATTCATCAGCTTGGGCTCCTTCTGACTGTCAGGTTTACTTAATCAACTGTGGCATCTCACTTCTCCCTTTCGAGTCTTTTCCAGGAAAGCTATAACTGGCAAACACAAAGAAGGCTGTGGTTGATGGTTTGGTGTTTTTAGGACATAGCTCCGCCTGCCAGTTGTGAAAATCTATGTCATTTTAATGGCTGTCATGGCTGATTGACTCAAGCCTTTAGAAATGCTCAGCTATCCATTTGTTGGCCTATTTTCTGAAATGAAAAGACTTCAACAGGTGCATTTGGGTCAGGCTCACCCCCTCCCCCAATTAATAATGGTCAATAATGGATAAAGATTTGCGCATAGGTTACCGTTTACTCTTCACATAGTGCGATATTGAGGGAACTACATTGGACTAGCAGTCAGGAAACCAAAATTCTAGTCCATTCACCTTTGCAAATAGCTAATTGTTTGACTAGAGGAAACAGCAAGGTACTGGCTCTGGAGTCAGAAGACCTAGGGTTAAATCTGCCTGTGCTGATTACTACCTAGGTAACAGTGGGTAAGTCTATGAACAGGTCACAGTTTCCTCATCTGTAAAATGAGGAAGTTGAACTTTACTAGATGAAATCCTTTCCAGTTCTCAATCTATAAGCCTCCATGACTGAGTAATTCAGTCTTCCTTTCTAGGCCTCAGTTTCCTCATCTGTAAAATGAGTCCTTTTGTCTAGATGGCTTGTGGGTCTTCCTCCCAGCTCTGAGGCGATGAGTATAGCTATAATCCTTCCAGTTCAATGTCCCTCCCTATGGCATGTACAGAGCAAATCTGTATTTATTATTAAAGATTTTTTAAAACCTATCTGCCTTTTGTGGGGGACACGAACATTTTTTTGCAGTGTGTGCCACAAAAGACTAAATCAGCAGAACCATGATCTGAAATAGATTAAAAACCATTTGTTTTATCAATCTAGCAAAGAGTAAGCAATCAGCCACAAGAAGGCGGGAAACCATTTAATTAGTTCAACATGTTTCATTCTCTATTCGTCAAAGGCAGTAGCATATGCTTAAAGTGGATGAGGAAACCGAGGCAAACAGGGTTAAGTGACTTACCCAGGGTCACATAGCTAATAATTATGTGAGGCTGGATTTTGAACTCAGGTCTTCCTGACTCCAGGCCTGGCACTCTATCCACTGTATCACCAGCTGATATGTCACAGGGGAATTCTTATCCAAATATGGGTTGGACTAGATGGTCTCTGTATTTCCTTCCAACTCTAAATTTCTGTGATTCTATGAAAGGCTAGGAGATCATATAAAGGGTCCTTGCCCTCAACCAGCCCTATCACCACAAGCTGCATCTCTTGCACATGAAGTGGGAGTGGATGGCCTATATCCAACACAACTTAAAGACATACCAGAAATCAATGAGTCATCTGGATTTAGTCAGAATATTTCTAGATTTATATATAAATATATATATATATATGTATATGTAACTCCATATTTATCCTCACCCCCAACCCTTCATAGGAGAAAAAGGGGTTTGATGGGCTGGGGGTGATGAAACAACTGAGGCAGTCCTCTAGGTGAGTGCCTGAGACTTGGTTGTTGTGGTAGATAATATACATGAATGGAGAGATCTAAATTCTATTAGGCTCCAAAGAAGGGTTTCACAAAGGCATTATAGGGGAAGAGGGGAATGGAAGTAGACAATTGTTGGTTAAATGTCTAGGCATCATCACCGATCTTCAACAAACAAATTCTATTTTTTTATTCTTCAGACATCATTCCCACTGGGCATACAGGTGAGCCACTCTTCCATAGAATCCTAGAATGACAAAGCCTTCAAGGTCCCTTAATCCAATCCATTTCCTAGAGGAGAAAACTAGGCATCAGAAAGGGAAAGTGCCTTGCTGAAAGTCACATAGCTGGTATGGGGTGGAATTCAGACTAAAACCCAGGTCATCTTACTCCCAGTTCAGGGATCTTCCCACGATGCTATTCTGTCAGTGCTCCAGTAATACCTAAAATAAATCATAGCCATTCATAGACATAAACCTCTGTTTCAGAAGTCCAAGAAAATTCATTTTCAGCAGAGAAAACTCATTTACTCAGAGCAGGGATATGAGCTGCTACCTTCACAGAGAATAGTGCTGGAGCCCAATTCCTCTTTAGTTGTAGAATAATTCACATACACAGGTTAGAAGTAAGGCAAATGTGCTTATGGGAGAAAGCCATTTTATGGTTTCCTAGCTTTCTGCTTTTTCCTTTACAAGTGATTAACACCTAACGAGGACTATCAATTCAGAAAGAGACGTGCATGATTTTGAAGAACTGTCTCTGCACCCACAGGGACTGAGGTAAATGCACCATTCTCTCTCTCTATGGAGCCAGTATGCTTTGGACCCAGACCTTGGACAGTAGAGCAGTGTATAGAGGCTGGGCCTGGAGTCAGGGAGACAAAAATTCAAACCCAGCCTCAGACACTTACTAGCTGTATGACCCTAGGCAAGTCACTTAACCTCTGCCTCAGTTTTCTCATCTGTAAAATGGGGATGGCAATAACACCTCCTTCCCAAATTTGTTGTATAGCACTTAGCACAGTGCCTGGCACATAGCAAGCACTATGTAAATGTTAGTCATTATTATGAATTAGGATTGGATTCAGTCCTGAGGAAGCTGGTCTCTAAAGACTGGCTAAGCAGCTTTTTCTCATGCTTTTCAGTTAAACTCAGACCTTGGCATCTTGGGGCATAATCTTCTTATATTTTAGATTTGGGCTCATATCTAAGTTTTCATCATAAAGCATCATAAGCATTGAAAAATATTCAATAAATCAGTCATAATAAGATACTTATTTTCTACATATGACAGAAATGAAAAACCCACCTCTTGCCAGTATGCACTGATAGTTGGACATAATGCAGGATTCAATAGCAATTTATAACTAAGTTATACTCCCTTAGGAGGCTAATACTGAACCTCAACAGAACATAGAACAGTTTCTGGGATTTCTGATAAGGGCTAGATTTCACCTTGACTCTACACTGTCCAACTCCCACTATATTTGTAGTAGTAAAATGGGCAGGCTCCAGCCAATCAGGCTTTCCCTGACAGAAATTTGTTCTTATTGGATCCAGAACCTTCAGATCTCTTAAACTGGACATAATAACCCAACTTGAGGATGATGTTTGATCTTGTACACAGATAAAGTAATATAAAACAGAAAAGGCAGCCAGGGGTCCAGGTACAACCTCACCACAGCTGATCATTAAGCATCTGTTAAACACCTACTTTGTGTATCTACCTAGTGTGCTACATACAAAGGATACAAAGAGGATACAAAGAAATGTGAAATATGGTCCATGGTCTTAAGGAGTTCACAGTCTAATGGGAGAGACAGATATGCAAACAAGTATATGCAAACAAGCTATATATAGGATGAATTAGAACTAATCAACAGAGGAAAAGGTAGTAGAACTAAGAAAAGCTTCCAGAATTTGGTGGTTTTTTAGTTGAGACTTGAAGGAAGTCAAGGAGGTCAGTAGTCAGGGTGGAGGAGGGAGAATTCCAGGTATGGGGGACAGCCAGAGAGAATGCCTGGAGTCATTATGGCAACAACCATAGTTCCCATGTGATCAACAGTTAGAGCCAAGAAGGGCAACTCTGAGCATGATCCATGAAATCATCCTCACATATGTAATGGTTTTTACTGATGATGAATCATGATTCTTACCTCTTGGCAGAGATATGATGGATTAGAGAAAAAAACGGCGGTATACATTTTTAGGTATGGTCAGTGTGTTGCTCTGTTGTGCAAATTCCTGCCCATGCATTCTGGACTTCCAGACAATGTGCACCATGCTTGCCTGCCTACACTTGCTTCTATAAATTTATATATTTTTAGTTATAACATTCAATTCCACAAGCTTTTGAGTTTTAAATTTTCTCCCCCTCCTTCCCATTCCCAAAACGTGTACAATCTGATATAAGGGCAGCTAGGTGGAGCAGTGGATAGAGCACCAGTGTAGGAGTCAGGAGGACCTGGGTTCAAATCTCACCTCAGACACTTGACATGTTATGTGACCTTGGGCAAGTCACTTAACCCCAATTGCCTCATCCTGGGTCATCTCCAGTCATTCTGATGAATATCTGGTCACTGGATTCAGATGACTCTGGAGAAGAAGTGAGGCTGGTGACCTGTATAGCCCTCCCTCACTCAAAAACAAAAGGCAAGTGTAAGTCATGTCATTATTTCTCTGATGGCATGGTCTTCTTCGGCAACGAAGGATGAACACACAATCTGAAATAGGCTCTACCTATAGATGAGGAGAAGAAAGTGAGGCTGGTGACCTTGCACAGCTCTCCCTAACTCAAAACAAAGTCATGTGCCAGTCTTGTCATCATTTCTCTGATGTCAGAAAAATGAAGGACAAACACAAACCTGTGAGTAGACCAAACTGCCTGAGTGGAGACCCAGCTAGCTGGGTAACCCAGCTCATCCTCTCCCTTCTGTCCCCCTGTCCCCTTCCTTTGAGGTTTATTGGCTAGATGTCCTCTTCTTCCTTCCTTCCTTCCTTCCTTCCTTCCTTCCTTCCTTCCTTCCTTCCTTCTTTCCTTCCTTCCTTCCTTCCTTCCTTCCTTCCCTGTTGTTTCCAAAACCTTAAACCCAGGGCACTCTAAAGGCTGGACAACAAATAGGTCCCTGCCCAAGCTCCACTTCATGGCTACCTTACAGTGATTACCAATAGTAACAACTTCTCTTTTCCTCCCAACATGATTTAGTTACATTTTTTTTTTCTTTTGCTCTTTAAAAGGGCCATTCTCTGCCTACTTCTTAAAGAGGCCTAGTCACTCAATGGGCGTTGCCTCTCTCTAAGTGAGTACCTGAAAAGTCCAAGATCTCCCACTGGATCCTGGACCATCTTCACTCGTCCTGATGAATATCTGGTCACAGGACCCAGATAGCTCAGGAGGAGAAAGTGAGGCTGGTGACCTGCACAGCCCTCCCTCACTCAAAACAAAGTCAAGTGCAAGTCATGTCATCATTTCCCTGATGATATGTCTTCTTTGACAACGAAGGACAAACACAACAACAAATACTTTTTGTTACAAAGAAGAGTTTCTGGGGTGGGGAGGAGTGGGGGGGGAGGGAGGCAAATTAATAATAATGATGACACAAAAGAAAGAAAGGAAGAAAGGGAAAGAAGAACACTGAAAGAAAGTTGTAGCATCTTCCAGTGGAAGAAAGAGACAGTAGGAAGCAGATGAAGGCAACGGCTATGTGGTGAAGCAAGGAGAACCACTCATAATCATGACAGCAGTAATAGGAAATGAGAACATTTGGAGAAGAGAGGCAATCAGGGACCAGTGCCTCAATAACTCTAGCTGTGGAGTGTTCTAGTAGGTATCAGGCAGAACTATACCCTTTTTCACCAACAGTTTGCATGGAGAGGGATGCCTGAGGATATAGGAATAAAATGTTTCATTAGTGTTCTTTTTTTCTTTCTATATCTTTCTCTTCCTTCCTTCCTTAATTTCTCTCCCTTCCTTTCTTTTTCCTTCTTCCTTCCTTACATACAGCCAGTGGACCACATAGGCCCACAACATTCCCAGTGCCATTGTGGGTCCAACTAGATTAAAATGTTATTGCAAAATATTTGACAAAATAAATTAAAATATAATAGAACATAGATAATGTTAATATATGGTTTTCTAAATCAATATGCATTCACAAAGATCTTTATGTACAGTTTAATAGCCTAGTTTCTATTTGACACCACCAAGCCAGTCCAACTCTGCCATTTTACAAATGACAATACTGAGACCCAGAGAGTTTAAATGACTTCTCCATTCTCTGCTAGTTACAGAAATAGAATCCAAGGTCTTCTCATTATAAGTCCTGCATCCTTTTCACTATACTGATTATGTAAGGCTTGGTAATCAGCTTTTGCCCAGGACAGGAGTGGGGAACCCGCAAACTGGTTCTGTGAAGTTTGGATTCAGGCAAAGGGCTCCATTTGAGGACCTAGAGGGGGATATGTGACCTCAAGGCCGCAGGTTCCCCACCCCTGACTTAGGACAACACTTGAAGTTTATGGGGCAGGATTGGATTCTAACTTATAAAACAGGGAAATGTTTTCCCAGATATTACTTGTCCAACTGTCTACGTTTCTACCCTCTATCATCTATCATAATGCATCTGCAAATTAATATTTCATAATTTTTGTTTAGAGGTAGGCTATTGTTATTAACAAAGGTAGAGGTCCTTGATTTATTTTGGAAATACTGTTTATCAGCCAGTGATACTATCTATACTTGCCACTTCATACTAATTACAGCTATTAAGTTTTCAGGGCCCTATCAAAAAAAGTAGCTCGTTAACTTTAATTATTTTTGAAATGCAATGAAATGGATACATAGTGAAACAAGAAAGTGGCAGAGGGTCAGAGTTACAGAAATTAATTGACAAATGAGTGGAGTTCTTTTTAAGTTAGAATATACTTTTGCACTATTTCTGTGCTCTGCATTAAAAGGGCTCCTTCACCTAGGACAGGGATGGGCCATGTGGTTGCAGATTCCTCACCCCTGAACTACGAGTTCTCTGTGCCAATGAAATCACAAAAACAGTCCCTGACCCTGCCCTTGTATCCCAAAGGGATGGGTTGATCCAAGGTCAAGGAATCCCGGGTTTCAGTCTCTGATCTTAGGTAGACTACTAACTTCGTTAACTGTTTTCTAAAATCTTCCTTACCAGATCTGCATACGGAACACTTCTAGGCCTGCCTATTGCCATATTCATCTGGTGTCCTAGTTCATATAACTGTAGACTGAAGCTGACATTTAAAAGCTTAGCTAGAAACTCCCCTTTTGTTGCAAACAAAAGCCACTCTATTGTGCCTGGTGTTTTATTGGTTTTTCACAACCATTAAACTAGTAGGAACATACAGTACTTTGTCTCTCTAGGTTTGTCAGTCTGTTCCAATTTTTCTTTAAAAAAAAACCCTTCTTGAATTAACACAAATATGTAAAACCAAGAGCTCTTCTCCAATAGATTGTCAAAGAATACTATGAGTTTTCAAGAGAACTGAAAACTAGTAATAAATACATGGAAGATCAGTCACTAACAGTAAGAAAAATGAAAATTAATAAGAGAAGTGAAAATGAAAATATTTCAGAGGTTTCACCTTGCACCTAATATATTGGTAAAGAAGGCAAAAAGAGAGAGAAAGAGTCCATATAAGAAGAGTTCTAGAAAAATAGATATACCAACATGCCATTAGTGACACTGTAAATTGGTTCAAATATTGTGGGAAGCAATATGGAGGTGTGCCAAAAAAAAAAAGACTACTGTAAATCCTCTGACCCAAAGAGCCTATGGCTGGCCCATAATCCAAAGAGATCAAACACAGAAAGTCCCATATATACCAAAATATTCACGAGGGTACTTTTGTGGTAACAAAGACATGGAAATAGGTGAGTGTCCATCCATTGCAGTATATAAATGGAATGAAATATTACTGCATTGGAAAAACAATAAATACAAAGAATTCAGAAAAAAATACATGGAAAGGCTTATATGAACTGATTCAGAGTTAAGTAAACAACAGGAAAAGAATCAACCCAGAAAATCTAACGACACCTATGTAAATTTAAAAGGAAAATAAAGTGGAATGCTTTGTAATCATAAGAACCGATTGAGGCCCTGAGGAAAAGCTTTCTTTTTTGAGGAATAGGGCTGAGAAGGTCTTTATCTAATGAATTCCTGTGCAGTGGTCATTGGTTTGACCAAATGATCTTGGACCGGGAAAACATAGGACTGATCAACCAAAGGCTCTCCACTTGGGGCTCAGGACCAATGGAGGAATTTCACTGATGCCTCCCACTGTATATAGTTGCTTATGGAGCATGTCGGTAGGCCTTAAGAGACATTTGCTAAAAAACAACAAACAAAAAAACAGGTTGCAGCTGTCATAAGAGCAGCAAAGGTTGGGGAGTGGGAGTTGGGGAGTCAATCTGGACGACCATGTGGTGATACCATGTTGTATCCAGCACAGGACCTCTCATTAAGGACTGGACAGCTTTTCTTGACCAAGGAACTCTCTCTTCTCAGGGTAAGAGAGTTGCCCCTAAGATGACCTAGCCATACCATATCTTAAATTGTATTATAAAGCAGCAATCATCAAAACCAGCTAAGAAATAGAGGGGTAGATCAGTGAAATAGGTTAGGTAGACAAGACACACTAGTCAATGATTATAGCAGTCTGCTGTCTGATAAACACAAGGACCTCAGCTTCTGGAATAAGAACCCACTGTTTGACGAAAACTTCTAGGAAAACTGGAAATAGTGTGGAAGAAATTGGGCATAGCCTGACACCATATGCCAGAATAAAGTCCAAATGGGTATACAATCTAGGTATTAAACCTAATACTATAAATAAATTATGGGAGCAAGGCATACTTTATTTGTCAGAGTTATGGAGAATGTATCACCAAACAAGAAATAGAGAACATTATGAAATGCAAAATGGATAATATTAATTGCATTAAATTGAAAAGGTTTTGCACAAAGTCAATGCAACCAAGATTAGGAAGGAAGCAGAAAACTGGGAAAGAATTTTTACAACTAGTGTCTGTGATAAAGGCCTCATTTCTAAAATATATAGAGAACTGAGTTAAATCTATAAGAATACAAGTCATTCCCCAATTGATGATAAGAACAGATAGTTTTCAGAGGAAGAAAATAAAACTGTCTATAGTTATATGAAAAAATCATTATTGAATAGAGAGATGCAAATCAAAGCAACTCTGAGGTACAACATCACACCTTTCAGACTGGTTAACATGATAAAACAGGAAAATGACAAATGTTGGAGAAGATATGGGAGAATTGGAACACTAATTCATTGTTGGTGGAGCTGTAAGCTGATCCAACCTTTCTGGAGAGCAATTTGGAACTATGCCCAAAGGACTATAAAAATGTGTATACCCTTTAATCCAGCAATACTACTCCTAGGACTGTATCCCAAAGAGATCATAAAAATGGAAAAAGGACCTACATATACAAAAATATTTATAGCAGCTCTTTTTGTAGTAACCAGGAACTGGAAATCGAGGGGTTGCCCATCAGTTGGGGAATGGCTGAACGAGTTGTGGTATATGAATGCAATAGAAGATCATTGAACTCTAAGAAATGACAAATAGGTGGACTTTAGAAAAACCTGGAAAGATTTATATGAACTGATGCTGAGTGAGGCAAACAGAACCAGAAGAACATTATATACAGTAACAGCCACAGTGAGTGGACTGATTTTGATAGACTTATCCCTTCTCAGCAATGCAAGAACCTAAAACATTTCCAAAGCTCTCATGATGCAAAATGCCATCTACATCCAGAGAAAGAACTATGGAGTCACAATACAGAATGAAACAGACTATTTTCTCTCTTGTTATGTTTTGTATTGGTTTTTCTCATGGTTTCACTCCTTTGTTATAATTCTTCTATGCAACATGACTAATGTGAAAATGTGTTTAATAGGAATGTATATGTAGAGCCCATAAAAGATTGCATACTGTCTTCAGGAAGGAGTGGGGAGGGAGGGGAGAAAATTTAAAACTTACGGAAATGAATGTTTAAAACTGAAAACAAATAAATTAATAAATTTAGGGGAAAAAATTCTTAAAAAGAGAGTTGCCGTCACTCATGACCACTTGTATCAAAATGCATCTGACTGCTTGTGTCAGGTGTCCTTTCTCCCAGAAGCCATATCTGTGGGAAATCAATGCTACCTTGGAGAGAGGAAGGCCTCCCTTTTCCAGCAGTTCCCTGGACCTAATCTCCAGGAAGATTTTACCGGATAAGAATGGACTGTTACTGGACATAGGTTATTCCTCTCAAGCTATTCCTTATTTCTTTCTCAGCATATTGTTGCTTTGCTTTCAAGGTCTTTTCCCCCAGGAGGGCTCCATGGAGAAGTAGCTTAGATCCCATTCAACTGGCAGATTTCCTTTCCTTTAGAATGGTTAAGAAATACTTTTCCAGAAAGGGGTAAGGGGACAAAAGGGCAGTACTGTTGGGATTTCTCTTGCTTTCTAACAACATGAGAGAGGTGAAACTGTTGCTATTCAATTATGATGGGTGTGTATTTACCTGGAAGAAAGGAGTGCCCTTAGTTGACTTAGTGGTAATTCTGAGTCACTGGATGAGGGTGAGGTAAAGTCTTTATTTAACTCCTATTTTAGTCACTATAGAAGAAAGGAGTTGAGGCCTCTAAGGGAACAAAGCTTTTATATCATTCCCCTGATATAAGTCTCAGGGAGGGGGAGGTTTTCACAGGTGGGCCAGGGAATACTGAGGGACTGGTAGAAGAGGGAGAGCCTTGGTAGTAATTTAGATCCTGGGATAGGTTGCATGCAAGGGGCTTATAACCTCTTAGTCACCTTCTATAGATATTCATTGACTTGTGAGTGCCTCATTTTGTCCCAGCATCAAACCTGAATGAAGAGGGCATTGACTTTAGAGCAGAACCTACAACAACCCTCTAAACAGGCATGTTGCTCTTCAACAGGTTACTGCCATATCCCATTCAATAAATTCCAGTGATTCCCTATCTCCTCCAGAATAAAATACAAAATCATTTGTTTGGTATTCAAAGTCCTTCACAACCTGACTCCCTCTTAGCTTTCCAGTCTTCTTATGCTGTAATCTCTGCCAATGACCCTGCCCTTTCTGATCCTCTTTTACAAGATTCTTAATCATCTCCAGACTCTGGGCATTTTCACTGGCTGTATCTCCTGCACTTAGAACAATACATGATATACAGTAAGTGTTTAATAAACGCCTACTTGCTTGATTGCACAGAGGAAATGTAGCATGAGGAAGGTGCTAACCCCCCATTTCTCTCCAGGCTCGCCTGACTTGCATGGTCCCCGAAAGTTAAGATTTCTGTCTCTCACTGCTGAATGTGTCAGCCCAATTTACTTCCAGTCTGATTGTGCTGGAAGCCCATTTTCTAGAGCATAGTCAATGACAACCAAGCCAGTGCTGGACTTAGGCTCTTTCTTGACCCTCCAGCACCCATTGAGCTTATCTACCCCACTGAGAGGACTCCCTAAACATGACTGAGAGGGTTCTGATGACAGAGGACCAGGCAGTATGCTGACATTTGGTTAGAATACCCTCTTCCTCCTGTGTATTTGCAGGGTTCTTCCCCCAACTCAACTACCATGGGAATCATGAGGGCATCTCTCATTCCAACCTGCCAAGACTGCACCTAACATTGTAGACATAGTTGTAAAGCCCCTCTTAGTTTAAGCTCAATGTTGAGGTGGAATAAAGCACTTGAAATCACTTTTAATGTTTAAAGAAATATTTAATGGAGGAAATTTACTTTGCCCAATATAGAAAAGATATTAGCTTCTCTGGACTTGACCCCCGTCTCCATCTGGAAACTCATCTGGTCACCAAGGTATAGGGACTCATATGATCAAGATCACCCACCAAGTCTGAAGGGCAGTCACTACATGAGATTGGGACCTTTTATGCCCCTAGACCAGGAAGCTACATCAGGGAAGATGGGGCCAATCAGGTTACATGAGAGAAGGAAGCTATATCAGGATCAGGGAAGCTATATCAGGAAATGAGTGGTCCTACCACAAGGGTGAAGCATTGGGCTCCAGGAATTCTATGCCTGTTACTGGCAAATTAACTTTAATAACTGCAGTTGAAGTCTGATGGTAACAAAGTTCATGGTCTGTAAAGGGGTCTTCCAATGTAATTGACCCATTGGATGTTCAACCTTCAGCACTAGCAAATCTGCCTGTAGGCTATGACACACAGTCATGTAGATGGTGGCTAAGTCGAGTCTACTAAAAAATAATTCCCAAAGAATCTGGTATCAATTGAGTTGTCAAGCCATCTGGAGGTGCTCTAGGTTCTTCTGGTCATCATTGACAATGATGAGGGGAAACACTCCTGTACCTCAAATGTGACACTGACTGCAAGAAGCTCACTGTGCATTCTGAAATAATCAGCTTATAGAAGTAAACACTGTGCCAAAATGGGAGAAGGGTTAGTGTAGCCTGTGAAAAGATGGCTCCCACAATGACAGTGGATATGATGGTCTCTACAATGAACTGTTCTTGTGGTTTCCTGAAATAAACCAGCTCTCCACACTGTAAAAATTTTGCCTTTTACCTCTGATAAGGCAGGACATAAAAGCTATCAGGAATTTTAGCAGATTTCTGAGGGCTGAGAGACAGTAAAAGAGAAACAGTTATGAGCCCAAGTTAAAGATGACTCACAGCTGCCCATAGTTATTGATTCCCTCTTAGGCTCTAAAAGAAAGGTTTGGCTATTTCCTAATGATGGAAAATAGTGCAACAGGCACTGGAGTATGGGAGTACCTTGTTGAGCGCCTGCAGAAAATATAATTAGAATACCACATGAACATAAGAAACAGGAAGAGGATCACAGCAGTGAATAAGTGAGTGGGTATAATCCTGTCACGAAAATGAGAGATATGTAAAAGAAAAACAGGATTGCATTAAAGCTATGAGTCAGTGTGCATAGTGTGTGGCTGAATCCCAGTGACAATCTTTGAAGGGGAAGATTTAACTCTATGATGAACCTTGACGTAAAGAACATGAAGATTAGAGTGACTCACAAAGGCTGTGAAGACAGCAAGATTTAGTGTTAATGGGCTCCGAGTGTCTTTCTCATGAAGCTATTTTAGTACTTTGGGAAAAAGGATGAAAGAATAGTGTCAGATGTGGCATATCTAAATACTATAGTTCTATCAGGAAGAGGTTAATGAGCAGGAATAAGATACAAGTTGAAACAGTGAACAAAAATCAATTTTATCTCCTCACTTGTTCCCCCCCCACTATCACTGGAAAAAAGAAAAGAAAAACAAAACAAAACCCTTGTCAAAAATGAGCATAGTCGAGTCCAGTTTATGACTTGATATTGAGAGTGGAGTGAGGTAGTTGTCATATACTGAAAATAAGGATGCTATTTAGGAAACGAAGCAATAAGTAAGAAGTGACAAAGGCATGAATTCAATGGTAGCTGGGTGACTGAAGAGAGGGGGACACGTGTAATGGATGTAACTGAGGGAGAAGTGACAAGACTTGGCAAGTGCCTGGATATGGGGGCTGAAGGGGAGAGGCTGCAAATAATGGAAAAAGAGAACACTGAAAGATGAGTTTGATGGGAAAGGTGAGTTTCTTTTTAGGACATGTAGCATTTGAGACACTACTGAAATAGTCAGGAGGAGAGGTGCAGGAAATAGATGAGGATACAGGACTGAAGTTCAGGATATTCATTAGGGCCAGATGTGTAGAACTGGGAATCGTCTCCATTGAGATGATAATTGAAACCATCCAGGAGCTGATGAGATCACTAAGAGTGTGAAGAGAGCAAAGGATCTAGCACTGAGCCTTGGAGATACCCAAACCAAATGGGTGGGAGATCTACGGTGATTTGGCAAAAGAGAGTGAGAAGAAACAGTTAGACATAAAGCAGGAGAATAAGACGGAATGGTGTCACTGAAGGCAAGAGACAAGAATATCCAAGAAAAAGGAGTGGTCAGCAGTATGAAAGGCTGCAGAGAGGTTACTAGCCACCTACTTTTTCCCCAGGCTTAGACAGAACTTTTTTTTAAAATCAGACCTATGTTTCATCAATACACAGAGTTCCCACTTCCCTTCCTCTACCAGATCTAACACAAATCAGCATCTAATCTTCAATTTATATCTTAACAACATTGAGGTCAAGTGATTTGCCCTTGGTCACACAATTATTAACTGCCAGAACAAGAATTTGAGCACAGGTCTTCTTACTCCAAGAAAGGCCTTCTGTGGTCCATGCCACCTCTCAAAGAGAAGCCATTCAAAAGACAGATCTGATGTTTGATGGTTTTGGCTGGGAATGGCTATGGATATGTCTCACAAAAGCACCCAGATAGGTTTGTGGAAATGAACTATGCTCATAAGTGCTGTGAATCCCTCCCTACAGAGAAGAGGCCACAGTTCAGTGGAGAGCCAACAGATGGCAGTATCAGTTGCATTGCAAAACAGCACCCAGAGGCCAGCTGGAGAAAGCAGCCCACTAGATAATTTCAGCATTTCTGCCCAGAAGCTGCAGACGCCCCTGTCAGAGGTGGGAAAGATGCTCCATCAGACTCATAACCTTAAAAGCACATGTTTTCTGATCTGTATAAAGGTGTCGTTTCCAACCAATAACTTGGGGAAACTGGGAATGTGTGCCCCTGTGGATATAAGGAGAGTTTCTTGCAATATGGTACAGTGTAAAGAGAGCTAGATTTGAAGTCACAGGTCCTAGGTTCTAATCTTGACACTGCAATTTACCTTCTCTGTGACCTTGGACAAATCCCTCTGCCTTTATGGACCTTAGTTTCCTTATTTGTAAAGGAAAAGTAGCTGACCTCTACAATCTCTAAACTGATTAATTTTGCTCTTCTGTTTACTTACATGCCTTTACTTTAAAAATAATGTATTCTCTAGAATGGTTTGAGCAAAGGGAAGGAAAGAGGCATTGATTAAGCACCTACTGTGTACCAGGCACTGTGCTAAATGCTTTACAAATGTCTCCTTTGATCTTCATAACAACCCTGGGACATAGGTGCTATTATTACAGTTCAGGAAACTAAGGCAAACACAAGTTAAATGACTCGCCCAGGGTCACATAGTTAACATGTGTCTGAGACTAGTTTTGAGGTCATGTCTTCCTGACTCCAGGCCCAACACTCTATGTACTACATTATAGGTTGTATCTCTACGAGGTAAGATTGAACTTACTCTGCGTACAAGTTGTCCTATTTTAAAATTACAATACCTCTTTTCACAAAACTAACTTTTTGAATCATATGTAAGCAGAATATAAAGGTCATAAAATGATTTCTCTAGACAGTTATTCCTTCCACATCAAAAAGGGGTGGGTATGCAGCACCCCCACAATCTGGAAGTCCATGTAAAAATTTTTGACCCTCCTTTTATACCAAAGAGAACGTCTGAATTTTTTTCTTTTTCTTTCATGAGGTGTTTACAGTACCTCATTATAAAGTATAGGTTTATATAATGTAATACTATACACACATTTTATGCATCTCTGAGTTTCTAAACTTTTTCTGTGTTGTCTGCTGGCTTTTGAGTGACATCTGAAGCTTCCACAAAACTCCCCCAAAATTCCTTTTTAATTTCTTAAGCTGACCTATGATATAGCAAAACCTAAATGGGACAAGTTGCAGTGTGGAAGGGATATCAATAGTGCCTAATGTTTAAGAAAAGAATTCTAGATAGCCTCATGATTAGTAAAAGGAATTACTCAAAAAAACGTGAAAATTTAAATGAGTAAAATCAGTCCAGGGCAGCTAGATGACACAGTGTGATAGAGTACTAGGCCTGGAGCCAAGGAAAACTCATCTTTCAAGTTCAAATCTGGCCTCAGGCACTTACTAGCTATGTGACCCCGAGCAAGTCACTGAACTGTTTGCCTCAGTTTCCTCATCTGTAAAATGAGCTGGAGAAGGAAATGGCAAACCACTCCATATCTTTGCCAAGAAAACCCCAAATGGGGTCACAAAGAGTCAGACAAGGTTCAACAAGACCAGTCCATATTCTACATGCTGATTAGGTTTCATTTAGAATAAGAGGGAAGTAGAGAGAAAAATTTTATTTTCATTCCTAAATACTGAATCCTTTTTTAAAAATATATATTTTATATTGTGTTTAGGTAGAACAAAACATTTCCCTCACCCCCAACTATAATTTAAAGGTTAAGTTTTGAGGGAAAATAGTAATTAATAATCTAACAACTGACAAGTAAGGCAGGGACTGTTGCAATTTTTGCTTTGTTATCTTGCAGTGCCTAACAGCACTTGTACACAGTAGGTGCTTCATCAATTAAACATTTGCTAAATTCTTGTTAGGCACACAAACAGCTGCAATCCTCAAAGGACTTACATCATAAAAGGAACAAACAACAACAGATACAAGGTAGCCTTGGAAGGGGAGGAGGGAGAAGGTGCTAGCACCTGGCACAACCAGGAAAGGCCTCTCACAGAAGTAAAGCCCTTGAGCTTACTTAATCCTGAAGAAAATCAGGAATTCCCAAGAAGGGGAGGTAAGGAGGGAGTATATTCCTGGTGTGCCAGTGCAAAGGCAGTTGTAGGAAAGGATCCTTTACAATGAGCCATTCTACCTTATTCCAATAAGTTCTGAACAGGAGAAAAAAATGTTTTTCACAAAGGAGACATTTCTAAGTTTCCCCTTCCTCCCCACATTTGTCTCCTTTTCATCTCTGGGTCAGGTAGTGGAGCAGGTAGTGGACTTTTCTGGAGGGCAGCTGGTCATTTCTCATATGGCCTGACGACACACACTTCTGTGCAAGACACACTTCTTGGGGAAGAGAGCTCTGCAGGGTCTCCTGTCTGGGTGAACTCTGTCTAGTGGCCTACAACTGTAGGAGTTTTTCTGACTTGCTTTGCACAGGTCAAGGAAGGAATGAAGGATGTTTCATAGTTGGGCTATATGTGAACTATAATTGATGGTCAGAGGGGAAGGTGTTTTCCATTGCTACAGATTCTGGAGTTTCACTGAAGCATCTCTCATCTGAAACTCATGCTAAGCCAGAAAAAGAAATGAAAATACAATAAGCCTTAACATATCTTCAACATTAAATATGTTCACTGAACATTTCCAAAATGTATTTCTAAATGCCTGGCAGTTCTCTGTTGCCAGCTCTGCAGAAGTCTAACGAAAAGAACAGCTTGGCATTCATCCTGCCCTCAGGTAACCTCCCAATCCTGACTGAAATAAGACTGTGGACACTGTATAAAATATTCTGTTTGCCTTTGATACTGTCTTTGATGGGCTGGATTCTCCTTCCTCACACTTAGAAGAAGAGTAGTAGGAAGGCAGTGCAGAGAAACAGTTGCAAGTTGCAGACCATCCAGACTCCAGTTCCATCTCCCAGTGCCGGATGCTATTTTCAGGCCTATTTTACTCAGTCACAGGATCAGATTAGTGAGGGAGGAAAATGTGTGTACAAAAGTTTTCGAAATCAGAAACATAAACTATCAACAACCATCTCAAAAAACAGTTCAAAATTCCTAATAATCAGAGCAATGCAAATTGAAACAATCCTAAGAGATCACTTCACACTCATCAAATTAGTAAAACGATAAAAACTCATCATGGACAGAGCTTTGAATGAATGGATAAATAAATAAATAAATGACGCATCTGTTAAGTGTTTCCTCTGTGCCAAGCACTGAGGATACAAGAATAAATAAGTAGGACAGTCCCTGCTCTCAAGGAACTTACATTTTAGTAATGGAAGAATGTATAGAGAGAGAGAGAGGAGAAATAGCTGGGGAGGAATGTTTTGGAGAAATAAGAGAGAATGGTGATTGGAGTAATAGGGTGATTGAATGAGATGACCCTTCCAGGAATAGTAGTTTTGATTTGATGTTGCTCAAAGAGCCAGAGTCAGAATATGGTATGGAGATGACTGGGATATTAGTATGGTAGGCCTGCCTGAGACTGGACAAGATAAGGTGAAACACTCACCGATCAGAGCCCAAGGTCAAAGGAGTGTGACCATTTCTTCTAAAGGCATATAGGGGCAGGAAAGCAGATGGCCTGGCATGCAGATGACTCAGAAGTGGGATGATGGTCCTGAAACTGAACCAATGAATGAAATGCTGTGGGAAAGGAGGCCCCCCTAATTCACCACTGTTGTAACTGTGAATTGATTCAAGCATTCTAAGAAATAACTTGGAATTATGAAAAAAATAGTTAAATTGTTTTTAAAGCTTTGACCCAGAGATCCCACAACTAGGACTATACTCCTAGGAGGTTGTAATGCTAATGAGAGTTAAAAATCTTCCCCACTCGTTGATAAGCCTGCTCATTGAGGGAAGTCTGATTAGGGGAGGCCCACACCTTTTGTTAATTTTCTACTGAAGCACTAGTTCTGAAAAGTATATAAATCCTCTGAGATGAAGTTTTACTTTGGAGCTTACTCACTGGAAGTGTTTGTTTGGCTAGATGAGACTCTGGGCAGCCTCTAAAGATTCCCTCAACTTTGAAAACCCAGATGCTGGTACTTCTCTATATGATAGCTATGTATATATGGTCAGACAGTTGGATCTGTCTGTTGATTTATGATGTATGTATTGCTCATAGTCAGATAGTTGGAAGTCCTATCTGTTAAGTATTATTTCTTTGTATTTGCTCTGAAGTTCGGGGAGCTGACTTTTTCCCCTGAACTATGTGAATGCATGATATATGTGCTTGGCTAAAGTGACTGTTGACCCTTCAGAAGTTACCTTTCCTTTTAGAAAAGCAGATCAAAGGACCTGTGATAGTAGGCCATCATGGGTGTATCAGGGTGCTTGCTTTTACAGAGGCTAAATAGCTAATATTATTATTAATACAAAAAAGCAAAAAAAGACTACATTTGCATAAATCTAGGTCTTCTCAATAAGTGATGGGTTGAGTTCAGTGCATAAAAGTGCATAAAAACTCTTCAAATGTCAAGTTGTTTCTTTCCCTTCTGTTTCATGTTTTAGGCCAATCCAGAGATACTTTTTTCTTTCTCCTCATCTCAATTAACTCTTCATTTAATTCTGTTTGAGTAATGAGCCTTTATAAACTGCCTAAATATCAATAGAGTACAGCATCCGCTTATTCAAAATTATTCTATCCTATTGAAGATAGGTACAAAGGATTCTTTACAATAGATGTTAAAACTATCCTAAAATATCAGTGTGGCACAGTTTCTGTTTCTAACCACATGTAGGAAAAAAGTGAAATTCTGAAAAGATAAACACAAATGACACCAGTGGGAAATAAAAGAGGGAGTTATATGTCTAAAGAAACCCATATGGATGCATAAAGAGCTCATTGACCAGCTGAGATTTTAAAAATAGATATATAAAAAAAAGGAAAGAAGATAAACTAGGATGATGGCAAAAGATTGGCAGAGTCCTGTGACAATATCAGGAATGTTAAAGAATGAACTGTGACTGGCTAAGAACAGTAAGGACAACAGAAATAGTATGCCTTGTATGTATTTATTTACATATTGTGTCCTTTATTAGACTGTGACCTCCTTGGAGCAAGAACTATTTTTGCCTTTCTTTCTGTCCCCATTGCGCGTAAGACACTAGGTACCTAGAGCATAGTAAATACTTAATGCTTGTTGCTTGATAATGCCTCTATGAAACATGATAGATAATGATGCTATCCACACACAGACTAGTGAGAAATGGAAGCATTTGTCATACACAAGGTGAGATTCTTTTATGAAAGAAAATGAAGAAAAATTCAAGTTGGAGGAAAGAGGAGAAAGCCCCTAGTTGCTGAGAAACATCTCTCTCCAGAGCTGGGCATTCTGGGACTCCATTCAGCCCTCACTGGTCATGGTGAGAGCAAAATCTGTCATTTTTGTCATCATCTGGTTTCTATACCAAGAAATCCATTGCAGCCAAAGTTGTTCCATGAACACTGTCTTGAACTCCTACCTGTTGTGCTGATGAGTCAGTCTAGGGAGCTGAAGGTCACATAGACTCATTTTGACCCTGAGCAGGAGGAGTCAGAATATGTGTTTAGGAAATAGGTGGTAAAAGTGATTTCTGGTGATATAACCTTTTGTAGAAAACATCTTGGATTCTATTTTAAATAAATGTCCCCTTTACTGGGGACAGAAAATGAGAGTGCATCAGCTATGGTTTCTAAATAGATGATGAAGCTAAACCTGAATGTGGTTTGGAATGATATCTACAAAAATACTTGGGGTAACATTATTTGTAGTAACAAAAAGTGGACACAAAATGTTCCGATCAATTGGGGAATAGGTGAAGACCTCATATTGTGTGAATCTAGTGGAATATTCCCATGCTACAAGGCAGGCCTGCACAACCTGCAGGCTGCCAAAGGATTTTGGGTGGCCCACAAAAAATGTAGAAGAAAACATTCTCTACATTTTTCACAGCCTCCCGAAATCCTTTAGTGTGTCCACAGGCCTGCACACTGGAGATTGTGCAGGCCTCCCATGAGGAAAGATAAATGTAACAAATTCAGAAAAAGATAGGAAGACTCATATGAAATCACACAAAGCAAAAAAAGCAGAGCAAAAAGAACAATATACACAATGACTATCACGAGGCAATGAAGGAAATCAATACAACTGGGGTTGAATACGATAGATAATATTAGTAACTATAAGTACTAATTACAAAAAGTACAATTAGTCCTATTGGTACCAAAGATAAAGCACAAATCTCTCCTTTCTGCCAATAATAAAATATAAAACAGAAAAGTAGCATTCTATTTAATGTAACCTTTACTAAACCCTGCTAAGTATCAGGCACTGCCCTAGATACTGAAAATACAAATATAAGATGGGAATAGTCCCTGCTCAGGAGGAGACTACATTCTAGTGAGGGAAAATAATAAATATACTGATGAATAAATATGAAATATAGAAAAGTAGAGAAACCTGGGAAGACTTGTATGGACTGATGCAGAGTGAAGTGAACAGACCTAGAAGAGTGATTTATACATAATAACAATGCTGTAAAATCAAACAATTTAAAAGACTTTAGAACTCTGATCACTGCAATCAACAGCCATAATAATTCTAGACTGATGATGAAGCATGCTACCCACCTCCCAACAGAGAAGTGGTAAGACTCAGGGTGCAAAATGAGACCTATGTTTTCTTGGATATGGCCAACAGAGGATTTGTTTTGCTTGACTATGCTTATTTGTGACAAAAGTCTTTTTTTCTTTTTTCTAGTGGTGGGGATGGGAAGGTATATTGCCAAGGTGATACCCACAACAGCAACTATGAATATGCTGGCATATTTCCAGGTTTGAATTGCAAGATATAATAGATTCTCTTCATTGAAGACAGAACCAAGACACTTATTCAAACACCAAAAAGCCAAACCCATCATAGTAACAAAGAAATCTATCATAATAATCAAGAAGTCTATATGCATTATCAAGCCTTCCCACAAATCAACACCCTTAAGCAAAAATCACTCCATCTCTCACTCACAGCTAGGTGCTTGTTTCCTCTCTCTTTCTCAGCTCTGCCTGCTCTATCTCACTTCCTCTCAACTTTATTCTACTTTTCTTGCTCTACCCATTGGATAAGCTCCTCCTATCACAGGCTCCATGTGACTTAGACTCATGTGACTCAGGCTTCCTGACTCAAGCAGGTCACATAGGCCTATTAATGAATGGGAAAGATCTTCCCATTCCATTAATGATACATTAACAATAAAGAAGAAGAGAAAATTGGTTTTTGTTCTTTGAAAAAAAAACTAATTAAAAAAATAGGGACAAAGTAAGGGAGGAGGGCTAATGACTAACAACTGGGGGAATTAGGAAAGGCCTTTTGTAGGAGGCAGCACTTGAGTTCAACCTTAAAGAGAGTGAGGGATTCTAAGAGGCACTAGACATATGATATCATATCATATTACACTATATTATATTGTCATGTTATATTGTACGTATATATGTATGTGTATATTTATGTGTGTATATGTACATACACACACACATACACACACACACACATATTTTAAACATTCTAGGCATAGGACCCCCAGTCTGTGCAAAGGCAAAGAGATGAGAGACAGGATAGTAACCATCAGTCACTATTACAGTATTGGGCAGTTTTGTTTATTTTAAGGGACTTAGCTGGATTTGTCTCTCCAGCTAGGTAGGGAAATGTCTATCATGTCAAAACAAAATGTTTAAATTACACATATAAGTAGATGTGTGTGTATATAATGTTAGTGTATGTTGCCCATGTAAGTTATGGGTGTTCATATAGATTTGTCTAGATGGGGCTCACAAGGAGGCATGAATAGATATTTCTAGTCTTGAAAGGAAAGTTTTTCATTTGGGCTTTCCCTGTGATTAATGCAGTAAAACTCAGGACAAAAAGAGTCAAAAGGATATTATTGTGAGCAGTCAAGGTAGCAACATGTTGGCAGGCTTATCACTGAAGATCAGGAATGGCTTTAAGGTTGCAGAGAGCTTTTATAAGTAACTTTAAGACAATCCAAATAGGTCCACCTCAACAGAAGAGGTTGGGCCCTTGTATCTCAGTCCCTCTCCAAGGGAGCAAGACTGTGACAATGTGCAGGTATGGGTAAGTGACAAAGAGCAGGTATTACAAAAAGCTGCAACCTAAGTGTTTCCTTACCCATCAGGGACTCCCTCAACATTGGTTGATAAGCAGGGCTGAAACAATGGATAACTGAGTCAACATAACTTTCGACATTAGAGTCTTCTTCAAGGGGGACTTTGATTCCTGCCAGGAGGGAAGCAGAAGATTGGTGCCAGAAGCTGGATACTCTGCTTTCCTCACAGAGAAAAAGTATGGGCTAGAATTATATCTATCTGACCCCTTAAATATTGTTAGTCTTGGGGAAATAATCCTTAGGTTCAAGCTGACTTCCAGTTGGACATACTGTCAGATGTGATGAAAGTGTCAAATGGTTTTTCTTCATTAAAAAAAAAAGTCTTTGTTACAAAGAAAAACTTTCTGGATGAGGAAGGAGGTATATACCTGGAGGTAGATGTAACATAAAAACAAAAGTCATCAATAAAATTTTTAAAAAACAAAAAAAAAAAACGGTAAAACAAAGCTATGTTTTGGAAGATGATTTCTAGATTTCTAGGTTGCCTTGAGGACAGTAGGAATAAAACCTTGAGGCATCAGTACAGAATAGTAAAGAGAGCACTGAATTTGCTCCTGGGTTCAAATTCTGCTCTGTCACTACCAATGTGATTTTTGAATAATCAATCAATAAGCATTTATTGTCTTGTGTTAGACACTGGCAGTACAAAGACAAAAACAAAACAATTTTTCCCTCAAAGAGACTTCATTCTCCGAGGGAAATCTCTCTGAGTTTCAGGTTCCTGATCCATAAAATGAAGGAGTTGTAGTAGATTTTCTCTAAGGTAGCTTCTAGTTCCAAAATCTTAAATTTCCACTGGCTTCTGTGTTACTAAACACTATGAAAACCTCCCAAACTCATCACATCTAGGGGCTCTTCTTTCCAAAAAACCACCAGCAATAGCATCTGACAAAATCACATCTCTATAATACATCTTTCTTTTCTTGAGCATCCAATTTAATTTGTCCTATGAAAGAGAAAAGGAGGAAAGGAGAGAAAAGAGTGACGTGGATTTCTCTCCACCTGCCAGAAGGACATCAAAACTCAACATACCATTCATGCCCCTCTGTTGTTTGATGGAGCTCTTGAGCAACCATCTCATTTTGTGGCATCAAACACTGAAAATAGCCTGGAAAATAAAAGAGCCTCAAACAGTTACAGCTTCAGTAATTACTGACCCTATTCCATCTAGCAGCTTTCATCTTCAAGGTGCTTCACAGGAGATAATTAGACCCATAAGCATTTAACTCCCAAGTGTAACATGCCTCCACCTCCATAGCTGCTAGTCAGATTCACCAAGCAGATCTTAAAAGGAAAGGCACGAAGACAACATTCAGATAATTACAAGACAACCCCTGTCCCTGAAAAGTCCTTTAGGCCAGTAAAAACCTCATCATCTACCTAACTGTCTTGTGTGATTAGAATTATGAAATATGATGAGGCTGATGTCATCCACCTATTGAGGAAAAAAAACAAACCACTGACTTTGGAGTCAGGAGGCTTGGATTTGAATCTCATCTCCAACACCTACTTAGACATATGACTTAACATCTCTTAACATTTCCTCCTAGGTAAAGTGAAGATAATAAAGGTAGTGCAGTATTGTGCAAATGCTTGTTGATTTGTTAACAGACAGCTGGAATTCAAATTCAAAGCCCTGGATTCAAATCCTACAGCAAGCACTTATTAATTCTACAGTCTTGGGTCTCAGTGTTTTAAAACCTCGATTTCCTCATCAGTAAAATGGAGGTAATAATATGTACAGTACCACAGGCTATTGTGATGAAAGCACCTTTCAGACTTTAAAGTCCTATATAAAGGTGAGTTATTATTATTTTTCAGAGTTAATGAGACTGATCAAGGGCACACAATATTATATCTGGGAGACATGGGTCTGTTTCTGCTTTGTATGCTGAAGGTACTGGGGAAAGGGGCAATTATGTAGCATTTTACTGCTTTTGACTTCTTAGAATTGTGTTTGGCAGTGATTTCTAGAATGAATTTATTTAGCTCATTCTAATTTTTTACATGAATATAAGGCTATGTAAAAGACCTGCTTACCCTTTTCCTGCTTACTGACTATTGCTGTTCAGTTGATTTCAGTTGTGTCCAACAACTCTTCATGACCCCATTTAGAGTTTTCTTGGCAAAGACACCAGAGTGGTTTTGTGGCCAGTGAAAGATGAAATGACTGAGGGAAAAAAAAGGTTTGATCTTGTGAGCATATCAATTTATTAAGCAATGAATGGCAATTGCCCAACAAACTGCAACCAGACCTCCTCAACTTAGGCCTAAATCCCAAAACAGGGTAGAGACAGATTTCTTACATTAAAAAAATTAGTTAAATAAGGCCAATTAACTAAAAAGAAACAGTTAACTAAGTCACAACATTAGGTAATCTGATTTCCAATTGGACGAAAGATTAGGGACTTTCTAAGTGGGGAAGGGGAGAGTAAACAGGTGTAATTTCCTGAGATCAGAAAAGGAGGTATCTCACTCCTCCCAAGTGTCTGTATATGATCAAAGGAACAAGGAAACCATTGATCAGTATGGAGCCAGGTTTCCAATAAGACATATGGGTTGGTTGAGATGTACAGTTGTGAGAAAACTCCTTGCATCAATCTTTGAATTTGACTTTCTGGTTAGGTCCTTGGTTAGGAGTCTCTAAACGGAAGGTAGAAGTGGTCCAGTTTCCCAGCCATGCAGGGATAGATTCAAACAATGCAATAAGGTTTTCTCCTAATTCCCACAAGTAAAAAAAGTTTTCTCACAAGACAGAATTTGAACCAGATCCAAATAATAATAAGAATAATATAACAGTAATACAATTGGCCAGCTAGGTGGTGCAGTGGATAGCGCACCAAGCTTGGAGTTAGGAAAACTTAAATTCAAATATGGCCTTAGATACTTAATATGTGTAAGTCCCTTAACCCTATCTACCTCACTTTCCTCATCAGTAGAATGAGTTGGAGGAGGAAATGGCAAACTGAGGGGACTGAGGGGATTAGGACAGCAAGTGGTTAATTGTGGGAATTGAGTGAACCACATGAACTCCATATTGTGACTCAGTTTTGGAGTTAGCTTAGTGTCTATTCAATTATTGGTGCTTCGGGTACTTATTTATTGTGTGATTCTGGACAAATCACCTTACCTTCTCTAAGCTTCAGTTTCCTCATCTGTAAATGGGGATATTAATAACACCTCCTTTATAGGGTTGTTGTGCAGATAAAAAAATTATATATACATATATAACAGATACATAATATATATAATTTGATATGTATATATACATATATATAGTGTTTGCAAATCTTAAAGTATTATATAAATGCCAGATATTATTTGTTATTATTCTTGTAGCTGCATGAACACCAGAAAACATCTTAAGAAAACTTAGAGTGGTTTGGTTCTCAACACCAAAACCCACTGGGCTACTCTTTTCTTGAGAACAGCCTTTCCTAACAGAATATTACTGCCTGTTGCTTAAAAAAAGTTTTTGTTTCCCCCTTATTCATCTCCAAAACAATAGTCTCTCACTTGTCCCAGTGCAAATAAAGGCACTGTTAGAAACACGCTTGACATTGAGAGGTATCAAAGAAAATTTATTAAAGCAGAGTTCAGAGGAATTGAATGCTTTGGCCCAAAGTGGATTCCACCCCTCTTCAGGAGGAGGGAGTACTGGACACAGAAGCCAGAGCATTTTTATACTGTTAGTTCAGGACAGATCCTCCTCCCATCAGAAGACAGATTGGTCTGTTCTCCATTAGGTGACCATCTGCTCTACATGCCTCCTTGATATGTTCCCCCCCTTAACATATGAATTGTGCCTAATTTTGTGCTATCTCTCTCACCTAGGCGGAGAAATTAATATACATGAGATTCATTAAGCAAGTGTAGTGAAGAAAAGCTTTCTCCCAGTTATTCTTGGTCATTTTCCCTGACCAGTTTAGGTTGGTTTCAGACCTGGATCCCTTTACCAAGAACTTTGTGACTGGTGTTCACCATAGCTCTCTAGAGCTAGGTGCTCTTCCAGCCCAAGCCAAAAGAGAAGGGAGGTGTGTAAGGAGAAGTGTTCAGGAACGTGGCTCGTACCAAGCAAACTGCCCGTAAATCCACCAGTGGTAAAGCCCCGAGGAAGCAGTTTGCTACAAAAACCACTCGCAAGAGTGCGCCCTATACTGGAAGGGTCAAGAAATCTCATCGCTACAGGCCGGGTACTGTGGCTCTCCATGAAATCAGACGTTATCAGAAGTCCACCGAACTTCTGATTCATAAACTTCTCTTCCAGCCTCTGGTGCATGAAATTGCTCAGGACTTCAAAACAGATCTGCACTTCCAGAGTGCAGCAATTGGAGGCAAGTGAAGCCTATCTGGTTGGCCTGTTTGAGGACATCAACCTATGTGCTGTCCACACCACACATGTCACAATCATGTCAAAAGATATCCAGCTAGCACGCCGCATATGTGGAGAACGTGCTTAAACTCCACTGTGATGGGCAACATTCTTCATTCTCAAAACAGAAAAAACCTCTTCTTCTTGGTAGTTCTGAACGTTAGATATTTTTTTCCCATGGGGTCAAAAGGTACCTAAGTATATGATTGAGAGTGGAAAAATAGGGGACAGAATCAGGTATTGGCAAGTTTTTTCCATTTTTTTTTTCATTTGTGTGTGAATTTTGAACATAAATATGAGGGCATAAAGCATTAATGCAGTCAAAAAAAAAATGTTTCCGTGAACAAGTTTCAATGATTCAACTTTATAACAATTATAAATAAACCTGTTAAATTTTTCTGGACAATGCCAGCATTTGGATTTTTTTAAAAAGTAAATTTTTTATTGATGGCAACTAAATGGTGTTTGTAGCATTTTTATCATACGGTAGATTCCATCCATTCACTATACTTTTCTGAGTTGTCCTACATGCAAGTACATGTTTTTAATGGTCTCTGTCTTCTGTGCTGTTCCTGTAAGTTTCCTATTAAAATACATTAAACTAAAAAACAAAAAAAGAACTTTGTGATTTTCTGAAGGCCCCCGTTTGTGTCCTGATTGGCTGAGTCCACCTGCAGTCTGTAGTTTTCGTATTATCTGACTTATTCTCAGTGACTTCATCAACTAGTACCTGTAGAAACTCAACTCTTTGCTGCCTCTCACAACACCATCTATTAAGATACCCAAGAAAATGGGGTTTTTCAAATATTCCATTTTTAGAACTCAGCAAAAAATAAAGTTCCCAAAGGATACACAAAAGGAATTCCAACCGTGTGCCATATTCTAAAAATCAATGATTCCTTTACAAAACAAGTTTTAAGCAGATGATAGTTGGTTCATAAACTTTTTATTTCCCAATAAAAGAGAAGCAGATACTGACTTAGGATCTTCCAATGCTCAAAAACTTGGAAGAATACCAAAGAAGATGAAGCCAGGGGTAGAAAAGTATGGCACCAAAGGATGGTCCAGGCAGACCCATGAGGATCACAGAGCCCTGCATGTTCTAGAATGATTGGTCAAATGTCTGTCAAATGACTATAATTAGGAAATAGGGGTTCCATATTCTGCCTGTGACCTGTGAGGCTTATTCTGCATGTAAGTGAGGAAACCCTACTGCTAAGACTTGTTTGAACCTCCCTTTGGTTCTAATTTTCCTTTACAACATAACGAACATAGAAATATGTTGTATACGTTGTACATGTATAACCTTGTCATGTCATCTTGGAGAGGGAGGTTAGGAGGTAGGGGGAGGAAATTTAGAACTCAAACCTTATAGAAATGAATTTGAAAACTAAAAACAAATAAATAATTTTTAAAGGGGAAAAAGATGTGTTTTAGCTTTGTACCCCTGGAACGGAATCCCTCTGTAGAGAGAGAGACTTCACCTAAATAGCATATCATTCAAATCCAATAGTCCCTGGGACCTGCTTCTCTTCCACCACTTGCCATGTGACAATGACACACTGAAGCACAGATAAATGTAATCAATATGTTTGTGTTAGACCATACACTGGGTGTGCGACAAGTAAAATCTGAAATAACTGAGTAAACAAATATTTGAACTTCCAAACACATTGATTTATTAAGCAATATATGCCAACTGCATAACAAATGGGCATCAGATCTCTTTAGCTTGGCACTAGACCCTGAATACAGGGGAAGACGGACTTTTATGCATCGTGGCTGTTCAGTCATTTGAGTTGTATCCAACTCTTTGTGACCCCATTCGGGGTTTTCTTGGCAAAGATACTAGAGTGGTTTACGATTTACTTTTCCAGCTCATTTTACAAATGAGGAAACTGAGGCAAACAGGGTTAAGTGACTTGTCCAGAGTCATACAGCTAGTAAGTGTCTAAGGCCAGATTTGAATTTACAAAGATGAGACTTCCTGACTTCAAGCCCGCCGCTCTATCCTCTGTGCCATCTAGCTGCCCCTTTTATGCCTTAAAAGAAAAAAAATTAACAGGATACAAACCACAACACAAGGTTAGATAATCTGGTTTCTAATTGGAGGAAAATGTAGGGGTTTTCTGAGTTGGGAAGGGGAGAGGGAACAGATGCAATTCCCTGAAATCAGATAAAGAATTAAACAGTAACTGACTAGTATGAAGCTAGTTTTCAGGTAAGATATATGGGGTGCTTGAGATGTATAATTGTGAGAAAACTCCTTGCATCAATCTTCATATCAGACTGAGTTTCTGGGCAGCGTAATCTAGGTCCTTAGTTAAGTGTCTCTAAGCAGCAGGAGTTCAAACCTGGCCTCAGTCAGACACTTAGTAGCTGTGTGACCTGGGGTGAGTCACTTAATCCTGTTTGCCTCAACTTCCTTATCGCTAAAATAAGCTGGAAGAAGAAAGAGCAAACCACTCCAGAATCTCTGCCAAGAAAACCCCAAATGGGGTCATGAGGAATCAGACGTTACTAAAACAACTGAACATCAAGCAGTAGGTAGAGGTGGTCCAGCTTCCCAGCCACACAGGATTCAAAGAATGCAATAAAGTTTTTTTTCCCACAGTTTCCATAATTTAATAAAGTTTTCTCAGAAGACAGAAATTGGTCTAGATCCATAACTGAATAGAAAGGGAACTGAGCTAGCTGCAGAATTGAGTCACAGAGTCAGTGTGGTTCAACAGATTCCCACAATTCCCTCAGGTGGACCTCTCTTCTTTGTCAGGGAGCTTCTAAATCCCCCACAGCAAGGAGTAACTATCATCTGAAATAAGCTGGAACATGAAGGAGTGACTACAGAAGGTTCTTTTCTCTCTAGGACTTACTCTTTCTAACATCTCTTTTTCCATAGTTCCTACAAAAGAGAGCTTCAAGTTTTCTTAAGGCAGTGAAATAATTATGGAATTGTTTACAAAATACAAGGTCAAAAGGCTCCATAAAAGGAAGAAATACCCACACAGAATCTACCAAACCAATGGCTCTTTCATAAAAACATTCTGGATGATCTTGCACTATTTGTATAAGGAATGTTATTCAAGTTCATTCCTCTGTAATTGTTTTGCTGTTAGCAAGGAAAACAGTTCTTTTCTCTGTTACCCACTAAGGGCTGTATGGTCATTAAAAAAAGAAAGAATGATGCCCCACTAGTAGCTGTGGATGCCATGAATATCACTGCCAAAGTCAGTGTTTTGTAAACATGTGAGAATGCAGCTGTGACAGAGAGTGTTGTTCTCCTTGGTCAACAAGAACTCATTCAGAGCTGAAACAGACCTTTTCACAAATGGAGCTTTTTACATGAAGGCAACTTATCCATATAACATATAACAGCTTTCTCACTGAGCAATTAATATATGGATACATCTATATCTACATATATCAATCTTGTTCTTTGTATATTGAAATATTTGCATTTATTGATGATTGTTAAAGTTCAAAAAAGAACATCAAAATTGATAATAAATAATAACTGAATAAGTAACAAAAATTATAAAGAAGAGCTGCAAGACTTACTCAGGAAGCTTAAACCCATGATGCCCAGTGTGGCAGAAATGTACATTTTATCCTCAGCAAATTTAGGTCCTTCCCAGAGATAAAATAAATTATGTCACTCACATCACAGTTCCCTGAGGTGCCTCATGTACCTCCCCAGAGACATGTCACAAGGGCACTGGTAGTATTTTTCCATTCTACCATTCTTTGGGGTAAAAATACATGTAGGCTACATTGCCTACTTCAGCAAAAGATTTGTCCCATATACCACCACACAGATCTGCTTTCCATGGTACTTGCAACCTGCTTCAGGGTGCTGGGAACAAGGCTCTGATCTGGCTATGGAGATTATGACTATAATTTCAGGGCTAGCAATCATTCAATCAGTTGACAAGCATTAAACACCCATTACGTGCCTGGAACTATACTAAGCACTAAGAACAGAAAGACAAAAATCAATTTCTGCCCTCTAACAGAGTAGAGACAGCATGTGTGTGTGTAGATCCATATACATACACATGTACACATATACACATGCACATGTACAAATGCCTATATATTATACATAATAAATGTAAGTTAAGTTTAGGGAGCAAGTGTACTTGCAGTTGTGGGGAATTGGGAGAGGCTTCATGAAGAAAGCATGCTTTGAGTTAAGTTTTGTAAGAAATCAGAAATTCCAAGAGTCAGAGATAAGGAGGGAGGACATACCAGTGCAAAGACACAGAGATGGGAGGAGGATTGTCATGTATATGCTGAACAAGACATAGGTCAGCATGGTTAAATTGAAAAGGGGCATAATGTCCAAGAAAACCAAAAAGGTAGAAAGGTGTCAGGTTTTGAAGAGATTTAAATGCCAAAGAAAGGGGTTAATATTTAATCCTAGAGGTAACAGAGAGTCACTGGAGCTTATTGAGAAGGAAGGTGTGCTATGATCAGACCTGTGCTTTAGAAAGGGCTGGATGACTGACTTCAAGGCTGTAAACCTTTGTGACTAGACGGATGCTTTTCTCCTCAATAGAAATAGAGAAGTTTAGAGGATTCATTGGTTCTACCAAGGCAATAGTTGAGTTCATACTCAACAGCAGTTGAATATGCCAGTCCCTTAGGAGTTTATAAGCCGAAGATGTACAATAGATCAGAATCAGTTCAAAGAAGGGCTGGCTGAATCCATCCAGGATGCTGGATCCTAAAGGGGATTGATGATTCCATCCGGAGAGCTGACATACTGTTGGCATGTACCCGTAAGTTTACCTTTATCATGACTCATCTCTGCTTCTAGCTGGGCCTGCTCCAGATCTGGAGGACCTCTCCACAGTCCTCCATCAGCCCTACTGCCTCAAACACAGAGGAGCCTCATCACCCTCGTCACCTACCCTGAATCGTACTAGGTGAACAAATTCAAGAAGTCACAAAAAGTCTGTGCTTCTGTTGTGGGTTTTCTAGCCATTCCTCTGCTAATAAGCAAAGAGGTTTATAGGTAATGGGGAGGAAGTAAGGTGGAGAGAGAGACAGAAAAAAGAGAGACAGAGAAACAAAGAGAGAGACAGAGAAAGGGAGAGAGTCATAGATGGGACTTCACCCTTCTAAGGAAGAATTCCCTAGAGTGAACTTCCAAAGAAAACAGCTGATTTCTCACTGGAGCTCTTCAAGAAATTGCTAGATGACTGGTTGTCAGGGGAAAAGCTGTAGCTAGAAGGAAGTCATACTCAAGAATGGGTTGATAGAGATGGCCTTTGAGGTCCTACTCAGCTCCAAAATTCTGTGACGCTGTGACAACAAAATCAACAACTGATGCAATAGCATGATATAGCAGCCAAAAAACTAATTCTTCATAAAGGAAGGTAGGTGAGAGTTATGTTGTACTTTGCCTAAGTCCAGAGTATTATCTTGAGTTACAGGCACCATATTCTAGAGACAATGCTTATAAACCGGAGAGTTCCAGAGAAGGGCAACCAGAATAGTAAAAGTCCTCAAGATCATACAATCTAAGTGTTGGTTGAAGAAACTAGGGATGTTTATCTTGAATAAGAGAGGACTTAGTAGGGATGTGATATGTGTCTTCAACTTAGAACTCCAGTTTTCTTATTCTTTTACTCCTCCCCATGTATTCTTGGATCCAGTGACTCAGGCCTTCTTGCTATCCCTCCTACATGACAATCTATCTTCTGACTTTATTTTCACTGATGGTCTTCTGTATCTGGAACTCTCTCCCTTATCACCTCTGCCTACTGGCTTCCCTGGCTTCCTGCAGGTCTCAACAAAAATCCCATCTGCAAAAAACCTTTTTCAGTAATCTTGAATGTTAGTGTCTTCCTTCCAAGATTATCTCCAATCTGCCCTTTCTATGGCTTGTTTGCATGCTGTCTCCATTCATTAGTCTATGAGCTCCTGGTGGTGGTCTGCTTTTGCCTCTCTTTGTAGCCTCAGTATTTAGCATAGTGCCGAGGCACGGAGTAAATGCATGTTGACTTGACTTCCAGTTTTCAAGAACTGTCACGTATAAGAAAGATGAGACTAATTTTACATAGTCCAGAAAGGCCAAGTTAGGAAGATGTGAAGTCTTGCTTATCCCTTGCATGTTTACCATTTCAGAGTATACTAGCTTGATTATTCAGTCTATGAAAATATCCTCCTAAACCTACTTCTCAAATTCTCTACTGCAGATTCCCTCCCCAATTACAACTTTTCTGGTCCACAGCCTCGGAGGGGTTGATTTAACGGCAAACATCCCACAATTTAGGATTACAGCTGGAAGCTTCTAGGGCATCTAGTTCATTTTACAGATGAGGAAAGGGAAGCCTAGGGAGGTCACACAGGCACTGTCAAAGACAGGATTTGAACCCAAGATCTCCAGTTCCATAGTTGCATAGACTGCAAAAGGCGTCCAGGTCAGCAAATGGGTTAAGACTCCCTGAAGTAATAAATTCCACCAGCAAGGAAGACATCAAAGAAACCACCTGGAGGTCATCCACATTTCCTTCCCACTCAACCCTTGCTTCGGCATTTTGGTCGTTACATGGGACTAAGGCTGGGAGCACAAGGCGGAACGCTGGGAAGGGGAACCTGAATAAAGCCTGACCGATCAAAGGATGGGGCGGCACATAAGCTGGCAGCCCTTCTGCCTCCCCCAGCGCGGGAGCCCTCCTTGACAGCCGGGAGAGCCAACGCACAGGAAGGAAGGGGAGGGGTCCTCGCTGATGCTGCCCCCCACCCCCATACTCAGAAGGAGGGGAGAAGGGAGAAGACAGTTTGCTCTTCCCCAAAGTCTCCACAAAGGGAGCAAACACTGCAGTCGGAAACGTGCAGAGGTAACGTTCCCTACGAGAGGGTGCACCCAAGTAGTTAAGTCCAGGGCAGAGCTTTAAAGCCAAGGAGTCCAGGGGCCTAAAGGGAGGATGAAGGCGGCATCTTTTTCTCGGACTCCAGCCACTAAGGGGTGCTACAGTGCAAAAAAAAAAATCTTCGCTGAGGCGAGAACGCTACTTGCTAATCTTGTCCTGAGGGGCCGCCGTAGGAACCCTCCCTGGGAAATGAACGGTGCTTCTGAGATCTCGCGAGAAAGCAGAGCGTTCCAGCCCCTCACCTTCCACATCACCGCGGCTTGGCTTCTCCGGTTTCCTCAAATACATAACCTTTCTCCCTCCACTTCCTCCTTCCCTCCGGCGCCCGGGAGGTGGCGCTGTCCCCGGCGCCGCCGCCACCGCCAGCACCACCACCACCGTCACCGCAGTGATTTCCCGTCGGGCAGCGCGGCGCCGGCCTCCGGAGCCAGCGAGTGCCACGTCCTAAGTGAGGCCCGGGCCTTGCGCGGGGCCGGGAGGCGGGGAGCTGCGCTGAGCAGGGGCCGGTGACTCGTCCTGGGCCTGCCGCCGCCATGGGCTCTTCGCAGAGCGTCGAGATCCCCGGCGGAGGCACCGAAGGCTACCACGTCCTGCGGGTAAGGCTGCGGCCCGGGGCCCGGGGCTACGCGGGAGGGTCGGGGTCGGGGTCGGTCGGAGCTTGCCGAGCGGGCAGGGAGCGCAGACACACCCACTCCTCCCGGGGGAGCGCGGGTACGAGGAGGCGGAGGAGGCCCCCAGCTCGGCCCGTCGGAAGAGAGCCGCCTCCCTGCCTCCCGCGTCCAGGGTCGGGGCTGGAGAGGAGGCAGCCCCGCGCACCCCGGGACGCCGGGAGAGCCGGGGGCTGCCCGCACCTTCTCCCCGCTCTCGGCCGAGGGCTGCATCCTCCCGGCTCCTCGGGTTTCCAGGAAGGGAGAAGAAGCGTGCAGAGCACTCGGCCGGGCACAGACTCCGGCCCCGCGCACCGCGGGTGGGCTGTCAGCCCGGGTGTCCGAGGGAAGAAGGGCCGGAGTCCGCTCGCTGTGGCGTCGCAGGGCGCTGAGAGGGAGCCGGGCGGCCCGGCACGGGCTCGCGGTGGACGTGCGCCGCCCCGCTCCGCGTAGCTCCGGTGACTCCTGGTTCTTTCTCGTCCGTTCCCAGAGTGTTCGTCGGTTTGCTTTTTAAATAGGGCCTTGGGGACATGCTGCCCCCGCCTCCCCCACCCCCAGTCCAGACTTGGCGCACCTCACCCCTCTCCCTTTGACGCGCTGCCCCCGCCTCCCAGACTAATGGCCATGCCCCGCAGCCTAGGGACGCCGGCTTCCGCTGCTGCCCACATTCCGCTCCCAGCCCCGACCGTGGCCTTCCACGTCTCTGCCTCCGACGTTCCCTCTTCCCACTGGTATCCGCTCAAGGCCCACGTTCCCCAACTCGCCTTAATCCTAGTGCCTTTCCCCTGAGCTGTCCCTTGTCTGTATACAGTTGTTTGCGTGTTATCTTTCCGGTTAGACTTGAGAGTAGGGAATTATTTTTGCCTTTCTTTGTATCCCCCAGTACTCAGCACACCTCCATGCAGGAGGCACTTAATAAATACTGACTGACTGAACCTTTCCTCCTATCCCTTGAAACCCAAAATTCTCTTGGAGGGTAAAGATTTTGATCCATAAGTAACGAATGCTGTAACCTATTAGAGCCTATTTCATGGATCTTCATAAACGAATAAAAATTATTTTAATTGTCATAGAACCCAGAGAAACTTCTCAGTTACAGCCCAGTATGGCATAAAAAAAGGCAATTGTGGTGTGGATGGTAAGCCAGCCTTGGACTCAGCAAGATTTGGTGAGCCTCTTGAGATAATTAGCTGTGTAACTCGTAGGGCAATGACTTAAGGACCCAGGAATCTAAGACTAAGTTACAGATATGCTTCTGAGTCCCCTACATCAGGAAGAAAAAGTGATCTGAATAAGAAAATGGAACCAGAAAGTATTGCTTATCCACAACTGAATAACATTTTAGATTTTATACAAGAGAAGCCAAGCAGGTAGAATACTGCTCTTTAAAACTAGGAGATAACCTTTGGCGACACTTAGAACCATAAATCCACATGGACTGACAGTAGAGTCAGTGGTGACATAATGGGCATCCGCAGAGTGGTTTCTAGGCTGCAGTGCCATTCAGAAAGATGACAGAGCCTTACTTGTGTCATTAGCCCAGGACTTGGGTCATTAGACCTGTTACGTAACAGTGTTTTCACTCCAACAAAGGGCACAGAAATCATTGAATGTATTTAATGGTACTTCCCTCTTTTCTACTACTTCATTCCATTCCCCACCTGGAGCACACCAATTCTTTGACTGTATTGTACCTCATTATCCTCCAGGTAGCTCTTGACTCCTAGAGTTCCTTGCTGACCAGGAGTAAGAGGTGAAGTTGTAAAGGGAAGTTAGCTGTTAGCGCCTAGAGTCATAGATTTATAGCTAAAAGCTAGAAAGTCAGTAAACATTTATTAAGCACATGCTGTGTTCCAAGCACTCTGTTAAGTGTTGAGGATTAATCATCCCGTCCAACCCCGTAACGTTATAGATGAGAAGGTTCTGACTTAGAAAGATTAAGTCACTTGTCCAAGGTCATATGTTTAGAAGTCACGGGATTAATAATGATAACTAACATTTATATAGTGCTTCTGTGTGTAAGGCACTTTATAATTGTTATCTCCTTTGGTCCTCATGACAATCCTGGGAAGTTGATGCTATTGTTACCCCCATTTTACAGACAGGGAAACTGAAGGAGAGATTAAGTGACTTGGCTAGGGTCACACTACTTATAAGTGGCAGAATTTGAATATGAATTTAGGTCTGAACCCCCTAGCTGCCAAAATCAGAAAATTACTTCTTCTGATTTTATGAACTTTATCCAAGAATCTGCCTTTGCTTCATCTGGAATGACCGTATGGTTAACACAATGACTGAGTGTGTCCTCGGACTCTTTAATCCTGGAGGATTCATTTATTTACTTTGTATTTTACTTATCTGTGTTTGTGTTCACCACCTTCTGTCACAACATTAGTATGCAAGTTCCTTGAGGACTGGGATTTCTTTTTTTTTAAATCTTTATATTCTCGGCTTACTAGCATGGTACATAGTAGGTACTTAGTAAATGATAGATAAATGAATAAATGCCACAGACCCTGAGGTGCTCAGACAAATTAATGCTGAGTAAGAATTCTGAGAGTGTAGGAAAAAGAGAACACCATATGTATATATCAATGGAAATAACTATGTTGAACGGAGTCTTAGGTACAAGAACAATGATTTCTGTTGCATACTATTTTCAGGTATAAATTAAGTTTTAATTATTTTCTCATAGTGATGGCAACTGTTTTGTTTTCCATCCAAGGCAATGTGAAATGGGCAAGTTGATTAACTTTTTTTTTAATCTCTTGGGGGGTTGGGGTGAGTAACACTCAGGGTTAAGTGACTTGCCCGGGGTCCTTTAGCTAGTAAGTGTCTGAGGCTGGATTTGAACTCAAGTCTTCCTGACTCTTAAGACAGGCACTCTATCCAGAGTACCACCTAGCTTCCCTAAGTTGGTTATTCGAAGTCAGTTCCAATAACTCTAAGACAAATGCCCGTCTGCAAGACTTTTTCCTACCTGATGATTCTCCACATCTAAAATGTCACAGACCACACCCAAAAAGAGAGAAACAGACAAATACTTTATGAAAATGCTCATTATTTTTAATAATGAGGCATAATTATTACAAAAAGATGAGGGAGAATGATTTATTTAGTAGATGGGTTACAAAGTGTTACAGTTGAAATGATAGTATAACTTAAGAGACCCTGCCAGTGACTTTGAACAGTTTCCTTATTCTCACTTCCTTACTTTTAAAGTAATGCTAAATTGATATGCGTACTAATTTCTCTTTATTAGATTTCTTTCTTCCTATAAATTGAAGTTGTCTAGATATTTTTACCTTGCATGTTCAGTAAACATCTCAGGAAAGTGGTTAGAAGGTAGGCTTAGTTAGATATCTCTACATTCTGAGATAACAGCAGGAAGTAGACTAATTTTTCTTGAATTTACCCACAAGGTCAGTAGTTTAGACATGAATAAAATTCAGGTCTTTTGGGTGCTGTACTTCATTGTTTTATCCTGAGGAGCTGCAAACTAATGACTGTAAAATAATGTATAGAAATTCTTGCTATCCGTTATCAGTTGCTATATGATAGTATATTTCCTATTCAATTCTATTCAGCATATAAACCTGAATAGACAATATTATGATGTTCAATCACCTTTTTTCTAGAATGACCTTATTATAAGGGTACATTTCTTTAATAAATGTGATTTTGGTCACATCTTGATTGGTAATAAAAATAAATGGTTCCAACACTAATTATAGTGACACATTTTTCCATTACTGTTTTTTATTATTTTATAATCCCTGTAATCACATCTCCTGAATTTCCCTATTTGCATTGTTGATCCTTCTGCATTGTTCTGCTTTAAAAATCAAGAGGCGGTATGCTGATTCTGGTAGTAAAACTCAAAAACATGACATCTTTTTCTTGTTAGCATGTTACTAGACCCAGAACACCATATATGTAGCTACTTAGACGTACGTTGCTCTTTCAGTTTAGGTATTTTGGAAATCTTCCACGTCCTCTCTTTCACAGAACTGCCAAAATAACCATCAGAAGCTAACTCTAAGAGGAATACTTTTTAGTGCATCTTTTTAGTAACCTTGATTTTGTAACTTTTTTTAGTGTAAAACCCTAATCTTTATTTACATGAAATTTGCCTTTCAAAAGTGATTCAATACTTATTGCAAATCAATTTCAATAGAATTTTACATCTTAATTGACTTTTTTTTTATTTTGTGAAGGATCTTTGATGTATGGCATCATCTCTCCCTTCCACTCTACGGTCCGGACTGTAATATTGTCTCATATGCCTTGTCTGCATAGTTGATGTGTAGTATTTTACTGTGTTCCTTGACATTAACCTATTTTGGGTAAAAGACCCTTTATGACAGAACTACTTAGAACAATATGTAAAAATGAGAGAGTTGCTAGAATTCAGTTTCCTAGACGACAGTAGTTGGATATCATATGATGCCTATAACCCAAATTCTTCATAAATTTGCAAGTGAAAGGAAATGTTTTGAACTCTGTGACCTATAATTAGTGCTATTTGGAGGTTACCTTAAACTGTTATTATTGGTCTGATTTCATGCTAATTTTACTCTTGCCTCTACTGACTCCCATGCAAAGGCACAACTAAAGCAAATTAAAGCTAATTTTGTTTCAAGAATTTCACAGTGCTGTTAGAACCTGGGGATATTTGGGGCATTCCAAAACCAGTCTTGGCAGTCTTAGCAGTCAACAAGCATTTATTAAGCACCCAGTACGTGCTGGGAACTGTGCTGGACGTTAAAATGACATATTCTCTGCTCTCAAGGAGCTTATGTTCTATCAAGAGAAACAAACTGTACAAGTATATACAGAGTATAATCCAAATAGGCACTAGGTAGGTTTGGGAAGGAAGGCCCTACTAGCAGAGGTGAAGAGGGAGTACATTGCAGGCATGGTGCATGTGTGCTGAGGCAAGTAGATGGGAAATAGTGCTGTGCGAGAGAGACATTTAAGAAGTCAGATCTCAGAGTATGCGAAGTGGAGTAACGCATGATAAAAACAGGATTTCATATCTAGAGGCAACAGGGAGCCACTAGAGTTTATTGAGTAGGGGAGTAACATGGTCAGATTTGTCTTTAGGAAAATCATTTTAGCAGCCATTTGGCACCTGGACTGCAGTAGAGAAATGTTTGAGGCAGCAAGAAGCTGTTACATGCAGGTAAGAGATGATAAGCACCTGCTCTAAAGTAGTTACCATATGAACAGTGAGAAGAGGCTGGAGTTGAGAGAAGCTGTGGAAGTAGGAATAGCAAGATGTAGCAATTGTTTGATAATGTGGGGGAGGGAGAGTGAGGAGTTGAGCTCATGCCAGAATTAAAAACCTGAGAGACTGAAAGGATTGGAGGTGACTTCAGACAGAAATAGGCAAGTTGGAAAGAGGACTGGGGTGGGGAGAGTAATTGATACTGTTTGGGCACATTGGGATGTCTGTGGTTTTAATGTCAGATAGGAAGTTGGTGATGGAAGAGACTGAGGGTGTGTGTGTGTGTGTGTGTGTGTGTGTGGAAAGACACAGATCATATGTAATAGTCATGGATGATGCAGAAAAACGGGAGGTGTCATGGACACCATCCCCTTTCCTCAAGTTCCTGGATTTTTATTTGTGATTATGCTTTTAGAAGTTTGAGTGGGTTTGTAGAAATTAAAGTGTTTTGAGAAGGATGTGACATGAACTGTAGTTACTACAGCTTGGTTAACTACTTTGTGTTTTGGGGTACGTATGGCAGATAATCAGATATTTTGTTGCTTATCAATGAAGAGAATTATAACCAAATCCATGAAGCCTGGCTACAGAGTGGTCTAAATTTCAAACAGGTATGTAACCATTGTTTCTTCTCATTTAATAAATACATAGGTTTTGAATTATCTTTCAAAGACAGAAATCAGAATATTTCAGTTTGTTGAAAGTTTGGAATCTTGGAATCTTGTGCTTTTTAACCTTAGAGCTACTTCATATTATTTTATGCATATTAGTCAAAGTCATTCTATGTAAACCTTTATCATCCAATCATATGAGGACCTTCTCAAAACTCAGATAGTTTCTGAAGATTTAAAGTTATTGAATCATTTGGTAAATACTTAATCACTATTCAGTCATTTTATGTAAATAAAGCTTAGAGGTGTGGGGTTTCTACAGTAAGCTGATAATTGAGACTTTTCCAGCAGCATAACAAATTTTTAATCAGAAAAAGTAGACTTGGTAAAGCTGACACTTCTTTATTCTAGTTGGGCATACCAAATTAAATTATCAGAAAATATTCTGCTAATGTGCCTCATACTTTCTCTGGTCTGTGACCAAATACTGTTATATAATTAGGAAAATAGTGTATAGGTCATGCCTTACCAATGATCAATCAGCTAGCTATGTGATCTTGAATGTACTTTGTATGCATTTTGAATTTTGTTTAAAGGAGTTTATTATTATTATCACAAAAAAGTATTCCTTTAAGCAAACCAATTTAGGAAGAGGCTGGTGCTGGGAATTAAATGTTAAAAAATGTTGTACTAAAGATTAAGAATATCAAAAGAATGGGGATAAGAATTCACTATTTGGTTAAAAAAAGAAGGTGGGAAAGTAGTGTGACAGAAACTAGCTATATACTGATATCTTGCACCAGATACATGATGTAAACATAAAGGGAGATATCACAAGTAAATTAGAAGAACATGGAACACATTACCTATCAGATTTATGGATAGGAGAGGAATTTATGAACAAACAAGAGATGGAGAGTATTGTGAGATATAAAATGGATAGTTTTGGTTACATTAAATTAAAAAAGGTTTTGTACAAATAAAACCAGCATAGCCAAGATCATAAGGAAAGTAGAAAATTTAGAGAAAATGTTTATAGACAGTTTTTTGGATAAAGGCCTCAGATCTCGGTATTCAGAGGACTTTGCTGTATTTATAAGAATAAGATCCATACCCCAGGAGACAAATGGTCAAAGGATATGAACAGGCAGTTTTTGGAAGAAGATGTCAAAGATTATATATCGCTGCACAAGGTGTGGTATATGTTGTAATGGAATATTACTGTGCTAAAAGCAGACTGATTCCAGAAGAATCTGGAAAGGCTTACGTGAACTAATGCAAAGTGAAGTGAGCAGACTGAGGACAGCTCACTGTACACAGTAACAGCAGTACAGCTGTAACAGTGATCAACTGTGAATAGTTTAGTTCTTCTCAGCCACATAATAATCTAAGACAGTTCCAAAGGACTCTTGATGAAAATGATATCCACCTTCAGAGAAAGAAGTTGATGGAGCCTGAATGCAGATTGGAACATAGTCTTTTTTCACTTCATTTATTCCGTTATTCTTTTTCCTTTGGGTCTATGTCTTCTTTTACAGTATGAGTAATATGGTAATATGTTTTGTATGATTACACATGTATAATCTATATCTGCTTACTGTCTCATGGAGGGGTGAGGTGAGGAAGAGAGAGAAAATTTGGAACTCAAAATTTTTTAAAAATTAATGTAAAAATTATCTTTATATGTAATTGAGGGAAAATAAATTATTTTTGAAAACTATATATAGTCATGAAAAATGCTTTAAATCATTATTGATTAGAGAAATGCAAATTACAACTTTGAGATACTGTCCCACACCTTGGCTAAAATGTTAGAAGTGAAAAATGACAAATGGTGGAGAGGATGTGGAAAAACTGGAATACTAAGACAGTGTTGGTGGAAATGTGAACTCATCCAACCATTTTGGATAGCAACCTGGGTTTATGCCTAGAGGGTTATAAAACTGTGTATACCCATTGATCCAGCAATGTCTCCATCAGGTCTATTTCCCAATATGATCAGGAAAAAGGAAAGGAACCTGAATATTCCAAATATTTATAGCAGCTGTCTTTGTGTTGGCAGAGAACAGGAAATTGAGGGGATACCCATCAATTGGGGAGTGATTAAATACGTTGTGGTATATGATTGTGAAGGAATATATATATATATATATATACACACATATATATGTATGTATATATACATATACATATTTACATGTATGTGTGTGTATGAAGTGATCAGGTTGATTTTAGGAAAATGTGGAAAGACCTGCATGAAATAATGCAAAATGAAACTAGCAGAACCAAGAGAACATTATATATAGTAACAGCAATATTGTTCGAAGAGTAAGTTATTCTGAATAATAGGAATGTTCATATCAATTACAAATTACTTAGAAAGGAAAATGCTATCCACTTCCAGAGAAAGAACTGACAAATGAAAGTATGTATTGTATGGTTTCATATATCTCTGTGTGTCAGATGGTGGCCTTCTTTAGTGTGGGGTTGGGAGGGAGGAAGACAGCTCAGAACTCAAAATGTAATAAAATAAATACTTTGAAAATAGTGACTTATTAAAAACTCACAATTTTCTTTTTTAAAAAATATTTTATTAATCTTCATTTCTTTTTAACATCACCATCATTTCTCCCCAATGACCACCCCCCTACCCAGTTAACTTTCTCGTAATAAATAAATATAGTCAAGCAAAACAAATCAACACATTGGCCTTATCTGAAAATTTTATACCTAATTTTGCACCTCTACTCTGGTGGTGTCAAATTCAAATAGAAACAAGACCATTAAACCATACATACATATCCCTGCAGCAACATATTGACTTAGAAAACCACATATTAATATTGTGTCTGCTTTATTTTTTTAAAAATTTTGTTAAATATTTCCAGGTTACATTTTAATCTGGTTCATGGTGCACTCCAGGAGAGTTGTCCCAATGGCCCTAGTGTTTGATACTTCTGCTTTCCTAGTCTTATAACCTCTGCTTGAAAAGGGAGAAACATGTTTCACCATCAGTTATCTATTGAAACAGTGATTGGTTGCTGCATTGATCAGAGTTCTAAAATCTTTCACTATTGTTTTCTTTTGTTATTATGGTCATTGTACAAATTATTTTCCTGATTCTGCTCACTTTTTTCTGTTCATTTAAGCCTTCCCAAGAGTCTATAAATTTCTTATATTTGTCATTTTTTACAGCAGAGTATATTCTATTACATTCATATACCCTAATTTGTTCAACTATTCCCAAATCAATGCTTTTGGTTTGTTTTTTTAATATTACAAAAAGTACTGCTATAAATATTGTTTTGTATATGGACCTTTCCCTCTGTCTTTGAACACCTTGGTGTATTTTCCTACTAGTGCTATAGTTTTTAGCGGGGCTTTTCTTTGGCCTGTTTACAAATTGTTTTCCATAATCCATTACAATTTTCTTAAGAACAGAGCTAGTTGTTTAAGAAAAATACTATTGCCAGGCATCATGACACATATCTGTAATCCCAGTTATCAGGGAGGGTGAGGCTGGCAGATCTCTTGAGTTCAGGGGTTCAGAGTTGGAGTGGGCTAAGATGAGTAGTTGTCCATACGAAACCCAGTATCAGTAGAGCAAGCCCCCTAGGAGAGGGATGCGTAGTTTTTTAAGGAGATAATTCAACCAGTTTAGAAAAGAAGCAGGTCAAAACTCCTAAGCCAGTCAGTAGTAGGATCAGCTCAGTGAGCAACTCTTGTACTTCCAGTCTGGGAGAGAAGGGGAACCTCCCTCTTAAAAAGAAAGAAAAAGAGACACATCAGCACAGGTCAGTCCATTTCATTGATTTTAAGTTCCTGCCAAAGGTGTAACGTGGTTCAACCATATTCTTTAGGATCTGGATGCCATGTACAATATAAGGTATAAGCTATAAGCACATGATTTATTTTTTTTAACGAACCTGTCAGAACTTATATATCCAAATGAGTTCTGTCCCATTCAGATTAACCATTATTAAGAGAATATATACTTGTTCTTATGATGCTGCAGTTGCACAGACAGATTCAGGGCTTAGCTTTTTTGGATACCCTTCAGAGCCTGTGGCATATTCTTTTGAATATCTTTGGTGGTGTAAAAAAAAAAAAGAATAGTGGATTTATTTCTGGAACAACCAAAAGTTATTTGGAGTCAAATATAATTGGTAACAAGTTGGGAAATACAGTCATTTTGTGGTCCTTAAGTAGTAAGTCAGTTTTCACATGGGCCTTGTAAACTGGTTCTGACTGAAGTTCCAAAACTACTTTAAGCATAATTAGAATAAGGTGAATATTTTAAAGAAAATGATTCTTTTGGATAAAGTGAGATCTGTTCAGGGCTTTTAAAAAGCTATTGTTTAGAGCAAGAGGACCAAAGAAGGTCCTGGCCCACTCTTTAGGGCAGATGTTATAAAGGATAGCTAGGAGAAAGCAGGGTAACTCAACCGCAATTTTGCTTCTATGCTGTGTGTCCAAGGCAGTATGCTTCAATCATTAAGAAAATTGCAGATCTTGAGCTGCTGATCTTAAAATGAGGTCATATCTCTTGGCCTGAACAAATTATGTATCAGGTCCTAAAAGATGTGGCAGGTGAAATCACTGAAAATTCAGTGATTTTTGAAGTGATCTTTGTCAGTGATCTTTGAAGAATTCAACTAACATTTATTAAGGAGCAAAAGACTGTGTTTGGCCCTGGATAATAATAGCTTATATTCATAGCTTACAGAGGTCTTTCAGCATACTTGTCATTTCATTCTCAGAACAGCCCTGGATGGTAGTGTAACTGTTATTATTCCTGTTTTGCATAAGTGGAAACTTAAGAATCAGAGCTAAATAATGACTTATCCAAATCACACATCCAGTAAGTGACAAAACTGGGAACTTAGTCCTAGGTCTTCTGGGGCTAAAGTCCATGTACTTTCCACTGTGTCTCACTTCATTGTACAGTTGGAGTCATGAAGAATAGACATAGCATTGAAAGATTAGAGATGAATTATTTTAGAGGGAGAAAGATACTCTGATAAATTATAAACAGGCAACCATCCCCAGCACAATGCCAGAATAAATCTTTCTGAGTATGATTTTTTGAGCATATAGAAAGAAAATCAATAATTACTAGGACACTAAGGACAAAATATGTTAAACTAATCTCATTTCCTTTATTGTTTTTTTTTTTAATATTTTGGATGTTACTAGACTAACAAGTCAGGGAAATACTATAGGTGTACATGAATTTCAGATAGGCATTTGACAAAGTTTCTCATCTTTGTAAATGTGGTAGAGAAATTTCAGTTCAATAGTACATTCATTACATGGATTTAGACCTGAAAAGAGACTTTAGTGTCATGCTATAGGGCATATTCTACTCACTCCCTGTTCTTTTCAACATTTTCCTCAGTGGTTTGTATAAGAACTTGTAAAAAGTCATATGATGACATACTTAAATTCATAACAGGAAACTGGGAGATGGGTGACAAAGATTCTAAAAATATCTAATTATACTGGAATACAGCTGTCTCTTCCACATTGCCCTTAATTACCCCTTACCCCACCTCCCAAAGATCTGGAAGATCTGTATAAAATTTTTGGATCTCCTCTTTCATACCAGAGAAGACTAAATTTTTTTCTTTTTCTTTTATGGGGTGTTAACCATAAGTACCCTGTTGTAAAATTTGGGTTAAGTATTTGTTCATAAGCTCTGTGTCATCTGTTGGCCTTTTCATGTCATCTGTGGCTTCTACAAAATTCCTAAAGAATTACCATTTCTTATGTCAACCTGTGATACATCAAAACCATAATGGGGCAAGTCTCAATGTAGAAGGGATAACTGTATGTGTTGAATTTATTTTACATATCATATTTTTTCATTTTATTTGGTATCATTATTTCCAGTATTTTCCAGTATTGTCTCTAACAAGTTTTAAACTTGAGATACCAGATTGCAGAGTTAGAGGCACTCTCAATGGGCCTCTAATCCAATACATGCCTAAAAAGAATCCCCCACACAACATGCAACTTTAGGATCTAGAGGAAGGATCCTCCTCTCTCCTCCCCTGCAGCATATTGAGTGCATCCCTTATGTAGGATGTATAGAATCATGTGAACAAGAGTTACAGGATGAGAAAGTGTGAATGAGCTCTGACCTGCATGACCGGAGGAGGTGCCTAGATCCATGAACTCTTGGATCTATTAAAGAATAATAAAAATTATTTTAAAACATCTAATAAAGATAAATGTAAAGAGTTTTTGCACTTTGGTTCAGGAATTGAACTGTAGCAGTAGAGTCTGGAAGACACATAACTGGACAGTACTTCATATGAAAAAAACTTGGGAGATTTTATGTGACTGTAAACTCAGTATTAATAACATGTATTATATTACTGTATTTTGATATTGGGCTTTATTGATAGTGTCTAAAACAAGGGGGTAGTGTTTGTGCTATGCTTTGTGCTGGTCAGACCACACCTAGAATACTTTTTATTCATTTCTGGTTGCCACAATTAAGAAGTTTAACAACTTTATTGTAGAGGAAGGTGCTCAATTATAAGAGAACTTGAAACCCTATCATTTTAGGTTAAATAAGAAAAGATTGGGGAGGAGGAACTAAGAGAAGAGCTCATGACAGCTAAGGCAAAGGTTATATATGAGTGATGGATTTGTTCTGTATGATTCCAGAGGGCAGAAACAGGAGCAATGGATAGAGTTTACCGGAAGGCTTAGTATATGTATAGGCTTAATAGATGGAAGAATATTCATTGCACTGACTCATGAAGTATTAAAATTTCCTGTCCCCAGAGATTAGAGTAGAGGCTGGACCCACTACATGTCGGGAATTCTTGCTTTAGGTATAAAACTTATATTTATACTATAAATGAACTAGATGGTCTTAAGTATGACTGTAGTCATATTTCATTTATACTCATATTTTGCTTTCTCTCATCAGCTGAACAACAGAAATGGAACTAAATTTACAGTTTGATTTTTTTTGAGTTAACAATTTTTAGAAATCATCCCTTTTAAGGTGAGAAAATTATGACAAAAATTCAGATATTCTAGTCACAAAAATAATTTTCTTCCATTTGACCACTGCTCATTATCAGTGGTGTTTGTTCCCTTAAAGACAGTGGGACAAGTAATCTCCCAGCTTACCTACACCCACTTGTCAGGGTGAAAAATCCTCACAGAAATTAATGGGAAGAATGGTAATTCTTTTGTTGAGACATCAGTGAGAGAGAATGCAAGTAAATTATATTCATCCCTGCCAGAAATAAAATAGAGCTATTCTATAAAAACAGTCACACTTAAAAAAATAAAAAACGCTCCATGCATGGAAAAGATCCTTCATGGCCATCAGCAGTCTCTCCAAAACACACTAAGAACTTGTACTTTAACTATAGTGTTAGATTTCTAATGTGTGGCTTATTTGGTTTCTTTCTTTATAAAAAATGTCATCAGACATATTTACTGAGTAGCTATACCTGTTCTTTACCAGTACTATTTAAAGAACGATGTATTTTGTTTCAGTAGGTTGCATCTTCTAATTTTTATTAAAACTAGTACATTTTAAGATCTAAAGTACAATTTCTAAAATGTGGGTATAAATTTATTTTGCCTTAAGTTGCTTTTCTGTAGTGCCATTAAACATTAATTGAGATGACCAAAAGCTTCATGTTATAATTTTTAAAGTTGCTATGGTTGATTTTTTTTGTGATATTTATACATAACCAAAATAAATTTTCTGTTTCTAATAAGCTATATGAACATTATTCTTTTACACTTGTATTTAAAGGCATGTCGGTGGTTATAAGTTTACAATATAGTATAGTCATTTGTCACTAGCTTCATAATTTTTTTGTGTCTTTTTAATAATTGATGAACGTTATTTTCCAGGCACCATCATATAACTATGTTGATTTGCAGCTATTATATAATGATGTTACTTAGCTACATTGAAATTATTAATTTTTCTTTAAATTGTACTATATAGTGCTCACACGTAAATGGCATAAATGACTTCTCTGCAGAATTTGCATTTTAAATTATTTCTCATGCATAAGTTAAAAGAACATTTTCATGATTGGAAATCTGTTATAGTTTAATTAAATTCTCTCTGTCAAATTTGTGTCTAAGACTTACCCATCTGTAGATCTAATAAACCATTTCCTTCCTGGAAAACTTTGAAATATGTGTTCATTTATAATACTCTGTGTCCTCTAATCTCAGTATTTCACCTTGATCGCTGAAAATAAATAAAAGATTGACATACTCCAAACCTAATGGAAACCATGTAGAGGTCCTGAATGAATGAAGCTTAGCTTCAAATGTTTCTTCTTAGTTTTTCATGGAAATTTGTGGGTTTTGTTTATAGCATTTGGAGGTAGAAGAATGCAGAGGGGGGAAAACTGCATATTAATTACAAATAGAGTGTCCTTTTAGGTTGATCATATGTGGACTAAAGGGGACAAGAACAGGTGTTTGGTGAAGCCCTTGAATATTTAAGGTGTAGTTAAGCATTTTTATGAGGTTAAAGATTTTTTATTGGCCATTTAAAGGGCCAGAAAATTGTTCTTAATGCAGCATGTCAAGGCAGGATGCCAGAGTTTCTGGCTGTGCCTTAAGTTGGTATATCTTCATTGTTTGGGGTACATTTTTTATCACCAGTGCCATCTCCTCCTTCAGTCCCTTACCTTTAGTGTGTAGGTAAACTCAGATCTTTCCTGCTTTCTATTGACTGCTACATTGAGGTCACCGATTTAGTTACCCAGTGCTTGGAAGCATAAGATTAGGGTAGGAAATATTCTGTTGGTTTTTTTTTCCATTGATGACACCTTCTGCGGATGTTGAAGAAAGGGTTCTTTGTTTAAGTACAGATTGAATTAGGTGGCCCCTGAAGCCTCTTCTAACCCTGAGGTACTGTAATATGCTAGAAACAAATAAGCATATAACAGAAAGTAGCTAAGGGCAACATAATTGTCTAGATGATCTGAGTTGTCTCATTAGGTGTTATTTGTATTGGGTTCATTTTTAGTATGCCTCTACTCTTAAAAAAAGAGTAGATTATTAAGATTATCAAGATCATTAAGGAAAAATAGCATTTAAGGATAGTGTTACTGAGAATGTAACATACATCACACTAAATTGATAGTATGAATGTTGATGTGAATAGATTGAGGGACTTATTGAAGTTACAGAGAAGAAATCAAAATAATATTGTATGTGGAAGGATGGAATGTATACTTTATAAAGAAGGGAGGGAAAAAGTTAGAAATTCTGGCATAGTTCATTAACATGTAAGCATTTATTATTCACATACCATTCACAAAGCATTTTGCTAGGTACTGGGAAAAAAAGCAGATAAAACATTTCCCTCTTCCTCATGTAGCTTACAGTGTAGACAAGTACCTATGACATGAGTCTACAAGAGGTACAAAAAATGCTGGGTGAAGTGTGACGAGGGAAAGTCCATTATTAATAACTGTAGGTATAAAAAGCTTCCTGGAGGGGGTAACTTGAATTCAGTAGGTCAGAGTGGAGGGGAAAACATAGAGAACCATATAAACAAAGGTAAGAAAAGATGTTTAGAGGAGGTGTCATGAGGACACCAGGTTGTTTGAGGGGAAGAGGACTTTGGGAGGAGTGATGTATGATAATTGTGCAAGGAGGCGGAGCCAAGTTTGCAAATTAAATCCCTGAGCTTTCCCCCAAAGCTCTCCAAATACCTGTAGAACATGACTCTAAACAAATTCTAGAGCTACAGAACCCACAAAATGACAGAGTGAACAACCTCATAAAAATGCTTAACTACAGCCTCGGACAATCTGGAAAATCAAAAGGAAGGGTTTTTCACACTGAGCCCTAGTGGAGTGCAGCCTGATGTGGGTCACACTAGCCAGATGGGCTGGAGTTGGCCTCAGGGGACCAAATCATTGGTAGCTGTGGCAGTTTGCAGACCTTTCAACCCACAAATGCCAAAAAAGTCAGTAGGAAAACTGTGGGACCTGGGTGAAAGAGGAGTGCATGATCCCACCCCAGCCCCAGGGCAGTGGGAGTAGTGGTGACCGTAGCAGCGATGGTGGCAGAGGCTGCATCCAGAGCTCTAGGCCCAAGCAGCCTGATGCAAAATTCGTGAGACCTGGGACAGTACATCTACTCATACCCTCCACCCCCACAGGAAGTAGAGTCCTACCTTGACAGAGCATTAGAAACTCAAGTGTCTGGTTGGGAAGATGAGTGAAGATCATAAAGGAACTCAAACTATAGAATCTTACTTTGGTGACAAGGAAGATCAGGACATAAAACCACAGGAGGCCAGCAGAGTCAAAGCTTCTATATTGAAAGCCTCCAAAAGGAATATGAATTGGTCTCAGGCCATGAAGGAGCTCAAAAAGAGTTTTGAAAATCAAGTAAGAGAAGTAGAGGAAAAATTGGGAAGAGAAGTGAGTGATGCATGAAAATCAAGTCAACAGCTTGCTAAAGGAGATCCAAAGAAATACTGAAGAAAATAGCACCTTAAAAAATAGACTAACTCAAATGGCAAAAGAAGTCCAAAAAGCCAATGAGGAGGAAATGTCTTAAAAAACAGAATTGGCCAAATGGAAAAGGAGGTCCAAAAGCTCAATGAAGAAAATAATTCCTTCAAAACTAGAATGGAGCAAATAGAAGCTAATGCCTTTATGAGAGATCAAGAAATTATAAAACAGAACCAAAACAATGAAAAAAATAGAATTCAACATGAAATATCTCATTGGGAAAAACACTGACCTAGAAAATAGATCCAGGAGAGATAATTTAAAAATTATTGGACTGCCTGAAAGCCATGATCAAAAAATAAGCCTCAACATCATCTTACAAGAAATTATCAAGAAAAACTGTACTGATATTCTAGAACCAGGGGGTGAAATAGAAATCCACTGATCACCTCCTGAAAGAGATCCTAAAAAGGAAAACTCCTGGGAATATTGTAGCCAAATTTCAGAGTTCCCAGGTCAAGCAGAAAATATTGCAAGCAGCCAGAAAGAAACAATTTGAGTATTGTGGAAATACAACAAGGATAACACAATATTTAGCAGCTTTTACAATTAAGGGATTGAAGGGCTTGAGGTATGATATTTTGGAGGTCAGAAGAGCTAGGATTAAAACCAAGAATCACCTACCCAACAAAACTGAGTATAATTCATTAGGAGGAAAAATAAATGTTCAGTGAAATAGAGGACTTTCAAGTATTCTTGATGAAAAGACCAGAACTGAATAGAAAATTTGACTTTAAAACACAAGAATCAAGAGAAGCATGAAAAGGTAAATAGGAAAGAGAAATCATAAAAGACTTATTAAAGTAGAATTGGTTTACATTCCTACATGGAAAGATGATATTTATAACCCATGAGAACTTTCTCAGTTGGAGAGGATGGATGGATGGATGGATGGACGGACGGACAGGCAGATGAATGGCACAGGGTGAGTTGAATATGAAGGGATGATATATAAAAAATGATATTAAGGGATAAGAGGAATATATTGAGAGAAGGAAAAAGGGATAGATAGAATGGAGTAAATTATCTCACATAAAAGAGGCAAGAAAAAGGTTTCACAATGGAAGGGAAGAGTGGGGGGAGGTAAGAGGGAGTGAATGGACCTTACCTTCTTTGCATTTGGCTTAAGGAGGGAATAACATACACACTCAATTGGGTATCTTACTTTACAGGAAAGTAGGGGACAAGGAAATTAGGGGAAGGATGATAGAAGAGAGGGCGGAATGGGGGAAGGGTAGTCAGAAGCAAACACTTTAGAAAAGGGACATGGTCAGAGAAGAAAACAGAATAATTGGGGGACATGATAGGATGGAGGGAAATACAGCATGACTGTTACGGAAGTGTTTTGCATAACTACGTATATGTAATCTATGTTGAGTTGCTTGTCTTCTCAGTGGGGGTGGGTGAAGAGGGAAGAAGGGAGAGAATTTGGAATTCAAAGTTTAAAAAAAAATGTTAAATGGTTTTTACATGCAACTGGAAAATAATATATACAGGCAATGGGGTATAGAAATTGATCTTGCCCTTCAAGAAAGTAAAGAAGATGGCGGCGGGGGGGTGGATGATAAAAGGGAGGACAGACTAGAGGAAGGGGTAATCAGAATGCATGCCATTTCAGGGTTGGGGGGAGGGGAAAGATGGGGAGAAAAAAGGTAAAACTGCAAAGATGGGCACAACATTTTGGATTTTCAGTGCAGTACTTCACGTGGTAGATAGTAAGAAACCATTGGAATGTTTTGACAGAATAGAGACAATCCAATCTGTGCATAAACACTTCAATACATGGTGCTAGAATGATAAAACAACAGCTTCTGCCTCTCAAGCATTTAGTAACTAATTGACTGAAGGAGTTAAAGAAAAATCAAATATGACTTGCAAGTGTTCAAACCCATATGAAAGTCAGAGGAATGATTTCAACTGTAGAATTTAGGGGAAAGACCCAGAATTTTGGAAGGGGAAAAAGAGGGAATTAATTCAGTTTTGAATATATTGAGTTTGAGATGCAAGAAGGATGTAAATGCAAGACTGGAGCTCAGAGGATAGATTAGTGTGTGTATGTGTATTTGGGAACCCTTCATAGAGGTGATAAGTGAAGCTTTGAGAATAGCTAAGATATTCCCTTCTCCCATATTTCCCCATCCTTTTATTAATCTGGTAATAGTATGAAGAATGGATTGGAGGAGGAGAGAATGGATACAAGTAGTAAAGAAAGCCTGCACTAATGGCCATTGAAAGGAGTAAGAGGACAGACTTAAAATCAACAGAACTTAGTAACTTATTTGGCTGTGAGAGATATAAGGGAGAATTTGAGGTAACAACAAAGTTGCTCCTGAAAAAAAGACAGAAAGAGAAGCAGGTTTGGAGGAAGATAGACGAGTTTACTTTTAGGCATATTGAATTTGGTGCTGGCTGACCATTCATTTGGAGGTGTCTTCTAGGGCAGTAGGTCTGAAACACAGAGGGAGATCAAAATTAGAGATAAGAGATTTGATCATCATCTGCATTAAGCTGAAGCCATGGAAGATTGCCCAGTGAGAAAGAAATAAGAGAAGAGAGCTGAGGACAGAAGAACCTTGGGAATGCCGACATTAAATCACAGGGAAGAAAAGCCAGAAAAAGAGCACTTCACAGTGGGTAGAATGTCAGGTGTGGGGCAGCCGGGTGGCACAGTGGATAGAGCACTGGGCCTGGAGTCAGGAAGATGCATCTTCCAGAATTCAAATCTGGCCATACACACTTTCTATCTGTGTAACACTAGACTAGGCACTTAACCTTGTTTGCCTGTTTCCTTATCTGAGCTGGAGAAGGAAACAGCAAACCACTTTTGCCAAGGAAAGCCCAAATGGGGTCACGAGCATCAGACATGACTGAATAACAGCAGCAACCAAAAAATGTCAGGTATCTTGGAAGCGACAAGACTACAACAAAGATTTCAGCACTGCACATTTCATGGGAGATGTTTAGAATCTCAAGAGATAGCTGGACACTTCTGGGAAAAAACAAAATGTAAGCTTCTCCCCCCGTACTCTTTCCCCAAAATGCTGCAAATAAATTGAAAAGCAGTATTTCAATTTTTCTTTCTTTGATAGTATAACATACCAGATCTAGGTACCATAGCATGGAATAATGAAGAAAAATTGAAGTTGAGGATAGCCATTGCAAAATGGAAAGAAAAGTTCATGAAGATTGTTAAGAACAACAGCAAATCAATATTTAAGAATATCTTGTACTGATGAAAGGAAGGATAGAGGCAGGTGGCAAACCTTTTGTGAGGAACAGTTAGGTATAATGTAAATGAAAAGAAAAAACATAGGCTTAATCTGAGGAAAGTTTCTAATGTTGCAGTTAGTTTGATGAGATACAAGTAGAAGCCCTTTTTTTATTATTAGAAGTTGATTCAATGTGGCAGTTGATGTTATTGCATATATAACAGATGTTTTTCTGTATTTTGGTAGTAGATTGATTTGTACACCTGATCTTTTTATATATCAAGTTCTAGGATGTATTGCCATGAAATCCTTTTTTTCCTTAACAGAATTGTAATTATCTTCTAATTGTCATTTAATAAACATATTTGTCCATTGGATGTGTTCATGAAATCCTGGGTTTTAATACTAATAATTCTTAGATCTGTTTACCCAGCCTCAGACTTTCTTCTGACCTGCATCATCTCCAACTGCCTGTTGATCATCTCAAACTCAGTATCCAGTAGACTTTTTAATCTGAGCACAAATGTTAAAGGACTAAACAAATTACAAATTGGTTACGTTCTAATTGAGGAGATAATACATATTCTCTCTAAACTACTCTCTGTGCCATGGGTCATAGAGGGAATCTAATTGGATAAGGCCTAGCGGTAGTTCTGTTGTGTGGTGATCTTAAGAGAAGGATGAAGAGAATGGGAAAGAGGAGGGAGGGAGGGAAAGGAGGCTTAGAGAAAATTATTTCACATAGTCAGGGTGTAGACATCTATATACAAACAAGAGAGGATGTGGGGGAATGGATGGTACTGGAATTTCATTCTCAACTGAACTGGTTGAAGGAGGGAAAAATAAAATAATATTCTCACATCTTTGTGTACTGAAATATATTTCACTCAGTAGGGAAGTAGGAAAAGGAGAACAAGTGGAGGGGCAATTAAAGGGAGGATAAATTAAAAGAGAGATCAGACCTAAGCAAAACTAAGGTTATTCAAAAATATTTATAGCTCTTCTTGAAGTGGGTAAAGAATAGGGATCTGAGGAATTGCCTATAAATTGGGGAGTGACTAAACAAGTGAATGGTATATAAATGTGAAAGAATTCTATTGTGCTTTGTGAAATGATGGCAGGAATGGTTTCAGAGAAACCTAAGAATGCAGAGTGAAGTGAATGGTACTAGGAGAAAAATGTATACAGTGAAAATAATATGGTAAACAGCTTTAAAAGAATCAGAAACTGATCAGCATAATGACCAATCACTTAGTTCTAAAGAACTAATGAAGCATGCTCCATCTCCTAATGGAGAGATGAAGGACTTATAGTACAGAATGACACATACACATACACCATATACATGTATATGTATATATACAGTATTGCTAGTGAAGATGTTTGTTTTGCTTTACTATTAATATTTACAACATAGATTTGTTTCTCCTTCATTCTCAGTGTAGGACTGAGCGTAAGATTGGAATTGAAGATAGCAAATTTTTGCTGATTAAAATATAAAAATTTTAAAAAGAAAATATTCATAGATGCAATTCCTTTATATAGACTACATATCGTTGACCCCTCACATTTCCTACTCCTGAACCTTATTTTTAACCATTTTCCTAAATATCAAGGATCAAAAGATATGTTGATTTAATTTCAAGGGTTTTATATTGAGGTGTTTTTTCTGGCTCTTCATCCTCTGCAACAGATGTGATGGTAGTCTTTGCAAGTACTCATTGTGACTAAAATACAAGAGAACCAAATTGTTCCATGAAATGTTGTTTAAAAGTCAGCAGAAGTCAAGTCAGCAAGTATATATGATGCCTATTGTGTCAGGCACTGTGCTAAATGCTGGTGGTATAAAGGCACAAACATTCCATATCCCCAAGAAGTTCCGTTTCCTGGGGGAGGTGATATGCAAACAAATGTGCATGAACAAAATGTATTCGACTTTGGAGGGGGCAGGAGAGAGTTGAAGTTCAAAAGTGAAAAACAAATTATGATACATTGAGCTTATGGGAAATAAAGGGTTAAGTTCCTGTGACCACCAAAAATTAATCTTTCACTAGAGATTGCTGAAAGTAATTTTCTATCATTCTTTATGATACCAGCTGCTCCCCAAACTCGGATGCATTACGCTTCTCATTTTTTTCCTTCACAAAGCATAGGTGCAATGTGAAAGTGAAAATTAATACTTTAAAAGCATACAAATGCTTGTAGTGGTATAAGTGCAAATGTTGAGGATTGGCTGCAGGATAAATTAGAGATAAACTCAAAGGGAAGAAGGCAGTAACAACTCTATGCATTCCTTTACTTGCCACTCAAGAGAGAACCTGTCAACCATCCTTCCAATTGATTGCAATGTCTTTTTGTCTTTCATTTCATTTGTAACAAAAATATCAAAACTGAGAATATTATTTTAAGTGCTGTCTACCCATTTATCCTCAAAAGATCTCATATTAGAGTACAAACAGTTGATATTTGTAGAAGATCTAAAAACTTTTATAATACAATTTTAAGATCTGGTGTGGGTAACAAAATAAATTTTTTATTAGTTTTGTCTGCCGCTGGATTAGATAGAAAAGGTTATCACAGAGAGGGTCTGTACAGAAGCAATGGGTTTTGAGGTTATTTGGGAACTGAGACTTGAATCAAGGAAAAGATCTCAGCAATTATTAGCAGAAAAAGATGACCGAGAAATGTCAATAATTGCCAGATCAGACGCCCATTTTTCCTGTTTATGCAAAATTTTAATAAAACTTATATCACATACATTTAATTCTTATTCATCATTTATCAGAAATCTTTTCCTGATGCTTTTAACATGTGGATCTTCTGTAGCCTTTTGCTTACTTATCATGAGGTTTCTCAAGTGTAAAGAATTTGGAGTCAGGAGACTGATTCACATGCTGGCTCCAACCATTGTGCTTGACATCACTTATTGAGCCTCAGCATAGTAGGAAAGAGCTCTTGACTTGTAGTCGAGAAAACTGCTTTCAAATCTTGCCTCCTGCTTATTATTAGCTAAATACTGTGGACATAATTCTCTTCCTCTCTCTGGTGCTCTGTTTCTTCATGTATAAAATGGTGAGAGTAATTTTATTCCTGTCTTCACAGAGTAGCGGGAGGAAAAGATTTTGTAAGCCTTCAAGTATTATAAAAGGAGACACTGGTTTTATGCTTATGGCTATTTAGTGCACATGCTGTATCTCCTACAAGATCCTAAGTGTTCTCAGTATGCTATAGGTATTCGGTGATCGTTTATTTCATTGAATCAAATTGAATTTACTACAAGTTTGGTGCTGAAAAGGTCACAGAAGAATGTAAGACAAGGTTCCTGCCTAGTTGGAAGGATTAGTTTTTATATGAAACATATCATAAGGTCATACATATAGAGATGGAATAGTAATGCAAGACAATAAATGATGTGCACAAACTGCATTTTACAGACCATTAGTGCGGTCAAAGTTCAAAAAAAAGACATGAGTTGCTGTAGTTGAATATTTCATAAAAGAAGATAAAACATGACCTCAAAGGATGAGGGGTTTAGATGGGGGGGGGGGGGCAAGAGAGACAAGGACAGCTCTAGGAACTGTGTATCTGGTTTTCTTAGCAAATAAAATCCTGAACTAATTAAAAATTTACAACAATTAGATGAAACTTTGTTAAATTACTAATTTTATTTATAATCATTTGCATTTTTCTATCAATATTTTATCTTTATAGGTACAAGAAAATTCACCAGGACATAGAGCTGGACTAGAGCCCTTCTTTGATTTTATTGTTTCTATCAACGGTTCAAGATTAGTAAGTTCAATTTTTTATTTTTCTAATTATACTTTGTAGTGTTTTTAAAGTGAAAGTGTTGGTATTTGGACTTAAAGTTGTTTTTTTCTTGTTTTTTTTTTTAATGTACTCTCTAGTGCTTTTAGTTTTTGCAAGTTTCTTATTGGCAAATTTGGTAATAGGGCTATACTCTTAGACAAATTCTTAATTGGTTATTTTTCTTGACATCTTAATTTATTGACATATGAGTAATTTGATTTAGAAGTAAATAAGAAAGTTATTCTGTGTTCAAAGAGAACATAGTTAAAACCATTTGTTGTAAATTGCTTTTCATTTACATACCCATTGGAAATTTCAGTTTTAAAACTGTTGGATGATCTTGGTAAGGTTAGTTCTTGTACCTGTTGATCCTCAATTTGTTTAATTTTAAAGGAGTTTTTTTTTTTGTTTCTTGTCCATTAGTTACCTTCCACAGTGTTCATTCCTCTAGCGAAATATATAAATTGTATTTCTCATTCTTTTCTTACTATTCCTATTATCATTGATTAAACAAAGGTATATTCAAGGAAGAAACTCAGATACAGTTAGTTTTTAAAAAACAAACTTTTGCTTCTTTAAAAAAAATCCATTATTTTAAAACATGTATTTTTCTAGTTTAAGTAATAACAGAACTATTCATTGGCCTTCTAAGTTCCTTTTTGCTTTTATCTCTAAAGTCCACCCAGTCCCCTAGATAACCCCCAGGTTATATTGTTGAATGACACATCTCACAATTTAGGAAAAAATGTTAAATTAGGGGTGGATACTTACTTGGAAACAGTGGTGTTGCTTTTTTTTGTTTTTGTTTTTACATTTCGCTACCTAATAATGGGAAATAAGGAGATGGAATATTAAAAGTCTTTGTTACTGGGTTTTCTTTACATTCCTGCTTTTTATAACCTGATGTAAACATTTTTATTCCTTTATTGCTTGTCTTTTTTCTTCATCTTAATTCTTGAAATGTTTTTGGTAGTGCTATATAGGAAATAATCTAAGAAAACTGGTGTCGACATTTTTGAATTTTATAAAGAAAAAATATTTCTCTTCATTCACAGAATAAAGACAATGATACTCTCAAAGATCTACTAAAAGCCAACGTTGAAAAACCTGTAAAAATGCTTGTCTACAGTAGCAAAACACTGGAGCTAAGAGAAACATCAGTCACACCCAGTAACATGTGGGGTGGTCAAGGTTTACTTGGAGTAAGCATTCGGTTCTGCAGCTTTGATGGAGCAAATGAAAATGTTTGGCATGTATTGGTAGGTATTATTTGTGAACTCTCACAGCTGAGCTATATTTTATACGGATGGTTTACAGGTTTAGAGGAAGATAAAATAAAGCAAACTTCTATAGAACTATACACAATATTTACTCAAATTTATGGAAATTTTGAAAAGATTCTACAATTCCAAAGCTGTTCTCTGATAAGACTGGATTGTTGTATTCAAAAGGTTGCTTATATTCTTTGTTTTTTATTTTGGAAGAAAACCTACAAATTATAAAATTTAAGCATCATTTGTATTGTTTTATTTTGTTCATACTAGGAAGTGGAGTCAAATTCTCCTGCAGCGTTGGCAGGTCTTAGACCTTATAGTGATTATATCATTGGAGCTGATACTGTTATGAATGAGGTAATATAATATGTCACTTTTGTTACTAACAGTGAATGTCATATGATATTTTCCTGCAGACATTTGACTTCAGAATTAGAGTACTACCTACTTGGCAACCAGAAGCTAAATTTTGGACACCCATTCAGAAGCCAGGGCCCATCTCCATACCATAGTAAATTACACTACAGTATAATTTAGTAGAGGATTCTTTCAATAACTGAGTATGAAGGAGGATTGTTATGGAATCTGGCAGGGAAAAAAAATGTACCACTGAGGAGACTGCCTCTGGGGCTTGTGCTCAGAGTGCTGTTTCTGAACTGTGACCAAAGGTTGAGGAGGAAAATTCTTTACCAGATGTGGGGAAAGCAGAAATAAAGAAGTTAAGTTAGATCTGAGAATTAAGCATAAGTAAGGGAGATATCAGCATAGAAGTAAAAAAAGAAGAATTGAATACACCACAAGGCAAGGGACAGGGGAGTGAAAGTAGGCAGCGCTTTCCAAACGTTTTTCTACAAACCACTTCCCTTCAACCTTTTCCAAACCTGCAATGATCTCTCTCCAAAATCAGACCTAAATGTTTGTTATAAAACCTTACTTCTCTAAGTTTAAGCCACAGAGGTGTTATTTTAATAAGTTATTATCCATGTGTGTAATTATCCAAGGAAACACTGGCCTGTGATTGGTTGTGTGTACCACTTTACTAGGAAATCACTGACAAGTTGGAAATATTTGATATCTGTGTACTACACTGTAGTGATATAAATGCCGATGTTTCCTGTACATTCTTTTTTTCAGTCTGAAGATCTGTTCAGCCTTATTGAAACACATGAGGCAAAGCCATTAAAACTTTATGTGTACAACACAGACACTGATAATTGTCGAGAAGTGATTATTACACCAAATTCTGCATGGGGTGGAGAAGGCAGGTAAGGTTAATTGACCCCCAAAATTATGATTATTTAAAGTTTTAACAAATGATTTCTTTACGGTGAGACTCTTCAGTCTCATACGTAGTTTTGCCCAAACTACGAATCTGTAAAAAAGTAATATTTGTATGTTATTTCTAGGGACTGGCCATTTTAATTATGAAAGAATACATGACGAATTTAAGCCTTTCTTTTCATTTCAATCCGTTGGGTAACAGACTGTGATTACGGTTTAGTGCATGGTTGGCAGCATTTCAAAGGCAAGGTCCATACCTTGTTCTGACACACCTGAGAAGAAAGTGGCAAAGAATGAGCACATGGCATTCTGACATGAATAGGCAGTGGTGGAACCAGAGCTAGCTGTACAGCCTGGAGAGTAAGAACTCTTTCCCCTCTTCCTTCTCCTTCCCTTCCCCCTAACAAGAGCATTTTTTCTTACTTCCTGAAATTCAACTAATTAGAATTCCAGGTAGGTTCCTTTTAATTAATAAGAAGCCTTTAAAATGTATATACTTCTTGGAAGGCTATCAGTCACTCATACTTTAGTACAAATTAACTTGATTAGATTGTTTTGGGGAAGTTTAATTTTGGAGTACATGATACCTAGGTCAAAAGACCCAGATATCCTTAGTTCTGGGGGAAGTTTTGAGTAGCCAGAAGGTAGCCTTAGGGGATCAGGAAGAATAGGTGTCGAAAAGTGGGAGGGTTCTGAGGGGGAGAAACCATAATTCTCACAATTTACATTGAAGTACCTGTGTTCACTCTAAAAGACCAATGGGCATTGGCTCTTCTCTTTGAAAAGGAGTAGCCCAAGAAGTAGTCCTTGTGATTCCACCTTCTGGTTATCCTTTAGAGACCCCTATGTCGTGATGGCTGGCTGACTGAGAAGAGGCTACATAGAGCAAATGGAGAAAAGGGCAAACACTGATTTCAGTTTCTAGGATTTGCTGTCCCTCCTGCTGACTGGGCTCATCTAGCATTTGAAGTACAATGTGTTTCTGTGGAGTGAAGAAAACTTGTTGTTATGCCTCTCCCCCAGGACCTCCCCCCCATTTCCAGTACTACCCTGATTCCACTTAAGAAATTCATAATCCCTTTCTCCATTCTTGCTTGCTGAGTTAATTGGTGATAAAGTAGACAGGAGTTTGGGGAAACTTTGCAGAAATGGGCAAAGCTTAGGGAGGAGGAACTATGCTTGAGCACGGCTTAGGAGAAACATTGGAAGGTATTAAATATAAACACTTCCTGCTTCTAGATTTTGTCATTGACTTTTTCTAGGAAATGAGGACATTAGTGAGTAGTGACTCTCAAAGTGGTACTGGGAAAACTCAAGACACCATCAGGAATGGTATCCTTGTGGCAGCAGCCATTCCAATACACTGGAAATTGGTCCACATATCAGCAGGGACCTCTGTGTTTACCTCTGATTTAGTGAATACTTTTCTAGTTATTCTTTCCTCTGAAGGGAGTACACATTTATATAGAAGCTGCTATATGCCAGGCACCACACTTAGTGCTTTACAAATATTTAATTAGATTCTCACAACAGTCCTATGTCGTATGTGCTATTATTATCCCTATTTCACAGTTGAGGAAACTGAGGCACACAGGAGTTGTGATTTGTCTAGGATCACACAGTAAGTATCTGAGGCCATATTAAGATCCTTTCCTCTTTTAATTTTTTTCTTCAACATTAGATTGCTCATATATTCATGAATACTTGTTAACTGAAATAGGCTCATGGAATTTAAAGTTAGAAGGGACATTAGAAATCACCTAGTCTAACCTCCCTGTTTTACAAATGCACAACCTAAATGCACAACCTGAAGCTCAGAAGGGTTAAGGGTCTTCTCTCACCATGACCTGGCAGCAATAAGTAGTAGGTCTGAGTTGTGAATGCTCTCTAACCTTAACTCCAGAGATCTTTCCATTACCTCATGGTACTTCTAGGGCTTTTGGTATCTTAGAGTTAAGTTTCATGTGACCTAATGCAGCAAGAGTATTGCCTCCGGACACCCTCAGCATTGAAGCCAAAGTTAGTTTTCAACAAATGTTAGCAAGTCATGCTTGTGATGAGTGTTTACAGGTGCCACACTTCCATTCCTTTAATTTTTAAAATGAGACAATCACCAGAATAGCAAGCACACTTAAAGCCAAATTGTTACTGATCTTCAGTAGTGCCTTTGAAAATGTCATGTTTCTAAAGCCTAGGATGTGGCATTGGGTATGGCTATTTACATCGAATACCTACACGACCATTTGAAGAAGGGAAGAAAATTTCTCTTCCAGGACAGATGACTAGTACTCCTGTTACTCCCCTCAAAGATGGTTTTACAGAGGTAAGATACTTGCTTCACTGACTTAATTTATTCTTTGAAAAAAAATTTGTTAATTCCTTTGTTTTCATATCAGTCATTCCTAGATATAGCCCTCCTCCTGGTGTCTCCCCCACCTCCTTCCTCCTGCCCCATTGAAGCCTCCCTTTTAAAAATGAAAACATTCAGTAAAACCAACCAGCACAGTAATGATATATGGCAGCATAAGTTCTCTACCTTTGTAGCAATCCATCTCTCTGCCAAGAAAAAGAAGATAGGTTTCATTATCTGTTGTCTGATCCCTACCTTGTTTACTATCATTTCTCTGTATCTTGCTTTTAGTGGTATGTTTTTTTTTAACATTACTATTTTCATTATGTATATTATCTGTCTTTTATTACTTTCCTTGGCAGCAATTCATATCTCCCACTTTCCCTGACACAATAATAGTATATTACATGGAATTATATCTCATGGATTGTTTAGCCATTCCTCAATTGGTGTGTGCCCAAGTTGTTTCCAGTTTTTTATTACCACAAAAATCTTTGAATTTTTTAGTACATGTGAAACTTTTCTTTTTCTGTTTTTGTGACCTCCTTTGGTCTCTGTCCAGTTTTGGGATTGCTAGATCAAAAAGCACAAGCACTTTAGTGATTTTTTTTTTCTGAATTCTTACCTGGAATAAAAAGCTTCTTGAATTGAACGTGTAAAATAAATAAATAACCCAACTTAAGCAAAAAACATGGGAGAGCATTACCTGAGCGCTTCTGTGCCATTTGTCTCTACTGACATTTTTTGATACACATTTTCATTAGGTCTCACATTACTTCCATGCTGTCTAGAACTTTTAGAATCTACTCATTGATACATTGTCAGTATCTCTAAGATCATCTTCTATTCTCAAGTACTTTCAGTCCTTTAGGCATATATGTATTTACCCTGGGCAGAGTTTGAAAATTTTATCCCCTGTGGGCTCTTAATCTTTGAGACTTTTTGTAACACATGTTCATGGTCAGGGCCTTTTCTGCCTTGAGCCATGTGTCAGACTAACCTCATTTTCTTTTTTTAATCAAATTAAAAGACTAATCATGAAAAAGAACCAGACAAACTGTTATAAACAATAGTATATATGGATTTCAGCAACACACTCAACAGTCTTTCATGATATCTTTCCAGACAAGATGGGGACCTTTGGGCTTGATGGTGATATAATTTAGATTCTTAGTTGGTTGAACAGTAATGCCCAGCGAGTGTTTATTGATTAGGGAATCATTATGATCTTAGAGAGATAGCCTCAGATGCTTGCTAAAGGCTCTGTCCCAGATCTTCTTTGACATTTTTGACCATTGGATGAAGACATAGTTGGTCTGTTTATCAAATCTGAGGATGACAGCAAGCTACAAAGAATAGCTAGTATGTATTATGTGGTATCAGAATCTAATATGATGAATTTTAATAGAGATAAATCTAAAGGCCTAATATAGATTGTTTTTTTAATCTGCTCTACCAATGCATGATGGTAGAGAAGTGCCATAAAAACAGTTCATCTGGAAAAAATGTCTTTGCTGACTGCAAATTCAATGTGAGTGAACAATGTGATGTGAGATGCCAAAAAAGGAAAAAAAAATCATGTAAACTTAAGTTTCATCAATAGAATTAGAACATCTAGAACAAAACAGGTGTTGTGAAAATTGGCTGTCTGGGTCCTGGGGTTTGCATGTGAAACAGGGCTACAATTGACTACTTCTGTGGGTTGCTAAGGATCAGAACTAGGACCTCTGGGGAGAAACCATAAGGAGTAGATTTCAAAGAACTTTGTAACTAAATTACATAGAAATTAAACAAACCAAACACAAGAGGCAACAAGATTTGGGCCAAATAAACCTGTTGGTTTTCCTAGCACAAAATTAAAGCACGAATTCTTCCTCTTTGTTAATAACTGGTCAACACAGTATCACTGTCATGCTATCAGTCGTAATTACTCTATTAGGCAGTTTTTGCTTAACTGGTTTTGAGATTGTGCTCCTTAAAGAAGTCTGGTTGTTTATGTGTCTGTCCAAATGAAATGTATCATGATTTTTTAAAAAAAATTTAATTAAGGGCTTCATGAACTCTACAACACCGGGTAGCTCCCCATCAGTGGAGTTGTTCATACAGAGGAAGTTATGGATGTTGTAAAAGAGATTCCTGCTTGGATTTAGGGGATTAAGCTGAATGATCCCTCAGGTCTCTTTCATCTCTGATTCTGTAACTCTAGGTCCTGAGCACCAACCAGAAGGATGAATTTATAACAAAATAGGGTGTTTACAGAAAACTAAATATGTCTTAGATGGGGTGAGGGAAATAGGAAGTAGAAAATTAAAAATGAATACCAAGACTAAAAATATAAGTTGACTGGAAGGAAGGGAAATTGTGAAGAGCTGGGGTGTGGCTGTAGTGTTGTAGTTGACTAAAATGGAATGTGTAATGTGACTGAAGGTTTCTCGAAGACCAGGTTTCATAAAAAGAGAATTCAGGAATTGAAAGAGAGATGTACATAGAAAGAAGGACTGGTGTGACAGTTTTGAATGAGTGGTGTGAGGTGACCATTGGTAGTCAGGGTCCCAACCTCTGGTGTGCATCAGAATGGCAGTTACTGGGGCCCAAATATAGGCTCATGAAAATTGTTTGCTACTTATTATGCCTTCCAAATGTTTTCTTTGAAATACCCCTAAGTAATTTTTATCTTGATTTTTGGTAAGGTCCAATTGTCATCAGTGAATCCTTCACCTGTGTCACCACCTGGAACTACAGGCATTGAACAGGGTCTGTCAGGACTTTCTATTAGTTCAACTCCTTCAGCTGTCAGCAGTGTTCTCAGTACAGGTAAAAAAAAATTGTTCTTTAAAATGTGTTTTTTTAAAATATATTTATTTATTTAAGTTTTCAACATTCATTTCTACAAAATTTTGAGTTCCAAATTTTCTCCCCATTTCTCCACTCCCCCCACCCCAAAACACCATGCATTCTAATTACCCTTATCACCAAACTTCCCTCCCTTTATCCCCATCTTCTCTTGTCCTGTAGGGCAAGATAAATTAAAATGTGTTTTTCTCATGGCTAGTTTCCAAGGGTAGTTTGTCTCCCTACGTCCCTCTCCAGCCCACAAGGCAAATACACCCTAACTCTGTTTGCGTTCCACCATTCAACAATAAAAAAGGAGTTTAAAGTGTTGTATACCAGTCATTGAGTCTAAGACTACAAACTCTGTAGGTAAGAAATCAACACTCCGTTAACCACAAATAGGAACATCCGGAGACCCTGATCATGTGTAAAATATTCTTCCTTCATGATGATGGTAAACATCTTTGACAACCTAACTTGATTTTGATTATCAAGGACCATTAATTTCTGTAGTTATATCATCCAAAGAATCTTTTTTTTATCTTAACATATACATCAGCTCAGACACCTTATTAGAAGAAAGCCTGTAGTTGTGGATTCCATGGCCAGCACAATGGCACATTAGTCACTTTCTGTGAATCACTTTCACTCTCCAGCTATAAAACTAAAAAAGGAATTATGCACCAGATGTATAATGATCATAGATAAATACTCCAGTGCAAGAAGACAGAATCATAGCAAGGTAAAATCCCTCCAAATTAGTCACCAGAACCCTAATATTCAGAGCACTCAGTCAACACTCTTCCCCCACCAGCCCTTAACCTACTCTAACACAGGAGCACAAGCTAACGGACAGGTTTTTGCTGGGGCTCATCTTGGGATTCCCCCAACTGGTACAAAGTCTGTAAGAAACTTTCCTCAAGGAGCATATACACTTATTCTGCTAAGCTTTTTGTAGCTAAAGTAGAGTGGGTCTGAAAAGTATTTTAATTGACTATGGCCTGGCCATTGGATTAGGGATTCCTAAAGCTGCAGAGAATCTGCTTAGAGCACTCTCATTCCTCACCCTACAAAAAAGTAGAAAACGATGATTCATCCCAGCTATGAAAAAGAACAGAGCCAAGGGAGGAAATGGGGATACAAGTGTGTGTGGCTGCTTTGGGCCTGAAGTAAAGGAAACTGAAACCCAACCAGGGTTACCTTCCCTTTGGAAGTTATCCAGAGTAGGGACCCAGGCTGTCCCTTCTAATGTTTCATCTAAGTGGGAGGGACCTGAAAGTAAGTAACAGAAGAAAACAAAAGCACCAAAGATTTCAAGGGAAAACCTTCAAAAAAAAAAAAACAAACTGAGAGTTCATGCAGACGTTATCAAAAGAGAGAATCATAAAACCAGAAGAGGAGTATGCCAAACTCATTTTAAAATATAAGATAATAACAAGAAGTTTCAGAGTGGTTAGAGAAGAAGAGAAAAAAGAAATTAGGAATGAATATAAATCAGAACTTAGAGTTCTCAATAAGGAATTTTAAAACTCAGTTTACAGATTAGGAAAAATTGATGCAACGTTGTAAAAAGAAGTAAATGTATTCTCTGCAAGCCAGAATGACTGACCTTGAAGACAAGATGTACAGAGACAACTTAAGAAACAGGCCTAACAGGAAAACCAGAAGTATCATAATGCAAAAAATGATACATGGAAATCACCCAGAACTTCTAAATACAGAATACAGACAACGAAGCATCATTTGGAAAAATCTACAGATTGCCTCCAAAAAGAAAACACCCAAATTCATGCTTCAAACTCCAAGCTACGTAGTGGTTGAGTTTAGCTCATGATAGTTTGCAGAGGGGAGTGGAATGATATATTCCTGAAAAACCAAGGAACTCCAGCTGCATCCTAAAATGATATGCCCTGTAGCTGTTAGCCTAATCATCAGGTTTTTGGTTTTTTGTTTTGTTTTGTTTTTTCAAAAGAGAAGTGTCTCTCAACAAAGCCATCTTTGAAATAGAAAAATACAGAAAATCTATAAAACTTTGTTTTACTCCATTGAATCCAACGCTTTTTTCTCATCAACAAATAGAAATCTTGTAGTCTTGTACTTCTGTTTGTTATCTTAAAAAAAAGTCAGTTATAGCTATTTCTTTGTGTGGGAATGTTGTACGTTGCAGAATGAACTGAACAAAACAGTCCCTTGAAACCAGGTTTTCAAACAGCTGTTCCTGAAATCTGGTTCTCAGACCGCTGGGGATCCCCAAACCATGTTTATAATAATGCTAAGATATGAGTTGCCTATTAAAATATTCTTCCCTTTTCAATACATATCTGTGTGAAGCTGATTTTTCTTCATATTATATACTTCAACCAAAACAACATTGAACACAGAAGCACATAAGTACAACTGTCTTCTGCTAAGCTGGACATTAAAGAGATTTGCTTAAGTATGAATTTTGGTTTTGTTTTAGAAAAATTACTTTCATTAACACCTGTCGTTTATGTTAACATGTATTGGGTTTATTTTTTAATTAATTAAAATGATCAATTTTAATTTCTGATATGGTGATATAATAGGTGAACCACATGTAAGCAAATGTTCTTTGGTATCTTCAACAATTTTTAAGAATAAAAAGGGATCCTGAAACCGAAAAGTTTCAGAGCTACTTTTCTAAGCATTCAGTCTCTTTCTGGGTCATTAATTAAACCCTAGACCCAAACTCAGTTAATCATTAGCCTCTACCCTTAACTCATCTGCTGTTTTCCATTCTGCCTCAGTGTATGGACATGAGCTAAAATCAGACAGATTCCAAGCCCTCATTTTTTTTTGCCACCTACATAACTTTATCTCTTTAGAAGCACCTAAAGGTTGTATTTCGCTTTTCAAGAATCAGTGCTGCACGCTTGTAACTATTCCTTCTGCCGATACTTTTTCGAGGCTTCCAAGGCACTTGGCTTGGTCTTTTGTCTTACAAGGTATCATGGTGCAGTGAAAGCAGTGCTAGTACTGGAGTTCATACAACAGGGTTCAAACCCTGCCACCCATGCTTCTACGCTGTGTCACCACGGGCGAGTTACGTAACCTTTGGGTCTCGGTTTACGTCATCTGTAAAGTGGGAATGATATTTTTAGCGTTTACATCAAAGGGCGGCTGCAAGGGTCAGATTGCTGTCACTTTTTCATTTATGTCTTAATGACCCCTTTGGGGTTTTCTTGGCAAAGATCCTTTAGTGGTTTTCTTCTCCAGCTCATTTTACTGATGAGGAAGCTGAGGCCAACAGAATTAAGTGACTTGCCCAAGGTCACAAAGCTAGTAAGTATCTGAGGTCAAATTTGAGCTCAGGAAGATTAGTCTTCCTGACTTGAGGCCTGGCTTTCTATCCACTGTGCCAACTGGGTGCCCTTTAAGGATCAGATTAGATGGTGTTATGTGGAAGACTCTGCAGACCTTTAACACTAGGACAGCTATTTGTGTCAATTTTTTTTAAACAGCTTTTTCTGATAGCCATATTGATACTTCATTTTCCAAAAAAATATATGCGAATCAATAAAATTTGTTACTTTATCTCATTCCCAAGTGTGTACAGGTACACAGTGTATTATCTAATACCTACCTGTTCTTGAGACAGATTTTAATTCACAAAGCTATACCTTAAAAAAAACTTAGCAGGTAGATTTGTTTGAAATAAAATGTGCCCTTGGTTATTTCAGGTGTACCAACAGTACCATTATTGCCACCAAAAGTTAACCAGTCCATCAGTTCGGTGCCACCAGTTAACCCTGCTACATTACCAGGTAATTTTAAAAGTACAATATACTTTGAGGAGTAAGCATTTTTGATGTGGAATAATAGTAACTGATATTTTATAGCAGTGCAGGGTAGTTTTTTCTTTTCATGTCTTTTAATCTCACTTTATCCTCAAATCTTGAGGTAGAAACAGAAGATATTAATGATTTTTTATAGTTGAGATTAACAGGTGCAAAAAGGTTAGAGCGCATGACAAGTTAGCAAATTAAGCATTGGACTCTGGGTCTCCTGATTCCTAACCTCACATTCTTTCCATTAAACCTCTCAGTGTGAGCCAGTAAAGGAAAGGATAAAGAACATTTACTACAATAAGAAGGGTAATTCTTTTTCTCATGAATTTGAGCAGGTTTATACCAAAAAGAAAACAAACAAAACCCTTATGAGCATTGAACTTAATCATGGCACTCCAAATTATCATTAGTTTGGATAATTTGGAGTGAATATCCATTCCAAAATTATTACGTATCTACATTTTTTCATATAGTTGTAATCCATGTATACAGATTAGTTGTTACAGATCCATAGTAATCCTTGTTAAAGATTTCAGTTCTCAATATTCTGATCCTTTAAAATATCATATAGTGTCACCACTCGCCAAGAGTCGACATTCTTGTTATTTTTATCTTGCTAATCTGCTGTAATTTGCTTAAACATTTTCCCACCCCTGTAGCTGGACTTGCAGTTCTTCCCCATTTCTCATTATTACAGAGCCCAGTCACGTGTTCCACTGGTGATGAGCCTCTTGGTATATCGTGAGGCTCATTAGTCCTCAGGAAATAGAAATATCTATCACAGGGATCTTACTTCGTGCATCCAGCATGGGAGATTCTGTCAGAGCTTTTTACGTTGTTTTGACAGCAACTTTCAAGAGTCCAAAGTCACTAATTGTGACTTCAGAAAACTGACAGGGAAATAATGCTTTCCTCCTTCTAGTTGAATGGCTAGTAGAATATAAATGTAGGGAGGCATATATGGTCAAACATGGCCACTCTGGGTTAGATTTTCTTTGTTGGTTTTGTTTTGTTTTTTGCTTAACTTTAATGTCATCTGGGATGAGTGCAGAATCATTGGGAATTAGCAGAGATGGTTTTTTTACGTCATTGTATTTTTTACATTACATGTTGTTTTTACAACTTTTAAAAATCTAGGATCACTCCCATACCACAGTGAGGCATCACTTTGATCCACTTCTGTGTAATAAGTAGTAAGTTCCTATTATCTGCCTTACTGTGATGTATAGCTTGTTGCAGGTAAAATGACTTCTTTTTCATATGGGGGGGATTCTCCCTTCAGGTCTGGTGTCTTTGCCAGCAGGACTGCCCAACCTAGCAAATCTTTCCAATGTCAACCTACCTGCACCACAGTTAATTCCAGGAGCTGGATTACCAGAAGTTATGCTCCCTGGTATGTACTGAATCTATATTGAATAATTTCAGAAATACCTTTCCCCAAAAAAATCTTTGGAGCCAAGAAAGAGTCAAGATCCTCCATCTTAGTTTTTCCTTGAAAGCAAATCATTTCAACCTATTTCAGCTACATTAGAACAGGCTTTCAAATTTAACTATTGAGCAGCTTCTGACATCAGTGCTTTCAAGGGGTCTCTCCTCCCACCCTTTCCCAACCCAAACACAAGAGAGAAAGAAGACAGCATAGGAAAAATACCCTTCGGAGACTTTCTTGATCTGTAAACAAAAGTATCCGTCCTCTTTTTTTTTTGCCTCTTCTACCTCAGATGCTGCTACTAAGTGGCTATTTTAGACACAAGCAATGGGGATATGATGTTTATGCCAGTGAATTACAATAAGAGGCTCCTGGCTAGCCTAGGGGAAGTTACCTACAGGAATGTTTTCTACCAGCAAATGAATAATGGTTTCTTTTTAAAATGTAGTCTAGATTCTAGCATTTAAGCTTATTTCAGATATGACTAATTGAGAGTAGCAGGTATAACACATCTACTTTTCCTATGCTTTGTAATCACAAAAAAATGTCTTTTAACTTAATATAAATATCCTGAATTTCTACTTATATATTCAGGAGAATTTACATGATATTTAGTAAAGTCCTTTTGTACTTTTTAAAGGTCAGTTACCTGAGTGGTAGATTTGAGAGTACATCTTTTTTCTCTTTTGACTGGTGTGGATTTTAGTCATACTAGCCAGTAGTTTATCTCCTGGTAAATAAAAGCCATTTTTCATTTGTCAAGGGTTGTGAAATAAAGTGTGTGCAGTTGGAATGATTTATTATCATAAATTTACTTGTTAAATTCTGTTTATAGCTTCCTTCTATTATACTTATAGCCTAACTTACTACAGTTTAAAAGTTTGCGAGACTTTAGTAATTGATCTAGCTCTCAGTTTCCTTATCTTTAGAATGGAGAAAAGAAAGAAAGTAGGTAGATTAAGGCTTTTTCTAGCAGATAGAGTAAGGCTTTTTCTAGCTCCAAGGCTTTTGTTCCTATTCTGTTTCTGTTTATTTGGAATGAAAATTCTAATAGAATTGCAATTCTTTGCTTAAGTAAATCAACATCATTGCATTTTTGAGAACCATATACTGTAACCCATTCTGATGGGCACATTTCTATATTTCTTCATCCTACTTATTGTCTATCTCAAGGAATAACCAAATTACCTGAGGTTCAAACTGATTGTGTAATTTTGATTCTGTGTTGGTAAAATGACTCTACCATTTTTATGCTTCACTTATAATGACTTTAACTTTTGTAATAACAATTATACTAGCTTTAAGATAGTTATGTTGCTTAAATCTGTTGCTGACATTTTGAATTTTTAGCCATATTCTAATTAGTGTTGTTTATATGACTATACCAGAACCCCTGACAAATAGAAAATGGCTCCCATGGACTTGGAGGTAAATTCTTGGGTTGGGAGGACTGAAATCCATACCAACCACAAGAAAAAATGGATGATAAAGGGACACTCTCCCTCTCAGATTTGTCACTGAAATTATTGAAGTTTAAAAACAACATAAGACTTTACTGAGTGTCAGATAGGAAAGCCCAGCCAGGCTGAAGTCACAGGTTCAGACCACCACATGATGAGGAGGGTTTTTTGGCCCATCTGCCAAGGGATAGAGAGTTTGTGATCTTCGTTGATGAAAGCAGAACCCACCTCTAAGATGTCGTAGGTCTTTGAAATATTTAATACTGGGTCATAATGCTGGCAACTTCTGTGGTCTTGGGGCTCTAGGATGACCTCTCCCATAAGTGAACATAACCTGCCCCTCAGCCTCATTTAAGTGTTAACTTAAATGTCTATGTTTGGTTATTGTATTTGAATAGCTGGCTAAGGTTTGACTTTTTTATTTTCTTCTTCCTGCCCTATTGGTGAGGCATAGGTCCACACAGCAAGCAATGGGGAAAAAGCTGGCTTATTAGAATATATGTTCCTAGTCATCCATGGTGTTTAGCTAAAGATATGCAAATTAAAACTCTATTTGAAATGCTTCTTGTTTTGTGATATCAAGAAATTCAAAATAATTCTACTTTGTAATTGATTTTATATTGAGTTGATTTCATATTATAATCGATTCTGTATCTACTTAAGTCCCCATTCTAAGTACATTAGTTGCGCTCAGGAATTTAGCTTTCCCTCTCAGTTATATCTCTTACCAATTAACACTTAGGAGACTTCCAGGACATCCTTGTGTTATCTTTAAGTTAACTTGGTACCACCCCCAAAAGATATATCTCTGTCCTTGCTTGCATAGTATGTAATTAGGGGAAGTTTTTATTTCTGCCAAAGGGACAAGTCTGGAAGTTGTGATCACCCCTCGCAAAGATGGATCTTATAAAATAATTAGCATTCTTTAATTATCAGAGAGGGGTGGTCATTAGTTGCATGTGAATGGCAGACCACCTTTTTTAGCATAGCCAATCTCAATGTTCCTGCCCCCACCCTGTCACTTTTTCTCCACACCAACCAATACTCCTTGTTTGTTGTGTGTCAATAAAGAGGGTTCCCTCCTTTTCATTGGGGTCACTGGCTTTACTGAGGTTGGCAGTCTGGCCCAGCTTTGTTAACAGTTATACATGTCACTGTCAATAAACTGATCTTGCTTGGATCTTGTACCTCAGTCTACATTTATTAAATTTATTTAAGACTTTGCCATAAGCTATCCATGGGTTTCTTTTTGTTTTTTCATTCCAGGTTTGCCACCTCTTCCTTCCTTGCCTCCCTTAAACCTGTCTGGAATAACCCCGCTGTCCATGCCATCAGAATTTCTTCCCTCATTCCCTTTGGTCCCAGAGGTTTCTACGACGCCTGAGCAGCTGCTGTCCTCCCTTCGTCCAGTGGGGGACCTACCTTCTGATCCAGCTTCTACTGCAAGAGCTGAACAAACCTCTTCCCTTCCCTCAGATGCTCCTCCCCCCACTTCAAAGGCTGCAACTACTGTTGAAGACACAGCAAACGAACCCATCACAGCCAGGGAAAAGCCAGTTTCTACCATAACAGATACAAGTGCTTCAGCGTCACCTTAACTTGAAATCATTCCTTGGGATTGGCTTGGTATATTTATTTAGCCACAGGAGTGTGTTTGGAAATGCAAACTATCATTAATTTCATACTAGTTTGTACTGTATCTGTAGGAGTCCTGTAAATAATTCTAAAGGTAAAGATAAACAGGAAGATAGAAGCTTTCTATTCTGCAAAGTTGGGGTGGGGGGCAAGGGACACCAGAAAGTGCTTGTATTTTAAGGATAACACAGGCTCCCACTGCCACCTTTGGAGAGGCTAGGACTGTAGCCTGCTGGGCCTTCTGCCAGCTCCTTCTGTAAGAAATTGGAACCTTTTATGCCTAACCTTTACCTGCAATGTTTCTTGTACTTTGTAAACAGTTTGCAGGAATACAAACCATCTCACACACGGGGGTGAGGGGGAAGAGGTTCTACTTTTGATCTTTGTGAGTCACATCTATTTTAACATTTGCAAAAGATCTTCCAACTAAAGATGTTTGTTAAAGTTACAGAACGTGCACTGTTAATTGAGCATATTTTTATTCAGCCTATACACAGATCCTTGTTTTGAGCTCATAAAATTACTCCACATTTTGTAACTGCAGCTATGTTGCTTGATGAGTCTACTGTAAAATGGCATTTGAAAGATGTTGCATAGTTTTAAACCAGAAGGTGGCACTTTGTGGCTACTTGTAAAATAAGAGCTATACTGGGAAAACAGATACAGCAGCAATAAATCACTGTCATTTTACTTTTCTTCCTGTGTGTTACATTTTAATACCAGTCATTGCCATGTGTATCTTTGAAGGTACCACATCTTATCAAGATTTTTGCGTATTCTTTGGGGTTATCAGGGTGGTTAGTAGCCAGGACTTAAATCTTGAAAAACGTAAACTCTTGTTTAATAGGCATTGATAAAAGACAGTGCAATGATGATTGCCTGGTAATCTTGTGCTGAAGAAGCAAATCCCCATCTTTCTTGCTGCATGGTATGCTGTGCTAAGTGACCTTATGAACCGGTCCTTTTCAGCCAAAAAGTTTAGAAGAATTTTATCTTCTACTCATGGCAGCTTACAGGGTTGAGGCACACTTCTAGCACTTGTCACCTGTTAGGACATTTCATTTTCTGGCATTGGGTGCTTTATACAAGGTTTCAACCTTGGCTTACAGTTGCTTCTTCCACTTTCATGTAAAATTGTTTCCTTCAGGCCAGTAGGTCTCTGTTTGGATGATATATTAAAACAAAGACATAAGAGAAAATAAATTTTGGAAGTTATACTTTTTTTTACTGGTTTATCACTGGGGAAAAAATTGGGGTTTCCTTTACTACAGGTCTTCATGTGTCTTCATGTAAAGGCCATTAATTGGATAATATGGCAGGCCCTTCCATCTCTGAGAATCTGTGGTTCCATGTGAAAGTTGTTAGTACTTTCTAAAATAATCTGTTCATCAATCCAAGCAAATCTGATATGAAAATTTTGGAAGAAATAGACACATTTAGGAGATGCCCCCTTTCACCTATGAAATTATTCACTGTAGAATTCCTTTGAATAGCCTACTTCTACCAAATGCTATATGACCTGCAAACACCTTTGCTGGAATGCAGTTAATCTGAAGCTTAGTGCTTTACTTATAAAGTGGAAGTGAGGTAGCAGACTCACTGGACCACAGAGATGTCTAACTCTGTGCCTTCCAGCAGAAGCAGTTTAACTCTTGGTACTGCCATTTATATCATCATGTCAGCAGCCCACAGAAACTGATGACGGAAAAGGAAGGTGCTTATTGTGACCTTGACCTTATGATGGCTTTACAAGAATTCTCATTTTCTTCCAGTCAATGTATATTTAACCTTTAACCATAACACTCATCACTAACTAATTCAACAAATGTTGTTAATCAACCAACAAGGTGATTATCACCTGCTTTGTGTGACACACTAACCTACTACCAAGACAAAAAAAAAATGGAAGAAGTACCCAACCTCAAGAAGTTTATACTCTACTAAGCAACTTTGCCAGTGTATCCCTCCAGAACTCAGAAGGCCAAGAAATAATAATGTTGTCACAGTACTTGTTTTCTGCATGTGGAGTGCTAAATTGAAATTCAGGAATAGACTCGCATCCCATTGATTCATAGTTCACCACACAGTAGGCAATAGATATTTAAATGTCTATTATGTGTAAGCCAAATGCGAGGGTGGGGGGATCCCTGCCCTCTAGGAGACAGCAGTTCACTTGGAGAGAAGTTGATAGGATTTAGAGTTAGAAAGAACCTTTGAGATACTCTTATCCAACCTTCTTTTCAGGTGAGGACAGTATGGCTAAAAAGGTAAAGCAACCTAGCTCAGAGTCTTCAGGACTCAAATCCAGTCCAGCTCCCATGCTGTTTTCCACCCTGAAACATTAACAATACAAGGCAGTGTGTTGTTCAATCGATTTCATTAATATTTGACTCTTTGTGACCCCATTTAGGGTTTTCTTGACAAAGATACTGGAGTGATTTGCCATTTTTATCCAACTCGTTTTACAGATGAAGAAACGGGCAAACGGTGAAGTGACTTGTCCAGGGTCATACAGCTAATAAGTGTCTGAGGCCAGATTTGAACTTAAGGAGAGGAGTCTTCCTGACTTCAGGCCCAGCGCTCATGATGTCAGCTAGCTGCCCCCCTAGCTGCTCCAGAAAGGCAGCACATGCAAATAAATATGCAAAGACTCCTTGTATTTAAATAGGGGAAGCTGCATGAGGGATTTGAGCTGAATTCTGCAGAGTGGACAGAAGAGGAAAATGGGCTATCACGTTTTTCACCTGCTAGTGTCATGGGAAAGAAATTTTTTTTTTGGTTATCACATAAATATTTAATCTATTCTTTCCACATATCAAGGCACATGGTCAAAACTGTATCATTATGTTTTTACTAATTCATTCATAGATAAATATCTAGTCAATACTTGATACTACTTACGGACACCACCACAAAATAAGTTTTTAAAATTACAAGGAGGGTCTCAATGTTGTGTGCTTTAGATAAATTTTAAAAGACATAACCAAGCATAAACTACCAATTCTGTCATAGCAAAACCTAGCCAGAATATTTAACTGCAATTTCTTTTCATATAAACATTTTCAGTTTTCAACATTCACTTCCACAAAATAATGAATTTCAAATTTTCTCCCCATCTCCCCCCTATCCCACGCCAGGTCAGTGTGTGTTTTGATTGCCCTTTCTTCCAATCTGCCCTCCCTTCTGTCACACACACACAAACACACACCCCTTATCCCCTTCCCTTCCATTTTCCTGTAGGGTTAGAGATTTCTATAACCTTGCTTATATATCTTATTTCCTTGTTGCACAACCTCTAGCATTCATTTTTAAAACTCTGAGTTCTGCATTCTGTCCCTTCCCCCCTCCCCACCCACCCTCATTGAGAAGGCAAGCAATTTGATAAAGGTTATATATGTGTTTTCATGTAAAACACTTCCATAACAGTGATGTGAAAGACTATATTTCCCTCTATCCTGTCCTGCCCTCCATTTGTTCAGTTCTCTCCTTTGACTTGTCCATCTACCAAAGTGTTTGCTTCTGATTACCCCTTCCCCAAATCTGCCATCCCTTCTATTATCCCCTTTCCCCTCTCCACTTTGTCTCTGTTTTCCCATAGGGTAAGATAAACTTCCATATTGAGTGTGTATGTTATTCCCTCCTATGAAAGGAAGATTCACTTATTTCATCTCACCTTCCCCTTCTTCCCCTCCATTGTAAAAGCTTTTTCTTGCCTCGTTTTTTGTGAGATGATTTACTACATTCTACCTCTCCCTTTCTCTTTCTCCTAGTACATTGCTCTGAACCCTTAATTTTCTTTTTTAGATATCATCCCTCATATTCAGCTCACCCTGTACACCTTCTCTCTCTCTCTCAATACACACACACACACACATATACCAACTATCCTCATACTGAGAAAGGTCTCATGAACTACAAATATCATCTTTACATGTAGGAATGTAAACACTTCAACTTTAATAAATCTGTTATGATTTCTCTGGTTTACCTTTTTCTTGCTTCTCTTGATTCTTGTATTTGAAAGTGAAATTTTCTATTTAGTTCTGGTCTTTTCAACAAGAATCCTTGGAAGCCTTCTATTTCATTGAAGTTCCATTTTTTTTCCCTGAGGTATTATACTCAGTTTTGCAGGGTAAATGATTCTTGGTTTTAATCCTATATCCTTTGACCTCTGGAATATCATATTCCAAACCCTCTGATGTCTTAGTGTAGAAGCTGCTAGATCTTGTGTTATCCTCATTGCATTTCCACAACACTTGAATTGTTTCTTTCTGGCTCCTTGCAATATTTTCTCCTTGACCTAGGAACACTGGAATTTGCCTACAATACTCCTAGGAGTTGTCCTTTGAGGATCTCTTTCAGGAGGTGATCAGTGGATTCTTTCCATTTCTATTTTACCTTCTGGTTCTAGAATATCAGGGCAGTTTTCCTTGATAATTTCTTGAAAGATGATGTCTGGGCTCTTTTTTTTTATCATGGCTTTCAGGTAGCCCAATAATTTTTAAATTGTCTCTCCTGGATCCATTTTCCAGGTCAGTTGTTTTTCCAGTATGATATTTCACATTGTCTTCTGTTTTTTTGTTCTTTTGGTTTTGTTATAATTTCATAATTTCTCATGAAGTCATTAGCTTCCATTTGCTCCATTCTAATTTTAAAAGAATTTTCTTCAGTGAGCTTTTGGACCTCTTTTCCCATTTGGTTCTGCTTTTTAAGGCATTCTTCTCATTGGCTCTTTGGGTCTGTTTTGGCATTTGGGTTAGTCTAATTTTAAAGGTGTTATTTTCTTCAGCATTTTTTTGGTTTCCTTTAGCAAGCTGTTGATTCATTTTTCATGCTTTCCTTGCATCACTCATTTCTCTTCCCAATTTTTCCTCTACTTCTCTTACTTGATTTTCAAAATCCTTTCTGAGCTCTTCCATTGCCTGAGACCAATTCATATTTTTTTTATGGCTTTGGATGCAGGAGCTTTGACTTTGTTGTCTTCTTCTGGCCGTATGCTTTGATCTTCCTTGTCACCAATGACATAAGAAAATACCTTTTCACTGAGAAAATAAGGACCATGCTCCCCTCTCAGCCAGATGAGAAGCCTTCTCACTGACCTTTGACACTGTCTTTAGCATTTGTGGGTTGAGAAGTTTGGAATTCACAGCAGCCACCAGTGATTCAGTCCCTAAGACCTTGCTCTGGCTCAGTCCGCACTACCATGCCCCACACCAAACTGCCCTCTGCTCTCAGCCTGGTGCAATAGACCTTTCCTGTCGACCTTCCAGATTGTCTTGGGCTAGAAATTTGCTTTACTCTGTCATTTTGTGGCTTCTGCTGCTCTGGAATTTGTTTAGAGTCATTTTTTACAGATTTTTTTGAGGGGTTTGGGGGGAAAGCTGTAGCAAGTCCCTGCTTCTGCTTGGCCATCTTGGCACTACCCTCTATTAAACTCATTCATTGACTTGAGATTTCTGGTTTCCTTAAGGCAAGCTAGATGTACTTTCTTGGAAAGAGGAGGATCTTGGAACACTAGCTTTCTTATTTGACTAACGAAATGCTCAGCTTTCCTTTTGATTAAATCTGCCTCACTCAAAACTAGCAGGTAGGCTCTTTTCCTTCTACGGGGGTGATTAAATTACCCTGATTCTCAACTTGGGTGTTTAATAAGGCAATTATGCAACTAATGGTTTTGGTGAACGTTTGTATATTTACTTTTTCAACCTCAATAGCCCAGACTTGGACCTCAGCAGAAGCCCCAGGAAGTTATAGATTCCAATCAACCAAGCACCATTAATTGGACTGTCCTGTTCCAAAGGAAGTCATTAAGACTGCCCCAGGCACTGGGCTCTAGAAACTGTCTTGTCAAAGAGTCACACAAGTAATGGTGTGAGATTTAATAAAACACCCAGGGTAGAGTCCCATTTTTTTGCCTTTGACCTAGGAAATTATAAACAGTGTGCGTACCCTCTTTGCTTTATTAGTCTTTGAATTTAGGATGTTTGATTTAACAGTTTTAATTCCTCCTTCTGTAGTCAGTTATCCTAACACTGTGAACAATAGGTAAGTAAAAATGTAAATTAGAATTCTGTGCAACCTGTCATTTTCTTCATAGGCAACTGCTTCTGTTCTGACATTGTCTCTGTGCCGTAAATGCTCCATTATCAAGCTTTTCACAGCTGGCATGCTGTTTGGGAGAGCTCCCATCCTGGGCAGAATAAAGAAGGACTTCAGCAGTTGAAGACTTCATTTCCCAAGTGCCTGGCCAGACACAGCACACATTGATTAAACTACTTACAAAGGCATTTCAAATTTGGGGCCACCAGGGACCAATATGAAAACTGGGGCAACCCTCCAAGTTGTACTAGGACAACTGTTTAGGGAGCCATGGGGTCTTAGGTGAAGAGCCCTCAGGTTGACTGGCCCAACCCTCTCATTCCGCAGATGAGAACAGAGACCTAGTGAAGTCATGTAGTAGTGGTAGTGACCTGTGGAGCAGAGATTTGAACCAAAGTCTTCTAGCTCAAAATTAAGGGCTCTGTTATCTGATTATTTGAACACAAGTACCAATTAAAAATTCAGTATGATTTTTAGCTGCCACCCCTGTCTTGCCTGGCAGAGAGAAATATTTCGCTTCCAGGGTTGTCTCCTCACTTCTTGGGGAAACAAGAGGGGCGGGGAGAGACAAAATGGACAGGCATCCCTGCCCTGGTTAGATTGGGTCTGATTATCTGCATTTGTGTCTCTGTCCACTAGATGGTGCTGAACAGTGTTTTTTCCAACATGAGTGTCAGCTACTAGCCCACAGTGTGGCCAATTCCTTTCCTCCCAAGCCCTCTTGATGCATTTATATTTCCTCATGCTAGTAAATGAGATTCCAGTAAGCAGCAGAGAGGAGGCAGCAGGAGCACAGACATGGACAAGCTCAGAGGAGGCCAAGCCCCAGTGGCAGGTTCAGGAGCAACCCTAGGCTTTTCTGCCACAGATAGGAGCTGACACACACCTAAACTCATTCTGAATTCATCTCCAGCATGGCCAAGAGGCAGCTGCCATAGATCTCTCTGGATTCCCAGAAAAGTTCTTTCACATCCAGTTGGCTCACATAGATGCTAGGAGCAGGCAGGCAGGCAGGTCAGAATAACTGCCAAGAGGATCTCTGGAGCATTGGTGGGAGGGGGTGGGATGGATGGTGAAAAAGAGAAGGATCCAGAAAATGCCAATGTGTTGGTACCTAGGGCCATGGCCACACTGGGACATCCTGTGACTGCCTTACTCAGCCCCTCTCACTCAAGCAGTAGCCACTCTACCTAAACCCTACTCCTAATCACAGTTACTTATATTTTTATGTGTCCTATAACTGGTTCTGGGGCTCCGGTCTATCGTTCACATTACAGAGAAAGTACAAAGTGCTTGCTCCACAAACCACCCTGAGGTGAGGAAGAGGGTAAGTCTTAATTCCCCCACAGACCACTTTGAAGGTGAAGGAACAGCCCCAGAAAAATGATTTCCTCAGATGGCAAAGCCAGGATTTAGCCCAGGACTTCTGACTGAATTCAGTCTTTTTTCTGATATACCAGAAAAACTGTAATAATGTCTTCAAATAATTGAGATGTCATGAAAAGGAAGTATGTTCTGCATAGCTCCAGAGGACAGAACTTGGAGCAAAGAGTGGAAGGCCCTGAAGGAGAGGTTTAGGCTTTGGATAAGGGAAAATTTCCTAGCAGTAAGAGTGACCTGAAAGGTATAGCACCTGCCTTGAGGAGGCAGTGAATTCTATCTTAGAGGAGGTCGTCAAAAGACTAGATGACATCTTGTCTGATGTATCACAGAAAGGGCCCTCTTAGGACCAGGCTAGACAGGAAGACCTCTGAGTTCATCCCAATGCTGACTCAACAATTAGAATAAACTTTCTGCTCGTCCTACCAGCCTCTTCAGAACAAGGGAAGCTTAGGACCCTCCAGAGAGCAGCGTCCGGGGAACTCTGTAGATTCTCATTTGACAGCCTCTCTGTTGCCTCAAAACCAGCTCCTCAGAAGTGACCATCAGGGTCCACTTAGCCATTCTTGAAGAGAGTGGGAGTTGGCAAAATCTGAATGACTTCAGAGGAACTCAGCAATGCCCCAGCCCTTTGGACAAATGGGTTCCTGGGACCAGAGTAGGGCTGGGCTGCTATGTGTCTGTAAATGTACCCACAGGAGATTAAAGCTCCCATCACCCAAGAACCTGAGCACTCCCTTTCCAATTTATTTCAACTGTCTCCATTTCCTTATCTGATGCTTATGTGAAAATAATTTACATTTATACAGGTTTTACAAAGCACTTACCTCTTAACAACCCTGCAAAATAAGCAGTATGAATAATATTTTCTCCATTTTAAAGACAAGGAGATTGATGCTTACAGAAACCATGAAAACAGGCAATATAGTAAAAACCAAAACCCCACCAAGGTAAAATTGTTTACAGCAAAGGTATCAAACGTTCTGCCCTAATAAGGCTTATGATCCTCCCAAGTGAGGTCTGGACCAGATTAAAATGTAATTGGGAAATAAATACTAACAAAACAAATAAAAATACAGCAAGACATAAATAACGTCTTATAAATGAGACATAATAAAACATAGATAGATGTATGGTTTTCTAAGTCACTAGGCGCCTGCAGGGATCTTTATGTACAGGTTAGTGGCCCCTGTTTCTGACTTTGACACCACTTGTTTACAGCAGCAGACATGAGTTATCCCTCCATGGATGCACCAAACTTCAAGTCTTCCCTACATATATTTGCTTTGAACATATCCATTTCTTATATGTCCCTAATATTTCATCTCTGTGCCCATTTCCTGCTACTGATGTGTCTGTCTATGTAGCAGTGTGCCCAGGCTTATAGGACAAATGTTCTATTGCTAGCTTTCACATTATCCCAATCCATTTAATGCCTTTGCTTTGGGCTCTGTCTTCGGACCAGAGAAAAAGTAAATACGTTGATGGTGGCTTGTGAGCTTCAGTACAGGTTGAATTTGGAGCCGTGGAATATCCTGAATGTGGGATAGCTATTTTGGAGACCCTACACTTGCCTCAGGGGCTATCAAAACAAACTGAAAATTAAGTTGTTTGACTTTCTCTCTGCCATCAGTTGTCAGTTGTCCCAGTTAAAGCAAATAAACTCCTAGCCTAGTCAATAAGCACAATCCAACACATATACCACTAGGGTCAAATTAGAAGTCAGAGGGCACTAATTCACATTTCATAGGGTGAATATGAACCGTGGAAGGACATGAGTGGAACAAATGTATGAGGAAAACAGCCTTAAATCTGTAGATTTAAGAGAACTGCAAAGAGTTAAGTCATGGAGCCTCTGTTGACATAGCCAATTAACTCCATTGAGGAACAGAGGAAGAAATTCCTTAAGGCAGGCTTACCTGACACATGGCCCACAGCCCACCAAAGGATTTCAGGTGGCCTGTGAAAAACGTCGAGGATGTGAAAGAAAAGATGTAACGTGTGCTTTGTCCATGCCCCCTTAGCCCACCTTCTACCAGTCACTACTGTTCCTGTCATGAAACTTGGCAGGTGGGTTGTCACTGCGCACTCTCTCCTGTTTTCCACATGACCACATGACCACATGAACCAATAATCGTCAATCTGTCTCTAGTCTGAGAGAAGCAAAAGTCATAAATTTTCAGTGTGCTTTTGATCTTTACTGGCGTTGAACTGGGATAAGGTGAGTGCTGCCATGCACCAATGCATCTGACCCATAGTATGCAATAAGGGGCAACAGAAGGCTTCTTCTGCTCCCTCACTGCACTGCCACCCTCCAAGTTATTTGAGTGTCTGGCGCTCTCTCCTAGGTCGGACTCTAAGATCAGTATTTCTTTGTTATGTGAGCAGATGCTGTGGAGATTTTTTGGTTCTAAAATTAAAGTTTTGGGGTGACTTTTTAAAATAGGCAATAAAAAGAAACCGAAGATCAAATCAGAACATGGAGTTTTTGATCCAGAGTAGACAAATATACTTGTTTACTTACATGAGAGACAAAACATTGTGCCTTGTTTGCCAAGAAGTAATAGATGTTCCAAAGGAATACAATCTCTGTAGTCATTTTGAATCAAAACTTCCTGACTTAAGCAAATTGGACACCAATGAAAAACAAATTAAGGTATTGAAATTGTTGAAAAATCTCAGTGGGGAACAATGCTTTTTCAAAAAAGTAAACTCAGAAAATGAAGCAGCTACTAAGGTTAGTTTTCAGATTTCTAAAGAAATCAATTTCAAACATGATTCCAAAGTATGGTAAATTGATTGCTGACAAGAAGTGTAATGTGTCTCTTAACTACATGCAAACAGTAAGAAAACAGAAAAATGTATTAAAATTTGTGCTGTTTAGCAGAGTAATTTTTTAACATTAGTATGATTTAAAAAGTGTAATTAATTAATATTAATTGAAATATCCTTTTTTATAATATAGTTCTTTTGCAAAACAGTTGAATCACTAATTATACTTTTATCTGGAAAGTGAACTACTGAAAACCTATCTGCAGTTAGAAGAAGTTTGGCCTATTTTAATTTTGCCCCCTACCTACTGCCAACTTGTGCAGGTCTGCCTTGAACCGAACCAAACTAGCAATTATAGTGATTTAAAGTTTTCAAACACTTTACAAATAGCTCATTTTATCTTCCCTCACAACAATCTTTGGAAGATAGGTGCTATTATTTTATCCCTAAAAGAGTCAGGGTCTCCCATCGCATCTGGGGCCATCTCCAGTCATCCTGATGAATATCTGACCACAAGAACCAGAGGACTCTGGAGGACAAAGTGAAGCTGATGACCTTGACGCAGCCCTTCCTCGTTCAAATCAAAGTCATGTCATGTCATCATCTCCCTGATGTCATGGTCATCTTTGAGAATTAAAGACAAACACAACAACAATTATTATCCCCATTTTACAGATGAGGAAGTTAAATGACTTGCCCAAGTTCACACAGCTAGTAAATGTCAGAGGCTGGATTTGAAATCAGCTCTTCCTATCCACCGTACCACCTAGCTGCCTCTAATAACTCCTTATTATTTCACATCTTCTTTTCTAGTAACATCAAAGGAATCATTCAGTAAGTTTGCAGTCAGGTTTCTGAGTTCTAAAAATGCCCCTTTGAACTAAAAACAAAACCTTAACTAATGACTCCCAACCCTCATGCAAACTCTAAGAGTCAGAGTGAGAAATGCCTGGCCCTCTGCTAGTGCTGAACCAGTCAAGACTGAAGAATGACCGTATTCAGAAGCATTTATGCTAAAATTGAAGAACACGTTGATCCTTCACTTTGAAGTGATGATTTTCCTGTGGATAGGTATGTACCAAATGATGCTACCAACAGCAGACAGATTAACTCAAAAAATAGAATCCTTTTCCTCCTGTTAAAGGGAGTGGCCGTTAGTTTATCAGTCCTCTGAAGTCTTTTTAGATATTTTACATATCTCCCTATATATTTGGTATGGTCTGCCCACAAAATATTTGCTGGTGAATAACTGTTTTAAATTGAGTCATTCTGCATTTGTTGAAATGCAAAAAGCCATCAGTGATATTGTAAGACTAAAAAAGGTCAACACATTCTGAAAGGGAGCTATTAGAAGTTCAAATAGAAAATTGCCTATTGCTAAGCAAGTAATTATATTTGACTACTATATATTTCATGGAAGAGATAATTCTGGTTTACTAAAAAAAATGAAATGAAATAGCTAATTATCTCTCACTAGAATAGCAAACCTGTTTCAAGGGTTAATTTTTTAAAGTCTTCATGACAAAAATGACAAAAGACAGAAGGTTTGCAGAAAGACAGGAATACAGTGATGCTATGAGTGGAACTGTGGACTGATCCAGCCAGTTGGCAAAAGCAATTGAAATTATGTGAAAAAAGTCGGAAACCTCATCAGATCCTTTGGTCCAAACGGTCTACCACTAGGCATGCAGCTAGGTTCAAACTAGTGTGAATAAAGAATTCCCTTATCATGATTGTACATAATCAACTTTGCACTATTGGTTAATCGTGTAGAATATGGTCATTTGTTCCAGCCCAATGGAATAACTATGTGAGTTTGAATTATGTGGCCACTTCAGTGGATTTTTTATTTGGCGCTAATTAGGACCTAGTGTATGTCCCAAGGAAGTCAAAGATAGAGAGAGAAAAAAGGGTCTCTTCATAGCAGCACTTTTAATGGTAGCCAAAAAACTGGAAATAAGTGGGTGCCCATCTATTGGGAAATAGCTGTACAAATTGTAGTTTATAAGTACAATTGGATATTACTGTGGAGTAAAATGTGAAACTTGAAAGAATTTGCAGAAATATGGGAAGAGTATTATGAACTGATAGAAAAAATGAAATAGAAGAAGGTTACAGAATGTTAATAGCTACAATAACCATAAGTGAAAAGAATACTAGAAGGAAGCTGAACTCTTAATTAGATTTATGTAATGACCAATCATGGCCTTAGAGGACAGATAATAAAGCACATTCCCTTTCTCAATAGAGTGGTGGAGGATTATAGGTGGAAAAATGTTACATATACCTTCATTTTAAAGTGCTTTGTTATAAGGCAAGATTTCATAGAGGTAGGGTTATATATAGGAAATGGATTGGAGTATAGATAAAAAACATAAACAAATAATACTTTAAAAAAATATTTAACCAAAGTCCTAATCTGAAACATTATTTTGATATGTATTCACAAAGACTACATACCCCTAGAGCTCAAGTTCTGGAAAATTCTGCCAAGCCAAAAAGACTTTGAGTAGGGGTCTATTCTTCAAGGACCACTCTCCCTAAGGGGAGAGAAACTTATTACCAAGTTTGCCAGCTAGGTTTTTGGATACAGCGGCTCAAACTTAGAGTGGTTGTCACAGAACTTTCACCTCACCAAGTTCCCTTCTGAATATGGTAGCTGATGGATGAGTTGTTTCCTTGCCTGCACCATCTTGACTGCCTGGTCAATTCAGTGGTAGGCTATATCCTTCAGGTGACCCTTGGGGTTACACTGGCATCTCACTTGGTTCAGTGGGTGTCACACTCTGACTTGGATTCCAGTTCTGATGGTCAGTTAGGTGGCAAAGTATATAGAGTGCTAGGCTTGGAGCTGGGAAAATCTGAATTTAAATCTAGGCTCAGACACCTACTAGCTGAACAACTCTGGGTGGATCACTTAACCTCTGTCTGCCTTAGTTTTCTCAATTGTAAAATGGAGATGATAATAGCACCTATCTCTCAGGGTTATTATTGTAAGAATCAAATGAGATAATATTTGCAAAGCACTTAGCATAGTGCCTGGTACTTAGTAGGCACTTAAATATTTGTTCCCTCCCTACCCCTCCCATTTTTCTGAAGTTCTCAAGGTTTAATCTAGTCAATTCTAGCTCTAACACTCATTCACCTAAGAACAGAAAGGAAAGAAACACTACAGAGTCTTCATGTTGACCCTGGTGCTAAGAGTCAACCAATGATACCACCTCTCTTTCTCCTATCAAAATCTTAAAACCTCCATCACCACCAGAAAAAAAGAGACCTCAGTCAGTGTCATTTTTATACACATTCATTTCCATTTATACACATTCTATTTTTACCACTCAGTAAACCAATAAGACATAACCACAGAATAATGGCTCTTGCCCTGAACTGGGGGTTCCTCCATTATATACATCATGCCAGATTTCCAGAAACAGAGCTCCCGCCCACCCCAGTAGCCATTTGGGCTGGTAGTAGATAGAACCCCCTGGGGTACTCCAAGGACTGGGCCTTAATTAGTCAATCCTCTGGGTACACTCATTAATATATTTTTCCTCTATGCATATGTGAACAGAGACAAAGCTCCTGGCAGAGATTATGACATTTGGAGGGGGTGGGGAAGGTACGTGGCTCTTCAGGTCATTTTGTGGCCAGCAATTCTTTCCATACACCGCAATGCAAGGATTATTCTATGAGAAAGCAGTTTTAGCATTTGCAGTTCTGCTTTTTAAATTTCATTTCTAAATGGGTGACATTTTACACTTCAAATTTGACTTCAGCGTCATTTTACTGCAGTTTTGGGGGTGTCACCAAAGTTATCTTTAAATAAAAACTGATATTTTAACAAAGAAATATTTCCCACTTGCTGTAATGAAATGTCAAGTCATCTTATATCAAAGGAAAGAACTTCATTTGTTGTTATCCCTACTATTTCATTTAAGAGGTCCTTGACCCTCACAAGTAAATAATAATCTATAAGCATTAACCCATGAAAGACAGTCTGTTAGAATGATCAACAACCACTTCCTTGAAAATCTACAAAGATCTATCACGTATGAGCCCTGGTACTCAAATACAATTCCTTGCTTAGCCATCACACTGTAAATTAATTGCACACTCTACCCTGCCATTAATTTGCTTTTATCACTTCAGCACATTCTAAATGCCATGTTGGGGATTTTAAACAGCTTCCATAACAAACAAACATGAGTGAGGAAAGTGATAAATGTGAAACTTGTGCATTTTCTAAATAGTAACTTTGTCATTTCAAGGGACAAGATGAGAAGACAGACAACCAGAACCACAAGAAAACATGTTCCAAATAACTAATAGTAAGAGAAATGCAAAATATAACAACTTTGAGGTTTCCCCTCATGCCTTGCAAATAGGCAAAGATGACAAAGAAATGGAAATAATTTATGCTAGAGGGGCTGCAGGAAGAAAGGTACACTTGTATGGGTAGGGGTAACTGATTTAACTTAATCCCATCCCATTTAAACTATAAGATTCCCAATTACTCGTGTAGACTTTAGACTAAGTGGAAAAATCCTTCAAACTGTAGTGACTGCATAGGCATCATGTTTGGACATGCTGAAAAAATGTGGCCATGTCCCAGAGGTTGTCTATAAATTATAAAACTAGTTAGAATTGCATTCACTTGAGAGTTTGGAGCAACTGTGGCTTTCCAGCACATCCTCGGGAATGATGAAGGTTGGAAGGGAGAGGGTGAGACCACCCCCCAAACCCTGGAGTACCAGAGGCAGGTCGCCTGGAATGAATTCTTGGACTCAAGCATTCTTGAGGTCAAGGTAGAGATTTATTACACTTTTCAGTGGGCAAGAGTTCATAGGGAACTTGCAATCTTAGAGATGTACAAATAAAGTTATATAGAATATTTATAGGGTAACATGTGCCAAGTGTGATATTCAGGGCAGGATTAGGGAATAGTTAAGGAGTGGTTAGTTCTTAAAGGAACATGAACTTTTGGTATCTACTGGACAGGTATTTTACCCAGAGTTCCTCGAGAAATAGTTTGGGGAGGGGGGGGCACTACATGGAGGTATGGTTTTAGGCCTGAAAAGTCACTAAGTCAATTACAGTAAGGACTAAGTTATAGCAGGCTGCTCTCATCAATGTCTTGTTAGACAAGATAAATGGAAGGGAGTATAGGTATGTCTAAGTCTAGGATACTTATGATTGGTCAGTGAGTAGTAAATGTCATTATGACTCAGTGCACAGTCAGTTCAGCCAGTACACAGCTGGTTCAAACTAATAAATTCTATAGGTTCAGCTGGCTACTGCAGCTGGAAGGGATATAATGGTTTTTTGCTGGGGTCAGCTGCTCTTGGACTGGGGAGAAACTGCCTGGGATAGTATTTTGAGGCTAGAGAGAAATGTGATTTTTGAAGAGAAATGTGATTTTAGAATTGGGGTCCAAGTACAGGCATTCAAGCACCCCATCAGGAGCAGAGGAACTGTTGCAGAGAAGGGAGGCAGATAGTGCAGAGGGTCTCTGGCTCTACAAGCATTGCAAAGAAGACCTAGGCTGAGGGAAGTCCTGAGGAAAGGTCATCTCTATCCCCAATTTCTCTTGCTGGTACCTGTTTATCCACACTTTAACATATCTGGTGTTTTGTTACCCAAATATTTCTAATAAGTTGAATTTTGCCTCAACCACAAAGAGGCCAGTGGTTAAAAAAAGACAGAAATGTAAAGTTAGGCAAAGAGCCCAACCTCTGACTAAATGTTAGAAGTTTTCCTAACTGGGGGTTCAGAGCAATTATAACTTAATTGATAACAAATAAACTTCCTAAAGCTGAAGGGGAGGGAACTATGTTAAAGGCAATCATATAAGAAGAAATACAAAGACACTCTCAAGGTCTCTCTGGAGAACTTTGGAATCAATTGGGAGAATTGACACAGGACCATCCAGCATGGCACATCCACATCACACTTTGATTACATTGCTTTTACTTCTGATCTATGTCTAAGAGAACACTTTTATATGGTTGACACTATTATTACTGTTTCTAATTTGTGCTATAAAAATTGATCAGTTTGGTCAAATTCATTATTGCTCTTTGGTGTTTGACTAAATCTTGGCACTATGGAACAACAGTGTGAGGACGTTAGAATGGTATTTGAAAAATATTGTTGTTTTATAAAGGTTGTTATTCATAAAGGATTAATATTCAGAATGTTTAAAGAAGATGCTATGAACTTCACAAATATGAGAGTATGAGAACTGGCAGGATTGTAGAAAAGTGGATACAAGAGCAAAGTCAGAGGCATTCACTAAGGAGACACTGAGAGTCATTTAAACAGTAAAAAGTGCCTCAGGGAATACCTACAGGGTGCAGTTTTGGAAATTAGTTTACAGTCTACCATTGGAAAGAGAGGTGTTAAGTAATACACTGGAAGCATTATTGAATGGAAATGATGGCTCTCCCCAGCAAATGAGGTTTGGGGTTTCACCTAATCAGAAAGTTAATAGAAGGACTTTTTCCTGGTAGAAACAAGCTCCAGTGATGCTGAGGCCAAGGATGTTTTCCCTACTACTGACTAGATGCTTATGGGAGGCAAGCTTCTCCAAATCAAATAGTAATGCAATTTCCAAACTGTACCCATTGTTAACAACAGAGAAATCAACCCAATCTAAGCACATTTTGGCAGAAGTTCCTTAATTCTGCTGAGAAAGAATCAATATTGGACCGAACTTGGGCATGCAACACAACTGTTAAGACTGCTTTGACAATGGTAAGACAGCTCACTGGAAAACCTTAAAGGGCCCGCTCTTGAAAGCTGATGAGCAATAAGAGAGCTCGACCCTGGAATAACCTACTTAAAATGTAAACAGTTGGCAGCTAGGTGCCACAGTGAAGCACCAGGTCTGGAGTCAGGAAGATCTGAGTTCAAATCCTTCCTCAGACATTGACTGGGTGATCTTGGGCAAGACATTTAACTTCTGTTTCCCTCAGTTTCCCCAAGTGCTAAATGGGGGATAATATTAGCACCTATGAATCTGAAATTAATTTAGGGTCAGAAACTCTGGGAGTAGGGTTGTAGTGAGGATCAAATGAGATATTTGTAAAATGCTTAGCAAAGTGCCTGGTACATAGTATCTATATAAAAGCTAGCTATTATATTATTGTTAATAATGTAATAAACTCAAATTATTCTATAGCCCTGGCCAAATGGATGTAGTGGCACTGAGTTAAAGGGGAAAAATTCAGCAAAAAGGGGGACCACTATCCTGATTCCTGTACCAGACGGACAGTCACTTATCCAGACTAGTAGAGGAAGGGTGGTCATCCTTGAAGACATAGACTTGATCATCATAAGTCAAGTAGCTACAGGATAGTGGGGCTTGCCTAAAACTGTTATGATCCGGGACAAACAGAGAGATTTTTCTTAAGCCTACCTGAGAGGGATTCTTGTGCATCGTGTCTTCAGTTTGAAGGATTTTCCTATGCCATGTCTAAAACCTAGGAAATGGATTGATGAGGCATTTTGTCACTTACTCTACATGGGATTGGAGAGAGCACATCAGTCACCTCACCCTTACACAAGTGGAGAAAATCATGGTATATGAGTATAATCAAATACTATTATAATCAAATTATATGGTATATGAGTATAATCAAATACTATTATAATCAAATTATAATTATAATCAAATAACAGTAAGAAGTTATAAACGTGAAGAATTCAAAGAGACATGGGAAGAGATATAGAAACTGACATAGTTAAATGAGAATAAACATAACGATGTAAATGAAAAGATCATTAAGAATAAGTTAAACTTTGAGTATGGGTTATTATTATAATTATTAGTAGCTAGGATTTATATAACATGCTAAGGTTTACAAAGCACTTTACATATGTTATCTTATCTTATCTGATTCTCACAGCAAGCTTGGGAAGTACTATTATTATCCCCATCTTACAGTTGAGGAAACTGAGACAGACAGTGGTTAAATGACTTGTCCAGGGTCACACAGCTAAGTGAAATTGAATTTCGGTCTCCCAGTCTCCAAGTCCAGCACCTTCACCATAATGCCACCTTGTGCAATGGATGGAGAACACATTACTTGAAGTCGGGAAGATCCTCTGATGTATGCCTCGTATGTTCTGGGTCAAGTCATTCATGCTCCTTGGTTCTCAGTTTCCTCAATTGTAAAATGAAGGGGTTGGCTTAGATCATCTTAAAGACCCCTCCCACCTCTAAATCTGTGACCCTATGATTGAATAACACAGGGAGGTTAGAAGAGATAATGAAATACACTCCCTCCTACATGGCAAAGAGCTAAATGACCAGAATAGAACATTGGTTAGATGTGGTCACTATCTGGAATGCTTTTGCTGAATTTTCTTTTTCAAAAGGGAGAGTTAAAGTGGGAGAGAGATGAGGTGTGGTGGAAATTACTGGGATTCAGTGCTGCCTGTGGTGGTGCAGACCTATAACCTCTGCTCCTGGGGGCCGGGTGATGCGGCAAATAGAACCCTGGGCAGATCAGTCTTGACTTTTCCAAGCAACTTTCTGAGATTATAAAATGGAGATAAGATACAGATCTTCATGCAGGTGGCTAAGTGAGAGGGAATTACTTATACCAAAGGTATCACAAGTAAATACTAAAAATATGCCCAATGTACTCTGCCAGGAACTGAGGGTACAAAGACAAGACCCAGACCCTTTCCATTTCATCTTCAGGAAAAAGTTACTTTGCAGTGGATATTAGAAGATGGAAGAAATGTCAGAGAGAGGAGCAAGTTTGTTAACAATAGAGTAATATTCCAGATGTCCAAGTGGAAAGGGAAAAGAGAATGCTTAGGAACTAGAGAAAGCCAGAGCTGAGCACGACAGAGATGAAAGTAGCAGTCGAGGGAGAAATAGCAAGGAAAAGGAGTGATGGAAGACCAGCAACTCTGAGAGAAGTGGTCTCTCCATTGAGACAGCCATAGGGACAGCTTGCTGCTTCCCCTAACCTCCACTGCTTGAGGAAGCTCCTCTCTCCCCCTCTCCTGGGGGCCTAACAGGTCAGCATGGAAATGCCAGGGCAGGAGTCTCTAAGCAACAAGAGGGAGGGAGCTCCCTCTCCTCCATCCCATGAGATGCCAACCTCAGAGTTCTCAGTCCTTAAATATAAAGTATTTTGAAATGATAAATAACAAAAACTGACCCAATGAAGAATGTTCCTTGTCCCCAATACTGAGACCAATTCCCTTCCCCTTACCAAGTCTGCCAACTTTCTTTTCAGTACTTCCTAACATAACCCAAGCTCCAAAGCCCATCCATACGGGACTCTATTCATTGGTGGAGGTTAATGCCCCATATCTACATGAGAGGTGTGGCAGAGTTGGCAAGAATGAAAGAGAAGAAAGATCCAGTGTCTTCTGGTTCTTCTAGTTTTCAGTTTTGAGAGAGAAGATGTGCAATACTAATTCAATGACCCTTCACTGAAGGGAGAGAAAGACTCTGGGAAGGGAAAGAAGCTGGCAGTTTGTCTTGTCCCTTATCCTCAGCTTCCTAGAGACTTTGGGGCATTTTCCCTTTGGGTGAGATCTGAGACCCTATGTCTTGGTTGATAATTCTTGCTCCATATGGGAGAACTCCTTCAAGCCACATTTTTATTTGTGTGTGTATACTTTTTCTGATTTCCATTTTTTTCTATCAACTTAGATTAATGAATGTCTTTACTATATATGCTATGTGAATTCATCGTGGAGCTGGTATTTAGTGGGAAGTCAAGTCTTGGATATAAAGCTCACCACTGTGCCCCTCCCCTTCCCTACTGCTCCTTCCCCACTAATGAATAGTGATAGGCAGTTTAGTTTGAACCTTAAAGTTACTTTCCCTAGACTAATAATCTTTCAGGGAGCAGACAGGTATAATTCTATCCTGGAACTCCTCTCTCTAAGGAGAGCAAAGTGGCCAGCCATTGCTTCCCCTCCTGGAAGGACTTAATATCTCCCTTGGAGAAGGGAAGGTGGAGTAAACACCAGAGATGTCTATCCTCTCTTTCCTGTGAGTCACAATGACATAGTCATGCTTCACAAACCATATTAATTGATTTATTCCAGGGCTTTCAGTTTCGGATCTTAAGAGCTGCCTTTTCAGTGTCCTCTCTGTAGATCCTAAAGATGGAAAATATAAGCCATTCCATGATCCTAGGCTTTCTATAAAACTATCCCAGGGTTTTAAGGAGTCCACACCAAGACTAGCCCTCACTCAACTGTGAGCTGTTCTCTGCATCCCTGACAGCCAAGACACAACCTCTGTGTCTACCAGGTCCACAAGAAGTCTGCACAGTTTTTGGATGGGAATCTGGCTCATACTTGAGAAGAGCTAGCAACTCCTAACTCCCCTGATCTCAGCAAGTCAGGTTCCCTCCAGAGAAAAGACTTTCAGTCTTGAATTACTTTCTTTTCAAGGCCGCTGTTCCAACTGGCCGCTATTCCTGCAGGTCCAGACTCTAAGAGTCTGCGTGCCCATGAGATGATGACTTTGGTCTTTGGGTTCAAAAATTTTTGTTGAGCATCTAGAAAAGGAAGTGGTGGCTAGAGAGGGAAAGCCAGCACGGCATCGTTAGGAAAAAGTAATGCAAGTCTAGCCTTAGTTCATTTTCAGATAAAATTATTAAACTTAGTAGATGAGAGGAATATTGTAAATATAATCTACCTAGATTTTTGGCAAAGCTATTGATAAAACATTCCATACTTTTCTTGCTGAGAAGATGGAGAGATATTGATTGGGGGAGAGGGGGACAACCAGTGGAGTTAGCAAGGGGCCAGAGTATGCGTTCTTTCCCATAGAGTCAAAGGACCTATGGTACCCCAGACCAGCACAACACAGATTGTTTTAAGTCACCTGATACAATAATTCTGGTAAATCTAACTGATGACCAATTACAATGTTCTTCAGTTTCTTTTGTGGTCGATGTGGTATGTGAATCCAGGGATTCCCAATGGTCCTTAAATAACCTGTGGGCTAATCTTTTGTGGTGATGGATATAATGCCTGGCTATAGTCTTCTTGGCCCCAATAATTTGGTTATGATTTTTATTTTTTAAAAATCAGATATTAAAAAATAAAAAATCACATATAAAATTAATATTTATCTAAAGACCGTGTTAAATTGGGTGGGTAGAAGGAGCAGAGACAAACATGATCTGACTGCTCCAACCTGGCAAAATCTGAGGTCCTCCATTCTAACAGCAACCAAGGAAGGCACTGACAAACTATTTTCTAATCATACTGCCATCTTAACTTGAATCCTAATAACCTCTCACCTTGACTGGCTACACCAGCCTCCTTCAATCAGGTCTCTTCTCATTTCAGTTCAGCCTCTAACCAGCTGTTAAAATGATTTTCCTTTTGGAAGGAAAATCATGATCTAGGTCACTCTCCTACTCAATACTCTCCAGTGGCTCCCTATCGGCTCTAAGATAAATATGAGCCCCTCTGTTTAGCTTTGAAAACCTTCCCACCCATCTTTCTAGCATTACGCATTACTCTTCTTCCTGCTAAAATGGTTTTCCTGGTCCTCACTTTCATTTTTGTGTCTGGCCTCTGGCCTTCCCCATGCTTGGAATGCACTGCTTCCCCATCGCCACCTCATAGAATTCCCTCTCCTCTCTCCAAATTCAGGCCAAGTACCACCTTCAACATGAAGCCTTTCCTTAGCTGCTAATGTTCCCATGCACTGCTTAACTTGTATTTAACTACCTTGGATTATTTGCATATATTATTTTTGTATTTATTCCGTACACAATTATGTGTGTGTATGTGTGTGTACATGTCTCCCAAAGTAGAATGTCAACCCCTGAAGAGTTGAGATTGTTTCATTCTTTGTATTTATATTTTTAGCACCCAGGACAGTTCATGCCAGAGTAAGCATTTAATTAGTCCTTATTGATAGCTAACTGACTACTTCTCCAGCGTAGGGCTGACCCTGAACCTTATTGTCTCGTCCTTCATTCTCTGCCATGATGTCATCCAATAATTGCTCTGGTAGGTATTGTAAGGACTGCTACAGAAGGCATAAAAAAGAAAGATTTTGCTTTTGGGGGGAAAAGCCTCATCAAATGGTTTACTATCAGAAGGCAAGATGGTTTTAATCGTAGGAACCACATTAAAGGAGAAGCATTATCACCTGCTTTGCTGATGCCCTCTAAGGCCCATGGCATCTTTCCATCTGACTTGCAGTTGATACTTTCTGTTAGGATGTGAACTCCTTGAGAGACTTACTTTTCTGTTCATACCCCCAGAGCTTACTTAGCACAATGCTTTTGCACATAGTAAGCCCTTACTTAATAAGTGCTTTTTCAGTCATTCATTTCATTCAGCATCTAGCCTAGTCAGTCTAGAGTCTTGGCTCACAGAAGAGCCTCTCTTTCCCCAGCTCCACTGCTCTTTCCAGCCTTAAAAAACAGGTTCCTGTAGGTCCTTGGGCTCAATTAACCAAAGGAAAGTGACCCTTTCTTTTCATTGTAACATTCCTGAGTATGTTGTTGTTCAAATGAAGTGGAGACTAGCAACTATTATTGAAACTGGGGGGAAACTGTAAAAAAAAAACCAATTTAGAAAAGAAGCAGTATCTCCTTGTGTCAGAATCTTATGTTGATATGTTACAGTGATCTTTGGCAATCTGAGCCACACACCACCTCCAGGGCTATTCTCCTTTTAATGCCCCTAGGAGAATCCTATTCAGCTCTGAACTGCCATGCCATGAGAGGGAGCAGCCTTATTCTTCTCCTATTTCTGCTACAGCTTCTACCCTCAGTCAGATTGCTTTTTGGGAGTCCTTGGCTCTAAGTCAGTGAATTCTTGGAGGAAGCAGGACGATGTGTATTCTATGAGAATCCATGCCCAGTTTGTTAGTTCAGTGGTAAAATGAGGGGCTGAAGAGATGATGCATCATCAGGCCTGCCCATGTTCTGGAAATGGCAAGTTTCCCAATTTACATAGTTGTACTATTTCAAGACAAAATTTGGATCAGCTTTCTTCTAAGATCATGGCTGAAGAGTTGGGGCAAGGAAGAATCACAAAGACCCTTAGGTTTCACAGATAGTGTTCCTGGAAGGGTAATTTGTCTTCCTGAGAATTTTCAACAGTCATTTCCAAGTTCTAGGTCTCATAAGTTACTAAACTCAAGCTCTAGGGGAACAGATACCAGTGACTCCAGGACCATGATGTGGTGAGCCAAACAGTGCAAATCCACACATGGCCTTATATATTTAGCCAGACTGAGACCCCCAGCCATGTTTTTCAACCATTGCAGGCTGGGACTGACTCAAGCTGGTGACAGCTTGGGTCCAATGTTAAAACAAAATGAGATACCTGTAAATTATTCAACAGTTAACAAAACGAGGTTTTCTTCACCAAAGTATGGAAAGGTTAGCAATAATAGTCCTTCTCTTGGAAAGATGCAACCACCCTCAAGTCCACATCATAGCTTGTCAGCAGCACAAAACGTGGAGGCTTGATCAGCCTTGGGATATCCATCTAATCTGAAAGATTCCAGTTCATGTGGATGGGTCTCTTCTAATCAGAAAGTCATTTACTGACACCAGTAAGATTTTCCTCTTGGATAGGTTTTGTCCTTTGGAATGTTAGGTTCCAGTATGTCCTGTGTGGGTAAATATTTGCCTTTATCCAATTCCTCATTTCCCCATCAAGGCTGCCCAGATCCCATGTGGGATAACTGGGAAGGAAGCTTTAGCTTACAGTTTGGATTAGCTGGGCTTCACTAACTATGATACTTTTGGTAAGGTGGAAAACCATCAGGACATACCTTTTCCCCTTCCACTGTGTCTTAAGGTCCTCTGGGCCTTGCCAATTGATCTGCTGTTATATTTTCAAGGCCTGGACATAGCCATCTGACCTGCTGATGGACCCTTACACCTGGTTATCCATCCTACTGCTGAACACTTAGGACTTGCCAGTTTTTTCCTCCAGCATTTATTAAGTACTTATTATGCATCAGGTGTATCCATTCATTCATAGCACTCTGTACATAGTGGACATATAGGATCCTCTTCACTCTTTCTCCCCCTCCTTTATTGCATAGGACATTGATGATGTTTGGTGGGGAGTGAAAGGGAAGTCGCTACATGTAGCAGCAAGGAGGGCTGTGTAGGTGTATGGGTGTAGGTACATGCACAAGTGGGTTATGGACACGGCGGGAAGATTTAGAGACGAAAGGGTGATAGGAAATACCTCTAGCACCCCAGAAATGGAAATGAAAAAACCAGGAGCAGAGACAGCAGTGCAGAGTGGCAAGAGCAGGTTTTTCCTTGATGGGCAGGGACCCACCCCAGGGAATATAAATGAACTTTTTTTACTTATTACTTACTATGAAATGGAGTGGAGGATATGCAGTGAAGAACTGTGAACTCCAGCTGGGCAAGTCACTTAGTCTCTCTTCTCCTCAGTTTCCTCATCTATAAAAAGGGGTTATAATAACACCTACTTCACAATGTTGTGGCAAGGACCAAGTAAGATAAATAAATATTAATAAAGCACTTGCAAATTTTAAAACACTATATTGAATTAGCTATTATCATTTTGGGGCAGCTAAGTGGTGTGGTGAATATAGCACTGGGCTTGGAGTTAGGAGGATGAGTTCAAGTTTGACCTCAGACACTTATCAGCTGTGTGACCCTGGGCAAGTCACTTAATTCTGTCTGCCTCAGTTTCCTTATCTGTAAAATGATCTAGAGAAGGAAATGGCAAACTGCTCCAATATCTTTACCAAGAAAATTCCAAATGGGGTCACAAAGAATCAGACACAACTGAAACAAATGCACAACAGCAAAATCCTGGTAATAATATCCCTTACACTAATGAGTTGGTGTGTCTGTTCAGGGAGAAGCAGAGCTGAAGGACAGGTTCACTCTGGGAGAACCACTTTGCTCTGCAGTCGCCAGGATAATGTGCAACTTGTGTTTCCTGACTCTTTCTGTTGAATGAGATTGAGCTGGTGACTAGCAGCGCTGCCTGGTCTTAAAGTCAAGTCATTGTATGTTGAATGAAGTTCACTGAGTTGCTGCAGAAAGACAGGGAGCTGCCACAGCTGTCACTCCAATTGCAACAGTTCAGGTTGGGTAGATTTTATCAATGGTAAGTGTGATCCAAGAGACAGATGTTTTGGCAAAGGATTTCAAATTCAGAGTTGAATTGGTTCTCAATCTGGATATATTGCTAGAGAAAGATCACAAAATTATATAGGTAATCTCATCCTGGAGAGAACGAGATATTTTTGGAAATAAAATCCATTTGTCATGGGTCATATAGCTTGAGTGAGTTTATGTAGACCAAAAGTGAGCCATGGTCCTGCCAAAAGGACCAAATCTGTCAGTTAGCAGCTTCTGGCTACTGTTGGCTTACTGCCCCTTCTAGTGATTCAAGAAGCTCATCTTTACCCCTTCCATGGGAAAACATCTACTCTGAGGTGGAAGAGAGTGATCAGATGTTGCTCAGGGCACAGAAGGAGGAGGAGGAGGAAGGAGGGCCAATATCAGTTAGGTGGATTCCCCTGGAGTTATGTTCATAGGTTCTAATTGTCCTCAGTCAGCAGAGGACTGCTATAGTCATTCAAAATATCCTCTTTCACTGTAACCAGTGGTTCCACGTATGGATGGTGTGTTGGCTGGTAGAAAACCTGTGTTTTCTTGGTGTTAATTGTAAGGCCAAAATGAGCAAAAGCAGCAGAGAATTGATCCAAACTTTGTTGTATCTCAGCCTCAGAGGTTACGTTAAGTGCATAATCATCTGTGCAACAAAACATTCCCTGATTTTCTCCAACTTGAGTTTTGGCTTGTAGCCTTTTCAAGTTAAATAATCAATGTGGTAGCTGACCTGTATGCCAAGAAGTTTTGAATACTGTGGATAAGTTCACTGGCAGTGTAGTTTCCATTGATAAAGATGTTGATGCACACATTATCAGAGCTAGTTCAGTGTTTGGGAGGTTCTCAAGGATAAAGAGGTATTAGACTGCCTGAAGGTCTACAGAGCCATCGTGCTGACCTCACTCTTGTATGCCTGTGAAACAGGGACAGTGTACCAGCGCCATGCCAGGAAACTGAATCGCTTCTATCTGAACTGTCTTAGGAAGATTCTTAAGATCACCTGGAAGGATAAGGTACCAGACACTGAGGTCCTTTCTTGAGCTACACTGTCAAGCATTCATGCTACTGCAGAAAACACAGCTCCAACAGACTGGTCACATTATTCAAATGTCAAATGTACGTTTGATTGAAAGACTATTTTATGGAAAACTCAATGTAAGGAAGACACACACACATGGCAATCAGAAGAAGCAATACAAAGACACTCTCAAGGTCTCTCTGAAGAACTTTGGAACCAATTGCATGATGTGGAAGATGCTGGCAAAGGACCATCCAGCATGGTGTGCCCTCATCAAAGAAGGCACCGTACTTTGTGAGCAAAGCAGAATTGAGGTAGCTCAAAAGAAATATAAGATGCAGAAATTTCAGAGACATCTCTTCTCCAAATGTTCATATGGATTATTTGTGCCCACCTTGTGGTAGAGCCTTCTGAGCTCATATTGGTCTGATCAGCCACAGTCAGACACACTGTACCTTGACTCCAACATGTTGATGTCATTTTGGTCCTCATCAAGAACAAAGGACAGCAACCATACTAACCACTATTGTCACAGCGGAGAAACTGAGACCTGTTGCAGCCTTTGGGGACTCACAGTAAGACCTCCTTTGTTCACAAATCAGGGTGTGATTCTGATATCAGGTTAAATAAAAGTGACATTTATATATATATATATATATTATACATGTATAGTGTTTTCAAGTTTGCAGAGCCCTTTATGTTATCTCATTTAAACACCACAACCATTATTTGAAGGTACTGTAGGTACTTAGGGTATCCCAAAGTTCAGTGCAATTTTAAGCTTTAATAGCTTTAAACTGTACTGACTTTTGAAATACCCTATAGATCCCCATCTTACAAATGAGGAAACTGAGGCTCTGAGAGCTTGCAAGTAATTTGTTCCAGGTTATAAAGCTCATAGTAGAGGCAGGATTTAAATCAGGAATTTGGAATCAGGCTTTCCTGATTACCAGACCTGCTGCTCTATCCTCTTACAACTGATTTTTAGAAAGTTTTGGGGCACCTGAGCACTAGAGGCTAGAGTACTGGGCCTGGAGTCAGAAAGACCTAAGTTCAAATCCAACCTCAGAAACTTAGCTTTATGAGCCTGGGTGACACTCATTTAACCTGTTTGCCTCAGTTTCCTCAACTGAAAAATGTGAATAATGACAGTATCTATTTCCAGGGCTGCTAGGAGCATCAAATGAGATTATAAAGTGCCTGGCAAGTAGTAGTACCTTTATAAATGTTAGCTATTATTACCAGTTTATGTAACAAAGTCTTCCCCCTCCCCCATTCTCACAGTGGTAAAAAAATCCCAATCTGCTCTACTGCCTAAAGTTGGTTCTGTGCAACTTGCTAAAGCCTCATGGTGAATCCACTTTTTTTTTTTTTAACAAATGCCAAATCAAAATATGGCTGTGATCATGATAAATGACATATTTGGTTGATACTAAAGACAACCCAGAAACAAAGTTGTTTTTTTTTTGTATTACTACAAATAGAGGCAAAGAGTCAATGAACTGTTCTTGTCTCTTAATATTTAAAGAAAAAAATTAGTACATGTGAAATAACCTTTTTTGGTTCACATCTGTATGTATATATATATATACAATTGTGCTCCCCAGGCTGTAAAGCTGCTAACAGGCTTCACAGGAAGTCACGTTCCCATTCCAGCCCAGGTCATGAAGCTACCTCTGGCCAAAAGCGGCCAGATGCAGGAGGGCTTTCCTGGGCTCACCCCGGTCATCTCAAGGTTCATAAAGGGAGTCAGTCTCAAGGTGAGGGAGGTTAGGGAAACCCAAACTCCCCAGGGGCAGCTGCTAAGTCTAGCAGCCCCGGGGGGCCTGGGGAAAGCAGCAAGTGAAGTCACCACTGGCAGTCAGAGGGCAAAATGAAGAAAGGTGCTTTTAATTGGACCGATGTTCAGCCCCAGCTTCTGGCCAGCGGGCCACTCTCACTGCCCACCCCCCTGCTGACCCCCCTGCTCATGCCTGATTACCACTCAGGTCCAAATTCACCCTCATCTCAAAATCTCATCACCTGCATCATTCTCCATTTTTGGTCATTATGCTGCTCCAGATTTGTTTGGAGTCCTTGGAGATGCCTCATCCTGATCTCATGTAGGTCAAACGTGGCGTCTTCCCTCTGGCCACCCTCTTGGCTTTGTCCTAGCAATCTGTCCAAAATCCATAGCACTAACACCTCAGGGATGCTGTGTAGTCTCTCTGACAATGACCCTTTCTGCAAGATAAGTTCATATTTAATCAAAAAAAAAGCCAAAAAAACCTTTGTTGCAGAATCAGAGAATGTTAGAGCTGAAGGACCTTAGAAGCCCATCTAGTCCCAGCTCCTTCATTTAACAGAGGAGGAAACCAAGGCACAGAGAGCGGGCAGTTCCTCTCTAGCTCCAGGAGCAGCCAAAGGACCATCTAAATCTACCATCCTCTGAAATGATTTGCCCAAGGTCAAATAACATGCTTTGGGGTCTTCCACTTCAACAATGGGATCCAAGATGCCTATAATGGGCCAGTATTAGAGTATCATTTGTAACACTTGCTGGCAAGGCTGAGCCGAGGATGGTGGTGTGAATGTCTAGAAATGAAAGTGGAGGTTAGGCCTACGTGTTAAGGTTTACCACTTAAAGAGAGACTGAACAAACACCTTATGAAGTCACCTAGGATTGGAAATAGGAGCAGAGATCAGAGAGAGGGCACTCAGGATCTAAGGCAAGATTCAGATGGGAAAAAAATGTAGGCATGGCAGAGAAAGGTAGGTGAGAGATGAGCAGTGATGCTGGTAGAATTGCGATATATATATATAATGAGGTAGGAAGTCAGAGGAAAGAGGAAGACAAGGTGAATTAAACAGAAACTTGTTGGTATTGACTTTTAACGGGACAGTTGGGATTTTTCTTGGCCATCCTTCAATAGAGATAACCTAGCTCCGGTTGAGCAACACTTTCATGTTTCTCAGTCTAGGAATGTTTCAAGTCATATATGGAAATGAAAGGGTAGGCAGGTCTCTGCTGATGCCCAAATGAATATAAAGTCTTCTAAATTCTTAATGTTTTTATGGTCTTTCAATTGGAAGTTAGCTTAAAGGTTATTTCAGTTTAAATCTTATATGAAGTGTGAATTCCCCTTGTGCCACCCCAACACTTTTCTCTTTAATATCTCCAGTAAAGAGAAACTCACCACCAACGCAGTCATCACTGGGCTCACTGGCTAGAATGCTGGACTGGGAGTAAGGAAGATCTTAGTTCAAATCCTGCCTCAAACGTTATCTATGTGATGCTGAGCAAGCACTTCTCTGTGCCTCGGTTTACTCAGATGTAAAATGAGGGGGGTGGATTTGGTTTCCTCTAAGGTCCTTTGGACTCTAAATCTCTGACCCTATGACATTAGTAATCCTGTGCCTGGTATGTAAGCCTAAGTATGTAAGTAATGCATGGTACTAAGAATTCATCCTTTGGAAATTCTGGCAAATTTAACTTCTCCTGCAGTACTTTATTAAACTATTCATCAGAAAATCTCTAATGACTAGACATAGAGGTACAATATCCTAACTGGATAAGGCATAATATATGTGAAAAAAATAAATATATGCATGTGTACATATATACACACATATGTGCATATATCACCTTGCAAATTTTAAAGTGCTATATAAATATTAGCTCTTATATTAAAATAGTGAAGTCTTCAAATACCTGTCAGTTATTGTCTTTGGCAAATGCTAACGTGAGTGCATTAGAGCAGCTTTAAAATATACCCAAATTTAAGGTTCTTTTGAGCTTTAAATCTATAATCCTATGATCGATGAAAAAGGTATGGCTGAATTCCTGACTCTAATTACAAGTGGGATACAAAGAGATGAGCCTGGGATGTACAGTGACAAAAGGATGAGGGATCACTTTGAAGCCTGCCTTCCATCTTGAGCTACTCATTTTTTTAGGAATATGTGTAAAGAATACCTGATTCTCTCATTTCCAGATCTCATGAAGTGGTAGCTCTAACTTATCCTGTCTCTATTTCCAGAAGTCAACAAGTGGTGGCTTTAACGTTAGTCTCACCCAGGCAGTACCAATGGCATATTACTCAAACACACTCTAAATAAGGAATAAAGCATGGAAAGATGTTTGTCATCTAAATTTGGCTAAATATGTAGCCAAAGGTCCTCAAATATAGTCCTTCCACTGAAATGACGTGTGCTTATGTAAGTGAAATTTTGAATCTCAATGCACAAAGCACTCTTCATATAAGAAAACAAACTATTTCTTGAGGTTAGCATTTTTCACCTGCAATCTAGCTTCTCCTTGGGTGTCTGATTGCATTGAAATTAGAGGATTTTCTGATCATATAGGTTTGGGGACTGTGTGGTCTCTGAAACATCTAATGAGTTGCCAAAGAATTCTTGGTTCTTTCCCTTTGTTCCCACTGTTCCACTGAACTCTTTTTTTGGGGTGGGGGAAGCTGGGATCGAAGGGACACTTTATTTTTGGAAAATAACTAGAATCACCAAGGAAACAGAATGCTCATAATAGGTAGGACACTTGCCTGAGACGTAAAAAGGTGACTACATCTGCCTGGGCTGGCAAGTCTTGCTGGTTGCTGCTGGTAATGCTCTTTGACTACAAATGGGAAGGAAAGAAAAAAAAAAAACCCAGAGAATTGTGGATTGTTAAGAAGTTCATTAAGTTCAAGCCCTATCAGAAGCATGAATTCCTTCAACAAAATTCCTGGCAGGTAGACAATATCAAATGAGGCACAGGGAGATTATGTTCAGCTTTGTGAGTCACTTGGTCTTGCCTGGGAGAAAAGTTTCTATCTCTTCAAAGGTTGAAGGAAATTAATTCTGGTGGGCCCCATAGTAACCCAAATGAACTTTTCAGAAGTTATTTTGGGCTGTGATTTCAAAGCTCCATTATTCCTCTGAGATGAAAGAACTACTTGCTTATGACAATTCAGCTTTGAGATCACCTTTGGAAAACTAAGACATTTCCAAGCAAGCTACACCCACCTTCTGTGTTAACCAAGACATGTAACATTCTGATGTCACCCTGATATTCACAAACTTCCCAATACAACTTGAGAGAAATGATAGATTAGATTTGAAAAGTTTGACCACATATTCATTTTTAAAGCATATCTACCATTCAAATTAAGTCCTTGATCTAGCAGAGAAGTTCTCAAATCTTTTCATGTCACGGATTCCTTTGACAGTATGGTGATGCCTATCTACGCTTCAGGTCAATGTTAGAAAATTCATGAGGAAATTCACAGGAGATCAATTATACTGAAATGTAGTTATCGAAATATTAAAACAACAACAAAGCCAAAACATTGATGCCTAGGTTAGAAAGCCCTGAGCCTGAAGAAAAAGTGATAGTGCAAAGGAAACTCGGGTTAGTATGTCAGAATGGCCAACAATGAAATAGCTCATACCGTCAGGATTCAAGAGACCTGAACAGTACTAATGATTTCTCTGATGAATTAATATTTTCTAGATTTTGATTAACCTTTTTCTCAGTAGGTTAACTTTGGATCAAGCACCACAAAACTACTTCTTAAAAGAATCTGAACTATATTGGTAAGTAAAAGCATCTGAAAAGAGGATGAAAGTGGGTAAAAGAATATACATCTAATCTTCTCAAGGTCATTTATATAAGCTAGTTACAAACTTTCCAGTACTTTAAAGAGATAAAGATTTCTAGAAGGAGAAAAATTGTGCTTTAATTTTAACTAAATGTCCCCATTTGAGTTAAATTGTCTTTGACCTACCTATGGCTTTTCTTATGTATTGATGAATGAATGTCAACCTTAAATGAATGTCATGCATTCATTCACTCAAATATTTGCAAACTTTTAATTGGATATCTCAAATAATTGCTGAAGAAAAAGAAAAAAGGGAGATAAGACTGATATCCATAGCGTGTGTGTATGTCTCCATATCTAGCTTTGAAAAAAATTCATAGTGTATAGATTTAGAAACCAACTAGTTCAGCCCCCTAATTTTACACTAAGGTCACACAGGTAGTGAGCATCAGAGCGGGGATGTAAACAGTTTCCTCTGGCTTGAGAGTCAATGTTCCTTCCACTGCACCATGAATTATGTGAAACAAAGGTAAGGTAGTCAAAAACATGCTGGAAATGCTAGAGAATTAACTAAGACATTTCTTAAATCCCCAAGTTGCGACAATAGACAATGCTTCATCAAATATGACTACTAGAATTCTTACGGATCAATAAGAAACAACCGTTGGAAGCAATACATTGATTCTTCCTTATCTTCAGGAGACTGTTCTGATGTTTGATATTTGACCCAGTGAAAAAGCAAATCATTCAATTGAAAACATTTACAATTGAACTAGTTTTCTAGGATCTTTCCACCTCTTATCTTAGGGAAAATGTTTGCAAAATTAATTTTTAAGGCAGAGCAAAAGATAGTGCCACTTAAGACAAAAGAACACCATAATTAAATTATGGCTACAAACTATCTATGCTGAATGCATTGTACAGAGTTTGTATTGCCACTAAAACAGAGCGAACAATAACATTTGATCTCTATCAACATGATTATGTAATGAAGTATAAAGAAAAAACAATAGAAGAGTGAACTCTTTAAATGTTCTATTGGAGTGCTCGGTCATTTTGATTTCCTCTAATGAAGTTTTGTAGAAGGAAATATTCATATTTTGTATGCCGCTCAAAATGATTTTGAATGATAGAGAAAATGGGGCCATTTTGCTTTTTAAAGCATCAAGTGATTTTTTTTCCTATTCATAATTAATGTGATTTCTCTAACCTTTTCCTTCCCTTTTGAACCAGGCTCAAGCTAAAAAAAAAATTTTCTCAAGTTATATACCAAGAATTATATGATTAGATTAGGCTGCATATTTCAGCCTCAATTGCAGTTATAAAAAAGTCTGACAGAAAGAAACCTACACTTTCTGTTAAGTGACATATAAAGCTTATGAGGAATGGTTGAATTCTTAGGGCACAGTCCAAGAGATCTCATTGTGATATGTATCAAAAGGCAAGAAATGATTTATTCTCTAGGAGAAAAACACCCTCCCCCCACTCCCATCCATGATGGCAAGAAAGATTTCAAAACCAAGGGGAAATGAAGACAAGCAAATGAACTGAATTTCTGCCACATAGGGAAATTTCTGAAATTCTTTTAA